>JAWNKW010000033.1:1200000-1929184 GCA_035041775.1 Chymomyza caudatula | reverse complement strand
CAAACTTAAAAACCGTCGATATGCCTGCTGATATGAATCACCCAACAAATCGGGACTGCCTTTAAATGGCAACTGCACGGAATATTCTCCAGTAGTTAGCCTAGAAAATGTTGCTTTGAAATGAGATTCGCACTCAATTTCTTCTCTAGTTGAGACTGTCAGGGGATCGCAGCAGCTTTCGGTTTCCCAAAATTTACGCACAAGCTCCTCGACTCGAACAATGGACTCTGACTCTGAGCGACGTTCAGCGTTGGATGCACTCAAAACAGCATTGCGCGGCTTCTGGCAGTTTCCAGATACTATCCAACCTAATCGAGTCTTTTGCAATATTGGCAACCCTGGTTTTAGCTTGATCTGACCAACAGAGAGCAGCTCGAGAAACAGGCTGGCTCCAATGAGTAGGTCTATGCGACGAGACTTATAAAATTGTTCATCTGCCAGCTTTATGTTGGGAGGTATGTTCCAATCTGAGGGATCAAATGTGAAGCTTGGCTGATGATCTGTAATATTTGGTGCTATCACTGCGGTTAGGTTTGTGGTGTATTCAGAAACTCGTGATTGTAGTGTAATACAGGTTTCAAATCCATCTGTAGCAAAGGTAGAGTCACCAATGCCGGACACACGAACAGATGACTTGACCCTCTTTAATTGTAATTGGTGAGCAAGACGTGATGTTATTATATGCAGCTGGGAGCCATTGTCGAGCAGTGCTCGGCAAGGAACCAATGCGCCTGTGCGATTTTTAATAAGTAAAATAGCAGTAGCCAAGAGCACAGTGTCAGAACAGAGATTCTGGGCAGCGAGAGCTGTAGAAGAGACGGGCGTATTTGCAACAATGGAGCTTTGGGAAGTTGTTGGAATTGTTAAACTAGACGTTTGAACAGGTTGGACGCACGCATCTGACGGCGTCGAGTTGCCGAGATGCAGTAATGTGTGATGCTTTTTGTTGCAAATTCTGCAGAAATGCGATCTGCAGGCTTGTGTTGGATGACCAGTAGCAAGACAGTTTATGCACAGCTTGAGCTTTTGAGCTTCCTTGAGGCGTAATGCAGGAGATAAATTTCCATAGCGGGAACAGTGACCAATTGTATGGCCAGCATCGTCACAGAATATGCAACCAGAACCAGTAGTGTTAGTAGCCACAAAGGATTTACGTGGTGGGTTAGTAGATTTGCTAATCTTGCCCACCTGAGAACCAGGCGTACGTGTTGCCATGGCATATTCCACATTCTCCATTGTCTGACATCGACGCTCTAGGAATTTTGCTAGTTGATCCCACGTAGGTAGCTTATCCATAGGTAACGACTCCTCCCATTTGGTTTGCGTTGAGCTGTCAACCTTTTGAAGCAATCCATGTATAATGAAGCTGTTGGAGATCTCCTCAGTGCTGCCAATGGTTTGCAATGAACGCATGTGTGAGTTGAATTTATCTGACAGCATCCGCAACTTGCTGACTGATGCAGAGTCAATCTTCTTAAGCCCCAGAATCTCTGTTATGTGTGCCTGGAAAATTAAACGTTTATTATCAAAGCGTTTTTTAAGTAAATCTAATGCTGTTTCATAATTATCGTTGCAAAGGTCCAGTGAACGAATTGTGTCCAACGCAGCTCCTTTGAGGCATGATCGAAGATGCTGCAACTTTTCAATGTTTGTAAGCTCAGCATCCCTGTCGATGATTGTAGCAAACATTGAGAAGAAATCTGCCCACTCGGTATAACCACCGCTGAACGTGGGCAGTTTAAGCTCTGGCAGCCGAGACTTAGAATTCACAATGACAAAGGGCTGTTGCTCAGACGTGCACTCGCGGATCATTGTAGAGCATCCTGGGTTCTGGTGTTGACTATTACGCTTATTAAGGTGAGAGCATATGCGCACTTTTGATTCAATAACCAACTTATCAAAATCTCTGCGTAGTTTGCTACCAATTTCTTCAATGCTTAACTCCTCCAGGCTGTCATGCGCCTTATCAAAAGACTTTGTTAGCTTATCAAGCATGCGCTCGCAGGAAATTAGCTGGTCATCACTCATGGTAATCATATTGTCACCAACAAGAGAAGCTTGCTCTTCCAATGCATGCCGATATATTGCTTCAACTTGGCGTTTGAACACAGTCACTTTATTAATTTGCGCAGGCGCGGCATTAGACATTTCGTTTTCAATCATATTGCACGTCACAAAAAATCACCCTGTATTTGTAGCGGTTATGGTTCAATGTTACAAGTGAAAACGCGCGATACGTAGCAGAAGTGCACAAGGGAGAAGTGACAATGCACAAAGGTCAACGGCCGCTCTAAGAAGGCGCAAAACGAAAGGCGCGCGAAATGTAACGGCAGTTGTAACTAACGGCTGTTCGTAAGTACCTATATGTGTATATATATGTATATATGTTGCGGCACTGTCGCGTGATCTTATGTACTTATGTATGCGGGTAAAAGTAGTTTTAATAATTTAAATAATATTTTAATAAACGGCACGGTTGCATACTCGGAGCAGTAGAACCAACAACAAATTATGCGCGCACTTAGATATACAACTAATAACTTTGATATAAGTATATATGTATGAGGTTATATGTGCAAGATTTGTATGCTATATGCATATATGTATGTATATAACTGATCACTTTTTAAATCACTTTTATGGTTTAACAACCACTTGCACTTGCAATTAATTAGGTTTAAGTTTTAAATATTGGCGAAATCTCGCCGGGGCCTCCAAAATGTTGAGTCACCGAGCCTTTTCGGTGGCTATATTCAAAAATTAATTGCGGAATAATTTATGTTTCGTAAATGCTGTGTATTTATTAATGTTTTGTATTGTGTTTGTAGGTGTGTATATTATTTAACAGTGTTTAATGTTTAGTGTTAAATGTTTAAAATAAGCACAGGGCAGCAGTGGCCAGAGATTGTGCATTAAGTTAGCGAGAAAGGTGCAGTGACCGTCGCGAGAAAGAGTGAAAGTACGAATCTTATGTGCAATAAGTGAGCATTAGAATATATATAGGAGTTAAACTTAATGTAACGACAACATTCAAACAATGAGAGTGCAGCAAAGAGCGGGCAAAGCAATTTACAATATTCAGTTACGTTAAAGCGCTCTTGCTGCTGCTGCCTTTATGTTTAAAGAGTTTAGTTTAGCTTGGCTGCTGGACCAAACAATCATAATTATTATTCCACCGGTTGTGATAGATACCTCGTCCGCGTCCACGTCCGTTAATATTCTGTCTGTTTCTATAATTATTACCCGGTTGACCTTGGTAGTACAACACGGTGTCTGGATGCCCTGTATGTTCAGTACAAGCATTGACAAATTTTGAAATGGCTTCATCCATTGAATTAAATGTTCCAGCTTCCATTATTAATTTTACTTTACTGACGGAACAGTTTTTAGTTATTGCCTTGATGGCTTGTTGAGTGGTGTATTTAGTTGCCAAATCAAATGAAAGGCCATCAGATATATGCGTTTTCTAGAGATTTTGTTAGTAACTCTATTTCTTTAGTATACTGATTTGCAGTTTTGTTTTTTTGTTGGAGATTCATAAGTTTGGCGGAAATAACTTCCACTGACTCTCCTTTAACAGCAGACTTCAATTTTTGTATAATCTCGATTAAAGTTGCTTCTGTACCAATGAGGTTACGAGCTGTACCCCTTAGTTTTGTTTTCACCACAGATACGGCTGTAGTATCATGTTCTTCTTTTATAGTGTTAACTAATTCAAGAGCGTCTAAAAAACTTTGCAGATTTTCTGCCTTCCCGTCAAACTCTGGGATTAGTTTGCTGGCGGTATTTATAAATTCAAGTATTGTCTGAGGCATTTTGATGTTATTTTTACTACGCTCAGTGCTAATCAGTTCTTCAGATGCTACCTGTTCAATCAATTGTTCAATCAGTGCCCTACAATCATGCTCTATTTCTGACTCAAATAAAGGAAAGAATGTTGTTGGTGCATCCCAGCAGCTGGACAACTCTATCTGTAATGTATGTTTTTTTTTTATGCCAATTAGTCTGTCTTTAATGCCCGTATAAATTTCAATGATCTGCTGTTTATGATTGGTATGTAAGTGTGGCTGATTTAATCTTATTATTTCTCGAATATTATTTATACTGTCAACTAAAATATTTGTATGTTTATTCAATGTAAAAGTAGTTATTGGAGTGTTTCTATTCACGCACTTATAAGATTTATCAAACTGCTCTTTAATTTTATTTATTTTACTCAATGCCAATATCCATTCCATCTCAGTTTAGCGAACACATCAAAAAAAAAATTTTTGCAAAAACTTACAAAACTCTAAAATACAAAATTATGTATTATTATTAAGCATTGGCACTGGTCATGTAACGCGAGATTTCAAACTCACTTAATTCTATTAATATTATATTCAAGTATATATGTATTATATTTTAACTAATTATTTTAAAATTGTCACCAATTTGTTGGCGCACTTGGTTGCGCTGCCGGTACTCTTAAGATCGTCTGCAGCTCCCTCTCTCGCTCTCCTTTAAGTGATCTCTTCGTTGGCGCAAGAGGTGATCCATTTGCCACTCGCACTGTCTCTTTAGTTTCATCTCATTTTAGTTGCGAAGTTCGAACTAATAGTGGTTTATCCATATTTTGTGAGCATAATTAGTTGTAAATTTTACTCTTTAATAGTGTTTTTCTTTTTGTATGCTTGAACACGTTTTTACTTTTAGAATAATTTGTTCACCGCTAAATATTTTCACGGGTTTTCCTTTTAAGTTTTTCATTATTCATGTTTATTTTATTGTGTCCCAATAAGTTGTGGGTTTGCCGCTGGAGATAATCGTTTTAGTTTTCATTTTTGACTTTTTAGTTTTTAGTTATTTTTTAAGTTTTTGGTAAATTTTATTTAAATGTTAATTAGCCTTTTGATTCTTGTCTCTGCACCACTGACACTTTATTCGTTCACTTTTTAAATCTTGTCATAATATAAGACTGGCAGGATCGCCATGTAAGATGATTTATATTAATAAGATGTGTTCCCTTCTGGGTTAACCAATATTCAATGATTCTTTATTCCACAATTATTTGTCTTAAACCTAATTATGCTAACCGAGTAACTGTTGTGCTGAAGTATTCAGCGTAACGGTTAAGTGGCGTGATCTATCTTATATATGTATAGAGTATGTGGGGGTCTATGACACTATATAGTGCTCTATACTACAAAGGTTAACATAAGTATGTTATATATAATACTTTCGCAATTAATACAAAGTTAAAAAATAAAAAGAAACCCATGAGTTTGTTGAAGTATTTGAAACAGGGATACACAGAAATTCCTAGAGAAGATCAGGACTTCTAGAATTTCTAGTGCTTGTTTCCGGAATCAAAGCAGCGTCCAGCATATTTTGCAATAGGCCACGTCTCTTTGATTTTTGGGTGCCGGCTGTTTTCCGATGGTTCGGTTAGGATACAGACTTGGCAATATCAATACAATTCGTGTCCGAAATTTTATGGAAAAAGCCCCATCAGTTGCCGTATTCTCCTAACCTTAGTTACAGACTTATGCAACACTCACTTGTTCGCCGGGTCTTTGGAGTTCTTTTCTGAATCCCTGCCTCGAACTATACACTATCATGGTGCCCAAAAAAAGGAAATGTGTAAACTTAGAGTTACGGGAAATGCCAGCACGCTTATAAAAGCGATGATATCAGAACTGACTATTTTGCCCAGGGCCTCGAGGTGCGTGTCGTTCTGTGAACAATAAAAACCGGTCACCGTCCAGTCTGAAAACGGATTAATACGAGTGGACCAATGGAGTTTTGGCTATAAGTTTGATGTCTTGCACTAGGACAATGAGCAAGGTTTTCACACAAAACTCACGTATTTTAAATTGCTACGTCGTTGGCAACGGTCAGTCCGTTTCAGTCATATCTGAGCGTAACCAGCATTCGCTTTCCTCTCTTCTAATTTTACCGTCACTCTACCAACTTTCGCTCGAAGTACTAGCCTTGGACTATATATTAAGGGACCGTTCATACTTTGCGAAATGTAGAAATATCTTGATTGGGCACATGCTTTGAATGTATGCATATGTTGTTGCATGCGTGTCACGAGACTTGCGTTTAAGTATGTATTGTGTAGGTGATCGTCTCGTCAAGTATTTTGTTGAAGTGTTGGGTGTGTGGCCAATGTTACAGTCAAAATCTGGCAACGGCAACTACTGGCAAGCCTGCCAATAGATGAGACACTTGACACCTGTGAGGAAAATATTGTTACCAATATCCGCAGCTGGACGAAAGAAAGGAATGATGAATAGAAAGGGGTACTGGAAGGGGAAAGGGAAGGGGTTCGGGAAGTGGAACGGGATTGAGAACGGGAATAAGGATATGATATATCTCGAATAGAGCACGGAGCTTTGGGATCGGAGCGAGCAGGGGGTGGAGCCACCCAGCTCATTATAATAATAACATAGAACTCGGAATGTATCATGAGAAGCAGAATTAGACCAACAGATTAACATCATCAGCATATAGCATAAAATAAACTGAGGGACGTAATTAATAAATAAAAAATAACGGGATTCAAACCGATCCAAAGCAACCAATTAAATTTTGAACTGAAACGTACCATGACCGAATTAAATTTGTCTCGAAAAACCAATAACCGTTATAATTTATCCGAAATAACCGAATTCAACACGATATTTTTGTACCGGTACGATTTCGGTTTTTTTCATTGCAAGCATACATATTTTTTCATGTTGCGTTTTACATACCGTCACTCTGTGAAGCATTTTCATCTACGTTGCACAGTGGCGCCATCTGACTTCTTATCAGCAAAATTGATAACTTTTGAAGGAGTAAAGATATTATCAAACTTTAAAATGCATGTAACTCAGAATTCCTTAAGCTTCTGAAATACACTAAGATTGCTATGTGTATGAGCTGCATAATAATAATGCTTCCGCTACTGCCATAAAAAGTGAAACACTAGACAACACAATCTGTTTTTCGTTCCCACTTCTTTTTTATACAGTTCTCTTTTGGCACTGTTTTTGTCAAAGAGTCTTTGGTCGTTACATTGAGTCGACTTGTTGAACAGCGACCATTACCAAGAGAACGCTTACATGTGCGTTTTGCTCTTTCTCTTTCTTAACTTTGCCTACGAGTGAGTTGGTCTAATAGAGACAACAACACAAGCATCATCACACGTACACTGTGCGAACCAAAAATGAAATGTTCAAGTTAAAGACAAGCATAAGTTTCTTTTATTTTCTGGTAAAAAGCTCATAGTAACAACAAAAACAATGAGCGTTTTGCACAATAAACATATTCCATTTGGACCTGAGGCCATTTCTCTTCCGGTTTGGTCCCTTTTATGCACTCTAATTTTCAAATATCAAATGCTAACGAATACTACAATTGGTAAGAAACAATTTATTGTAAAATTATTGATATCGGTTTCCTAGCGGTTTAACTGTGCGCCTTGCACAAATGGTAAAGTCATGGCTTGCCGAAGTATTGGATATTCATACATCTCGATTGTTAAGCGCAAATCTAAAAGCTAGTTCGAATCCTATTCAAGGCAGAGCTAAGCTACGTCCTAAGGATTGTATCATAAACATAATAGAAATTGACATAGACTTAGTCAACAAAACAGTGTTAAAAGTAGCATTTAAAGAAAGAAAGTTCATGAAGCCGTCCTCTGCGCAGTTCCCGTAAATCAAACGAGAATCTACCGATCATTAATAGCAGGATCCATGGTGTAAACATGAAACATTTTTATCGCAGAGTGCCAAGTAACTTGTGATACTTCGAAAGTAGAAGTAAAATGATCGCGTAGTATCATATACTTCCACTCATGACACTCGCTGTGGATTCTGGCAAAAAAAATGCAACCAGCAAGCAACTCCAAAGTTACCGATCAAGACCTGACGGTCTACTGAAACCATCTGATAGCAGACACAGAAAGGTCCAGCTTGTACTCGACAATCCAGAACAGTTATGTCCTACTGTTGCTCCCATTCCAGCGAAGCAAGTTTTGGAACATGTTAAAGAGGATCTATATGATACATAAAACTGGAAAAAGACCTAGCTCCTTGGAATTATACAGACCAGTACTCTTGCTGCCCATGGCTGCCAAGCTTTTTGAACGCTGACTCGCTGAGAGCAACTCAGCACTAGGGGAAAAATACATCATTTTCAATTTGGGTTCCGAAAGTCCCATGGAACACCAGAACAATTGCAACTCATACAGAGTTTGGCCTAATGTCCTCTGTAAACTTAAGCCTCTGTTGCGTCTTTGGATAGTGTGGAGCAATTTGTGTAGTGTGTAGCAATTTGAAATGTATCTTCTCGGTGGTGCAGGATGGAGTATAATCAGATCTGGGGTTCCACAGAGAAGTGTCTCGAGGCCCACGCTTTATACTCTTTACACTGGCTCCAAAATCGGCTTAGAGGACCCACAGTATCTGCACATTGCCTATGCTGATTACACGGCCATCCTGGCCAGAACCTATTGTGGCTTCGTTGGCAACGGATGTTCTACAGCATAGCTTTGAAGTGTGGGAAAATCGCTGGAACATAGGCATTAATGTCAGCAAGTGCGCCAATGTGACTAACGCACTGCGTAAAGCGCGACTACTGGAGCACCACAGCAGTTACGAATTTCTTGAGTGTGAACTTGGACAGGCGCCTGAGCGCGAGGGTTGGTAAATAAAAATTATCGATAAGAAGATGGTGGGTGTCGATTCGGTATTCATGGATCATTTCCAGCTCGAATAGTTTACACGGACATGAAAATGGTCAAAACTCTGGTAGACCCAAGTAAATCTTGGTCATATGTGACCATGGGAAATAAATTCTGCCGAACCACGTTCTCCCTCTTACTTACGTTGCACGAATCTGTAATTTTCTTTTACACTATGTTCATTAGTGTTTATTTCAACTTTTTTCACATACCGTTTCTATGCACGTTCGCCTAGAGACGGTTTTGTGTATCTGGGCCCTAGAAACTAAACTATATATTTGTTTGCAAGTCCGATTTTACTTTTCCGCAAAAAAGTATTGCGATTGCCCAAAAACTACAATCTTGAAGTTTATGTTTTTCGACGAATTAAGCACTCTGACAACTTTTCCGGCGATTTATCGATGTTTTTGTGTTGGGCATGTCTTCAAAGGGTTTCCTATTGAATTTGAGCACTCTAGTCTCTATAGTTGGGTCGCCAGAGGAACAATAAGAGTAAATAATTTAGGAAATTTGTTTTTTTAAATTTTTTTTGTTGTTTCTCCTAGCTCATTTCGGTTGTTTTATAAACGGGCGGAAAAGCCTGAGTTGGTTGCCAACAATTTTTTTTTTTAGTAAGTAAAGGTGCCTTATCTTTACTTGTCATTGTAAATTTACTTCATAACAATATACAACTCATATTTGAAATTTTCGGTAAAATCTTAAAAAATGGATAAAATAAGAGTCAAGAAATGCTGCTGCTGCGCACCTATACGTGCTGGATGTATAACTATTGCAGTGATTATAATAATTTTGGATTGTTTTTGGGTGTACGCTGGCATTACCGATGTTGGTAAGTTTTTTTATACGGATCCAACTGGCCATAACAACCCGTTACCGGGCTGCGGCCGATGTGTGTAAAGCTCTCCTCCAGGCGTTTCTGTTTTGCGAGCACCTTCTTCAATAGATGATACGAAAGGTAGCTAGTGTACTCTCTACTTGGTCCTTCCAACGAAGATATGGACTGCCCCTTCGTCGCCTTCCTACATCAACCGCATTGAAGACCTTTCTCGCAGTAGTACATAGTACATAGTAGTAATACGCACATGTCGTCGTAGAGCTGATAAAGTTCGTCGCTCCATCGAATGCGATAGTCGTTGCCAACGCGTAAAGAGCCAAAGATTTTACGGATTACTTTCCGTTCGGACAATCCAAGGGCATTTTTATCACCCAACGCTCATTGCAGCAGAGCAAGCCATAAATGAAACCCAAACAAGATAACGGTTGTTGGTTTTGTATTGCTCATGCTCATGAGCGCAAAAGATGTCTTGGGAGCAAATCAAAAGAACTTAAGGCATGTTTTGCGCTTCAAGTGTTCGCAAACATTTGCCAATCGTTTCGTTCGCTAGCGTAACGATAAATCTATAATTTCATTCGTGAAATCTTTTGATTGTTGGCGTAGAAGAATTGGTATTCGGAAATAAAAATATTTTTGTTTCTATTAAGATTTGTGACGAAACGCTAAGCGGAGTAAATGTTGAGGGAGTGATTGCTTTTTCATTCCCAGGTTTTTGTGTTGAAAATTTCAAAACGATAGTTTTTTATCCAAAAAAAAAAAACGGCTTTTATACCATAATTTACTGGTGGAACACTGTTAGTCACTGCTGTCTGTATCAGATCTCTTTTTTTTGGTTTTATACTTAAATTTTGCGTTACTAACCTGTCTGTTTTGTTTTTTAGGAAATTTTCACCGTGTTCTTGATTGGTTGGAGATTGTAATTGCACTCCTCAATGTGATATTTGCAGTTGTATTATTGATAGCAGTTATAAAGGTAGGTACAAATATGTCTATGCATGTAAGAGCTGAATAGTTTTTAAAATCGGAACATGATCACTTGTGTAGTAATATCGTATATTTTGACACTTTTATTAACTTTCTAATGCCTTATTGTACCCTGTACACAAAGTGTAATGTTGTATGGATAAAAATGGTCAGGAGGAAACAATGAAACAACACAATTTATGTTTGCCAATATAGGCAGATAGATACTAAATGAACTGTCGAAATATTCGCACCAAAAGCTGTTCCAACAAACTACTCGGAATAGCCAAGTACAAGTGATTTGCAGCTAAACAGAATATTGACTGGAATCCATTGCGAAAATCTAGCACACACATTGGATGCAGCTCTAAGAGCTAGAGCGTTTTCCAGGACGTCATTATCTTCGCGCCGCAATAGGTTTTGAAGGCATATGTGAAGCCGGTTGAATCGCATAGAGTGAAAAGTTTTGTTCACCAAATATGATATCCATATCATTGCTCGTACTAAACGTGCAGTTACCGCATCCAGGGTGGGTCTGGTTATAATTGAGAGCAAGAAAAAGTATATGCTTTCTGCGAGTAGAGAGACGCATCGTTCGGATTCTCAGATTGATGTTGAGAACTATACTTTTGAATGAATGAATGAAGAACGATGTTAGCATGGAGATCAAGCGGAGAATCACTCTTGCCAATTGGTGTTACTTTAGTATCAGTAGGCAAATGAGTAGTAGAGACCACTCCCGCCAGACGAAAGAAACACTCTACAAGACGCTCATCCTTCCCGTTTTGCTTTATGGCGCTGAAGCATGGGTGATGTCGCAGTCTGATGAAAATGCCCTAGGAGTGTTTGAGCGGAAAGTACTCCGAAAGATGTTGGCAACGACTACCGCAACCGATGGAACGACGAACCCTATGAGCTCTACGACGACATTGACATAGCCAAGCGAATTAAGATCCAGGTGCTCCGCTGGCGAGGTCATGTTGCGCGTTTGGATGAACAAGCTGCTGCAAGGAAGGTCTTCAATGCGTATGTGGTTGGGAAGTGACGAATGGGCAGACCATGTCTCCGTTGGAAGGACCAGGTAGAGAGTACACTAGCTAGCTTTGGTATCGCCAATAGGCAGGCGCGCGAAAAGCAGTGTATGTTTTTGTTGAGTGGAGGGACGCAGCGTTTGGACTCTCATATTGATGTTGAAAATGTGACGAAGTCGCAGAAAACAAAATTCTCTAATCACGATGGGTTAATGGAGCTATTTTTTTAGATCCGTACGATAAGATTTACTATATTTTGTATTATTATTGAAAATCAGTGTTTGCTCAGTTTTGACTTGAGAGTGAGCATGTCTATGACATGCATTTTTTTTTTTTATCTTGCTTTAAGCAAAGATAACTCATAATTATTTTTCTTTTCAGGTCTCACTTTCTATTTTGTACTCGTCGAATATTCGTATTATTTGGATCTTTCAGAAGGATAAGGTTAACATAAGTATGTTATATATAATACTTTCGCAATTAATACAAAGTTAAAAAATAAAAAGAAACCCATGAGTTTGTTGAAGTATTTTAAACAGGGATACACAGAAATTCCTAGAGAAGATCAGGACTTCTAGAATTTCTAGTGCTTGTTTCCGGAATCAAAGCAGCGTCCAGCATATTTTGCAATAGGCCACGTCTCTTTGATTTTTGGGTGCCGGCTGTTTTCCGATGGTTCGGTTAGGATACAGACTTGGCAATATCAATACAATTCGTGTGCGAAATTTTATTGAAAAAGCCCCATCAGTTGCCGTATTCTCCTAACCTTAGTTACAGACTTATGCAACACTCACTTGTTCGCCGGGTCTTTGGAGTTCTTTTCTGAATCCCTGCCTCGAACTATACACTATCATGGTGCCCAAAAAAAAGGAAATGTGTAAACTTAGAGTTACGGGAAATGCCAGCACGCTTATAAAAGCGATGATATCAGAACTGACTATTTTGCCCAGGGCCTCGAGGTGCGTGTCGTTCTGTGAACAATAAAAACCGATCCCCGGATACTGTTTCGGTCACCGTCCAGTCTGAAAACGGATTAATACGAGTGGACCAATGGAGTTTTGGCTATAAGTTTGATGTCTTGCACTAGGACAATGAGCAAGGTTTTCACACAAAACTCACGTATTTTAAATTGCTACGTCGTTGGCAACGGTCAGTCCGTTTCAGTCATATCTGAGCGTAACCAGCATTCGCTTTCCTCTCTTCTAATTTTACCGTCACTCTACCAACTTTCGCTCGAAGTACTAGCCTTGGACTATATATTAAGGGACCGTTCATACTTTGCGAAATGTAGAAATATCTTGATTGGGCACATGCTTTGAATGTATGCATATGTTGTTGCATGCGTGTCACGAGACTTGCGTTTAAGTATGTATTGTGTAGGTGATCGTCTCGTCAAGTATTTTGTTGAAGTGTTGGGTGTGTGGCCAATGTTACAGTCAAAATCTGGCAACGGCAACTACTGGCAAGCCTGCCAATAGATGAGACACTTGACACCTGTGAGGAAAATATTGTTACCAATATCCGCAGCTGGACAAAAGAAAGGGGAACTGGAAGGGGAAAGGGAAGGGGTTCGGGAAGTGGAACGGGATTGAGAACGGGAATAAGGATATGATATATCTCGAATAGAGCACGGAGCTTTGGGATCGGAGCGAGCAGGGGGTGGAGCCACCCAGCTCATTATAATAATAACATAGAACTCGGAATGTATCATGAGAAGCAGAATTAGACCAACAGATTAACATCATCAGCATATAGCATCAGCATCATAAGTACAATATAAAATAAACTGAGGGACGTAATTAATAAATAAAAAATACCGGGATTCAAACCGATCCAAAGCAACCAATTAAATTTTGAACTGAAAACGTACCATGACCGAATTAAATTTGTCTCGAAAAACCAATAACCGTTATAATTTATCCGAAATAACCGAATTCAACACGATATTTTTGTACCGGTACGATTTCGGTTTTTTTCATTGCAAGCATACATATTTTTTCATGTTGCGTTTTACATACCGTCACTCTGTGAAGCATATTCATCTACGTTGCACAGTGGCGCCATCTGACTTCTTATCAGCAAAATTGATAACTTTTGAAGGAGTAAAGATATTATCAAACTTTAAAATGCATGTAACTCAGAATTCCTTAAGCTTCTGAAATACACTAAGATTGCTATGTGTATGAGCTGCATAATAATAATGCTTCCGCTACTGCCATAAAAAGTGAAACACTAGACAACACAATCTGTTTTTCGTTCCCACTTCTTTTTTATACAGTTCTCTTTTGGCACTGTTTTTGTCAAAGAGTCTTTGGTCGTTACATTGAGTCGACTTGTTGAACAGCGACCATTACCAAGAGAACGCTTACATGTGCGTTTTGCTCTTTCTCTTTCTTAACTTTGCCTACGAGTGAGTTGGTCTAATAGAGACAACAACACAAGCATCATCACACGTACACTGTGCGAACCAAAAATGAAATGTTCAAGTTAAAGACAAGCATAAGTTTCTTTTATTTTCTGGTAAAAAGCTCATAGTAACAACAAAAACAATGAGCGTTTTGCACAATAAACATATTCCATTTGGACCTGAGGCCATTTCTCTTCCGGTTTGGTCCCTTTTATGCACTCAAATTTTCAAATATCAAATGCTAACGAATACTACAATTGGTAAAAAACAATTTATTGTAAAATTATTGATATCGGTTTCCTAGCGGTTTAACTGTGCGCACAAATGGTAAAGTCATGCACTCTCTGCGCAGTTCCCGTAAATCAAACGCATGAACTGAAACTCCGTCCAGCCCCTGAGAATCTACTGATCATTAATAGCAGGATCCATGGTTTAAACATGAAACATTTTTATCGCAGAGTGCCAAGTAACTTATGATACTTCGAAAGTAGAAGCAAAATTATCGCGTAGTATCATATGCTTCCACTCATGACACTCGCTGTGGATTCTGGCAAAAAAAATGCAACCAGCAAGCAACTCCAAAGTTACCGATCAAGACCTGACGGTCTACTGAAACCATCTGATAGCAGACACAGAAAGGTCCAGCTTGTACTCGACAATCCAGAACAGTTATGTCCTACTGTTGCTCCCATTCCAGCGAAGCAAGTTTTGGAACATGTTAAAGAGGATCTATATGATACATAAAACTGGAAAAAGACCTAGCTCCTTGGAATTATACAGACCAGTACTCTTGCTGCCCATGGCTGCCAAGCTTTTTGAACGCTGACTCGCTGAGAGCAACTCAGCACTAGGGGAAAAATACATCATTTTCAATTTGGGTTCCGAAAGTCCCATGGAACACCAGAACAATTGCAACTCATACAGAGTTTGGCCTAATGTCCTCTGTAAACTTAAGCCTCTGTTGCGTCTTTGGATAGTGTGGAGCAATTTGTGTAGTGTGTAGCAATTTGAAATGTATCTTCTCGGTGGTGCAGGATGGAGTATAATCAGATCTGGGGTTCCACAGAGAAGTGTCTCGAGGCCCACGCTTTATACTCTTTACACTGGCTCCAAAATCGGCTTAGAGGACCCACAGTATCTGCACATTGCCTATGCTGATTACACGGCCATCCTGGCCAGAACCTATTGTGGCTTCGTTGGCAACGGATGTTCTACAGCATAGCTTTGAAGTGTGGGAAAATCGCTGGAACATAGGCATTAATGTCAGCAAGTGCGCCAATGTGACTAACGCACTGCGTAAAGCGCGACTACTGGAGCACCACAGCAGTTACGAATTTCTTGAGTGTGAACTTGGACAGGCGCCTGAGCGCGAGGGTTGGTAAATAAAAATTATCGATAAGAAGATGGTGGGTGTCGATTCGGTATTCATGGATCATTTCCAGCTCGAATAGTTTACACGGACATGAAAATGGTCAAAACTCTGGTAGACCCAAGTAAATCTTGGTCATATGTGACCATGGGAAATAAATTCTGCCGAACCACGTTCTCCCTCTTACTTACGTTGCACGAATCTGTAATTTTCTTTTACACTATGTTCATTAGTGTTTATTTCAACTTTTTTCACATACCGTTTCTATGCACGTTCGCCTAGAGACGGTTTTGTGTATCTGGGCCCTAGAAACTAAACTATATATTTGTTTGCAAGTCCGATTTTACTTTTCCGCAAAAAAGTATTGCGATTGCCCAAAAACTACAATCTTGAAGTTTATGTTTTTCGACGAATTAAGCACTCTGACAACTTTTCCGGCGATTTATCGATGTTTTTGTGTTGGGCATGTCTTCAAAGGGTTTCCTATTGAATTTGAGCACTCTAGTCTCTATAGTTGGGTCGCCAGAGGAACAATAAGAGTAAATAATTTAGGAAATTTGTTTTTTTAAATTTTTTTTGTTGTTTCTCCTAGCTCATTTCGGTTGTTTTATAAACGGGCGGAAAAGCCTGAGTTGGTTGCCAACTATTTTTTTTTTTAGTAAGTAAAGGTGCCTTATCTTTACTTGTCATTGTAAATTTACTTCATAACAATATACAACTCATATTTGAAATTTTCGGTAAAATCTTAAAAAATGGATAAAATAAGAGTCAAGAAATGCTGCTGCTGCGCACCTATACGTGCTGGATGTATAACTATTGCAGTGATTATAATAATTTTGGATTGTTTTTGGGTGTGCGCTGGCATTACCGATGTTGGTAAGTTTTTTTATACGGATCCAACTGGCCATAACAACCCGTTACCGGGCTGCGGCCGATGTGTGTAAAGCTCTCCTCCAGGCGTTTCTGTTTTGCGAGCACCTTCTTCAATAGATGATACGAAAGGTAGCTAGTGTACTCTCTACTTGGTCCTTCCAACGAAGATATGGACTGCCCCTTCGTCGCCTTCCTACATCAACCGCATTGAAGACCTTTCTCGCAGTAGTACATAGTACATAGTAGTAATACGCACATGTCGTCGTAGAGCTGATAAAGTTCGTCGCTCCATCGAATGCGATAGTCGTTGCCAACGCGTAAAGAGCCAAAGATTTTACGGATTACTTTCCGTTCGGACAATCCAAGGGCATTTTTATCACCCAACGCTCATTGCAGCAGAGCAAGCCATAAATGAAACCCAAACAAGATAACGGTTGTTGGTTTTGTATTGCTCATGCTCATGAGCGCAAAAGATGTCTTGGGAGCAAATCAAAAGAACTTAAGGCATGTTTTGCGCTTCAAGTGTTCGCAAACATTTGCCAATCGTTTCGTTCGCTAGCGTAACGATAAATCTATAATTTCATTCGTGAAATCTTTTGATTGTTGGCGTAGAAGAATTGGTATTCGGAAATAAAAATATTTTTGTTTCTATTAAGATTTGTGACGAAACGCTAAGCGGAGTAAATGTTGAGGGAGTGATTGCTTTTTCATTCCCAGGTTTTTGTGTTGAAAATTTCAAAACGATAGTTTTTTATCCAAAAAAAAAAACGGCTTTTATACAATAATTTACTGGTGGAACACTGTTAGTCACTGCTGTCTGTATCAGATCTCTTTTTTTTGGTTTTATACTTAAATTTTGCGTTACTAACCTGTCTGTTTTGTTTTTTAGGAAATTTTCACCGTGTTCTTGATTGGTTGGAGCTTGAAATTGCACTCCTCAATGTGATATTTGCAGTTGTATTATTGATAGCAGTTATAAAGGTAGGTACAAATATGTCTATGCATGTAAGAGCTGAATAGTTTTTTAAATCGAAACATGATCACTTGTGTAGTAATATCGTATATTTTGACACTTTTATTAACTTTCTAATGCCTTATTGTACCCTGTACACAAAGTGTAATGTTGTATGGATAAAAATGGTCAGGAGGAAACAATGAAACAACACAATTTATGTTTGCCAATATAGGCAGATAGATACTAAATGAACTGTCGAAATATTCGCACCAAAAGCTGTTCCAACAAACTACTCGGAATAGCCAAGTACAAGTGATTTGCAGCTAAACAGAATATTGACTGGAATCCATTGCGAAAATCTAGCACACACATTGGATGCAGCTCTAAGAGCTAGAGCGTTTTCCAGGACGTCATTATCTTCGCGCCGCAATAGGTTTTGAAGGCATATGTGAAGCCGGTTGAATCGCATAGAGTGAAAAGTTTTGTTCACCAAATATGATATCCATATCATTGCTCGTACTAAACGTGCAGTTACCGGATCCAGGGTGGGTCTGGTTATAATTGAGAGCAAGAAAAAGTATATGCTTTCTGCGAGTAGAGAGACGCATCGTTCGGATTCTCAGATTGATGTTGAGAACTATACTTTTGAATGAATGAATGAAGAACGATGTTAGCATGGAGATCAAGCGGAGAATCACTCTTGCCAATTGGTGTTACTTTAGTATCAGTAGGCAAATGAGTAGTAGAGACCACTCCCGCCAGACGAAAGAAACACTCTACAAGACGCTCATCCTTCCCGTTTTGCTTTATGGCGCTGAAGCATGGGTGATGTCGCAGTCTGATGAAAATGCCCTAGGAGTGTTTGAGCGGAAAGTACTCCGAAAGATGTTGGCAACGACTACCGCAACCGATGGAACGACGAACCCTATGAGCTCTACGACGACATTGACATAGCCAAGCGAATTAAGATCCAGGTGCTCCGCTGGCGAGGTCATGTTGCGCGTTTGGATGAACAAGCTGCTGCAAGGAAGGTCTTCAATGCGTATGTGGTTGGGAAGTGACGAATGGGCAGACCATGTCTCCGTTGGAAGGACCAGGTAGAGAGTACACTAGCTAGCTTTGGTATCGCCAATAGGCAGGCGCGCGAAAAGCAGTGTATGTTTTTGTTGAGTGGAGGGACGCAGCGTTTGGACTCTCATATTGATGTTGAAAATGTGACGAAGTCGCAGAAAACAAAATTCTCTAATCACGATGGGTTAATGGAGCTATTTTTTTAGATCCGTACGATAAGATTTACTATATTTTGTATTATTATTGAAAATCAGTGTTTGCTCAGTTTTGACTTGAGAGTGAGTTTACTGCATGAAAAAATCAGACCACTGGGATCTATTACTTAAATACGGTGATGTCTCTTTTATGAAAATAAGAATTTATGTAGTTTTTATGGCTATTTTATTGCAGCCCATCGAAATGCGGGACTGGGCATTAGAGGGTTAATAACAGTAGGCAACAAATTTAACACGAATTGATCAATGTTTCTCCTCTTTAATATGTCATTATCTATTTTAGAGAATTGGAAAGCTGATTTTCATCTGGGTCATCTCAAGAATTATTCTACAAATCGCGTTCCTAATAGTATATACAATATTTTTTGTAGAAAATCAATATGACATATATTGGATTATTTTAGTCTTGCCTGTGACATGTAAGTTTTTTTTTATCTTGCTTTAAGCAAAGATTACTCATAATTATCTTTCTTTTCAGGTCTCACTTTCTATTTTGTACTCGTCGAATATTCGTATTATTTGGATCTTTCAGAAGGATAAGGTGTAAGATGATTTATATTAATAAGATGTGTTCCCTTCTGGGTTAACCAATATTCAATGATTCTTTATTCCACAATTATTTGTCTTAAACCTAATTATGCTAACCGAGTAACTGTTGTGCTGAAGTATTCAGCGTAACGGTTAAGTGGCGTGATCTATCTTATATATGTATAGAGTATGTGGGGGTCTATGACACTATATAGTGCTCTATACTACAAAGGTTAACATAAGTATGTTATATATAATACTTTCGCAATTAATACAAAGTTAAAAAATAAAAAGAAACCCATGAGTTTGTTGAAGTATTTGAAACAGGGATACACAGAAATTCCTAGAGAAGATCAGGACTTCTAGAATTTCTAGTGCTTGTTTCCGGAATCAAAGCAGCGTCCAGCATATTTTGCAATAGGCCACGTCTCTTTGATTTTTGGGTGCCGGCTGTTTTCCGATGGTTCGGTTAGGATACAGACTTGGCAATATCAATACAATTCGTGTCCGAAATTTTATGGAAAAAGCCCCATCAGTTGCCGTATTCTCCTAACCTTAGTTACAGACTTATGCAACACTCACTTGTTCGCCGGGTCTTTGGAGTTCTTTTCTGAATCCCTGCCTCGAACTATACACTATCATGGTGCCCAAAAAAAGGAAATGTGTAAACTTAGAGTTACGGGAAATGCCAGCACGCTTATAAAAGCGATGATATCAGAACTGACTATTTTGCCCAGGGCCTCGAGGTGCGTGTCGTTCTGTGAACAATAAAAACCGATCCCCGGATACTGTTTCGGTCACCGTCCAGTCTGAAAACGGATTAATACGAGTGGACCAATGGAGTTTTGGCTATAAGTTTGATGTCTTGCACTAGGACAATGAGCAAGGTTTTCACACAAAACTCACGTATTTTAAATTGCTACGTCGTTGGCAACGGTCAGTCCGTTTCAGTCATATCTGAGCGTAACCAGCATTCGCTTTCCTCTCTTCTAATTTTACCGTCACTCTACCAACTTTCGCTCGAAGTACTAGCCTTGGACTATATATTAAGGGACCGTTCATACTTTGCGAAATGTAGAAATATCTTGATTGGGCACATGCTTTGAATGTATGCATATGTTGTTGCATGCGTGTCACGAGACTTGCGTTTAAGTATGTATTGTGTAGGTGATCGTCTCGTCAAGTATTTTGTTGAAGTGTTGGGTGTGTGGCCAATGTTACAGTCAAAATCTGGCAACGGCAACTACTGGCAAGCCTGCCAATAGATGAGACACTTGACACCTGTGAGGAAAATATTGTTACCAATATCCGCAGCTGGACGAAAGAAAGGAATGATGAATAGAAAGGGGTACTGGAAGGGGAAAGGGAAGGGGTTCGGGAAGTGGAACGGGATTGAGAACGGGAATAAGGATATGATATATCTCGAATAGAGCACGGAGCTTTGGGATCGGAGCGAGCAGGGGGTGGAGCCACCCAGCTCATTATAATAATAACATAGAACTCGGAATGTATCATGAGAAGCAGAATTAGACCAACAGATTAACATCATCAGCATATAGCATAAAATAAACTGAGGGACGTAATTAATAAATAAAAAATAACGGGATTCAAACCGATCCAAAGCAACCAATTAAATTTTGAACTGAAACGTACCATGACCGAATTAAATTTGTCTCGAAAAACCAATAACCGTTATAATTTATCCGAAATAACCGAATTCAACACGATATTTTTGTACCGGTACGATTTCGGTTTTTTTCATTGCAAGCATACATATTTTTTCATGTTGCGTTTTACATACCGTCACTCTGTGAAGCATTTTCATCTACGTTGCACAGTGGCGCCATCTGACTTCTTATCAGCAAAATTGATAACTTTTGAAGGAGTAAAGATATTATCAAACTTTAAAATGCATGTAACTCAGAATTCCTTAAGCTTCTGAAATACACTAAGATTGCTATGTGTATGAGCTGCATAATAATAATGCTTCCGCTACTGCCATAAAAAGTGAAACACTAGACAACACAATCTGTTTTTCGTTCCCACTTCTTTTTTATACAGTTCTCTTTTGGCACTGTTTTTGTCAAAGAGTCTTTGGTCGTTACATTGAGTCGACTTGTTGAACAGCGACCATTACCAAGAGAACGCTTACATGTGCGTTTTGCTCTTTCTCTTTCTTAACTTTGCCTACGAGTGAGTTGGTCTAATAGAGACAACAACACAAGCATCATCACACGTACACTGTGCGAACCAAAAATGAAATGTTCAAGTTAAAGACAAGCATAAGTTTCTTTTATTTTCTGGTAAAAAGCTCATAGTAACAACAAAAACAATGAGCGTTTTGCACAATAAACATATTCCATTTGGACCTGAGGCCATTTCTCTTCCGGTTTGGTCCCTTTTATGCACTCAAATTTTCAAATATCAAATGCTAACGAATACTACAATTGGTAAAAAACAATTTATTGTAAAATTATTGATATCGGTTTCCTGGCGGTTTAACTGTGCGCCTTGCACAAATGGTAAAGTCATGGCTTGCCGAAGTATTGGATATTCATACATCTCGATTGTTAAGCGCAAATCTAAAAGCTAGTTCGAATCCTATTCAAGGCAGAGCTAAGCTACGTCCTAAGGATTGTATCATAAACATAATAGAAATTGACATAGACTTAGTCAACAAAACAGTGTTAAAAGTAGCATTTAAAGAAAGAAAGTTCATGAAGCCGTCCTCTGCGCAGTTCCCGTAAATCAAACGAGAATCTACCGATCATTAATAGCAGGATCCATGGTGTAAACATGAAACATTTTTATCGCAGAGTGCCAAGTAACTTGTGATACTTCGAAAGTAGAAGTAAAATGATCGCGTAGTATCATATGCTTCCACTCATGACACTCGCTGTGGATTCTGGCAAAAAAAATGCAACCAGCAAGCAACTCCAAAGTTACCGATCAAGACCTGACGGTCTACTGAAACCATCAGACACAGAAAGGTCCAGCTTGTACTCGACAATCCAGAACAGTTATGTCCTACTGTTGCTCCCATTCCAGCGAAGCAAGTTTTGGAACATGTTAAAGAGGATCTATATGATACATAAAACTGGAAAAAGACCTAGCTCCTTGGAATTATACAGACCAGTACTCTTGCTGCCCATGGCTGCCAAGCTTTTTGAATGCTGACTCGCTGAGAGCAACTCAGCACTAGGGGAAAAATACATCATTTTCAATTTGGGTTCCGAAAGTCCCATGGAACACCAGAACAATTGCAACTCATACAGAGTTTGGCCTAATGTCCTCTGTAAACTTAAGCCTCGGTTGCGTCTTTGGATAGTGTGGAGCAATTTGTGTAGTGTGTAGCAATTTGAAATGTATCTTCTCGGTGGTGCAGGATGGAGTATAATCAGATCTGGGGTTCCACAGAGAAGTGTCTCGAGGCCCACGCTTTATATTCTTTACACTGGCTCCAAAATCGGCTTAGAGGACCCACAGTATCTGCACATTGCCTATGCTGATTACACGGCCATCCTGGCCAGAACCTATTGTGGCTTCGTAGGCAACGGATGTTCTACAGCATAGCTTTGAAGTGTGGGAAAATCGCTGGAACATAGGCATTAATGTCAGCAAGTGCGCCAATGTGACTAACGCACTGCGTAAAGCGCGACTACTGGAGCACCACAGCAGTTACGAATTTCTTGAGTGTGAACTTGGACAGGCGCCTGAGCGCGAGGGTTGGTAAATAAAAATTATCGATAAGAAGATGGTGGGTGTCGATTCGGTATTCATGGATCATTTCCAGCTCGAATAGTTTACACGGACATGAAAATGGTCAAAACTCTGGTAGACCCAAGTAAATCTTGGTCATATGTGACCATGGGAAATAAATTCTGCCGAACCACGTTCTCCCTCTTACTTACGTTGCACGAATCTGTAATTTTCTTTTACACTATGTTCATTAGTGTTTATTTCAACTTTTTTCACATACCGTTTCTATGCACGTTCGCCTAGAGACGGTTTTGTGTATCTGGGCCCTAGAAACTAAACTATATATTTGTTTGCAAGTCCGATTTTACTTTTCCGCAAAAAAGTATTGCGATTGCCCAAAAACTACAATCTTGAAGTTTATGTTTTTCGACGAATTAAGCACTCTGACAACTTTTCCGGCGATTTATCGATGTTTTTGTGTTGGGCATGTCTTCAAAGGGTTTCCTATTGAATTTGAGCACTCTAGTCTCTATAGTTGGGTCGCCAGAGGAATAATAATAGTAAATAATTTAGGAAATTTGTTTTTTTAAATTTTTTTTGTTGTTTCTCCTAGCTCATTTCGGTTGTTTTATAAACGGGCGGAAAAGCCTGAGTTGGTTGCCAACAATTTTTTTTTTTAGTAAGTAAAGGTGCCTTATCTTTACTTGTCATTGTAAATTTACTTCATAACAATATACAACTCATATTTGAAATTTTCGGTAAAATCTTAAAAAATGGATAAAATAAGAGTCAAGAAATGCTGCTGCTGCGCACCTATACGTGCTGGATGTATAACTATTGCAGTGATTATAATAATTTTGGATTGTTTTTGGGTGTACGCTGGCATTACCGATGTTGGTAAGTTTTTTTATACGGATCCAACTGGCCATAACAACCCGTTACCGGGCTGCGGCCGATGTGTGTAAAGCTCTCCTCCAGGCGTTTCTGTTTTGCGAGCACCTTCTTCAATAGATGATACGAAAGGTAGCTAGTGTACTCTCTACTTGGTCCTTCCAACGAAGATATGGACTGCCCCTTCGTCGCCTTCCTACATCAACCGCATTGAAGACCTTTCTCGCAGTAGTACATAGTACATAGTAGTAATACGCACATGTCGTCGTAGAGCTGATAAAGTTCGTCGCTCCATCGAATGCGATAGTCGTTGCCAACGCGTAAAGAGCCAAAGATTTTACGGATTACTTTCCGTTCGGACAATCCAAGGGCATTTTTATCACCCAACGCTCATTGCAGCAGAGCAAGCCATAAATGAAACCCAAACAAGATAACGGTTGTTGGTTTTGTATTGCTCATGCTCATGAGCGCAAAAGATGTCTTGGGAGCAAATCAAAAGAACTTAAGGCATGTTTTGCGCTTCAAGTGTTCGCAAACATTTGCCAATCGTTTCGTTCGCTAGCGTAACGATAAATCTATAATTTCATTCGTGAAATCTTTTGATTGTTGGCGTAGAAGAATTGGTATTCGGAAATAAAAATATTTTTGTTTCTATTAAGATTTGTGACGAAACGCTAAGCGGAGTAAATGTTGAGGGAGTGATTGCTTTTTCATTCCCAGGTTTTTGTGTTGAAAATTTCAAAACGATAGTTTTTTATCCAAAAAAAAAAACGGCTTTTATACCATAATTTACTGGTGGAACACTGTTAGTCACTGCTGTCTGTATCAGATCTCTTTTTTTTGGTTTTATACTTAAATTTTGCGTTACTAACCTGTCTGTTTTGTTTTTTAGGAAATTTTCACCGTGTTCTTGATTGGTTGGAGATTGTAATTGCACTCCTCAATGTGATATTTGCAGTTGTATTATTGATAGCAGTTATAAAGGTAGGTACAAATATGTCTATGCATGTAAGAGCTGAATAGTTTTTAAAATCGGAACATGATCACTTGTGTAGTAATATCGTATATTTTGACACTTTTATTAACTTTCTAATGCCTTATTGTACCCTGTACACAAAGTGTAATGTTGTATGGATAAAAATGGTCAGGAGGAAACAATGAAACAACACAATTTATGTTTGCCAATATAGGCAGATAGATACTAAATGAACTGTCGAAATATTCGCACCAAAAGCTGTTCCAACAAACTACTCGGAATAGCCAAGTACAAGTGATTTGCAGCTAAACAGAATATTGACTGGAATCCATTGCGAAAATCTAGCACACACATTGGATGCAGCTCTAAGAGCTAGAGCGTTTTCCAGGACGTCATTATCTTCGCGCCGCAATAGGTTTTGAAGGCATATGTGAAGCCGGTTGAATCGCATAGAGTGAAAAGTTTTGTTCACCAAATATGATATCCATATCATTGCTCGTACTAAACGTGCAGTTACCGGATCCAGGGTGGGTCTGGTTATAATTGAGAGCAAGAAAAAGTATATGCTTTCTGCGAGTAGAGAGACGCATCGTTCGGATTCTCAGATTGATGTTGAGAACTATACTTTTGAATGAATGAATGAAGAACGATGTTAGCATGGAGATCAAGCGGAGAATCACTCTTGCCAATTGGTGTTACTTTAGTATCAGTAGGCAAATGAGTAGTAGAGACCACTCCCGCCAGACGAAAGAAACACTCTACAAGACGCTCATCCTTCCCGTTTTGCTTTATGGCGCTGAAGCATGGGTGATGTCGCAGTCTGATGAAAATGCCCTAGGAGTGTTTGAGCGGAAAGTACTCCGAAAGATGTTGGCAACGACTACCGCAACCGATGGAACGACGAACCCTATGAGCTCTACGACGACATTGACATAGCCAAGCGAATTAAGATCCAGGTGCTCCGCTGGCGAGGTCATGTTGCGCGTTTGGATGAACAAGCTGCTGCAAGGAAGGTCTTCAATGCGTATGTGGTTGGGAAGTGACGAATGGGCAGACCATGTCTCCGTTGGAAGGACCAGGTAGAGAGTACACTAGCTAGCTTTGGTATCGCCAATAGGCAGGCGCGCGAAAAGCAGTGTATGTTTTTGTTGAGTGGAGGGACGCAGCGTTTGGACTCTCATATTGATGTTGAAAATGTGACGAAGTCGCAGAAAACAAAATTCTCTAATCACGATGGGTTAATGGAGCTATTTTTTTAGATCCGTACGATAAGATTTACTATATTTTGTATTATTATTGAAAATCAGTGTTTGCTCAGTTTTGACTTGAGAGTGAGTTTACTGCATGAAAAAATCAGACCACTGGGATCTATTACTTAAATACGGTGATGTCTCTTTTATGAAAATAAGAATTTATGTAGTTTTTATGGCTATTTTATTGCAGCCCATCGAAATGCGGGACTGGGCATTAGAGGGTTAATAACAGTAGGCAACAAATTTAACACGAATTGATCAATGTTTCTCCTTTTTAATATGTCATTATCTGTTTTAGAGAATTGGAAAGCTGATTTTCATCTGGGTCATCTCAAGAATTATTCTACAAATCGCGTTCCTAATAGTATATACAATATTTTTTGTAGAAGATGAATATGACATATTTACGATTATTTTACCCTTGTCTATGACATGTAAGTTTTTTTTTATCTTGCTTTAAGCAAAGATAACTCATAATTATTTTTCTTTTCAGGTCTCACTTTCTATTTTGTACTCGTCGAATATTCGTATTATTTGGATCTTTCAGAAGGATAAGGTTAACATAAGTATGTTATATATAATACTTTCGCAATTAATACAAAGTTAAAAAATAAAAAGAAACCCATGAGTTTGTTGAAGTATTTTAAACAGGGATACACAGAAATTCCTAGAGAAGATCAGGACTTCTAGAATTTCTAGTGCTTGTTTCCGGAATCAAAGCAGCGTCCAGCATATTTTGCAATAGGCCACGTCTCTTTGATTTTTGGGTGCCGGCTGTTTTCCGATGGTTCGGTTAGGATACAGACTTGGCAATATCAATACAATTCGTGTGCGAAATTTTATGGAAAAAGCCCCATCAGTTGCCGTATTCTCCTAACCTTAGTTACAGACTTATGCAACACTCACTTGTTCGCCGGGTCTTTGGAGTTCTTTTCTGAATCCCTGCCTCGAACTATACACTATCATGGTGCCCAAAAAAAGGAAATGTGTAAACTTAGAGTTACGGGAAATGCCAGCACGCTTATAAAAGCGATGATATCAGAACTGACTATTTTGATATCAAGAAAGCTTGGGTAGGAGGACGTAATCCTAGTAATGAACCTCGTTTCCTGGGTGGAAGTCAGAGCATCCTGTTCAGAGAACCATTCAGCATGATGGCAATTGATAGAAGGAATTATATTTCGATAGCCCTTTCGAATGGCTGTTACTAGGTTAATTAGTTAATTTATTATGCCAAGTTTCCTTTCGCCAGTTTGTACTGTGATGCCCAGGGCCTCGAGGTGCGTGTCCTTCTGTGAACAATAAAAACCGATCCCCGGATACTGTTTCGGTCACCGTCCAGTCTGAAAACGGATTAATACGAGTGGACCAATGGAGTTTTGGCTATAAGTTTGATGTCTTGCACTAGGACAATGAGCCAGGTTTTCACACAAAACTCACGTATTTTAAATTGCTACGTCGTTGGCAACGGCGTTATTGTTACCAATATCCGCAGCTGGACGAAAGAAAGGAATGGTGAATAGAAAGGGGTACTGGAAGGGGAAAGGGAAGGGGTTCGGGAAGTGGAACTGGATTGAGAACGGGAATAAGGATATGATATATCTCGAATAGAGCACGGAGCTTTGGGATCGGAGCGAGCAGGGGGTGGAGCCACCCAGCTCATTATAATAATAACATAGAACTCGGAATGTATCATGAGAAGCAGAATTAGACCAACAGATTAACATCATCAGCATATAGCATCAGCATCATAAGTACAATATAAAATAAACTGAGGGACGTAATTAATAAATAAAAAATACCGGGATTCAAACCGATCCAAAGCAACCAATTAAATTTTGAACTGAAACGTACCATGCCGAATTAAATTTGTCTCGAAAAACCAATAACCGTTATAATTTATCCAAAATAACCGAATTCAACACGATATTTTTGTACCGGTACGATTTCGGTTTTTTTCATTGCAAGCATACATATTTTTTCATGTTGCGTTTTACATACCGTCACTCTGTGAAGCATTTTCATCTACGTTGCACAGTGGCGCCATCTGACTTCTTATCAGCAAAATTGATAACTTTTGAAGGAGTAAAGATATTATCAAACTTTAAAATGCATGTAACTCAGAATTCCTTAAGCTTCTGAAATACACTAAGATTGCTATGTGTATGAGCTGCATAATAATAATGCTTCCGCTACTGCCATAAAAAGTGAAACACTAGACAACACAATCTGTTTTTCGTTCCCACTTCTTTTTTATACAGTTCTCTTTTGGCACTGTTTTTGTCAAAGAGTCTTTGGTCGTTACATTGAGTCGACTTGTTGAACAGCGACCATTACCAAGAGAACGCTTACATGTGCGTTTTGCTCTTTCTCTTTCTTAACTTTGCCTACGAGTGAGTTGGTCTAATAGAGACAACAACACAAGCATTATCACACGTACACTGTCTTGGAAATGGTCGCTTTTCAGTACATTTTTGGAGTTTGGTCCAGGATTCCACTCTATTACTTTTATGCTCTTTGGTTTTTGTAAGGAAAACGCTGTAACCGATACAAATAGCGGTGAATCGAGTCGAAACCGATATTATTGAAAAAAGGAAACCGAAATAAAACCATTTAGCAGATCACGAGTACCGGTACTACGAAAATATACATTTCAAAAGGTGGACAAGAAAGGGGGCATCACTATGCTTATCCTTTTTTTCGCTTAGTTGTCGTTGTTGTTGTTGCTTTGGTTAGCTGAGAACTATAACAACATATGCATATATATATTCCGTACACAAGGTTGCGCTTATAAAGCTCTCATAGCGCAAAAAGCTAGTTTGAAGTTTGATTTGATATTACGCCAACCAAGTTCCTGAGGCTGTCCATTCCAATGTTTTTCCAGACGGGCATTCAAAATCTTTTTCTTTTAGCATATGAAACTGATCGAATTTCCACTTCATTACAGTTGCAACAACTTTGTCAATTTGGCGTTGTTATTATTGTTCTTGTTTTCTCTTGCATTTACGTTCAAATTTGCAACTAGCAAAAATGTTACGAAAAAATGTTTTATTGGCGTAACCAAGCATAAAGATGTGCATGTAGCACAGTGAAGTAGCTAGCTTTTTGCAATGGGGGCCACTTAAAGAAGCCAAGGCGTAAACCCACAATACCTACTAGGCGCTCTTTCTATAAGTTAACACCTAATATTATGCAAATAATAATATTAGGGACCCCCTAAAAGTATGTTAAAATTATATTATTTGTTAATTATATTTTGTCCATTTGTCCGTCTTCAGTCACGTAGTCCAATAACTGTAATTTATATTTATTATTAAAATATGATTGGTTGTTTTAATCGTCCGATTGTTGGGCTAACTGGGTAAGCGTGGTTTAGGTAGGTTAAGATTAGATCTTTGCTAGTTAGTCTTAAGTCTGACGGAATGTTAAGCGCATCGCGCTGCCTAACACATTAATGAAAAGCACATAGTGCTGCTGAACCCCATTAATAAAATACAATAAAATAATATAAAATAAACAATAATAAAATTCAATAACACAAATTAAAAGACATTTAATCAATTTATATATAAAATCACCTTTGCATTGTTTGTACAGAAATTTGTGTGTTCTGGAGCCACTGGAACACTGTTGGCATTTTTAAAATAAAAGATAACTTAGCGAGCCTGTCTGCATTGAGTGCCTGAGCTTAACTGTCTATTTGCCGTCTTGTATGGCGCTATTTATACCGTTTTAGGCAGTTTGGAACTCCAGAGTGGCTGGAGGGGATTATGAGGAGTACCCAAGACCTGGTGGAAGATAATGGGCAGAGCACCCAATCTTGATGCTTCCCAACGGGCGCTACCAGGGTTAGGTGGAGGTGTATATGGTCTGAATGCTTCCCTACGGGCCGCTTCCAAGATAAGATGAAGGAGCACATAGTCTAGATGCTTCCTAACGGGCCGCTACCGAATGCCATGTAAAAGTAATGGAAGGGGACTAGGGCGTGCTATTAGGCGTTAGGGACGGCTACTGCAACAACTTCTAACTATTCGTAGGCATTTATCAGTGTTGCTGCAGGCTTCTTCTTCTTAACAGGCCTTAAAAACCCGTTACCGGGTTACGGCCTGATGGATTTCTTTCATTGGAATTGAGGTTTTACATGGTGGGTCCCAAACCATACGCACAACCCTTTTAAGCCCTGGGATGGCTCTACTGGTCACAAAAGAATCCAGTGTCATTATAAGTCGTCTCATACGACAAGCTTTGATCTGCTGAGGTGGTATTCTCTAACCCGCTCACCACACGGGTGATGCTGCAGGCTTGGTGATCGGTAAACAAGTGTTTTATGCGTTTACTGTGTGTACCATGGTTCGAGGTCTATATGTCTTATGTTTAAACTAAAGCTAAGTTGGAACGACTGCTTGCTCTTTGCATGACCAGCGTCATTACAGAACTCACACGATGCGGCGTATATATCTTTCAAACGGTTATCAAACTCGTCGGCGTTGCTCGAGAATAACTTAGAGTAGTGTGCACTCCAGTTCACAAGACAGAGCAGCACCATAGGAAGACTTGAGTGAGCAGCTTGACTTTTTGGAAAGCATTCTAACATCATTCATCCCGATTTCCTGTCAAGCATTTTACGCCTAATATCTAATCTCAACTTCCGATGGCAATCCAGCAACGATTGCGTAGCAACCGTCTGCATGTTGCTTATATAGGCGGCGTTCTTCATTGCATTGGCTTCGGCACACTCGCGATGATGCATTGGATATCAAGCCTGTTCTCCGCAAACATTGAGAGAGAACGTTTACAGAGAAGGCTGATCCTAGCTGATCCTAGAGTGGAGACGGAGAGATGTTGCACTCAATAGATGCTTGCCTTAACTGGAGCACTTCAATGATCCCCAAAAACCCCTCTTTATCTAAGCCACTGAAGCAGCATGTGTGTGTGTGAGTGTGTGGGTGTTTGTAGGTGTGTGTGTGAGTGTGTCGTGATATCTATTGAATGTGGGGCTGGGGCTGTGCTCAAGACGACAAATTGAGCGAATGGATGACAATTTCGATTTGTGTTGTTGTAAAAACTTGCAGTAAAATGTAAAAACTCGCAAAGGCAAGTAACGGTCCTTCGATGGGCGTCACAGCGCGCGAGCTTAGCTTAAAAAATAGTAAGAGAGGGAGAGAGAGAGGCAGCACACACACACACACACACACACACACACACACACACACACACACACACACACACACACACACACACACACACACACACACACACACAATCACATGTTAGACTTGTTAAACTTTTCTTTTGAGCAGAGGAAAAACATTTTTATAGAGTTTTGTTTTCATTTTATTCGCCATGTTTGTTTATTTTTATTTGTGTGTTCGTTGTCCGTTGTACCGTTACTCGCTGGTCTGCTCGTTGTTGTTGTTGTTGTTGTTGTTCACTATCTTCAGCTATTTTCCTTATACGACTCTCAATATGTATGAGTGTGTTTTTTGTAATTTTTTGTTTGTTATGTTCGGTTTGTTGCTGTTTGTTTTGTTTTTTTGTTTGTTTGCTTTCCATTTTTGTTTTGCACATTATGCTGCTTGTCCTTCTTTTTTTTTATTTATTTTTTAAACATTTGTTTTTTGTTGTGTTGGGAGAGCAAATGAAAAATAAGCTTTCAAAACATTTTGTGCCATTTAGAGAATAACATTTTGTTGTGCTCGTTGAGCTTGTTGTTGTTTTTATTATAAGCGCCGCACAGTGGATCCAACTGACTTCTTTTTCGGCGAAAATCATATGTTCAGGTCTGAACATGAGACGATTCCTTGAGATGCGATAACCAGACAGCTGCATTCAACCATAGCATATCCTAAGTTAACAATAGATAAGTTATGGTCACAAAGGTCTAATACTTGTAATATAAATCTCTGCTTTTAATAAAACCTTCTACACACAGCTGCATCTGATCATATACTATCTTAAATATAAATTGATACCATATGGTCAGATCAGCGTAAATATACACACGCTGTTGGCATAGATAAGATAGAAATAAGACACCTATGCAGCAATAAGAAAATTTGAATAAAGGGAGAGTTCGGTCGACAGAGAACTTTTGAGGAAATAAAGATATTTGCAAAATTTCAAATGCATATAACAGAGAATTCCTTAAGCTTCTGCGATGGGAAGAGCGGGAGCTTCAAAAAATGGTAGTAATGTTCTATTGTTTAAGCTACGATTGAAGAGTAAAGAGCAGCTTTCAAGAGAAGCAAAGCTATAGTCAATGATAAGCGTATGTTGGAATAAAGAAAGGTGCGCTCACTCTCAGTATTTTCAGTTGCCAAAATTTGTATGAGCGAAAGCTCAAAAGCTGCATCAGTCTGCAAATAACATCTATGATTAAATGCAGCAAAGCAAAAACTGGTGAGATGAGCTTATTGTAGTGTGTTAATATCGACTGGTGTTATCTCTACTATTCATCTGCCTACTACGACCAGAGTTTCATCTTTTGGCAAAAGTGACTCTCCGCTTGATCTCCAAGCTAACATCAATCATCGTTGCGACAGTGCTCAGTGGATGGATGGATCCAACTGACTTCTTTTTCGGCGAAAATCATAACTTTTGAAGAAATAAAGATATTTTCAAAATTTAAAATACATATAACAGAGAATACGATACACTGCGATGAATATGCTGGAAGGGAGCTTCAAAAAGTGGTAGTAAAGTTCGATAATATTTACAACAAAAGTCTTATCCTTGCACTAATAAAATGTGCTTACTCCTTAATAAATCGTTTAAATTTTGAAAATCTGTTGGTAAGGTGTTTGAAGCCTATTTTGATCTTAGTGTACTGATGTTCGCCAGAGAGACAAACTTTCGACGAGGATTAATTATGAACATGGAATTTTTTCATGACATGCAAGGATAAGACATTTGCAGTATATAATATCGAACATTACTACCGTTGTTTCAAGCTCCCTCTCTTCCAAGCTTAAGGACTTCTCTATTCTATGCATTTTAAACATTTATGATATCTTTACTTCCTCAAAAGTTATGATTTTCACCGAAAAAGAAGTCATTCGGATCCACTGTGCGCTGGTTTGGCTTGGTTTCAATGTTCAAATATGCTGGACATTGTCGTCAAAGTGTGTGTGTTACTCTATGTGTGTGTGTGTGTGTGTGTGTGTGTGTGTGTGTGTGTGTGTGTGTGTGTGTGTGTGTGTGTGTGTGTGTGTGTGAGCAAATCGTTTGCTGTGTGTCCAATTTGATTTTTTATATTTATTCCTTTTTGGTGTTATAGCCGAAATGAGTTGCTTTTTCCAGTTGATGGATTTAATGGCGTTTGCTTTTACAACTTTTTTTTTTCTCATTTCATGCTTGTTTCTGTTATTTATACTTCTTTTTGGTCACACATTTTATGCTAATTTTTATGAGCGCTTTAGACTTTACTGTGTCGACTGTGGTGACATAATCACAATAACTAAGCAAGTGTCAAGACAGAGCTGATTCTACAAAGAGCTAGAAGCCTAACAGGACATACATATGAGTGTAATTACAATGGTCGGCAAAAGTATTTTGACAAACAAAAAGGCTGCACAAATATGCTTTAACAGAATATGGTGATATCAGCTGAACTTCTTCTTATATAGCCGAAGCCAAGTATTTGAAAAGGGTAGTAAATATGTAAAAAAGAAGTTTGAGTTTCTAGGTTTGCACCTTGAGCCGAAAAACAGCTGTATACAAATATTATACTGGCGAACAAGCACACAAGTCATGCGTGTACATAAAAGACCTTTTGGCAATTTTTTATCTTCAAAGCGGTACTGGAAAAACCGGTTGGACGGTTATATGCGACCTCTGCAATAAAATTCCAAAATATGTTTGTTTAAACCTTTTAATGTCTTGAGCGCATCTCTTATGGATTTCACAAAAGCTCATAAGGGTTTCAATTAATCATCAGGGTCAACGTTGGACTTTGCAGAGTATTTGCCACTCGGGTGGAACCTATCGAGAATATAATGACAGAACACATTGCACAAAGATTTTCAAATGACTTTGAGCTTACTTCCTGACAATGTTATCATACTGAAATTTTTGTAATGCGATCGTCATGCATGGAGTATCCGGTTGTGGGAACCCAAGCAAGCTCCCTGATTACATGTGTTTTACTAATAGCTCCTTGCTAATCTTGCCCAGAGTTTTGTCAAAACACATTTGCCCACTAATGTATAAGCAACTTCTTGACTAAAGACGACACGGCGACAATACATAATTCCCGTTACGACCTGCTCTACAAATCATTTCAGTCGGCTCTGCTTTTAGTATAATTAAAAATGCTGGCAAAAATCTTACAAAATGGCTGCCTGGCTTTTAGTTATTTATGCTTATGCAACTGTCTTAGTGTGCTATATGTATGTGTGTGTGTGTGTGTGTGTGTGTGTGTGTGTGAGTAACTGTGTGCATTTGCTTTTACCTTTCAACTTTACTTTGCACCTTTGGCGGCCTTTGTGGTTTGTTTAATCTTATGGCTTAAAGAGCATAACAAAAATGGCGGCGCACACTTTAAGAAAACGCAATGGTAAAGTCAGAAATATAAATGATTTAATTTGCTGCATTTCGCAATTAAATGCAAGCCTTGAATAAAGAGAGCCGAGCACAAAAAGCAGAAAAATTAAAAAAAAAAAAAAAAACCAAACCAAACACTAATTGCATTTTTTCACGCCATTTTGTGTGTTGATAAAGCGATTTGCGTGGTTTGCAATGAATAAATGCCAAGTCAAGGCGACAGAAAAGAACAGCTGAAGAAGAAGAGCAGAGTGTGCGACAGAGACCGAGCATCAGATTTGCGACTGTGGCACAGGCGACGAATGCGAATGCGTGGCCAAGAGAAACTTAATTAAGCCAACTGCCTACGGTGCTTGGCTCCATTGCAGACGCCATTGCTCGACACACACACACACACACACACACACACACACACACACACACACACACACACACCACACACACACACACACACACACACACACACACGCACACTCACACAGCCAAACATACAAAGATGGCGTGCGGGCAGAGGGGTAAGGGCGCAGCGTCTTTAATAAACCGTAACTAAAACTAAGTTGGCCGCAGGTAATGAAAATCCTGATGACAATTTTTAGTTGCCGCAGCAACTACAACAACACAAACAACTGACAACGACAGCAATGAAAACATTTCAATTGCGGTTGCCAGGCTTTAGCAATCGCTTCGATTTCATAGGCGTAGCCAGAATTTTGGCTGGTGGGGTTGCGGTTCTTTTTACATTGTATCTAAAATCTATTTTAGGAGCAATCGTTTTTGAAAACTTACTTAAATATCGTTCGCAATGTTCGAACAAACGAACGTTTGGAACGTGGCACGTTTTTAGAGCAAAAATTTCGTTCTAAGCGTTCTCAAATCTAGAATCATCATTCGTTATGTTATAATATTCGTACTTGCCGTGACAACCAACTACTTCTTAATGTAATTACAGGGTTTTAATTCATAAAGTGTCGTGCGTTCTGGTGGAACAGGGTAAAAGCTTCTGATCCCATTCATCAGGGAATTGCCTGGGTGACACCTGTCTCTACCTTTACCAAGTTGGCGCACAACATCGTCTCATCGCCACCCGTTGTTAAAGTAGTGAACTACAAAAAAGTGTTAAGAATTTATAGAGTGTACTTTACACTCTAGATGGTTTTCTTGCTTTTTGGCTTCGGCATATTTTCGTTGTATAACGGTTAAATTAGTAGAAGTGGCATATATTCTTTTCATCGTAAGTCAACTTATATGCCTGCGGTGGCATATGGTGTTGTCTTTCATATAGAAGTCATGTTCTATATAGTCGAGATAATCTGATTGCAGCTGCGCTTTACGCTGCTTATAACAACATACTTTTGATACAAAGCTTAATTTTTTGCTCTTGTTCGTCAGCTAGCTTTTTCTTGGTTCCATGGTCAAAATGTGTGCATTGGCGTCATATCGTCATATTTTGGTGTTAAATCTAGTATTTTGCAATATGCCATAAAACCCGATTTGTCATAGTTTTTGAGATATACGTTGTTTGTAAATGTGTTTTTTTTTTACGAACTCGAAATGCTGTGCAATCAGCAGTATTTTTGAAAGAAGAGCGAAAGTAAAACTAACGCGAAGGATGACATAACTCTTAAAAACACCTTTCAGTTTTAGCAATCACGCTTTAGAATTTGTGAAGGCCAAACCAAAATTCCTTCTTCTTGGAGAAATTGTCAGGGCTGAATCACAGCTTCAAATCAACGCAGTTAAAGAAAAGCAAAGCAAATACCAACAAAAAAAAAAAGGAACCAGTTGCCTCCCTTCCTTCTTCTTAACTGGCCATAACAACCTGTTATCGAGTTACGGCCTCATGTAAATACATTCTTTCATTGGAATTGTAGCTTTACGTGGAGGATTCCAAACCCTAGGCACAACCCTTTTAAGGCTTGGGGTTGCTCTACTGGTCTCGAAAGAACCCAGTGTCATTGTTAGTCATACGTCAAGTTTTGACCTGCTGAGGGGTGGTATTCTCTAACCCGCTCACCACACGGGGTGAACCTCTCTTTACAAAAACAAAATATATTGCAAGGGCAATACAAATTTGCAATATAACCACTACCTGCTACGAGAGTAATTTGCGCGTCTCTATTTTTCGCTCTTTAAGACTTAAAAAAGCTGACAACTGAGGCGACGGTTGTCAAGCATGTCTTTATGCATCAAGAAAACAAGTACTGTTGTGCATGTGCTCTGAATCACCTATAATTCTGGGCGATAAATCAACATGATTTTGGTTAAGAAATCAGACTTGATGATTTTCATCCCTGAATAAGATGTTAATCATTAGGTAATGTCCATTCAAAACTCATAACCTGAATGCCCATAGATCGAAGACAGATGGCAGGCCTGGTCATGAAGTTTAAGGCCTATTTCAGGCCTTCGCAGAATTGAAGGCCAAAGACACTCGAATATGGCAGTGCAGTAGTCTTATATAACATGAAAAGACAAATATGTCAAGCAGTATTATGCTGCCACAATATGACAGTGACAGCTTATATTGTCCATTGAATACCATAACTCAAACGCTGGTTAAGAAAAAAAAGTAAAATTTTCAAAACTTTTAATCGATTTTTAAGTAGAAAAAGTAACATTTTTCCTTAGCTTTTTTTCAACTTAAGGCGTTACGACATAATTTACGAGTCATCGGTGAGTCATAGAAATTGTAATATTTAGCATGCTTCGCCCGCCTTTTGTCATAAATCGTCATATTTAGTTAAATATCGTTCTCCAATAAACATTCTCGCTACACACTTTCTTTAGTTTCTATTGACTTTGTTATAGTAACGTGCCTTTTTCGAAACACCAAATTATCGCAAATCGTCACAGCTTGTTGATAATTTGTTTAATTTTGATTTAATTTTAAATCATATTATAGTTATTGACTAAAAACCGCCAGATCATGCTTAGCGCACTTCTAGAACTCACTTAACCCCTTGCCCTGCACCCATGGTCTCATGCTGTAGCTGTTATTATTCCTGTTCTTGTTGTTGGCCTTGCCGCGCTTCAGCGGAAGCCGTTGCGCCTGATTGCCTTGCCTGGTCACACCACAGAAGCAAAACAACAACAACAAGAACAAGAACAGCTACATCAGCTGGCAAGTAAGGGCAGCTACAAACAAAGCGGATAAAGTCAATTCAAGTAAATGCTTTTCTACACTATTCCACTTCCCTTTTCAGCGTTTGTCTTTCCACCTTCTTTCTTACCCCTTTCTCCGTATTTTCTGCACTGGCAACAATTGCAATTGTCATTATTGTTGCTGTTATTGTTGTTGCTGCTTTGTGCACTTTGTTGTAATTGCAGCACTTTCTATTTTGTATCTATTTATCTTTTGTTGGCACTGTACCTGGCAGGTGGCGGCAGGTAACATTGCCTGCAACTGTCGTTTGGCCATCATCTTGAGGGAGGGCGCAGGGCGGGGCAAGGACCCTACCTGGTTCAAGACCTCTTTCCGCAGAGTCCTGTCAATCTCACGTCCTCACTCCAATGTTTGTACAGGTTGAGTGCTTAAATTTATTTGAGCTTGCACAAACTTTCATTCAACATTTTCATCTTTGATCATTTTGCTGTCTTGTGTCTTGTGTTTTGTTTTGCTTGATTTTTCTCTTCTTATCAGGTTGCTGCTTCTTCTTTCTTTGGCTTTGATGTGGTCATCTTCTTGCCAGGCTAACGGCAACTTCTTGCTACACAAATCTTAAATATTTTAACAGGCATCACACACACACTCACAGATACACTCACACACTTACACACATGTCTGTCAATGGTTCATTAGTGCTGCCAAAGTAAATTGTATGCAATCTCAGTTGCCGTTTCGGTTCCTTTTCCATTTTTAGCTATCTAGAGATGAGCGATATTTACTACATGCTTCTTTTAAGAGGTTGTCGAAGAAATTCTGCCTTATAAATTCTTCAGACAACTCTAAATCTCTTCCAAATTCTCAACAGATACTTGGTTAAGCTGCTTCAATAAAAAAAAAAATATAATTCTAATATGGTTCAAAGTTAATTTTTTATGAAATCGGATTTCTAGTTAGCCAAAGAACGTTTCTTTCCTACGGATCAATAGAGTCTTCTTAATGTGAATTTGTACTCTAGGAGACAATTTCCTGGCAGGGCAATTTCTGAATATGAAAAAGTAAACATCTTTTGAAGCTGTGGAGCAGCGTGAACCATCTACACCTTTCGGGCAATGCATCAAACTGCTCTTTTCCCGCGATTCTGGAAGAAGTTGGTTATATATTAAGAAGAATTTTGTGGCTGTGGATGTCCATCATGGGAAACTTACGCGCTAGCTGACGGAAGGATAATCTCGTATTTGAAGTCAGTTCAGTGGACTTGTTAGGTCCAATTAGATATTCCGGAGCCATATGAGGGAAAGAGCCTGTAAATATTTATATAGCAATACCTATTTTGCATCTAAAGCTGTCCATCTGGAGACTTGACAAGTAACACCTTCATTCTTTTTTTTCTTCTTGACTAGCCATAAGAACCCTTCACAATGGTACGTTCTAACGTAGCGCACTCTTCCAGACGTTCCATAACATCTTTCATTAGGACAGGAGTCCGCTGATGGGTCGCAAGACCTCGGGACATCTCTAATACCGGGTGGTTATTATAACCAAGGGGCATCATGTGTGTCATCTTAGATGCATTAGAGATATAAATCAGTGACCTTCACCCTGTCCTAACAAATACCAGGTCCCCCCTTTTATATTTGACTATGATCATAAGCTGCCGTGGACTTGTCCATAAGCTTTTCTACGATGTCGCCGCTATCGTTAATGAACCATGCGGCTGCACGCAATATCCAAATGGTGTTCATCCTATCACGAGCGTTCATTTTAATAAAAATGAAGGCCGTGCTCAACTCCCGGCCAATCGGAATAGACAGCAGAAGACAAAACCACGGCATAGCAGCCACATAACCTGGTCGTCGAAACGACAAAAAAAAAGGCAGACTCGCAGACCTGACCCACATGCGCAGATGGCAGCTAGTCTCCAAGATTAAGCCAATGTTCTATAGAGATTAGTCTCGTATCTGTCAGCTGACTCTGTAAGAAAGAGCAAGGTGAACTAGAGAGTCAGCAAACCTCAAAGAGGGAATTGTTGTCGTCGTGCGTGATAACAACGCACCCCGTAACATTGCCTACTTGGAGTCTTCACGGAAGTCGTTTGAGGTGCTGACGCGAGTTGCCGTAGTGCTAACGAACGACTTCCAATTATCGATTAATCCTCAACTCGGCTGATCTTTGATTATTAGTTGTCGGTTGAAATCACAATATCCTGGCAAATTTCGAAGAGTAATGTTGAAAGTCGGTTGACGACGAGGAGTCCCAATATCCTGGCAAAGTGCAAAGAGTAGCTTAGGAAGTATGTTAACGTCTGGTCTGCTTCGAATTAGCGATTAAGTTGGTCCATGGGTTTTGAACTCTAAAAAAACAGCTTAAAGCACGTTATTTTCAAATTTCTAAGAATACCCACATAACATAGATTAGTTATGTGGTGATTCTAATCCGCTTGATTCTCTTGCTTACGGATAGAAACTTCTGATCCTAAGGTATTATAGATACAATGCAAAGAAATTGACGGCCTGAAGCTAGTGTGAAGTTTTAAGCACTTTAAATTAAGTTTAGGATTCAATACTGCTGCGCTTTTAACGACTTTTTGTGCAGTAGGATGTAAGATTTGAAAATCACATGAAATACTGATAACAATCACAGTAACTTTTATACTAACTCTTTACCGTCCATCTCTAGTTTTCTAGCTTCTTAACTCAACCATTTTTCTTAAGCTTTGCAACAACTTTCGGTCGTTTCGATGTTGGAAGTGTATGTGAATGTATGTGTGTGCATTGGTGAATTGGTAAATAAATAAGTAACGAGCGATATATGCCTTGTGTCGGGGCAAGTTTATCGACAGCTGGCAAATGTTAGCCATGTTTGCCTAATGCAAATCTCTAGACAACATTTCAGGCTAACGACGTCACAAACTCGCTAGCTAAGCTAGTTAAATTTAATTTTCGTTTTGAAAAAGCAATTTCATTGTCTTTATGGTCAACAGACGAGAGATTTCTAGCGGCATAAATGCATTAAGAGGTAGATAGCAGAGAACAAGTGCAAAGTAGTGAAAGAGCGGCATTAAAAAGAGTCCCATAAAATGACGCGACAGAAGAACAAACAAGCAGAGGATGTGCCAAAGAATGGTAGAATGGGTATGGAAGAAGTAAGCGGTGGTGCATGCCACAGCTTTGGATGGAGTTTGGCATGGTCATTGCAAATTAATGGCCTTCAAAGTGGTTAAGAAAACGACGTGGTCGACGTTGTCTGACCAAAATGCAACTAACTGGTTGGAGTTTGAGGGGCGCTGTAAAGAAAGGGTGAAACTTGGTAGAGTTCGGCGTGCGTCCACAAAGACCAACAAATTTTATGAGTTTCAACGGTAAAATAAGAAATTTTGCACAAAATAATATTACCCCGACGCACAGAGAGAGAGAGAGAGACAGAGAGAGTGCTCGTTGACTGGTGCTATTCCTTTTTGCCTTGTTGCCATTAAGTGCAAAAGGATTTTCATTCTTATGCGCATCCTGTGCATAATACAGCAGCCGCCCTCAGCCTTGCCACACGCAAAACTCATTGTCAATGTGTGTGTGTGTGTGTGTGTGTGTGTGTGAGTGTGTGTGAGTGTGTGTGAGTGTGTGTAAGGATATGCCAATTTATTGCACACACGAGTGCATTAGAGTGCCGTTGCCTGCTACATGTGCAGCCAGCTGGCAGCCATTGCTTTGCTTTGCTCCACTTCTTATTATCCTATTCTTTTTTTTTGCTGTTTGCTGCTCCTTTCTTCTTATTCTTCTCCTCTCTTTGGCTTACTTTTTGTGTTCATTTGGCGTTTGTGGCTGCTGCATGTCTGCCAGAAATTACTTAATCCTTGCCTGCAATAGAAAGTGCATTCGGTGTGCACTATTCGCTCCCTTTCTCGCTCTGACTCTCGCTCTCCCGTTCTGCTTGCAACATATTAAGGCAATTGTAATTGGTATTTGTTGCTATTTAAGTTGCTGTAAAGAGATTTGCCTTGGCGATCGCTCAATGCCTTAAACTGACTGACCACAAAAACAGCAACAACAGCTGGTAACTGCAACATTGTCTGCAACGAAATGCGCCCCAGAGAGTTGGCCTAGACCAGACCGGACCAGCAATGACCAACCACTCCACCTTGTCTTTAAATATTTGCTTGGGCCCATGGCAAAGTCTGCGCTATTGCCGGGGTTTTTTTTTTTCGGTAACTCTACAAGTAGCGTATAAATGGTATTAGGCGTTTGCTCAAGCAGTTTGTAACACTTTGAATACAATCTTAATCGTTTTTTGGTGGTAAAACAGACATGTGCTTCATAGACCTTATCTTAAGTTGCCGGCACCACAGACACAAACAAGAGTTTTGCATGAATGCACTCAAAATCGCGTTTAACCCAAGCATGCTTAAAATGGTTGTATGAATGGGTGAATGTTTGAATGTTTGAATTTTTGAATGTTTGAATGTATGAATGTATGAATGTATGAATGTAAGAATGTATGAATGTATGAATGTGTGAATGTATGAATGTATGAATGTATGAATGTATGAATGTATGAATGTATGAATGTATGAATGTATGAATGTATGAATGTATGAATGTATTAATGTATGAATGTATGAATGTATGAATGTATGAATGTATGAATGTATGAATGTATGAATGTATGAATGTATGAATGTATGAATGTATGAATGTATAAATGTATGAATGAATGAATGTAAGAATGTATGAATGTATGAATGTATGAATGTATGAATGTATGAATGTATGAATGCATGAATGTGTGAATTTGTGAATGTGTGAATGCGAGAATGCGTGAATGCGTGAATGCGTGAATGCGTGAATGCGTGGATGTGTGAATGTATCAATGTATGAATGCTTGAATGCTTGAATGCATGAAGGTATGACTTTATGAATTTGTGAATGTATGAATGATTGAAACTGTGTATTGAATTATAGTAAATGTGTCCATGTCCATGTGTTGTCATTCCCATCCAAATATTGGGAAGATTGAAACGTAAATGTGCAGCTTTGGACACCTCACTTATTTTTTGTCTAACACATTCCGACCTGCATTCACATTCATTTATTTCGTTTCCAATGCAGCTCATATAACACATACTTTCATTCAAATAGTAACTGTGATATATCTGTAGATCCTGAAGTCCAATGCATGTTCCAGATTTTCGTCAATTTTTATTACATTTTTAAGACGCAGGTAGAACCTGCGCATTTTACGGCAGAAGAAAAAAGTAAGTAATACCCAGAAACTATGAAAACAAAAGATGTTGTTTCCAAAACCTGTGAAATTAGACTCACAAAACCCCCCGAAGGCGCTTTTGGACGAAAAAATATGAATTTTACAAGTGTTACATGTGACGTAGAAATTTTGAGCAGGGGTTGAACCTCCAAACCACCTCCTGCGCGCCTGAGCAGCTTTAACACTTTTTTTTTTTTAATTCCTACCTAAAGAGTATGAAATCTTCGTCAAGTCAAACTTTTAATTCCGCTTTCAATTTAATTTTTTCCCTTATTAAAGCGAACCCTGTGGGACAAACGTCGAACCTCGAGCCCATTGAGCAGCTTTCATGCTGTTTGACTGCTGATGCAGCAGCGAGGAAGTGGCTCGGGCTACGGTTGTGTGGTGGGGCACGGGTTTAAGCACGGACGGGGGGGGGCAACAACATAGCCATCTGAGCAGCCAGACACGTTGCAGATTACAAATAAATTATCGCTTAATAGTCTTTTTACGTTGTTCTCGCAGTAGTTGTTGTTGTTGTTGCTTCCTCTGCAGCTTTGACCCTTCATTTTTATGCTATATATACATCAATATGAGTGTGTGTGTGTGTGTGTGTGTGTGTGTGTGTGTGTGAGCGTGCCTGGAGATAGTCAGCGCAAACTTCAATCATTTCATTGCAGCTGATTTAGACGTGGCTTTCATGTTATACGCCTGAATGCATGCCGGCCAAGGAGCAAGGAGCCAAGCAGCCAAACAGCCAGTCAACCAACCAGCTCATAATGGCCAAGTGCGCTGCAGGCTGTCTCTATATATGTATATAAATCATATAAGTACATTCATATTAACTGTTTTATGTGTAGTAGAGTCCAGAGAAGGGCAATTGAGAAGAGGGAGTCGACAATATGCCACGCTTTTACATTACTCTCATAAAGGAGCGTGGTTATCGAGCATGCTATTTAGTGCTGCAAACAAAGCTCGAAGCCGGATATACGGATATTTTGTGATTTAAACCAGATGTTGTGACATTCACCTGCACAGTATGTCAAAGTTGAGCATATACTGCTCTGGGGACTTTCAATTCAATGTGAATAATAATTGCCGATATAATGTGACTTCAAAATCGAACTATTTATTACAAATTATGAATTAGTGCAAACAATATAGCTTATTTAATTATTAGAAAAAATGAAAGAAGATAAATTATCACGACCAGCACGCACAGCACTCTTTTTGCAACTATTTTTGGGATTGTGCGAGCTAGGCTTGACAAGTTTAATTATGCTAGCGGAGAGCGTAGGTTTAATTCGCCGCGGCGTTGCTTTGGCGCTCTTTAACCTTAGAACGGCCAAAGTGTGCTACAAATCCGTACATGCCGCCCCCAATACTGGGATCAGTATTAAAGCCATTCTGGAGCGCCTGTTTTTATGCTGAAAATAGATAAGTGTTTGTTAGGATACGCAAGTGCAAGAACAGTGAGCTTTATAATATTAGGGCTGCGCGGCCTCGATTTGAGTTGGAAGAGGTAGACGGCAGATCTTGGACACGGAACGTTTATATATGCCAGATGCAGTTTTGATTGATGCGACTCTGACAAGTTTATCTTTCCCCGGATGTACTTCAATAATTCTTCCAAGTTTCCATTCTTGAGGCGGTAAGCGTTCGTCCTTAATCACAACAAGGTCGTCAACTTGCAAGTTTTTGGTTTCTTGACGCCATTTAGGACGCGATTGAAGATGCGAGAGCCAATCAGTACTCCAATGGTTCCAAAATTGTCGAAGCAGTCTCTGGCTTTCGAGAAATTGTGTAGTTAGAGATGAGTCCGTCGAAACAGGTTGTGGCGGAGCCATCATTGAATCTCCGATAAGAAAATGTGCTGGAGTTAGTGCCGAAAGATCATCGGGGTCGCTGCTTAAAGGGCATAAAGGCCTGGAGTTAAGGCAAGCTTCGATCTGCACCAGTACTGTGGAGAGTTGTTCAAATGTCATCCGCACTCCGCTGAATGTGCGATATAGATGCGTTTTCACTGCTTTGACATTCGCTTCCCATAATCCTCCGAAGTTTGGACTGTGCGGCGGGTTGAAGTGCCATTGAATTTTGCGTGCAGTTAGCTCGGGCACGATTTTTTGGTTTACTTCATTTTTAAAGTTACGATGCCAAAGTTGTAGTGATTTGTCTGCGCCAATGAAGTTGGTGCCGCAGTCACTATACATATGCTTGCAGAAACCGCGTCGCCCGATAAAGCGTTGGAGAGCCCACAGAAACTGTGCTGTCGATAATCCAGTGACAGCTTCAAGGTGCAAAGCCTTTGTTGCTAGACAGACGAACACAGCGATATAGGCTTTGTATGTTACATGTCCACGAAGACGAGAGGCCTTGACCTCAAAGGCTCCGGTGTAGTCTACTCCAGTAGCCTCAAACGGTCGTTGTGGTGGAGTGACTCGATGAAATGGCAGATCAGCCATCAATTGCGAGCTGGGCTTAGGTCGGTGTCTAAAGCACTGTATGCATTTTCCAAGGGTACGTTTTACGGCTTGTTTCCCATTGATTATCCAGAATTGGTGTCGAATGGTAGCAAGAGTCAGTTGAGTTCCGCCGTGCAATGTGCTTAAATGAGTGTTGCGAATAACAAGATCAGTGAAGTGGTGTGATTTTGGAAGAATAATTGGTTGTCGTTGACTTGTTGCTAGATGCATAGCGTTGTGAAGTCGACCTCTCACTCGTAATATCTGCTGAGTATCTAGAATGGGAGATAATTGACTAAGTTTGCTTGTGCTCGGGATTTGTTTGTTCTGTTTCAGTTTGCATATTTCAAAATCAAACGCCTCCTTCTGTACAAGGCGAACAATTTTTACCAAGGCCTCCTGTAGTTCCTGTACAAGAATTGGACCCGTTTGACGTTTGTGTGAGATTTGTTTGGCATTGTTTGCAAAACGTAGAATATAAGCGATGACAAACAGTAGTTTGTTGTATGATGAGAAAGCAGTTATAATAGATTCGGGCAGACTAGCATGGTTGGCTAGCATGTTGATCGGTTTTCCTTCATGTTTAATAACATCTGTGTCAACGTCCAGAGTAGAAAATTCGCTGGCTGGCCAGTGACTTGGAGATTGGTTTAACCATGAGGGTCCAGACCACCAAATCTTGTGCGATGCTAGTTGAGATGGCGTAAGACCTCGTGTGGCACAATCAGCTGGGTTGTCCGCAGTAGGTACATGTCGCCATTGTGTTGGTGTGCTGTGTTCCAAAATCTGAACGATGCGATTTGAAACAAACGTTTTCCAACGGGCTGGGTCACCATTAATCCAGAAAAGAACGATAGTAGCGTCTGACCAGTAGAATGTAGATATAGATTGATTAGCAATGCGAAATTGTTGAGAAATCCATTTTGCTAAATTGGTAGCCAATAAAGCGCCAGAGAGCTCGACTCTGGGAATGGTGATTGGCTTTGTGGGCGTGACTCTGCTTCTGGCAGTGATTAAGTGAGTGATAACTCTGCCATTAGAAAGTTGAGCTCGAATGTATGCACAAGCAGCATATGCTGAGGATGATCCATCGCAAAAGACGTGTATCTGTAACGAAGAGATATTGTTTGTATCAAATCCAAACCAGCGTGGAACTTGGATGCGTTCTATGTCAGGTAGTTTGGTAAGGTAATCTTCCCATCTGGTTAACAAGGCGGGTGGCAGGATCTCGTCCCACTCAAGCGAAGTATAATCATTTGGATTTTTTGGTACTCGTATGCTCCAAACCTCCTTAAGGAAAATCTTTGCTGCGGTAATGACAGGCACTATAAAACCCAAGGGGTCGTATAGACGTGCAATTGTAGAGAGTACAGCACGTTTAGTGTATGGGCCTTTAGGCTTAAACTGTAGTTTGAAGCCATAATAATCTTGATTAGGGTGCCAGTAAAGGCCTAAAGTTTTGATCGGCTCCTTGTTGTCAAATTTTAATATGTTTGCGTTGGACAGATGTGCGGCTGGAATATCGCGCAATAGCCTCGCATCGTTAGCGGACCATTTTCGAAGTTCCATGCCAGCAGAACGTAAAACTGCAATAAGTTGACTTTGAATATCTAAAGCTGCAGTGATTGTAGAGTGACCAGTCTGCACGTCGTCTACGTAAATTTCGTGTTTGAGTACGTTGGCCGCTAGGGGAAAATGTTTACGTTCATCTTCTGCAAGTTGATGCATAACACGAATTGCAGTGTAAGGTGCAGAGGCTGTGCCGAATGTCACCGTGTTCAAATAGTATTCGGTAGGTTGGTTTTGTTCGTTGTTCCAGAAAATCCGTTGATATTGTGCGTCCTCTGGATGCATATCGATGCAGCGATACATTTTTTGTATGTCGGCAGCAAATACAAAACGGTGCAAGCGCCAGTTTAGTATGACTCCGGCAAGATCGTTCTGCAGCGCAGGGCCAATGCACAAAATGTCGTTTAAAGATTTTCCATTGGACGTTTTGCAAGAAGCGTCATAAACTACTCTGAGTTTTGTCGTAACGCTGTCTTCTTTCAGTACTGCATGATGGGGTAGTGTGCAGGACGTAACCGATATACCTCCCTTTGCGTCTTTGATCGTTTGTTGATCTTCAGTGCTTGTGGCCTTGGCGATTTGGCCGTGTTCAAAGTAGTCGTTGATCGCATCAGTATAGCGTTGCTTCAAGTGAGGTTGCCGTTGAAACTTGCGCTCGAGCATGAAGAAACGGTTCAATGCGAGATGTCTTGACTTGCCCAAAACCTGTGATGGGTCAAACAAAGTTTTAAATGGTAGGCGTACCGTATACTTGCCATTTGGTTGACGGGTATGTGTGCGTTGAAAATAATCATCGCACCATTGCTCCTCGGGAGTCAGTTTACGTTTTGCCTGTATTTGATCTAGTTCAAAGAACTTGTGCACTAAGGTGTCCAGGTTGGTTTGGTGACATCGAATGCTTACGGAGTGGGTGCGCGAAGCAGGGACTTGGCCAAAGACGATCCAGCCGAGCTGCGTGCGTTGTGCTATTGGTTGGTCATGCCTTCCCCGTTTGATATCAGGAAGCATGAGTTGCGGTATAACGTCCACACCAATAAGCATATCGATGCGCCTGGACTGATAACATGCTGGATCTGCAAGTTGGAGTCCTTGGAGATGGTTGCATTCTTTTAGACTGACGTTGTGCTTAGGAAGTTGTGACGTAAGCGAACGCAAAACAAACGCGGTTTCGATGTGTACGCTGAACTCCGGATTTGTATTTGAGCTTAATGTAAGCTCCACCATGTGCTTACATTTGTTTGCAGAACTTTCGCCTATTCCAGCTATTTCCGCGGAAACCTGGTGACGCTTGAGCCCAAGCGCTTGTACAATGTGCTCCGTAATAAGAGTTCCCTCGGAGCCGTGATCTATGAGAGCTCTAGCGATAGCTGACTGTCCAGTAGCATTGTTGTGTAACCTTACCAGCGCCGTAGCGAGCAACGTAGTGCTTGGCGCACCGCGTGACGCAACTGCTGTGACAAGTTGTGTGGTGTTTGTCACCACAGCCGAGGATGTGACTGCAGACTGTGGATGACTGGTAGAAGAAGCATTGTTAATCTGATGATACTGTGAAGGAAGGTTAGGAAAATGAAGTAGAGTGTGGTGTCGTTGACCACATTGTAAACAATTTTTGCTGCTTGAGCATTGAGATAGCGAATGTGATAGGCTGAGACAGTTTATACATGCTTTTGTGTTATCTGCAATAGCTTTCCTTGCGAAACAGTCCTTTGACAAAAAGTCAGGACAACGACGCAAAATATGTGTGTCGCCGCAATGCGGGCAGCGAATGGGGTTAACAGGTTCTTTGGTAGCGTGAAAACTGTTTCCCTTGTAAAATGTGTTGCCTGATGGTTTACTAGAGTGCCGCGGTGCGGCTGGTTGAGGCAGAGTTTGCCGAGTGTTGGAATAGGTGCTCCGGTTCTCAATGACATCAATGCTGATAAGTCGATTGTTGAGAAAAGTTTCCAACTGTTCAAACGTGGGGATGTCTACGGTACAGCCGAGATAGTGCTCCCATGCTTGAAGCGTGTTCGTTGGAAGTTTTGTGACCAGATGATGCACTATCCAGTGATCGCAATTCGTGATGGCGATCTTGAGGCGCTTAAATTCGTTTACACAAACGTTGGCGGTGCTGAGCATACGTTTAAGTTCGTTTGAGCGTTCTTTGGATAAAATTGGGAGATCATACAGCGCGTTCATATGATACATAAATTGCAGTCGTGGATTATTGTAGCGTTTGACAATCGTGTTCCAGGCTGTTGCGTAGTTAGTATCAGTAAGATCCATTTGCTGTACATCCGCATCCGTGTCTGCTGGCAATGCTTGCTTTAAAAAGTGGAATTTTTGAACGTCCGATAGAGCAGCGTTGTTATGAATAAGCTGCACAAATGCGTCGAAAAAGGCTGGCCAATCGAGAAACTTGCCAGAGTATTTTGGGATGGGCAGCTTAGGTAACTGCACTGATGAAGATGGTGATAGCGCCGTCATAGTTGTGTTAGCACTGTGAAAGGAGCGCATAGTGTCGACTACGGGAGTAGGGTATGCGATTTCGTATGCGTCTGACACAGCGCAGAGAACTTCTAAATAATTTTCCTCAAACCTTTCAGCAACCTTGTTAGTCACATAAGCATTCGTAAGAGGGCATTTGAGAACGACAAGCGATTGGTGATTTATTTGAAATTGTGCTGCAAATTCTTCAACCTTCTTCAAACGTTGCTGAAAATATGATTTTGTTTTCCTATCGTTGCTATCTTTTTTAAAGTTGCGATAAAATTGAACTAATCGTGCAGCCAAATCGGTCTGAAGAGCAACTAAATCGTCGGTTTCAGCCACGCTAGGCTTTGCTTGCGTATGTACTTTCTCTTCTACTTGAGCCATTCTAAAATTCTTGAGTTAGACTTTGACCAATGCACTCACTTTGACAACTGCACTTACGATCCACAACAAACACTCACCTTTACTTTAATCGTGCTTCTTCTCCTGCTCAATGCGACACAGTTGAGCGAAAAATTGAGTGAAACGTTGATGCGCTGATGGTCCAATGAAGTGCGTAACGTACACGGCGATAGGGAGCTTTGCCGCGTGTTCTTGCTGTTCCTTTCGTCTTGCTGTTCCACTCCTCTTGCTGTGGTCTATGTACTGGCATGTACATAAGAATGTTAAAGTAACGGTTCGCCTTTACTGATTTAGCGCGTGGTTGCCGTTTGCTTATGCGGCTGGTATATACGAATTTATGATGAATTAATGAAATTAACACTGTTTGCACTATTTGACGATATGTGTCCACTATTTAATTGATATATGGAATGAATTTGTAATATTCGCAGAAATCGCGACTGAATTGTTCCCCTCATGGGCCACCAAAAATGTTGTGACATTCACCTGCACGGTATGTCAAAGTTGAGCATATACTGCTCTGGGGACTTTCAATTCAATGTGAATAATAATTGCCGATATAATGTGACTTCAAAATCGAACTATTTATTACAAATTATGAATTAGTGCAAACAATATAGCTTATTTAATTATTAGAAAAAATGAAAGAAGATAAATTATCACGACCAGCACGCACAGCACTCTTTTTGCAACTATTTTTGGGATTGTGCGAGCTAGGCTTGACAAGTTTAATTATGCTAGCGGAGAGCGTAGGTTTAATTCGCCGCGGCGTTGCTTTGGCGCTCTTTAACCTTAGAACGGCCAAAGTGTGCTACAAATCCGTACAGTATGTTTTATGTGCAACGTATTTCATTGTTGTTCGTTTCGTATGTTTGTTTAATTGTTTAATTTAATTAAATGCTATGCCTGCAACGCTTGCATATTCGCATCCAACCATATGAAACACACCTACATAAGTATATAGACACATATATTGTTTTTATGTCTTCAACTTATGACTATCTTCGATTGCTATATGCAACAGATGTTATTGCATGCGTCTTTCATAATTTCTTACATCGTTTGACCCTTATTCGTTCTCGTTTTTCTTATGTTTTGCCAATAGCTGCTCATTGGCAGCTACCTAGATACACACAACGAAACTCACACACACACACACAAACACACACACACGCACACACACACACACACAAACACATGCATTTTGCATTGCAAAATGCAATCTAACTACAGCGCTTGAATAATGTTTGCGTACAGTGCCGCTTACAATGCAAGTGGCAGTTTATTTCTTGTAGCTACTGTAGTCATTTCTTATCATATGTGTAGCTAGTGTGGAAATGTGTCAGTGTGTGCTTGTGACACAACTGTGTCAAAGACAACAAGCAAATTGTGTTAAAGTTTTTCAAGGCTGTTGTTTGTTGGTTCTTCTTCTTCTTCTTTTTTATGTAAATATTACATGTGTTGTTTGAAGAACATTTGTGTTGCAGATTTTGGAGCTGAACAACGCCTTTCAACTGCAACAACAAAACTACATATTTTGAAATTTAAGAACGATTTTCTATCTTTAAAACGCTTCTTACACAAAGCTTTCACAAAATCTCGCTGAAGCAACCCGCATAGGGTTCCAGGCGAGACAACTTACGGGCAATATCACCGATTGCAAATCGCTTGAGAATCTCGCTTCATTTATTGCCTAATATCCAACTGATCTCGAGTTAAAGTGTGGCGTATGGAAGGCTCTTAGCCGCATACATTGTAACATTCTCATGCGATTGCTAAGTCTTAGCGCTTTTCGCAATTTCGTTGAAAACCTTTAAGTGGACTCTTTCAATTACACTATGCAACAAAAAAAAACCTATGTCTCAAAAATACCTTCCGGTAAATTTTGGGTCGCCGATTTCGAATCGATTTTTTTTCATTTTCGTTAAAACTAAGACCCAAGAGTAAAGTATACCTTTTCCGGTCAATTTAAGGTCGCTGATTTACAATTCGAAAACAGTATTAAATTATCAATACGGTTTTCGAATTATAGCTATTCGGAAAAAGTCGAAAATTCGAGAGTTTCGAAGTCAGCAAATCTCATATAACTCGGAAAGCTTACTACCGATCAAGATAAACTATAATTTAAATTGAAGGTATTTAACTATTGTTTTGAACAGTTTCGAACAGTTTTGGTCTATTTGGTGTCGATTACGAGTTACAAGGCAAAAAACTGAAAAAATATTTTGTTCCTAAATTTTTTTTGGTTTTTTTTTTTATCGAGATAAGATAGACCAACATTGTCCAACCAATGAAGCGACACTTAAATAACTTTAATTCAAGTTACTGTTCATCTCGATCGGTAGTAAGGGTCCCGAGTAATATAAGATTGGCTGACTTAAATCCATAATTTTAAAATAGCGGTAATTTGAAAACGGTGATACAAAACTCATAATGGTCTTTGGATTCGAAATCCTCAGTCCAAAATATATTGGAAAAGGTACGATTTAGGCCTTTAATTGAGGTCAAATTTTTTGCCTAGTGTTATCTGTAACGAAATGTAACAATTTATTTCAAAATTTTCAAGCTAAAACAAATTTTTGGGAACAAGTGTTTCTAAAAGCCAATCAGGTTGTGGAAATGATCGAACTCTACCTTAAGTACTATTTTGAAAAATATCACATTCAAAATTTAAAAACAAAAACTGAAAAAGCAATATATTTTCATTCAATGTTTTGTTTTCATTTCGAATTCAAACATTTCGATCAAAGAGCTTGCATTAAATTTGAAATTTTTGACTTCAAAATATCCTTCTTTCGCTTTTGTAATGAATTTATAATCCTATATGAAAAGATTCAGTTCATGTTCTATTCCAAGTTTCTTTCTGGTTTTGTTTGGTTGCACGATTTGTGACGTGACATAAAGGGTTGCCTAAATCACTATGTGCTTCGAACTCCGCTGTTAAAAATCGTTCAAATTTAGATGACGTCACTTATGAACAGCCCCTTTTTACGTTTGTAGGATTAGTCTTTGAATGCATAAAGTATACGAATATAGCACTTCAGTTTGGAACACTTAAAAGTTTGCTTGTTTTTCGATATTGATTGATTTCTCAGAATAACTTTCCTTATGGGAATGTTTTAAGAACCAAAATCAATTTCCTCGCACGCTCTCTCTCGCTCTCTCTGTGTGCTGTTTGGCACAGCATTTGGCAAAGCTGAACCCTTTGTTTACAATGATTGACAAGAATTTCAACACCCGAAATTACATTTGAATAAGCCATACAACAAATATAAATAATTCGAAAATATGCACTTAAAATAAATAAACTAAACGAAAGCGACGTGATGGGTAAAAGTAAAATTGAAACGGAAAAACAGTGCTCAATGCAATATAACAAATAGGTGCATGTATATATGTATATACTAGCATACATACATATATATGTATATAAATATTGTAAGTAGTATAGGCAGGGTCGTCGAGAGAAAATTGGCGCACGGGGGAGCTGTAACCAATGGTCGCCCACGACTTGTTCTATAAAGGTGATGCTTGTTAAACTGCGCCGGATTTTGCAGGATTTGGACTGAAATTCGGGCATTTAGAAACTTCGGGATCGGTGGGAATAAACGCCCCCCTGTCGGCGGCCCTGAGTATAAGAAACAAAGCTATATAGTATGTTAGCTGGCAAGCAGACAGTGTAATTTATTATGGCAATATGTATAATAAATTCTATATATGCATAAAATGGGAACAACTGTAACGACGACCGAATTGAAAGGTTTGAACATTTCGTGAAAGCGCTGCGCCGAATGCAGCTGCATAAGTAGCAGAGAAGCGTTGCGAAATGAGATAAATGATAAATGCATATGTGCAAGGTACTGGCAGTAAGAGAGAGATAGAGGGAGCAAGGTAGGCGCAAACATTTCACAAGCACTGTAGCTGCCACTGCCAATCCGCCCTTACCGTATGCGGCATATTCGCTGTGGCTGTTGCTGCCGTTGCGCCCGCAGCGCATGTCAAGAGTAGGTGACCTTGACAGTGAACTTGAAATACAGTGCCACAAGGATTGCGTTGTCATTGGTGTGTGTGTGTGTGTGTCTGGGTGTGTGTGTGTGTGTGTGTGTGTGAGGCACTGTGGAAGAAATGCGGGGCAACATGTGAACTGAACGAAGGCGAAGGCTTTATAGCGAGAGCATATGGCAAGAGAGCGAAAGAGAGCTTGCTTGCATTGTATCGTTAAAAGCTTCGCTCATTGCAGCTGATTTGCTGGCAAATGCTGTTGGGGGCGGAAGTTGTAGCCAACGTACACATTATTTTTGTTGTTGTTTTTTTTTGGCTTGTTGCTTCTATGGTGTGATGGTGCGCTGCTATTTCTCTGCTTGCACGTTTGTATGCGTGCGTGTGTGTGTGTGTGTGTGTGTGTGTGTGTGTGTGTGTGTGTGTGTGTGTGTGCATTGTACGGCAGCAGAATTGTGCAGTTGGCCTGAGCGCCAACAAACTTAACTCTCACTATCTTTCTATGAGGTGCGCTCACTTGCTCTCGCTGCTATTGGCGTGTATGTGTGCATATGACTACCTGTCTCGCTCAGGCATGAATCATCCTGCGACTGCGACGCATTGTCTACATATAAACTGTACCACTAACTGTGTATATTAGTTTGAATTTCTTGCCAGAAATTTCGCTTTCATGTTCATGTTTTACAGCAGCATTAGCTTCAGCTGGCATCGTTTGCCCGCCATGTACATACAAGTATACATACATACATAACTATGCATGCACTATATGCATATGTAGCTATATCATAAAGCATATGTTCCTCAAATGTCGTTCATTACATTTTCATTTGAAATTGCACTTTTATGTGCACAGTTTTATGCATTCAACTTTGACATTTCTTCCCTTAGTTGTATGTGTTTCTATGTAAGTATATGTATGTATTTGTAAAGCTGGCAGCTAAGTAACTGTGTAAATATAAGCAATATACATATGTACCGACATATGTATGTGTCTTCTTCTTAACTGGCCATAACAACCCGTTATCGGGTTACGGCCTGATGTAAATACATTCTTTCATTGGAATTGTGGTTTTACGTGGTGGGTCCCAAACCCTACGCACAACCCCTTTAAGGCCTGGGGTAGCTCTACTGGTTTCGAAAGAACCCAGTGTCATTGTTAGTCGCCTCATACGACAAGCTTTGACCTGCTGAGGTGGTATTCTCTAACCCGCTCACCACTCGGGGGATACATATATGTATATATATGTATGTGTAGATACATACATACATGAGCTTTGCCGTGCTGCAACTCTTGCGTCAACGTTTCCAAAAGGGCCAAGCCCTAGTCCAAGCCAACAACACGCAGTTCTTTGTGGGTCAGGGTGTTTTGGGGTGGTTCAGGGTCTTGGCTTAAGTTCTTCAGGCTATTTACTTCCGCGGTGAAAAAACCGTTTTTTTTTAGTCTGCTTTTTGCAGCACTCTTTGCCACAGACTGAGCCTGGTCTTTGCGAGCGTCTTATTTGGCTGGGCCAACGCGGCGTATGAAAGATTTGGTCTCGTAATTTTGCATTGTGCAAAAGATTTTGAGCAAGCATTTAAGATAAAGCATTTAGAGTGGCCATAAAAACGCAAAAAAAATTTAAACAAACAAGAGGGTCTATTTGAAATGCGTCAAAAAGAAGGCTGGCTTAATGGAAATATAGTTCAATCGACCGGGTTGGTTTAAGAGGCTTGTACGTAATCATGGCAAATTGTAGTGATGAGAGCTTTGATTCGACAAAAGGTCAACGCTTGTTGCTTATTAAGCTCACACGAGTTGACATACAAAATTCTACTACAGGGCGAAGGGGTCAGATTTGAATGTGATTTGTAAATTTGTTGTACCTAAATTTTATGGCCTTTGAAATTGTCGAACCGACAGGTGGATAAGGCTAAATCACTTCGACTGATACCGATTAATTTTGCAAAACGAACTTAATGTCTGTAACGCCCCCTTATTCCCATTCAGTTTATGTATGCATGGTTTTTGACCAATACAAATTTCCAACTTAGGTAAAACCGACTTAAATTAACGGCATACACCTGAGTATTTCACTATTTTTCATCAACATTTTTTGGTTTGATAGAAATTACAGTAATTATTTTTATGACAACAAACCCATTCTTTAAAGCCAATCAATAACTTATCAACTTTTTTAGTAAAGCCTCAAAGAGAAACCACTAATTACGTTCTTGTGACATACTGCATAAACCAGTTCTTTCACTGAACATACAATTAAAATTTGTAATCCTAAAGATGGGATAGCTTCCTAAGCCTACACGAATGGCTGCACTATCGACTCTTATATGGACTTGTAATAATACAAGTACAGGCTGTGCCCGCCATATTGGAAATATAGTGACTTCTGCTAATGAGCGATTCCTTAGGCTAATAGGTTGCTAATTTCTTTCAAACCTGGTCAAATTGCAAAGAATTTATATAGTTTCTTCACGAATTGTAGCCACAGAACAAAGAACCCAAGGCACTGAGAAAAGGGTTACTCTGATACCCGTCGGGAGCGTATTCGTGGAATTTTCTTCATCTTCTGAGTGGCTAAAGCAATCGGGTTACGGCTTGACGTAGAACACACCGCCATGAGCCTCTGCTTTCCGCATGCCTACTCCAATCTATGATATCGGGTGCTTCCAACAAAGAAGCCGCCCATCCCTTCGCGCATACCGTATTGAAGACCAGGAACTTTATCGTCCCTAGTCTTTCGAATCGGGATGGATACGATGAGACAAATGTGACATAGATTGGCATATATGTTTCTTGGCATGATCTGATAACCAAACTGGTGCTCTGGAAGGGCTGTGTTCGACTTGGCTGCTGCTGGAACTCTGTCCAAAAGTATTCTTTCAAATACTAAGGAGCATAACGGCAGCAGGGTTATCGGCGAAATGATGTAATGCCTGTTTCTGGCATTCAATGATTAAGGATCATTATTACGATCTTCCACTCCTGTGGAAAATAAAATTCTTGTAAGACCGGAGATTTCCGCCATTGGTAGCGCTTTGGCCACTCTTGCCCAAAGCCAGGTGTTCTTCAGAGCTTGACTTTTTTGCATGATATCTCCCTGCGAAATGGTACATATTGGAAGATTCATTTGGAGGGTCGACGTAATAGCAGCAAGGGTTAAGGCTTAAAGCCTTGAAACGTGTTTCTAAGTGCAAAGCGAATAACTCTTCACGGGCTTGACCGACCCCAACTGCAGCACGAATAGGAGCACTAGCTACTGGTGGGAGTTTTAAGTCTGAGTCAGATTCCAAAGACTGCGGTCGCCTTGTCCTAGTCAACAAAAGACTCGATTTTTAGCTTGTTGTCCCTACGAGGCGCCACATAATCACACAAAATCTACAATTTCCTTGTAGATTTTTAATTAAATCATTGCCGTGCATCAGACAATTTTATATAAGCGCTTCAAATGTTGTTTTGAAGCCAATTAACTCTCACACAAACACACACATAAGGAAAAGCGAACGCAGTAAACGCATTATCAACAAAAACACCAACGTCGATTTCAACAAAATGTATAATGCATGAGTGTGTGTGCGTATATGTCTGTATGGGTCGATTAAAAAGTACACACACACACCCAAAACCTCAACCACAGCACTTTCAATAACGCCCAACGCCCACCGCCCACTCCCAAATCGACAACAACGCAACCGAGCGAAATGTGAAAAGGCAAATTCAGCCAAATAGCAGCAGCAGAAGATGCAAACGTTAGCGGAAAATCAAAACAAGGTGCGATAAAAGCTGAGGGAAATGCAAATTCTCAAACGTCGTCAGTTGGGAGAAAAATTTTAAATGAAGCACCTTTGTGGGCCTGCAAACTACGAATTTTTCAATTTCTGTCAATTATGAGAAATATGAAAACGTTTCAAACTTTTAGTGTTCCATATGTTCAAAAAAAATAACAAGAAAAAAGCAAACGAATGAGAGCGCGCGCTTGATTAAAGAGAGCGCTGCGAGAGCGCTTCGCATGACCTTGAGCTGCCTTCCTCTTTAAAATTTTTAGTGGAAAAAACGGCACATACACTGAGTTTGTGTGTGTGTGTGTGTGTGTGTGTGTGTGTGTGTGTGTGTGTGTGTGTGTGTGTGTGTGAGAAATGCAAGTGAGCCAGCGGCTCTTAAAGCTTTTTTGCTTTTTTTTTGTGCACATTTCTTCTCCTGCTATGTTTGCTTCTCTCTCACACACACACACACACACACACACACACAGACACACACACACACACACAAACTCACGCACACACACAAGCAAACTTAGCAGCGCTGTCGCTTTGCGCTCAGCTAAAGTGCTTTTTGCGCAAATGCAATTCACGTTCAAGGCCAAAAGCAAAATGCATTAGTATTAGCACATATACTGCCTTACTCTGTGTGTTTATGTGTATGTGTGTGTGTGTGTGTGTGTGTGTGTGTGTGTGTGTGTGTGTGTCTGTGTGTGTGTGTGTGTGTGTGTGTCGCCAGAGAGAGCAAGAGAGAGCGCACTACTGTCGTCAGTTGTCAACTATCTTTGCTTTTTATACGCTGCAAGCACACACACACACACACAAACACAGATGCAGTCACACAGATACAAACTCACACCAGCCAAGTGTCTGTGAGTAATCAATATTTCTGCAGCTATGAAGAAGCTGTATCTGTATCTGTTTCTTTCTTCCGCTTTGCTTTTGTCTTTCTCCAATTAACGAAAATTTTATGATCGCAAAATATGTTTGTCAAACATTATGCTGTTATGTATATAGATATTTATATCGCTCATTTACTAGAAGACTTTCATAACTCAAAACGCGTTTAAACGTTTGAATTTGCTGCCACCTAGCAGAAAAAAGAATGCAATATAGGAGATATTTATATGAAATTTTGACACAACATGAAGCAGGATATAGCCCACAATTATGCATTATTAACTCAAAAATCATGTTTTTGGTGTTATGACAGTCTTCTAGTAATTGAGAACATACTTATATAAAAGTTAAGCTTGTACTAGTAAGAGAAACCTTAAATTTACATTATATTATGACATTTTATTATCTTAAACCTGCGAATCTTACTTAAGACTTAAAATTGCTTAGTAATATAAGTAAACAGCTCATATGACAATTGAAATCTGTTGAACATACTTATTTATTATGACTAAATATAAAAACAGTCGAGTATCACTTAAAGAATAAAATTGTACAAGAAATACAAATCTTATTACTAGAATTGTAAAGATCGTGTAGCGATCCTAACATACATAGGACACTAAAGGCTTTAAAGGCTTTGTAGTTCCGAGCACACCGTCTAAGTCGAAGGAACTCAATATAGCGAGAGCGACGACTCGGAATGTTGAAATTTATCCGCTCGAGAAGAAATGGAGATTCAACGCCACCAGCAAAAAGCTTCTGCGGGAAATAATATTTATAAAGTGGTTCGTCTTTCTTTGAGAGTTGGCAGTTCAATTAACATCAGACGGCGCTCATATGAAGAATGGTTTAAACCTTGCATCCAATTTAGGCATCTTAGCGCAAATATAAGAAACTAGTTTTGCACTGATTCGATTTTCTCAGCGTCCACACCAGCTGAGGCTTCCAGACAGCAGACCCGTATTCCAAGAGATATGAATAGCCTTTTACACACATTAGGATCCAAGAACTCTTTTGACCAGCTCTTTATGAATCCAAGAAGAGATTTCGCTTTATTGACTATTACGTCGATATGCTCGTTGAATGTAAGCTTAATATCTAGCAGGATTGCCAGATCCACGCTGTTCAGAGGGGAGTTTCCAAGATTATAATGGTAATCCTTAATGAAAACCTCATCAATTTGAATTTATCGGAGTTGAGGCTAAGATGATTAATTGCACATCATTTAAAGAAATTACACAGGTCTACAAATACCGGGGGGATGTCAGTTGTTGGAAAGCTAAGGGTAATTTCCGATGTAATTTGCTGGGTAGAATCCGAATCCGTGCCTAGAATTGACTTACCACGTCAGGATTTTGATATCTCAAAAAACGTCAAATATCAAATTAATCACATTAGACAATGAACCATTAAAAGAAACCTGTTGAGTTCTACCCTCCAATTAAGACTTGTTCCCGTGTACTAAAGGGTTCGGAAATCCAATCATATCTAATTTGAGCAGTAGCAAATTATGCTTTACACAATCGAACGCTTTACTAAAATCCGTAAATATTACGCGAATTTGGCGGCCAGATGAAAAGCCATCAATAATATTGGTCGAAAACTCCAAAATATTCGTGTTAATTGATCTCCCTTTAATGTAGCCATGCTGAGAGGGCGAGATAAGTGATTGGACGGCGATAATGTGTTCACTTACTTTCGGAAGACAACCAAGTTTCGCAATACCACGTTAGTAGCGTCGAAACCAGTTCCCGGTATATTGTAATGGGCTGTTCATAAACGACGTCACCAAATATTGAAGATTATGAACCCTCTCAACCCTTCCTACCTGCAACCAAAAGACAACAGTTGTCTCATGTCATTACTAGAAACTTGGAATGTAATGTCATCTGAATCATTGCAGATAGGATGCACGAAGTATACGCTGCTGTTACAAAAGCGAACCTCTCACAATTTGATGAACCCGAGCACCTAACCACAACTGCATAAGCCGATATGGTTAGACGGTCGTAGCTGGCGCATGTGAAGAGTATTTAGTTTGAAAGAAATTTGCAAATAGGTTTGAATATCGATCCCATATACAACAGATTCCTTACATATATTTTAGGTTATGTTTAGGGAACATCTTATTGTCAATAGTTGATGCGAAATTGGCAAATGTGAAAAATTCCTGGTAAAATTCAGATCACGGATTTGAGAGCACCTCTGAGCCGTGACCCAGGAATTGTTTGTTTTTGAAGTTTCGAAGCATAAAACTTTAATTTTCAAAGAGCTGTAAGGGCATTACCTTTGCAGCTAACATTAATGTCCTTGATTCGTTTGCGTGGAGTTGATAAGTTACCATTTATCACTTTTGTAGTTAATTGTTTTGGTTAACCTTTTTTCAAGGTTTTTTTTCCTTGTCTCAGAATATACCAGACTGCACAGTTGTTATCTAATCTTAACTTTACAAGATATTGTAATCTCAACAATGAATTTCAATTTCAATCTAATATCTAAATATTTACATTATCAAATCTCAGCGAACAGTACCAATCTTTTAGCGCTAAAACAATTCATACTTTATTTATTTGAAAATTGTTAATAGCTGAAATTCGTTATTTCTCGCAAAAATCTCAAACAATCTCACATGTGTTTTATATAATTATCTAGCTCGCAGTTTGCTCTTCACGCTCTCAAAATGTCGTATGCACAGAGTGAAATGCAATCGAGCATGAAACGTACAGTGACTGCCATTTATTGCAAATATTATATTTTCATACATACGTACATATATATTACGTATATGGAGATTTCATTATAGTTTTAGAGGTCGAATTTTTAATGTGTTTACAAGATATCTTTCCTATTATGGTAGCAATGCTGCAATCATTAGCTAGAATATTTTAATTAGTTGAAAACCAAGTTAAGTTCGTGGAGATGAAGGTCGGCGGTGAGCTAGCTTTAATTTAAAAGGGAATACTTTTGTATATCGTAAAAGTTTTCTTTGGAAATAACTCAGAAACGTTGCTTATATTGCGACAAATGTATGTTTAATATGTGAAGCAAGCTGTAAATGAAAAAAATCATCTTTTTATATACAAATGTTTTTGAGCAAAGTCTTCGATATTTATTATACGAAAACTTGGCAAAGTCTGAACTATAACAATATGCCACAATGTATAGTAAATATAGCTGCACTTGAAAAATTGAGGTAGTCCATGCTCAAAATAAGAAAATAGTTGTCGAAGTACAATATAAGAAGACTCAATAGTTGTTTTAAAATTACCTCGTTTGCCGTCACATCATCACTTATACGGATGGCGTGATGACAACAAACACTTTCCGTAATTACGAAATCAACAGCGGCGGATGAATTTAACGCATGTCTCAAGAAGAGGAAGAAGAGTGGCAAGAGGAAGCAAAACGGGAAGAGAAATATGCTTTACTTCGACAGATGCGCGAGGGTTAGCGAGCGGAGCGGTCAGTGGCCGGAGCGATTAGCTGGTATGAAATAATTTCAGAATAAGCAGAAACTTTTATAGATGAAGTTAACGACCTGCTCTGCTTCCCACACAGCTGGCTTAGGTTCCAAACCATGTTACTTCAGACTTTTAATTTTATTTTTCCAGATATATCTGAATTCCTTCGTAGTTCGTTTTCTGAGTGAATTATTCATTAGGTTTTTACAACTTTGGTCACTTTAGCTCCTTTATAAACACATGTTCTAAAATTCATGTTAAAATTAGCACAAAAAAATAAAAATCCATCATCTAAATGCTTGCTTTTCTTAAAAATTTGGCTACATTTTCAATATTAGAGGGAAAAATTTGTAAAACCAAAGATTTTGTACTAAAATTAAGAACATTTTAGTTTGCAGGACCGCTCTTTCTGCTTCTCAACTAGCCATGGGAACCCGTTTCAGTTTACGCCCTGTCATGCCTGCGCGCGCCATTTCCAATCGCTGATACCAAAGATAGCTTGTGTGCTCTTTACCTGGTCCTTCCAGCGAAGGCATGGTCTGCCCCTTCGTTGGTTCCCTTCAACCGCCGTATTGAAAACCTCTCAAACTATAGCTTCTTCATACATACCCACAACATGACCTAGCCAGCGGAGCCGCTGGTTCTTACTCGTGGCTACTCGTTGCCAACGCGTTAAGATTCAAAGATCTTATAGAGTACTTTCCGCTCAAACACGCCAAGGGAATTTTCATCAGACTGCGTCATCATCTGCGGCTATTTCCAGGATTTGGCGTAGTGTGAATATCGCTTTGGTGCACTTACCTGGCCTAAAACCCACTAATAAGGTCCAAGCATTTGTTTTGGCAAATGGCTTTTGCCCAAGTAATATGAGATTTCTAACCTCGCAACACTCGAAATATCGAATTGAAATCCAAAATGGTTGACAGACCGAAAATCGTATATTTCAGCCAAATTCCTTTCATTCAGGTCAAATTTGTTGCCTAGGGTTATCGAGACCCTCCTTGCCTGTGAATAACGAATAAGTTCGTGGCCTTCTACTGCTTACCGTAGAGCATATACAGCGCATCGTTGTCCTTTATCCTGACTCCGTATGTTAATAGTAGCTTACAGACCAATGAAAGACGAGCGTCCTTTTATGTTGCTAGTATGCTTGAGTCATACATCCTTATTGTACAGCTAACCAACGTTAATCTAAGGCTTTGAATCGCCATATTTAACCCAAAGTCCCTTTGCGTTATCTTTTTTGCTTGATTGGGATTGACACCTATTAACATTTCTAGTATGTTTGTTGGAGTCATCTTTAATGCCTCCATGGTGCAAAGGCGGACTTGGCGTTGTGTCGACTCCATCAGCTTCGTGTACATTTTTCCGTGTCATGTCGCAATACCAGGATACTTTAGCATTGCTGACGGCATCAGAAGGCACAATACGTACTCTGCAATTTTCTTACCAAATCTTCAGCAGGAGTCTACTTAAGGGCTCCAATGCTAGTTTGCTGTGTATTAACACTCCAAGATATTGAATGTTTATGAGCGGTATTCCTTTTACCTTGAATAAGGTCCAACACATTATTTTGTACCTATGTTGCCTGGTTTAAAGCTAACTCACTGTAACTAACTGTATCTCACGACAAAGCTCTCGGTCTATATATATGTACATATGTAGTTGATAGTTGCACCTTAGTCATCAGCCGAAGCACTTATCTAGTGAACCATAATCGAATCTAAAGTTTAAAATTGAAATATACATGCTGTCTTTTTGATAGCACGTATTATTTACTGAAACAAGTTCTACTTCAAACATGGAATAAATAACAACTTATAGCATTAGCGAATTACGAAATAATTTCGTAATTAATGGCAATTATCTTCATACAAATCGCCATATATAAACACATATATGTATACATACATGCTCGACTTGTCAGCAGTTAAAAAATTGCGACAGCCATATGGAAAATATGCCACATAGCGTTTAGCAGGCGCCATGAAATGCACAGAAAATAATGCAATATGAACAAAACAAATTAAATATAAAAAAAAACAAGGGACAACAGAAAAATATATAATGAAAAATGCTATTTAGAGGGCAAGGTCACATAGAGTTTTCCACCCAAAGTGGGGGCAAAGCAATCACGCCTACGTCAAGAGCTTAGCAACGGCACATATCCCGTTTTCCATATCCTAGTTCTGTTTTCAGTGCTTTCTCTCTTTCTCTCTCTCCTCTCTCTGTTTATGGCGCACTCTCAGCTGCATTGCCCTGCAATTGGTGTCCTTGAACAGTCCGTGTCTCGCTCGCTCTCCCGCTTGCTACTTTTTCGAGCTACCGCCCATCATAGAATCCGGGGCTAGGAGCTTGAGGCTTCTGTGTCTGTGTGTCTGCCAATCAGTCAGTCAGTTTGTCAGTCGTGTCAGTCAAGTGACAAGTGACCCATATGCGTCAGATAAACAGCCTCAAGCATATTGTTAAGCATTCAAACAGCTTTTCCCGGCTGCATCTTTTGCCGCACTCCGCTCTCTGCCACTCGTTGGTAATTGCATCCTGTGGTCGACCTTGGTTGTTTGCCTATGTACAACAGAGTGCTAGGTGCTAACACAGCTGTTAAACCGCTTATGTATGTAGCAGCGTCAAGGATATAAGTGAAAATTGTGGTCATGCTTTGACGCAGATCCTGTTATTGCAGTAGCCAAAATTGCATTTCAATTTGCAATGCGGAAGCGAAAGGCATAAACAGGTCAGCGTTGGAAATTACAACGCGTTGATTTTTCACAATCATAAACTGTTGCATTTGTCGGAAAGTAGTGCAAATACCTCGGAAAATGTGCGCATAAAAGTTAGGCAGGTCAGGAAATAGCACAAAATTTGAATAAACTAGTATATTTTTGTTTTCATTATGGGGTGCTATTGTTTATTTGACAGTTAGCTTAGCAAAACAACTTGAGGCGACTTCAAAACGTCTACTTTTTATAACTATGTGTCAATTACGATATATATTACGAAGTACTAAGTATTAATGAAGTACTGCAAATATAATTAATTTTTAACTATTTAATTTCCACATTGTACCTAGCCGATATTGATCGCTCTCGCTTAACCAAATGCTTTATATATGCTACAAAAACACCAATAAATTAACCACATATTATTTAGTCTTGCTAAACAATGCACTAAATGTCTTTAATAATTTGCATTCAACAAAAACACTACCTGTTGAATTGTATAGGACGCAACGAGCCTTAACATCCGCTAGATGGCGCTGCCAAGCTTTTGCAAAGCTTAGCCAGTACACAAACCAAATAGCACATTAGAAAACCATGGTTTTTATATGCAACGCCCAGTTTTTGCATGTGCTTCCCTCTCATACTTAGCTTTAAAATCGTTTTCTTTAAAACAACATTACGCATACGCACTGTCTGCTCTACAGAATTACCTGTGACTCTTAACGCATCACGCAGAGGTCACTTCCGGTGTCAGGCTGTGTCCAATATTTGCTGAACAACTGTCATTGGCATAATTGAACAATAGAAGTACAAATTGATATAAAAGTGATGGAGTGTCACTGCAATTGTCAGCTGCCTTCCCATTTGAAATATACAATGTTACACACAAATTGTGACAGTTTATGTAGTTTCAGTGTATTTTTCTATTTTATTTCGCTGTCAGGTGAAATCGAACATATGTCAATGCAAAATAACTTCAAAGCGATGAAATGATGACCAACCAAAGAATGAACTGTTCGTTGGTTATAGGGGTGAGAGCGGCCTGTAGGGTAACTGACAACTGTCTAGTAATTGCGGCAACAATGCCAATACGAGTAGCGCACAAATGCACTAAACGTTGGGTGCATTTAATTGAAATACTCAATTCATAAAGTGCATACTAACTGAGAGGGTTTCGAATTGGAACCGAGCTACTATGACGTAGCAATTAGACGCATATTTGTGGCTCTCATGAGTGTTTGTGTGTTTTTTTGCAATAAGCCAAATTGTTTGTGACCAAAGGTCTTTAAGACTAAAATATACTCTATCATAGGGTAGCAAATGATATGATATTAGTCTTTTAAAGCTTTTAATCAATGTAACAAAATAGAACAAATACTACTAAAAATTTGCAAAACTTCCGTTATGGCCTTTAATCAAAGATATAAGATCCCATGAATGAGACAACTGTAGCCCACAGTCTGTCTGATTGGCACTAGAAGCAGGTAGTGTAGTTCCTTAGATTTGCACTTGACACCAAACACTGGTTCTACCCGCATAACCAGATGTGGATAACAAATGCATTAAAGCTTTGTATACTTGGAAAAGCATAAGCGGAAATTCATGGAAAAAGTCAATTTTTGATGGTAATAAAGCCTTTGGTCACCTGTTGTCTGGAGGCCAACATATTGTTATGTTATGTAGCTTTTATGCTGTATATACTCCTATCCCGGATATTACGATCATTTTAAACGAGAGCCGTTTAATATGTAAGTTGAGCTTACTAGGTGGACTGGCATCAACTTCTAATACTTCAAGCAAATTAAAGCAATGTTTCTTGTGGATTTGGATTCGCTAAAGCTGTGAGTTCTCTCCAACTTAGCATAATGTGGCGGCAACTACCGTGTGTATATGCTCGTCTTTTCGCCACCTTCACGCTCTCCTGTGGACGCTGCTGTCACAGCACAGACAAGCGTTGACACATTTTTGAGACGGCATACGAATAATTCTTACACCCAAAGCAAGCCAAAAGAAGTATACGCCTTCTTTTTCTGCCTGTTACATGCCGTCACACAAATGCACTACTCTCTTTTAGCCCTTTTATGATTAAAGCGTATAAATGAAACATCCACGTTGGTGACCTATCCACATTACCTCTTAGTGCCGCAATGCACTTGCAGTTGCATTTTGTAGTTGTGTTTTATATAGTTTGTTGCCTGCCAATTATCGCATAAATTATTTACATCATTTACATGTTAATTACAACACTTAACCCAAGCGACTATGAAATTCAATTGTGTTTGTATTTGCGTTTGTTTTGTATATGTGTGTATACTTATGTGTGTGAGTGTGTATTTTATAGACAGCGCGTCAATCTGAGCTAGTATACATATATATCATTTGTTTGGCTTATCTCAGCAGATAATAACGACTTTTTTTATGATCAACTACAAGTTTTTACGTCTCAATTGAGAAATTTTTCTCAGTACTCGTTGAGCCATGGAGATGATTAAGCAGAGCTGCGCCTGGGCGCAGTTAACACTTAAATCTACTCAAATCTTTATTGTGGCCGGAACTGTACTGCTCACACTGCTAATAACGCTGCTCTGCATTGGTTTTACTATGCGCTATGAGGTGAATCATGAGGTGGCCAATGTGGCGGATGTGGATTATTGGAAAGACAAGGTGGCAGCGGAGCAGCAAGTCTGGTATGATAAAGGCATAGAGGAGCTCAATACTGCGTTGAAAATACACGATATTTTGCGGCCTCCACATAATGTGCTCATCATGTTAGCCAATGGCATTGATGCCGAGCAATTGGCAGCCGCCAGGTTCTCCACAGCAAAAGGCCGTTTGGTGCACTCGGAGTTTCTGTGGGATCAGTTTCCACATGTGGCACGTTTGAGCAGCAGCTGCAGCATAGGGCAACTCTGTGATGCTGGCAGCCTAACAACAGCGTTGTTTGGGGGCGTCAGCTCTAGAGGTGGCACAGTGGGCGTGGATGCAGCAGTGCCGTTTGGCAATTGCAGCGCTGCCTTGGATACAAAACATCATGTGGTAAGTATTATGCGGCAGGCACAACTGGCGGGTCTGCGCACGGGCTTTGTGACCACCCAACGAATAACGGGCGCTACGGGTGCGGCGCTCTTTGCACACGCTCCAGACAGTAGCTGGGAATGTGATCAGGGCATGCCACAGAGCGCCAAGCAAGCGGGTTGCGAAGATATAGCACAGCAGTTACTATCTGGTGAGACTGGAAAGGCCTTCAACGTGCTGCTAGGAGGTGGACGACAAATGCTAAACAGCGATACTGACACGAAAGCTACAGACGAGCTGGATGAAAGATTATATAAAGCTAGCGATGGGCGGAATCTGTTAGAAGACTGGCGTGCAGAAAAGCTGCAACAAGATGCCAAGTTTGAGCTCGTGGAAGACCTTTGTGAGCTGAAGTCTACAAATGTGAGTCATCTGACGTATCTGCTGGGCGTGCTGGCCAATGGGGATCTAAGCAGAAGTGTCATGCCTTGTGGTCCACCACTGCATCTCATGTTGAGCAAATCTTTGGAGCTGCTCAGTCGTCGCAAGCGTGGCTATCTGCTGCTCGCTGAGCAGATTGTTAAGACGGGCAAGGGTCAACAGCCAGTTCCAAGGCTGCAAGTTTTTAATGACACACTGACACGTTTGCTCAAGACTCCCGCAATAGAGAACACACTTATTTTAGTGCTTTTTGCTAGGAGTAACTTCTTCAGATATGGCCAAGATGTAAATGATGAGGATTTACTGCAGATGCCCGCGGATAATGTGGTATTTGCCAGGGGTGAGTAACATATATACTCAAGGAGTACAGTTTCTTTTCAAGTGCAGTTTATTTCAGGACCTAAATCCTCACTGTTCTATGGCATACGCGATGAGACTTACCTGGCGCACGCGGTGGCCTATGCCCTGGGCATGGGTATATTTGACGAGAATTCCAAAAGATAGTACAAGATAGTTATCTAGGGACCAAAGATTAGCTTTTGGGTATGTTTTGGACTCAACTGGAAACTAGTATTGTTACCTGCCATTGTGGAGCACATATCTTTTGGGCCTTCCTATCAATCATCATTTCGAAATGGGCTTGCATATATACACATATTCGACCCACTTCCCCATCCACTCCCAAGAAAAAACAATAGCGACAATATTTAATTTAATGATTACAACTTTAACTATTGAATTTATTAATGAAAATTATTAAAAACTCTCAAACAACTAAGCTGGTCTCACCTTCCGGCATTGCCCCAACGGCCGGCGGCGTGGCAGTTCTCGCAGCCGTCGGCGCTACCCAGTTAAAGGCATGTGCACCGGTGACCGTGCCCACAGCTGAGGGCGCTGCTGTCTTCTCCAAAGCAGCCAGATCCAACTCTCGGGTTGCCGTTGCAGATGCAATACGCGGCACCGGCCGCAGCACATGAGGTCATTTGACGGGCAGCGGTGGCGCAGCTGCACGTGGCAGCAGATTATGCGCTGCATTTGAAAGCTGACGCAAATGATTCGCTTGAACATACTGAAAGGCCGAAGAACGTTCCAAATGCTGCGATAAATATAGTTCACCGAGTGAGTAGAAGCGACGCTGATCGAAGGGCTGGAACGATGGAAAGCTGGAAAAACGTTGGGCATAGCTCTTGGGCGTAGGATAGAGCACAGAAGGTGGGCGTGGTAGTTGACCATAGGTTGGCGGTGGTGGAGCATTTGGAAAGACGCCAGCGGTAACGGTTGCTGCAGGGTGATGATGCGCCTTGAAAAAGTCCAGAGATTTGAGGCTCTCCAGCATTTGATGTGAGGCTTGGTGCTTCTTAAGGTAGGCGTGGCTGTGGGCAGTAAGTTTTAGTGTATAAACTATAAAGTAGTGACATCATTGTGCTGTTCTTACCGTCGGAATGTTTTGCCGCATTGGTGACATGGATATATACCATCGCTTGCATCTTCGCCAGTTGCTTTGTCAGAGTTATGACTGCCGCTGTTGCTGCTCGCAGTTTCACTGCTAACTGGACGCTTGGCTGCTTTATTGGCGCTGCTACCCAGCAGATCTGACTTGGGTTTATGCCAGCGTCGATGGGAGGCCAAATTAGCCGGACAATTGAACACCTAGGCGAGGTCAATTAGCTGGATAAAACAGCTGAGTCGAATTAGAGTTTAACCTACCTTCTCGCACTCGGAGCACTTGTACTCGATGTGCACAATGCGTGGACAACGATGCTGGGCCAGCATGAAGGCGTCATCATAGAGCGTGCGACAAAGCTGACACAAATAAGCGCCAATCTTATTATCAATGCTGGCCAATATGGCTTTAGCCTCCTCTGTGATTTCGACCACATTGAAAGCCGGATCAATGTCACCTTTGCGCACTACCAGCTCCTCATCATCACGCAGCTTGCGTATGATGGTGCCCGAAACAGGACTTATGGTTTCCTCATCGATGGCCGTATGCTTGCGCAGCTTGGTGCGTTTGCGTTCGTTTTTTTGTGGGCGTATGGGCGTGGCTGACTGCTGTGCCGACGGTTCTTGAGTTGTGCTCAAATTGCCGCTGCCCAGATCTGTGTAGACTTTTTCAGGTTCTGTCAGCGACACAGCCGGGGGGGTTGCAGTCGTGGAAAAGTCTCTATCAAAAAGTCTAGCAAATCCATCGACAGCTTGGTTGTGCAAGTCCTCATCGCCATAGGTAAGCTCATGGCGCTTCAGTGCAGTGGTATCACCCAACTGCGCCTGCAAACGCAGCGAGGGATTTTGTAGGTCATCGTCCTCATCGTCATTGCTTAAGATGTCCACATAGACCTCCTCTTCTTCCTCTGCGGCCGCTGTCTCAACTGCTGTTGTCGTTGCTTTGGCGCTACACAACTCCTCCTCGTCCGACTGCAGTACATCCTCAACATCCGTGTCCTCATTGTAGTCATGGGAACTAACAACTGTTTCATCCTCGTCCTCGGTCAACACAATTGTCTCATCATCCACATAGATGGTGGCCATTTGCTCTGTTCTTGCTGTGTTTGTAACTGCTGCTGCCAACGGCTGTTGCACGCTCGATTGACTTGCCGGAATTCCCTCAAAGTTAGTTTTTGTCTCGTGAAAATGACTTTTATTATAGCCGGACGTGCCAGTGCCACCCACGCCATCGAAACGCAAGCCATAGCAGCTCGACCCCAGTTGTTGTTGTTGCTGCTGCTGCTGTTGAAAATAGCTTGTTGTGGGTTGTTGTTGTTGCTGCTGCTGCTGCATGACCAGCGCAGCATGCGGCGCTTGTGGCATGCCGAGAGCCGCCATTGCATGTGGCCGCCACAGGTAATTCTCCTCGCACATTAATCTCTGTCGCTTTCGTGGCGGCGACGGCGTTGAAGGGGGCGTAATTGGTATAATATTGCCCGCGCGCAGCGAGAGATCCAGCGGAGAGAGCAGCGAAACCGCGGAACGGTGTTGACTAAATTGCGGAAATGTCTCGTTGATTGCTGGTAATGCACGGCACTCGGGATAATGTGGGTTCATCATTATATGTCAAGAGTTTGGTGGACAGTACACCACTTGATTTCTTAATATTACAATGCAAGTTGCTTTAATATTGCGTATTTCCTTAACTTTAGTCGTGGGCGAGCATTTTATGGGCGTAACATAGTTATTACGGGAATTTTTTGTCTAGAAATAATGAAATAGTTCTGATTGTGCAATCATTTCCGGAAAACTTATACAGATTAATCATAATATTTCATCTTACTTATATTAAACGTTAAACATAACCTTAAGCGCTACGATAATATCGTAACTGTTAGCAAAATATGACTAAACAACATTTTTTTCCGGAAAAAAAAGTTTTGCTTGCCTCTATTATATGAGACCATACTCTCCGATTCTCATACGCGCTTTAAGAGTAAAGCGAAAAGATTAAATAAATGGGCCGTAAAAATTAAGTCTCACAGTGAAGAAAAGAAAACTACGACGAAAAGAAAAAGAAGCGTAAAGCAAGCAAATCACAGCATCGAAGGACAAATTTGAAAAAATTTTGCTGAAAAGCGACAGTATCCAAGTACGTTTGAGACAGCTTGTGTTGCTGTCTCTGTCAGGCCGACTCACTCGTAGGCAAAATTGAGAAAGAGAAAGCTCAATAAAATAACGCATATGTATGCACTGTCTTGGAAATGATCGCTTTTCAGCAAGTTGACACAATGTAACAGCCACGGATTTCACTATTAAGTTTCATCCTCTTTGGGAAGGTAGGAAAGAAAAACCGATTGTTCAACCAGATGATACTATCGTTACTAGCGATTATTATTCCAGAATCTATCGAAAATATCGAAGGGTGCCACTATCTATAGATTTGCAACTCTATTCTCACACCGATGCGGCTTAATGAAAATATGATTTTGAGTATTGATCTTTCAAGTAACGATTTATCATATTTGATGCTTCGTTCGGCAATTGAAATTCAAAAATCTACAGGGAATAATACCGGGAACCAATATATGTTTGCCAACTATTCTTTCATCGATTATGCTACAAGTGTATTTGATCCAAAAGCTCTATCGATCTTCTACGAGTGGAAGCAGATGATTGATTGTAATTGTCAAAGCAAATGACTACGTTTTAAAATTTGTTTTGTTCTCTTGTGATTCTTCGATAGATTTATAAGAACAAAACTCAAAAGATATGAAAGTTGATGCATTTGTTTTCCTTTAAATGGTTCACAAAGCTGAGATAATCATAACTGTTCCCTTACTCACTATATTTCAATGAAGTGGGATCCGGGAACATGAGACAAATCAATGTGTATATATATAAATACAAACAACTAGGCAACAAAAAAACTGTGTATTACTTGGCTATGTTCCGGTAAATTTTTCGATCTCTGGTTTTGAATCCGGCAATCGCTTTTTGCCAACACGGTTTTCAAATTATACGCATTTCAAAAACTTTTTCAGTCTTGCGACCTCGACCGTGGAAAAAACTATTGATAGTTTGCAGCTCTACACCAAGGCAATTACTCGAGAAGCTTACTAGCGATTGAGTTAAATTCTGATATAATAAACTAAGCAAAAAAAACATATATTAAAAAAAATGATTGAGTTCATTTCGTTCTCATTCGCAGACCCGTCAAGGAAGACTAATATTGTCTGTGCGATATTGAAACGATATTTACATAACCTTAACTTAAGTTACAATTCATCTCAGAAATAAGGTTCGCGACGGCTGCGAGTTCGATATCAGCGACATCATCTTTATCAACAAAGTTACAATTTGTTGCTTAGTGTAACCTGATAACTAAAACTACAGCTATCTATGCGAATTTATTTTTTTCAACGTTTGCGAATGTTATTTTCAAGTCAAATGAATTCAACTCGAGAGTTCGTGCCGATATTCAGTATTGCAACAGTCGAGTGATATGCAATTACGAACAAAATTGCTTAGATGACTTCGAAAGAGTCGAAAATCGGAACAACGATATACCTTAATTTATGGAATGAGCTTAAAGTTGCTTGTATAGAATCTCTATATATAAATATGCTAAGCTAAAATTCAGTGTGGTACCGATTGCTTCGCAATAACGCAACTTTTTCGGGTGAAACTGATACCATTCGAAAAATACAAAGCTTGCGGTTTGCCGAATATACGTTTCACCTAGATACGTTGGGTTTTAGCAGGTAAAAATTGTTTTGCAAGCAAAAACTCAGTGTGGTACCGATTGCTTCTCAATGACGCAACTTTTTTAGATGAAACCTATACCATTCGAAAGATAAAATGATAGCGGTTTGCCAAATATACTTTTCACTTGGATACGTTGCGTTTTAAACAATTAAAAATTGATTTGAAGTAATTAATTTACTGTATACGTTAGAGAAAAAACAACAACAAACTACATTTCACACACAAACGTTGTTATTTCGTGTTTTCCTCTCTCCTCTTCGTCGAATGTAGACGACAAGGCGAATACTAGTTTTACATAATAACGGAATTATTTTTCGATTGTACATCTTGAAAAATTGTATTACAATAATCAAAACAATATCCGATTACAATGAAAAAGGACAAAGCCATGCAAAAACATGAAATATTCTTTAAAAATTTTAATAAAGATGGTTTTCTTTTTTTTTTATATGTTTTTTTCCAAAAGAAAACTCTTCTCAATATAAGTCTCATTCATTTCATTTATTTTTCTTATAAATGCCGCAATTGTTTTAAAAAGGTTAAAAATTTTCACATGTTAAAGAAAATATGTATTTTTTTCTTGTCCATGCCATGATTTTGTGATATTTTATAGGTCACTAAATTTCACACTTTCGCTTAAAATATATATATATATATATATATATCTTTTTTGTAGCTAACCTATTTTGCAATTAACTTTTAAATAAATTATTTAACGCAAGCAATTTGCAATTTTATGCAGAATTTCCCACTTGACCTATGAAGAAAACTTGCTCAATGCACGCACTCACTTGCAATTTACCGTTACACGCAACTTTCTCGTAACACCCGTCGAACGGAACTAAACTGAACTCAACAGGAACGTTGACAGCTTGCCATATCGACACGCCGCGTACCGACTCCTTCACCTGTCGCAATGCCTACGAAATTGGGTTTGAATGCGAAGCCAATGAAAGCCAGCACATTTTGGTGCAGTCACCCTGTCACCTCGCCGCTGAGGTTTGGGCATTAAGGTCCGCTCTGCACCCACCCACCCCAGCGTGAGTAACGGTACATCGCATGGCATTGGCATCTGCCAAAATGAGCTTCTCGCTCGCACGCCTTGTGCACGCTGGGCCGTGGAATCCTCTAGAGCTGCCTTTGGATTCGCTCACAGCACATAGCGTGACATCAACCCCGGGCAACAAAGGGCGCTCACAACTCCCACACACACACAGCGCGGCGAGATGGGGCGCATGCGCTGACACGCCTACAGCTATGCAACGGTTTTTTGTAATGAGTTGCAGCGTCACATTGAGTGTTGCATGCTGTTGGCATCTGTTGCACTGGCACATTCATTGGTAGGGGCGCTTGGCCAGTTGCCACGCCCACCAGTGCGCCGCTCTTTCACATAGTCTGAGGAATGCCATTGAATGGTAAATCGAGAATGTCATTGCAATGCATAGGAGTTTTACCTAGAGGGTTTTTAGGCCGGGGGCAGATACATGCTTATATTGTGCTCTTTTATTTTTCATCTCTTTGTGGCTGGGCGGCATTTTCCGTGCAAATATTGAGGGCGTTGTTCAGACATTTTAAGAACCAAAGCATTCCTTTTTTGTGGTTTTGAAAATTTAATGTATTATCGGCTTCAAAATGGCTTCAGCAGACAGCATTTTGAAGTGTTTTTAAAACCAAATTCTTGTCAAATTGATCCAAACATGCAACTGAATGCAATTAATTAGCGCCAGATATACGGAGACCCAGAAACGTAATTAAAACGGCGCACAATGTTGCAGTCGACGTTGATGCTAACAGCGGCATACAATCACGGCTAATAAACAGGAATTTAATTATGAACTTTTGTGCAACTCATAACAAAATTAAGTGGCGCTGCGAGAACTGACGCTTCCCCCATTCCCAACACTGGAACACTGACTCTCTCTGGGGCGTTGCTATAGACTACTAACTGTTGGCTGGCCAAAGGAACATAAAAAAAAATGTTTTTTTTAAATTGGCCGTTAAGTTTTTAGCTTTTGAACATTTTTTTGCACACAACACAAAAGCAGCTCAGGTGTTGCAAGGCGTTGATTGTGGCAAGTACACTGAAAACTAAGACAAGTACATAATAAGTCGAGCTTATGAATTTCGAAGCCATGTTGTCCCATCGGTTCAAAAGATTCTTAAAGCCGGTTCTAACGGAACTCGGAACAAGAACTCAGATTGCAACATATAAAGCAGCAAAGTAAGTAAGCGCCAAACGCCGTGTCGATAATGCCATGTTCGCCTGTCCGTCAGTCTCCTCGTCTGTTTGTCTATTTCCGTAGTCAGTTTGAAGCCTCCTTCTTCTTCTTGACTGGTCTTAACAATCGGATACCGGGTTACGGCCTGATGTAGAGCACCTCTTCTTCCATGATCAAGCCAGCGAAGCCGTTAGATGTTAATTCGCTTGACTATTTCGCCGTTCCATCGAAGGTCGTTGCCAACGCGTGAAGGGCCAAAGATCTTACGCAGTACTTTCCTCTCAACCACTCCAAGGGCATTTGCGTCATCACCCTTGCTTCAGCGTCATAAACCATAACAGAGAAAGGATGAGCGTCTTATAGAGTGTGAGTTTTGTCTGGCGAATGTGGTCTGTACTACTCATTCGCCTACTGAGACTAAAGTAACATCTAGTGGCAAGACAGATTCTTGACTTGATTATGTAGACATCGTTCTCCATTTGGATCGTGGTGCGAAGATACCCGAAATCAATTTGAGAGTCAAAAAGTGGCGACTATCTACTCAAAAAAGGCATATACTTTGTTTTGCTCTCATTTACGGCAAAACTCAGATTCTCTTTCAATATCCGCCATGGCTCCGGTAACTGCTCGCCTAGTAACACCAATAACATCGATATCATCTGCTTGTGCGAGCAAAGGGACACTGGACATAGTTTAACATTATCCCATTATTAGCCACACGTTCTTCATCACAAAGTTGAAGGGGTTGCAGAAGAGGGCACCGCCTTGGCTGAAGCGTCGCTCGGTATCAAAAGGTTCGGAGAGGTTCTATTCTACTTTAACAGAGCTGCGGGGGTTGCACAACGTCATTCTGCAAAGCCGCAACAGGGATAACAAACTCAGACCGTGGCCTATCAAAATCTGCTTTACAATCGACAAAGAGCTGGTAGGTGTCAATTTGGTTTTCGTGGGTATTTTCCAGGATTTGGCGTAGTGTGAAAGCCACACTTGAAGCCACATGCAATATATATCATATGCAATAGAAAAAATACTTATTTCACGATAGTTAGTGCACACCTTGGCGTTGCTCCTTTTGAGGACAGGGCAGAGGAAACCAAGTTTCCAATCATCGGGTATGCACTAATCTAGCCTTATTCTGCAAACGAGCTGCTGGATGCACTTTTACAACTCATTGCCGCCAGTCTTGAACAACTCTGCATGCATGCCGTGTGCGCTAGATTGAAGTCAACTCCAGAAGTGGCATGATTATCTTTATCGCTCCGCGATAGACCGGATAAGGGTACACTTATCCTTATATCGGCAATCTAGTGCAACCTGTTCATTCGCTACCAGATTTCCCTCTGCATCTCTACAAGAAGACGCTTCGGTACTGAATCCTTCAACCAGACACATGACATCTTGTCAGAACCTGTTAACGTCATTCCTGTTTCTTCACATCTTGATCTCCTGTCGCTCGCGATTCTCGTGCTCCCATTTTTTATATCTGAAAAGGCGCTTTTCCAACTTCCTTCGCACAATGCCTTAAGACCCATTCAGTTGTGCCGACATTTCGATACCCTGTGCTCATTTTCCCATAAAAAAGTAAATTTATAATGCACACAAATATATTGGGATTCAACCTCATTTGGCGGCGAACACAACCATTTAAAAAGAAAATTAAATATTTTTCAAGGTTACGATATTGACTACCAGAAAAAGAGGCATAGATTGCAGGTCATATCTATCAGGTAAAACATCTATTGACGCGTCTTAATGGGAAAGACCGACAGCGTACACAGGATACCGGGAAGATAGCACTCTTGAGAGCGAAAAGAAGAGCATACATGCTCTTGTTTGGTTGTTCTTAAAGATGCAGGCATAACGAGATTGGAAGGGCAGCATCGGGTTGTTTTCTACCCGGGACTTTAACATAGGTTGTACCTTGGAAACACACAATGTAATAACAGGGATAATAGTGGGGCGCTTATTTTTTGCTCTATAAGTAATATTATTATTAGTGATATTTTTTGGCTGAAACTCGTGGATCAAATCGAAAAGTGGCCTTTAAAAGGATTGTAGTGGCATTCATTAGCTTTAAATAGTACAAAGAATTAAATTGATACTTCATTTGGCAATACAGATAGTGCGGTGTAAGTAGAACCTCCTCAAAAATAATGATATTCGCGAAATTCTCGAAACCTGAAGGTGACCGGAAAAAACTGAGCACGGAACGATATTGAGGGAAGGTAGTTGAAACATAATCACCAATCAGAGTTTCTGATTATTAAAAAAGTTTCAAATTTTCAGCGTAGCTTTTGCTTATAAGCGATAATCGGATTTATGCAAAATATTTCAAAGAAGCGAAAATCGATTGCTGTATTAGCGTCTTTTCATTGAAAACTATTTTTTTTGGAATATAAATTAACACGATAACGGATAAAATAGCAGCCAAAAGTCTATCGATGAAACAGCTGATAAGTATTTTTCATATAAACGACTATTTTTGTATGAAAAATGCAAAGAAAATGAACTAAAACTACTTTTTTTTGCATAAAGCAATATTTTTTTTAAATGACACATCATGTTAACGGGATATTCTGTAATGCTTATCATAAGTGTTGAATACATTCTAAGAATCCGATTTTTTGGGGGTTTAGAACTTAACAAGTTTACTGAAAGAAATAGCACGCTTTCAAAAGCGTGGCGCCAAATCTGGTCTCATACAAAGGGGTTGTTTTGAAAATATCCGATAATTTTCACCCATGCTAATTTTGAAAGAATACACACTACCAAAACCATATACTTTAGACGTGCCGTGGAGTACTTATTGGAAGAACTTAATTGAACTTTTTCATTGCTCGCTTCATTTTTCTATTTAAGAGCGAGATTGTAACTAATTATTTTTCTCAGTATAACAACTCCAAGAAATTTTCGCCTCTATTTCTTGGTAGACCGTCGTGCTTTTGTTGCCAGTGTCGTACGCCGCTTATCCTTATTCCTACAGCAGGTCAACAAGTTTCACTTTGCATTACTTTGCGGTTACCTTAGCCCCGGATAATTGTCGGCTTGTCAGGAGCTGGGAGGAGTGGTGCGGCTCATTAGCACTACTTAACCTTTACCTAAGATATTATTGATGCCTTTACACTTTAAGTTAGTCTGCAGCTGACACTTGGCATAGCGTGTAATGAGCTGTTGCAAATGGCATAGCCCAAGTTAGTTCCCGGTTCTGGATTCATTTGCATGCCAACATCAATTTCAGGATTTCTCTACTAATTGCGCAAGTAACCTTATTGTAAATATGTCGAATCAAGTGTCAAATTACACACGGCAGACCCCTCGCACTCTACGCACACTTCAGTGAGACCGCAACATGTTGTGGCACTCACCCCCGGGGTTTGTTCCGTGGGATGGCCGGGTTGACTTGCGGTTTTTTGGTATCTATTTACATGGCACGTTTGGCTTTGCGTTCGATATGGCAATGATTTGTCAGAGGGTGAGTAATGGGCTCTTAATTAGGCTGATATAATTTTTAAAACAGATTTATCGTATATGCGTCTCGTATGTGGGGGAGTGTTGCCCTATAAGAAACTAGTTGGGCGTGTAAGGGTGCTGAGTTTTTGATGAGGGTTGGGTGTAGCTTACAGCAGTTTTGGCAGCAGATCCGAAACTAGATATTATTGTGATAGCCTTAAAATTTATCAAGATATCTTTTGCTTGATTAACGTTTTTTTATTGAAATTTCACCGAGCGTTATGGTGATTCCAAAGTTAAATAACAGGTGCAATAGGGCATATGAGTTGTAAATGATGTTTCGGTATCCTCACCCTATTACTAATAATAAAGTATTGCGATTTACCAAAAAACTAAAATCATATGTTTAATACAAGCGAACTATCTCGTCTGGTACCTCAGACGACCCCTCTGGATTTCATCAACTCAATATCCTGCACAGTCATTTATCCAATCGCTAAATTGTTAAGTGCTTCGATGAATTTTTAGTTTTTTTTGTTTAAGTTTGTCCAAGTTAATTTCGGTTGTTTTGATAAACGTGCGGAAAAGCCAAAGTTGGTTACCAACTGTTTATTTGACTTTGTAATTGTAACGTCTTTTCGGAGCACCCCCACGCCCATAGTCACAAAACGTCACAATTTCCATCAGCCAAGATTATTGGCACACACAAATCTATGAAATCTTTAAACTTTTGCTCTTGCCGTAAGCTTATAGTCGTTTCATTCCATTAAGTTAGTTCTAAAGCCTGACAACTATATTTTCGTGCCACTCAAGAAACTATTAAAACACATTTCCACTTCCTGCATACAACCCAAAAACAAAATGCTTATGACAAACCGTATAAACTTGCTATAACGCAGTGCCTCGGAAACCCATTGCAACGTTGATGACCTTTAATAGGAACCTACGCACACGTCGAGACCCCGAGTTTGCTTTGGTCAATGGAGTCAGAGGAGTCATGTGGCATGTGGCAGAGCTCGTGGCTGGGATTGTTTTAATTAGTGTCGCATGAAAATATGCCCCAGGCTGCCTGCAATGGCAATGCAATTCTTATGCAAATGCGTTTAATTACAAAACTGTGAAAATGAAAAACTGCCGCGCATTGAATTACGCAACATTGCGTTATTTTAGTGAATTATTTTTCCAGCGCCAAAGAGGCCACTTCGTGTGTTTAATTGGGCAACTCAACGCCCTTTTAATTGCCAAGACTAAGAAGAGTTGTAGCTGCAACTTGAACCTTAGGAAACTCTTTCTATGCACTCGTATAAGCTAAGGGCAGGATAAGTGAGTTTTTACTCGGAACTGCAGCCAAGAACTTCAATTTAGAAATTCATTTTGACGCAGTTTAAAATTGAATTTACTTGCCGTCTTTGTAGAGGGTAAAATCGATTTTGATTGATTCAATTTTGATGCATGTGATAGCATTTTCCACATACACAACGAAAGCAGATTAGATTGAAGCAAAATGTCGCATAGAAAGGGAATTTTCGTAAAGCTCAATCAATGGAGTAAGAAATATTTTCTTTCGTCTTCTTTGTGCCCCCTACGAAGCTTACAGCTCCCCTCTCAGTTCTATCTCTGTTATAAACTTAATATGGGATGATTCCAACCGGACATATCGGCAAGCGAGATCCTGTATCTAGCTAGGAGCGTCAACCGTCGTCTCAACCGTCAACCGTGTGCTAGGAGAATTCCTCCTCAAGTGCAGAGAACCTGCAGTTACCTGAGCTGGTGATGCCCAGCTTGCTCAGGGGACCTCTAAGTCTGCAGTGTCCAGTAAGCAGACCTGTTAGAATTCTAATAGAATTCTTACCCAACTGTTTCTTGAACCTGATTAGGTTGTAAGAGACATAAACTTTACAGTGATACCGAACTCCGATAGTGCGGCATATGCCCTTAACCTCAGTAAAATAATTACAAGGTAAGGGTTGTCTGTCATTTTTTTTTTATGGACTACTTTTTAGTCTGTTGCACACGGCAATTTCGTCTTCCAGCCGGCAGACGACTCCTACCTTGTGTTTATTTTACGATGAGTTCAACGGGCTATCAATTTTCTTTATAATCGAGAGATGGTGGATATATTCGTGGGTGTTTACGGCCTAATGTAGAGCACTTCTCCGGGAAGCTCATACTATCTTCCATTGTAAGAGGGGATTTTACACGGTGGAGCCCAAACCTGCTAAAGTCGTGGGTAGACTTAGCTTTGCTCATTAGCTCACGGCCCTAATACCTAGTGGTAATTAGTGCAGCTAACCAGGTGGCACCACATGCTATGCGTCCAATTGGTAAAGGTATAGACTGGGATCAGGGAGCTTCAACATTACCTAACAGAACCCAGGCACACCCAAGAAATATCTTCAATGCGGTTGTCGAAGGGAAGCGACGAAAGGGTATCTTTGGTATCAACAATTGGAAAAGTCTCGCGCAAAGCAGAAACACCTGGAGGAGCTTTATATCAGGCCGCAACCCGGTAACGGGTTGTTATGGCCAGTTACGAGGAAGAAGACATGTTTTCACTTTAAATCTCACTTTTCGACCGATTCTTAATGCGCCGTATCCGCTGCTTATGACTTACATGTGTTTCTTAGGCGCTTGTTAAACGAAGCAAGATTTTTAAGTGACAAAATAAAAATCTTTCACAAAATGTCGCTCGTTGTTAGAATGTATTCTTATATGCAGCAAGTCAAATAGGTATGCAGGCGAGACAACTTACGGGCGATATTACCGTGCTTTTAAAATCTCGGTTCGTGTAACAAGCGCCTTAGGTATAAGCAAATGTATCCAACTTTTAATGGCGATATAATTGGTATATATGGACAACAAGTAATAATACAACGCTTTGCAAGAGTATGAATATGCCAAATATAACCCCAAACTAAAACTTCATGTATTTGTCACCTTACTAACTTAATTGACCACCCATCGAATTTGACATGTTGGAGTCCTGAAGTATTACTCACTGCTACCCTTGTTTAGAATGAGAAATAAAAAACGCGCCCTTCCTTAAATAGAAATAAATTCTAATAGAAAAAGCGACAAATTGAATTTGCAAAGGTCACACATAAGTGCAACACTTGATGGCAGGCATGGGCACTTCACTTACAGTAAGTAGCTGGCCAGGAACCCAATTCCTGCTTAGCACTTACTTGAAGGAATTTCAGCGCTTAAGTGTCTGAGATTGCTATTTGAATTTTGCAGCAAATGGAATCCAAAATTTCTTACTTTCTTTTTTGGCAAATTGAATTTGCAAAATGATTTTATTGTGCGTGAAAAGGCATTGAGAACTGGTTCGGGGTGTGCTGTTACGTGAAAACTCTAAACCGCATTATAGCTTGTAATTAACTGGAAAAATGGTTTGCATCCATTAAAATATCGAATTACAAAAAGCAGTTACTATAAGCATATTCCCGACAGTGCAGAAAGGGTTAAAAGGTTTTAGTGGCTTACCAGATGCCGTACAGTAATATTTGTGCGCTTCGATACTGTGCATGTGTGTGTGTGTGAGTGTGCGGTGATTCATTATGGGCTTCCTTTATTGATTGGCCATTGAGCATATTGTTTTTCTATTAATTACATACAAATGACATAAGAAAATTGCGTCTTTTGTGAGTTTACGCTTCTTTGTTGTATTTTAGTAAGTAAAGCGCACATATGGCTTCCACTGCTCAGCGGAAAACCGCATAGATCCCGCGGGAAATGCACACGCACGCGAGTTCGTCCGGATAATCACCATAATCGGACGCTGCACTCAGACACTTTAAACGATTTTCAATATGTATGCTGTCAAAACGCAGGGAAACTCAGCGCAAAATGGAAAATGAAATGGGGAAAAGCGTTGTAAGCGCACAACAACAACAACGACAACAAAAACGGTTTAGCAATCCGCTTACAATGCAGGCGGGCGGTCAATATGCCCTCACATGTTTCAGGGTTGCACTGCTGCAATGCCTGCGTGCGGCAGTCCTGCGGGGCTTCTGCGTGTCCTTGTGGTAATTACGGCTTTTGTCATGTTTTGACATACGCACATGGCGCTATTGTTAAAGACGAACTACAATTTTATGCCATTTATTTAACTCTAACAACAATACATAATCGAAGTCACCTGCATGGCAAAGATCTTAGCAAACTCGCCAGTGGCCTCGACAATCTCTACAAAAAACTTATAAGTACCTTTGCGCAAATTCTCCGGATTGACATTTTCGGCCACACCTATGTTCTTTATAGTGTAGTTACCCACGCGTATAGGACACACTATATAATCGGACAGCTGTAGCGACTTTTTAAAAAATATTTGCATTAAAATATTCATCTTAAACTCGGTTAGAAATTCGCAAAAATCCACGCGTTTCCAGCCAAAGATGGTTTGATAATAATCCGTACCCAGATATTTGGCACGCAATTTAATATTCATGATCAGAAAGTTGCTGCCCAATTCGCGATTTAGCTCTGCATAGACATCGAAACGCGTGAAATTGCTGTGTATCTTGTTGGCGACCTTCAAGTACAAGGCCTCTCCATAGGTATTCACGCGCAGTATGCGAATATTGTTCAGCTGCAATGATGTCCAGAATTATGCGTTTTCACTTTGATTTCCAAATTTCGAAAAGTTTACCTTAGTTTCGGCAGCTCTCTCCTCTTCCGCTGCCTCCTCTGAGCTGAGTTTACATGTTGCCAGCTGACGCAGCGTTAAGAGCAGCAAAACCGCTGGCAGTTTCATAACGACTAACTTTGTATTTGGTTATGGACTGTTGCATCTGCTCATTGTTTTAATTTATCAAATTTGAAGTAAAAATTGTGGTTTTTAAGAGCATTAACGAAACTTTAATGCTCTACTATGTATAAGTTATGACCAACATGCTTAGCTTTGACTTACGAAAAGTTTGATAAAAAACTTTCATCTTATTTCAAACGTATTTGTATGAGACTTAAAGTTCACTTGAATAAAAGAAATCCGGCATTTTATCGAAACTTGCATGTTATTAGTGTGGTAAAGTAGTAAAACTCTTCTCATTTCCTCGGCTACATAACGATAGAGATAGATAAGACTACACGACGGGGACTGTTTGAAAAGTCAGTAACTTTTTGAAATTCCCGCATGGTAACTTTAAATGCGAAACTACTCCAGTCAATTACCTTCTGTCGAGCTTGGAGCGCCATTTAGTTTGATTTTTGGCAGCCATTGTAAGCAGACAACCTCGTGAATTTCGTCGAAAATGGAAGAATGTGAATGAAGTTCGCTCATCAAGCATTAACCATCACTGAAACCAAGGAAATGCTTAGCTCTGCACTATCAATTTAAGGTTAAGAAGATAAAACGTTCACGTTGCCCAAAAGCGGTCGTCACGCCAGTAAACGCCTATAAAATCCATGGCATTATATAGGACTTCGTAGAAGGGAGGTGCGTAAGTTGTCCAAGTCAGCTGAATTTGAAAATTAAGGCTTGAGAAAGCTATTCGCGCTATGGGTGCCGCTCACAATAATTTTTTGACGATGCTTTACCAGAAGCGAGTTTTTGAGTAGTTTTACAGCCGTTGACGAAGCATGGATTCAATACAACACACTGGCGACTAAAAAACAGTCAAAGAATTTAATTTCTCGGGGTGAAAGTACTCCAAAGAAGGCAGATTCGACATTGATTTGATGAAAAACTAGATATTGCAAAAATTCTTAAATTGGGCTACGAACTATAACCTCCTTCAATATATTTTCAAGATTCCCGGCTTCTAAATTTTAAGAAATGGCTCGTTGGTAAGACATTTAGGGCGAATGAAGAGGCTACATCGAACGCCTATTTGGACGACCTCGAGGAGTACCTAATATTTGGAAAGCATACACAAATTTTGAAAATGCTTAAAGTAATATCAAGTTCAAAGAAATAAAACGATTTTTTGCTAAAAAAAAAAATCGTTCACTGAAAAAATATAGCTTTCAAGTTTGATAATCGTAATATGCCCCCCAATTTTTACTTTATTGTTTATCAAAAGGGATTTTTATTGTTTTTTAAATTTTACACTAATATATTTGTAGCTCAGGAACCCAACCAATTTCGAATTCTTAGATAGTCTTTGAAAAGCTACATATGATTTCTATGTGTCTATTGTTAACATAACAGAGGAGTGAGCCGATTCTCTATTAACAACACTTACGTTCTGTAACTGTAAATAAAGTATATTTAAAGAGGTATGCGCATAGTATAAATATAATAGGGTAAATCACTGTTGCCTCTGACCATCTTTGTGGCAGTCAATGTTTCAGTATGCTGCGAACTTGACGTTCGAAGAAGGTTGTTTCCACGCATATTACGTCAACCAACCCCTGTGACAATATACGCGTGTGCATGTTATGAGCGCCACTCTATCTTTTAGTCAAACGAGAGTACATGGGTACGTATACCCTAATATAATAAGACTTCCCTTGAATCAGTAGTCCCATTTCCAAAGAACAAAATGAGGCACTTTTCGAGTAAATTGGGTCGAAAGTGAAGAAGTTATCATGGTACATTTTTATTCATCCGTGGCTTACTTTTCAATTCAACAGTCAATATCGTTAGTGTTGGTAAGTTTGTAGTACGCGAAGGTAGTTTAAACATGATCATCCATCAGAGTACTTGAATATGAACTCGTAATGAGTACTGTTTTTGTATTAGTTCATTGATGCTATACGAAATTTGTGGGACAGTGTTTTACATATTTCCCGATATTTCTGACTCTCTACGGCTCCGTCTTCACAGGAATAAAATTAAAGCTTTGGAGTAACAACTATTTGCTTGGACCTTGAACCGGCTTAAACCAGTTTAATACACAGAAGATCCGGTCGCTAACATCATCCAACATATTTATAAAATTCATTTATTAGTTGTTTGGGAAACCAAACTTCCTTGTGAGAGTCTGAACGAAACTGATATACATAGCCTTCACTCTCGTTTCTGCTTTTATGGAAACCAAAGTTTCCGTCAAAAGGCATTAGAACCAAATCTTACACTTCTTCCTAACTGGCCATAACAACACGTTACCGGGTTACGGCCAGATGTAGAACACTCCTCTAGGCGCTTCTGCATTGGGCGCCTTTGCTTCTTTTCTCCAATCGGTGATACCAAAACTAGTTAGTGTGCTCTCTACCTGATCCTTCCCTTCGACCCGTTCGTCACCTCGTTTCAACAGCCAGCCTTTATCCATACAAACAACACGACCAAGCCAGCGGATCTGCTGGATGTTAATTCGCTTGACAATGTCAATGTCATTGTAGAGCTCATGGAGTTAGTCGTTCCATGGAATGCGGTAGTCGTTGCTAACGCGCAGAGGGCCAAAGATCTACCGGAGTACTCTAAGTACGCCAAAAGCATTTTCATTAGGCTGAGTTATCACCCATGCCTCAGCGCCATAAAGTGAATCGAAAAGGATGAACCACTTATTGAGTGTTAGTTTCGTCTGGCGAGAGTAGCCTCTTCTTCTTCATTTGCCTAATGCGACCAAAGTAACATCTATTGGCCAGAGCTTTATGACCATTGACATCGTTCATTTTGGTAACGGTGGTGCCAAGATAGAAGAGATCCTTGACAACATCGAAGTATAGTTTTCAACATCAATCTTAGAGTGCAACTGCGGCTCATTGTATCTGAAGAAAGCATATACTATGTCTTGCAAGCAGATCCACCTTGGCAGACTCGCTTTCAATTGTTAGGCTCCGGTAACTGCTCTCTTGTACGTCCAATGATAACGCTATCATCTGAGTATGTGCGCAACTGGACTCCCTTATAGTTCAATATTGTCCAACTCTTACACGGTTATTGTATATGTATATGAATACATTCTTTATCTGACAATGAACTTCAAAAATTGGTACTATCGAAACTATTCCAATAACAAAACTGTCAGAGAACTTGGATTTCCGTAGGCTTCACTTGAAAGCACAGATATTTTCACAAAACTATGAAACTGTTATTATTATTCTTATACAAGCTCTTAAGTCACACTTTTCTTGTCTTTATACAAAACCCATAAGATTGCTCAGTGCGACAACTCAATTAAGCAAATAGCGGATATGTGACCATTCAAAATGCATTCATTAGGCGGCATTAAACAAACGACTGTCGGTAAGTCGTCTAAACAAGGTACATATAGAAAAACCCGCCATATATGTAGAACATCATGTACCCTATAAGGTATGAACATCATTCAGGGTGCATTTAAGTAAAAGCGGAAGCTCGAAAGTGTTGAAAAGCCAATTAGCGCGCCGCTTGGCAAATGGCAGGAAGGAAGCCATAGCCAACGACACAGTCAAAGCCAAGAGTGCCACCTGCCAAGACCCACGCCCCACAGCCTTTCTAAGCGTGGGTGCCGGAGTGCGTGCAAAATGCTGAGCTAAAGTCTGTGAAATGCTGAAAAGTTTACAATTTTATGAAAAACCGCACGCAGCGTCAACACCTTGAACAAAACCCGCTAAGCTCAAACTGCCTCCCGCCCTGGTGGAAAACCCCACAAATAGCTGGTGTTGCGTAATTTTCTGCATCATTTAATTAAGCCGATTCAAGCAGAACGCTGCTTGATACGGTACGCCAGCATGAGGATTAGGCGGCTTAGTCTGCAACTCCGTTGGTAGTACACATAGTTCGGATTGTAGTAAACGTAATTAACTCAAATGTGCATAGCATATTATTATATTTAATATTTGGCTTAATTATTTATTTATAATGACTAATAGTGTTTGTGTGCTTAAAGTTTAGCAGCTTACCAGCTAATTATGGCCACATGGCCGTAACTTGTCATAACTTAGTTATGCGTAAGTTTTAATACTATATAGACGATCCAAACATTGATACAATGTTTGTTTGTTTGTTTGTCTGTTATACCAAATCCACTTGAGTTGGGATTAAGTTCATATCAGTTAAACGCTGGGCCGCTTGATGCGCGTATCGGCCAAAAAGCAGGCCACAACTGACTCATCGAGCGCATCGATGAGCTTGACTTCCAGCACTGTGGGCAGCTCCGGCTGATGCTCGGGAACGGGCAACAACAGCTGATAGGTAACATCCTCGCCAGCATCGAGCGGACAGTAGGCATCGTACAGCAAATTGGAGCAAACATTGCTTTTGGCGCTTTCCAGCTCGTAGGGCAAAACCATGCCTAGCGAGGCCAGACGCACCTTGGCTGTTAGCTGACGCATGGAATCCCGTGCTGTTAGTTAAACAAACAAACAGTTAGCATGAGTCATTCATGTATTAGTTTTGACCATACTTACTGGCTACAAATTGTATGGCTATATTGGACTCGGCACCTTTCCATAAATCACAGGGCAGCTCATTACATTCATCGATTTGTACCATCAATGGCAGCGGATTGTCAATGTCGGCGCCTATAAAGATTTTTTTTATAATTGTTTCAAGTACTTTTTAGTCATTTTTTCAGTTTACTCACATTGACGCATGGGCGTGCTTGTGCTGCCCAGAGTCCAGTTGAGCAAGAAAATCAGACATACTCCTAGTGTATACTTTTGGTTAAACATTTTTGTTGACTTGTTTAGTTCTTGACGTGTTCACTTGTTAGGTGATTTGTATTATGATTCTACATTCAGCCAGGTTTTGTCTTTTTATACTATGAGTTTATGTGCACTCGCAACTTAATCTAATCGCTGACACTAAGTGCTGATGTTCTGCACTTAAAACGTATTATTTTTATTGAGTTCCCATGGCGATAAGGCTAATCACTTTTTTGGATTAATTTCGTCATTTTCTACGCACTTTTGAAATGAAAAGTGGGTGGAGTTTTGAAGAAATCAAACAGCTATACGCGACGTTGTACGAATTTTAAGATCGCCACTGCAGCTCCAGTCCTAGTAGTTAGAGTTCGATTTATCCATAAAGCTGGTTTGCAGTTTTCTTGTGTTGCAATGACTGCTATTAGGCCTTATGAACACTGGACTGATTTGACTTGTGAAATACGGCTCCCGCACTATTCTTAATGAGTGCACTTGCACTACAGATAATGTGCTTGGCTTTTCAGCGCTGACATGTTTTATTTAGTTCAGTTCCGCTGTCTGTAGGATCGGGGCCTACCGCTGTAGCGCAGCCGCTTTGTTCTCATTGTTGATTAATGCTTGAATCTAGTTTAAGTTAACATAACTCAAAGATTGTTTGAAATATTACTCTCAACATGTTAATAAGCATGACTTTAGCGATGAGTAACGACTCACCGACTTTGAGCTCATAACTTACAAGGAAATGAAAGTAAAGTCAGACTCTCAACTTAAGAGAGATTTGATGCAGCGGCTTTAGGATTGTTACAAAGGAGAGTACGGCTCTTAACTCTTTACGAACGACGAACACCTTCGATCTGTGAGAAATCGGATTACATGCAGCCGATTCGATGGCTCAGTCATTTCGTGCGCATGGACCAAGAAGCTCTAGGGATAAGCTGTGTCAAGGAGTGTAAGATGAGTGCGCGGATCGAAATCACCAGGAGGAACATTGTTTTGAGAAGACACTGATTGCCAACTTTAGCCGAATTATAATTGATCTGATTTGGAGTGATTTGCCGGCATGCGCAAACAGCAGCTGCATCGAAAGCTCGGCTTACCGACAAACATGAGCTTTTACATATAACAGATAACGGATGGTGAGTGCATCTTAAACAACAACAGATGGCGCTTTACATGTTAACTCGATAGATGATTACTTTATGTAATCATTATGGTTATGCGTCAGCTCAGAGTTGAGGTAATCATTATGTGTATGCGGTATTTAGACTTTAGAGAGACATTGTTCTGCTCACGGTTCCAATATTCCGCAGCACTTTGATGAAATTCAAAATTTATTTATTTTATTTCCCTTGACGACAACAGGAGTAGGTGGAATCGACATGTTTGAAAGAAACGCTTTTATATCTGAAAATACAATAAACTGATAGGGTAATCGAAGGAGTATAACGATAAATTCAATTTGTTAGCTAGTCATATAAATTTTTGACTGTTTTTGTCTTGCACTATTATTATAATTTTTAATTTGAACTCTTTTATGACTTCTTTCGCTCGAGAAAAAGATGAACGAGTCAGCTTAATTACCACACTTGTCGGCTATATAACCCTTTGGTTAAGGAACATATTTACTTTCTGCTACGACATTTTCTGCATAGCATTTATGGTATAGTCCCATTAGCCAATTTAACCCATATTTTTAGCTTTTAGGAGGTATGACCAAGGCACAATATAAACATGTAACGTTCGATAAGAATGTATGCACATTGACCAGTAACGTTTTTAAAGTTCCCCTTAAGTGTCGAACACTAAACAATAGTTAGATAACTACGTAATCACTATCATACAACCTTTTAGATTTTCTATTTTAAAAATTAAAATCGTAATTAATCACTTGATTGTAGTTCAAAATTTTGCACTCCATGTGCTGGTAAGCCAAAATTGATTATTCATGCACCAAATGAAGTCCATTTTGGTGCAAGTGAACTTGAAGAACAACGAGACGCCGATAAGATTGTCAGGCCCAGTTTTTATAAGCACCTGTGCAGTCCACACCTGTTGTAGTTAGTTGGGTGCAAAAGAACCCAGTTATCCACCTTATCAAAAGTGTTCAAATTAAAATTAACAAGCGATTAGCAAACATGATTGCTCAGGATTCAAACTGTAATCACAGTAACACTTTCATTGCATATCTTTAGGCTGAAGCAAAACTCCAACAAAATCAACCCTAGAGATTTACTATTTGCTGAGCTATGCTGCCACACCGTGGCACATTAACATCAATTTATATGCATAGCCAATTTGAAACAACTTTTTATGCAATTTCTTACACTCACTTGACTTTACAATAACGGCTACAGTAACGACAACAACTGCAAAAAGTCAACAGCACTCGCAAGGGCAGAAGGCGTCACTTGCCACTTGTGTCTAAATTTCATCAATATTCTCATACTTTCATAAGTTCAACTGCTTTATATGCAAATTAGCTAAACGATTTTTTACAACCTGCAACATTTTATGCACCCAAAAGTTGATTTTGTTTTAAAATTGATTTTACAACTTGCAAAATATTTACATTATTAAAATGCGTAAATGATTGGCTGCCGTTTGGCCATATTGTTGTTGCCGGCAAATAGGGGTTAAGAACAGATTTTTGAGTGTTCAAGTGTTTGAACAGTAAGTTTAATTTGCATTAGCATAATTAATTTCTTGTTAATGAACATTTAATATTGATTTTTTTCTTCGTTTCGTTTGATTATGGACAGTTTTCGGTTAAAGTTTTAAAGATAGATTTTTAGATAGATTGGGAAAGGGATGGAGTTAAAGATGCTTTCGAGTTAAGAGCATTTCAACTTCTTTTGCACTTTTAGTTAGAAAGCTTAGACGCTCCTTATTCGCAAATGTCATTTGGCGAATATCAAAATATCTCGAAATATGTAACAGGCAGAAGGAGGCGTGCCTATATGTTCCATAGGCAAAAATGGTCGATATAGCCATGTCCGTCCGTCCGTCTGGTGGTCTGTCCGAAAAAAAATGTATCTTGCCCCCTTCCCCCGTGGCAGACTTTCGTGGTTTACAGTCGCTCCGTTGAATCTATCAACTCGAAACTCGACAGAGGTGTGCGTCGTGTTTATGTGCATCTATGTTATAAATCATATTATAAATGATTGAAATTGAAAATTGATAAATACATTTAAAATTATAATCAATAATAGGTTGATTTCGACCACCTTCGCCTATAAACTGCTCCAAAATTCCAATACCTGTAGATATGGATACATGTGAGCTAGAGTTACAAAATTTGCTGTGAAGACACGTGTGTGCCAATTCATTAAAACTGAAAAGAGACATAAAACTTGATACTTCAGTTACCATTTTACCGTATTTAGTGTTTATTAAGAAAAAGGGTACAGGGTATTCCACTGTCGGACTCCGTCCCGACTGTCTGCATTAAATTTTTTTTTTTTCTTTAAGTGTTTATATGCCTGAGTATCTGTGGATTTGTTCGGAATACAAGTCGGTCAATAGTTGTTTCACATCAACAATTCTTTAAAGATATGCTTACAATTTGCTTATCTTTTACAAAACTGTGTTTTTATCAACAACTTTGAACTGATTTGTCCTTGTTGTTTCCCGCTGCGTGTAACTTTCGGTTTGTTTGTTTCACTGCTGCCTCAACAAACTCAATTAATATGTCAAATCAAAAAGGACATCCACATGCCAATGACACAAGGCACAAAGCCCAGCGATTTGTTGTGACACAAACAGCAAAGAAGTTTCAGCTCATTCTATACTGGGGCTGGGGTCAGCTCTGCTCTGCTCAACCTCAGGTCAGCTGACATCAGCTCACCTCAGCTGAACCATGTCAATTTGATTTCAATTTCATTCTCATTCTCGTTTGCAGGTAATTTAATACGCCTTTTTGTGTCTCAATTAGTTGACAATTTGATTTTTGTGTTGTTAATTTTTCATTAAATTTCAGTGGCATATCTTTTGGGGGGCTTGGTGCGTGGCCATGTGTCATCAATTAACAGAGGAATGTTTCGGCGTGTGTCATGGCGGGTCACACACCTGTAGCAACTGAATGACGAGCTAATTAAGGGCGGTTCTTCGCTTGTTAGTTGCCTTAAACCAACCCTTTTGCTAGGGGTGGCAGCAACTAAAATAAACTATGACCAAAACTAGTGGCAGCCACAGCTTTCTTTTCAAGTTTACTCAAGTGTTTGCATTTTAACAATGTATCTGGACCTTGTAGTTGACCAACTGCCCTTGACAATCACTTCTGTTTTTTTTTTAGCAATTTTTGTTATGCGTAAATTTTGCGCTTTGCAGCACACTTTGATATTTTGGCTCGGTGGCTCGGCTTTTACGCAATTTGCATATGCCGTCATGCAAAAAGTATTACATTTTTCGTTCCAATTGCTTGCACCTGCCACACAAGTTTGCTGCCACTAATTAATTTGCTGCCTTGCTGCCACGGGTGCTGTACTTAAATGTATGCAAAATTCATGTTTTCCGAAATGAAGAAAACATGCGTTTCAACAACGCCGACTGTCGAGCAATTTTCCAAGCTTGCACGCTGAGCGTGTTGGCATTTACAGTTAAAAACGTCAACGTCCTTGTTGTTGCACTGCAACTGTAACTGGCGACGCCATTTTGCTATGTTTTTAATATGCACAGAAATTTCTTTATCGTAGTGCCGCACTTTTTGTTTCAAGCGAAATTGAAGTTTTGCTTCATTTGCATAAAACTTCAAATGCTTTTGAGTGATTATTATTTTATGTGCCGGTAATTAAAATGTTACTTTGAAACCTTCATAGGCAGTGGAGCTCACTTTGATTGCCCTGTAATTTGAGTTGGCAGCACATAATAATAGCATATGTGTAAGGAATGGCATTGGTAGCCCTTAATTTGAAAGTGCAACTAGAATGCGATTTTAACAATTTTATGGTAGCAAAAAGTGACAGAAATTGAAAATGTCGAACGGTTGTGTATATGTCAATATATATAGTACGTATCGGTCATATTAATACTGTTACCGTTTTAATTTCAGTTCACATTTTTTAATAATATCGATTTCAATGCGATTCACCAATATTTGTTGCGGTAAACCGATTATACCGTTAAGTTCTACCAGCATATTCGCAATTTTTGTATCGATGTATTGAGGGGTATGGGTGTCATCAAGGTAACTGTACTACGGGATAGGGGGTGATTTGGCAAAAGTTCAATATTCTTTGGTTCATAAGCCTAACAAGAGCCTACATACCAAATTTGCGCTCTAACATAAAAATTAACCTTAACATATTCAAAAGTCAGGTCATATTCCAGTCTTCATTTTCTGATCATAAATTGACTGTTCTGTCGGTAGAAAATGGTACCTTAGCCGCCACTCTTCTTGGGGATTCGAATATGACTCTTCTTGGAGGGTTGAATATGGCTCTTCTTGGGGAGTCGAATACGACTCTTCTTGGAGGGTCGAATATGGCTCTTCTTGGGGAGTCGAATATGACTCTTCTTGAGTCATTTTTCATTTCATTTTAATCTCCTAGGAGACTCGAATATGATCAGATTTTCGACTCATTTTCGAGAAGTATTTAATTAATTAATAATTGTGGTTTTTTATGGGAACAATAATTTTTCGGCTATGTTTTCTTCTTCTCAAGTTGATTAAAGTGAATTATTAAAAATTAAACAATTACAGGACTTACAAGCGGGTGCAAGTGTCAGATTCGACTGAAGTATGTTAAAACGAAATACTGACTTAACACGCAAAAAGAGCTGAAGAGCTTGCCCTTTCTTCCTTCCATTCATTTTGTTAGTGTACTTTCCATAAATCACATTTTGAACGTTAGGAGGAGTCATTTTCGAGTCTTCTTTCAATCGCGCAGTAGATTAATCACTTTTTAATCAGTAAAAAGGCTCGAAAATGACTCAGCAATATGATTTTGTAGAAACGATCTTCCAAATGCTAGCTGGGTTATGTGTTAACAAATGCGATGCGTGCCAACCTCAAAGTCGATGGTAGTGGTAATTCATATGAATTTCACAATCTAATGAAAAACAATAACTTTTATATGTGACCGATGTAAACAGTTGTATAACTTTTACATTTTTATACATTAAGAATAAATAAAACGGTAATTGCTATTTTCAACATAAATACATACATAAATGTCCGCAATTAAATGTACTTTATTTTTGTACTTGATTATATTTAGTATAAGTAAGAATTTGAGGACCGAGATACTTAATGATTTCCTTCGGAGGTGCTAAATTTCCAAAGCTAACAAAATATTCCTTTCAATGTTAATCTTTATTATGAACTACCCAATCAATTTCACGTATACGTTTCGGTAGCTCATTGCGCATAAATATACTTTTAAATTTATGTATATTTATGATAAACTTCCGTAAATCTTCATCCGTTAATTCTCTATTCGGTAGCTTGCTTAAGAGTTTTTTGGATAAGATATTAATAATAAAATACTAGTCGTTTTCTAAAGGTCGTTTTCTAAACCCTTACCAATTGCAATTGATTCTATTGTTTAAGAGGCGCTTCTTGTAACTGTTTTTTAGCTGTTTTCGGTTCATTTATGATGATGCCAATCCACCGATTGCACCCAATGCAGTTAGTATAGAAACAAGTGGTAAAAATCCACTCTGTCCTGTACTTTAGGTAGAGAAATTACACGAGGAGCTGTAACACTATCTCTGTTAGCAATTTTAATAGCATCAGCATTGTTTTCCGGCTAAAGCGTCTTCAATATTTGGGTGGCACTTTTTACAATAGTACCAAATTTTTGTATTTTAATTTTAGCTTTCGTTTTTCCCTTTTTTTCGATTCAATATGCAGCATCCCATACCTAATTTAGTTTTAGTTTTCATAGCCACTGTCTTTAGTTTTAACCCGATCTTAAGCAATGGTGCAAGATACAAGTCCAACGGAATCGCTTGAAAATCTGGCTTTGGGTAACAGGCGCCTTAAGCATTGGTACATTCAACTATTGTTTTTTGACGGCCATATTATCAAAAGGTAAGGAAAACGCATTGGAAATAGTTTTAACTTGTTTTTCTAAAATTCGTTTCGAACTGTGTTCTAAGCTTCTTCTTCTTCTTCTCCTCCATGTTGCCATATCAACTAGTTATCGGGTTACGGCCAGATGTAAAACATTCTTACATTGGAATTGTTCTAAGCTACACATTTAAAACACAAATGTTAGATCAAGTTAACATGAATTTTTAAATCTATTAAAGAAATCGAATTTAACACGAAAATAAAATACAAATAATTATAAAAATGGAACCAAAAAGAATAAATAATAGAAAGCGGGAGCATCATGACACAGTTGATTTGATTCCGAAAAAAAAGCGCAAGAGACCCGACAAACACACACAGAAGGAGCAGAAGTCCAATGCATTGGAATGCTGCATATTGAATCGAAAAAAGCGAAAAACGAAAGCTAAAATTAAAATACAAAAATTTAGTACTATTCAGATTCGTAATTTATAATGTTATCGAACCTTGTGAGTCGGTAAGTGAATGAATGTAACAACAAAATCTCTGTCAATAAATTTTAAGTATTTCTACACAGTTTTCTCAGTGAGTGTTTTCCAAATGCTGCATGGATACATTCTATTTCAAACAAGTACTATTGTAAAAAGTGCCACCCAAATACTGAAGAAGCTTAAGTCGGAGAACATTTCTGATGCTAACCATTTACTGTAACTATCTTAAAATATGCACCCACAAAATTCTGCATAGAGCAATTTAAATTTGTAAAATTCTAGAGATAAAGTACCGTTTCTAGTCCCCTTGCACATCTTTTCTTTCCTACATATTTTCACTTGCTTTTACATAGAAATTAATGTTTATTAAGCCATTAATAAGAAATATTGATATTATATTTATTTGATGGAAAGAAAAATTACTATAATACACTATCTGGAGGGTAAATCCTACAGTTCAAAGAGTAATAAGTCACTATGTTTTCTCGGGTTCCATCTTGCGGTAGCCCCGTTCTGGGCGTCCATTCCTATTCATAAAGCAAGAAAAAGAATAGGTAGGTAAGGTAGGTAAGAGTAGACTTGGACACGTTAATCCCAAGGATTACCGCCGATCTATTGATGTTGGAGGTTACGGATCGCTTTGCTTACACAATATGCGCTGACAGCATAAGAATAATTTTAAATGAAGCTGACTTTTATGGCCATGTAGCCCTTAACAAGCCTCTAATATCTCCGGCTAATTAGCAGAAGCGTAAGGATTTCGCAATTATGTAAATTCCAAGCCGCCAGTGCATTGGGGCAAAGTTATTTTCTCTTATTAGAGTAAACTTTGGATTTTCGAAATAAAAGAAATTAATGTCGGTGAATTAAGATCATTTAATACCAACTATAAAGCATAGAGAAGGCTGCGTCAAGGTTTGGGGCTGCATGACAGCTTACGTTGTCGGAAAAATTACATTTATTGAGTCAACGAAGAACCACATGGGCTATATCCAAATTTAAGAAGATAATTTCATCGAAAGTGCACATTAAATGTACCTAGAGGACGATTTCTGATTCCAAACAACGACCCGAAGCATATGGCGCATATTTCGAGGACCTGGCTACCGATAGAGCATTTGTGGGACCTACTCGAACGCAGGATCCAGCAACGCACCATTACGTCCAAAAGAGAAGATTGGTGCAAAATTGAAGCGGAAAAAACAAAAATGCTAGTAAACTTGATGCTAAAGCGACTTAAGAAGGTTCTACAGCGAGATGGACTTCCTACATGTTCTTAGGATACCTCCATTAGCTATTTAATTAAATAAAAACTTTCTTTACGCAGAATTTTACGGTAGTTTCAGTAAATAGTAAATAATTTGCAAACTTGATGGAATTGATGTTTATAATAAGCAGTTTTAAAAAGTATATTAATCCCTATATAAAATAAAAAAATATATATATCGCTGTACATTCACTATAAATTAAAATAAACGGAGTCAAAGTTGAACTTTCGAATTTTTTCGCACTGTACACAACAACTGCACAATTCTGCGTTCAAGTGTATATGCATATTTACTAGCATTTTAGTCACTTGCCATTAGCAAATGCTCTGCTCTCACTACCGATCCTGGATCTAGAGTAACACTTGAAAAGACGTTAGGTAAGATCCGAATAAACTAAAGTATGTCAAGAAAATGTAACGAAGTGAAGTTAGTTTGCCTTAGAGAGTTTCCAACAAAAACCAATATCACAATCAAGAGAACTCAAGTTGCATTATGTACTTTAAATAATGCACCATAACTTATTGAAAATGCATTCGTCAAGGTCGACAAACACATTGAGTTTTTCAAGTCCATCTTTAAAGTCAACAAAACTGTTAAATATTCTAAAATTGGCACAGTAAAGATAAAACACTGAAGATTTCTGAGGGTGTAGCATAATAAATCCTTAAGTATTGCGGCAGGCAGCCACTAAGTCCACAAAGCGCATTGACAAAAGTGAAAAACGCGCAGATATTTTGTCCTGCCGAAAGCTATTGTTAACGGAACTTCAAAAAAATAAAAGCAGCAAGAGAAACTGACGAAAAGTAAGCTTGAAGACATAATTTTCCTCCCCACATATGGTATTTCGTTACGAAAACTCGGAAAAGCTGAATTTGGCAGGGTGAATTGAAAAGTTTGAGTTTCAAATGACAAAGCTGCGTACTAAAGACAAAAAATTGGTAGAGGCTCTTTGAAATATTGATGTTATAAAACTTCGCCGAAGTACAATATAAAAAATAATTTTTGCTCACAAAAATTTGTATATCATTTGTGTGGCGAAAAGCGTACTTGGCAGAACACTTATTTTTTTTGGGGACATGTTGACGTCGGTTTCACCTTTTTGAGTCTTAACTTTCGTAAATTGAAATTAAATCGAATATCGTTAGAAAGAAATATATAAAAGAAGTTTGTTTGGCAAAATTTACAGGAAAATATGAGCTAAAATAAAAATAACTTTTGAGTTTCAAGATCAAATCAGCATTAACAGCTAGAACTATTGAAACTTCAGCTTCTTGGCTTACTTTGAAGGCCATTTCATCAATGTATACTTATAAAGGTACTGTTATCGCTGTGACGTCAGCAGCGCAGCTTCTTATTTTTTCATTCCCTTAGGAATTTCAATGATTTTGTTTCAGCCTTTCTCTTTCACTTTTTCAGACTTTTACAAAATTTTAAGAAGGGTCGCTCAACGACGACGTTACCTTTATAAGTATAGATTGGATATCATAATAAGCCGATTTACAATCCGTCAATATGCTCAGATGTATATCTGAGAGCGTGGGAAATGCATCAAGAAAGCTTTTGATCGACGGATTTGTCAGCAACACCCCTGAATGTGTCATAACTCTACGAATCTTAAAAAGTCTATCAAATTTTGGGTACTAGCTCGGAAGTACTTAACTATTAAAATAGATAAATTGTCTCAAGTATATTTCGAGACATAGTTTCATCATTTTAGTATCAATGCAACAGTCCCAATGTCTTGCTACGCTTGACAGATGCACTACTAACATGATGTAAATCAGTCCAATAAATTGCTGAACATCGATACGGACTCATTACCTTTAAAACGAAGCTGAAATTCATTCAATTTCCATTCTGCCGCAGACATTGGTGAAGTTGCCAATGTAGTGACTCCACTCTCTGAAGACGTTGGTAAAGGCGCCACGGAAATATATGTGCCCTACATTTTCAATTAGGCTACCCTTTTAGCTCAATGTGACAGAAATGGCACAAGCCCTTTTTCATTTACAGCGCCAAAACAACTACAGTGAGCTGTAAAGCGTACTAAAACCTTCTACTAATACGCTAAAATACTCTTTTAAATGCCTCAGGGGTAAAATCTGTTAGTACGTTCCGATAGTGTTACGCTCGTACGTTGTTAGAACAAACTTATCGTGATACGCGTCAAGAAATCTGCAATGTCCACAAAAATTTTTGGTTACAAAAATGTAATTCCTCACACTACAGTGGTCTTAGCCGAAAACTCACCTAAGCGTTTGGGAATCTGCTATTTCTATGTAATTCCTCGGACTCCAGTGGTCTTAACCGAAAAATCGCAGATGGCCAACCCTGACGAACTTCCACTGCACGAGAGATATTTAGCGTGTACTGAACTGTGTTTACGTTTAGTTTTCCTTACGCATGACGTAAAGTAAACACTGAAATCAACCCTCGTTTTTTTTGTGTGCTCTGTTTTTCACAAAAAATTGCAAACCCATATCGTACAGGTGGGGTGGATGACATGAAGGTAGCGCAGCGTGCGATTTCCGCTATAGATTTTCAAAGCACTTCCCTTGCTGTATCTAGCATCCCAAGAGTAAGTGAAATGTTACAGTCGATTGTCAACTGTTGTACAGTAGTAATTGTTGTGACATTATTTAATATGTCAAAGCAATGGAAAATCCTGCACAAAGTAGTGTATTTATAGATGTGTGCATGTGTGTGCTTGCCAGCTTAGGTGTGTGCTAGCCATATAGAAACACTTCGACCTTAACAAACTCAATTTTTTTTTTTTTTTTTTTGATACCAATGAACCGCAATATTTGATTAACATCAGTCGGCATTCATTGATTGCTTAGGCCGCTGCTATATAGATATGCCTTAGCTGTTGCGTAATACGATATTCAATTTGCAGTGTCATTTAATGCAATTATCTGAGCCAGAAAATCTTCAAGTTTAGCATACTCTGCGTTAGCCAGCTTATGTTCTCAGCATACTTTTACTTGGGGCAACGGATTTCTTACCCCATTTCCGTTTGCACTTTTGTGATTTTTGCTTTTTTATTTGTATCTTCAATATATGGGTGCCATTTATATTTTTGCATATTCCCCAAAGTATTGGCTGCTTTTGGATTTGTGCTTATATTTGATGTGCTTTTTGAAAACGAAAATGTTTTGTAAGCAAGAGTGCAAAGACGGGTGAGTTTTCTAGCCATATTGATTTTGCCTAAAAGTATGCCAATGTTTTTTGTCTTATTCATTTTTAGCCATTTGGTTACTTTGAAGTAATGTTTGGGATTAGTCATTTTCATGAAATAATATCTTAGGTAGTAACGGCTTTACCTAAACGGGAACCTAATACTCTCTGTAATCAACTTTATTATCATAGAAAGGAATTAATAATTAGCAGTAGTAAATAGCAAAACTAAAATAGTTTTGAAAATAACTTGAACCGTTACGCGACATCCGGCAACAAGGAAACATTTAACTGTAAGCTCTCTCGAACTTGACATAAGGTGGCGCCATCTAGTGTGCACATATGCTAACGCAAATCTAGCAACTTTCACTCTCTTTCTCTCTCTCTCTGGTAGCACAACATCTAACAAGCGTGCAACCTTGTAACAAGCGTAACACCATCCGAGAGCAAAACCAGCCAGAGCGTGACCTTACGGCATAGGAGGAGGTTTTACCTCCAAGGCCCGCCAAAACGGGTTGCCAAGCTGCTTAGGGAGTACCCTCCCAGGAAACAGTATCATCTTTTACAAAGGGCAGGGCAAGAGCAAAAGAAGTCTTCTGCCACTTCTTTTTCCTCTTCGTCCCCACAGGTTCTGCAGAAATCGTTGTAGGAAACAAGAAGCCTAGCTGCATGGACACCAACTAGCCAGTGTTCAGTAGAGGCTCTAACAACAGGCGAACGAGTTTTGGGAGTTTATTTCGCCTTGAGAAGAGAACTTAGCTGTCCGGAAAGTTTTTTTAATTTGTCTGTCATCAGGTCACAGAGAGCTTCAACATCATCCGCATAGGCAACCACTCGGCATTCCCCTCCTTTTATATCGTATAGTAGCTTATTAACAACTATATTCCATAGAAGGGGGGATAGTACTAGTAGTAATTGGTCATCGAAAACAGCTGGTTTTTATATTTACTTTTCGACTCCATCTATTGCTAGTTGCGCCATCTACATGTAAATTGCCCATACAATTTGTTTTCGCGCACGAAATAAGTAGCACTTTTTCCTTTCACGCGGTTTTACACTGCTGCGTACGGGCCTAAAACCTAGCTAAAACACATTTATTTTACTTTTCCGCAAAAAAGTTTTGGGATTGGCCAAAAAACTAAAATTTCTAATTTTATGTTTTTCGACGATTTAAGCACTCTGACAATTTTTCCGTCGATTTAGCGATGTTTTTGTGTTGGGCATGTTTACAAAGGGTTTCCTATTGAATTTGACCACTCTAGTCGCTATAGTTAGGTCGCCATAGGAATAATAAAAGTAAATAATTTAAAAAAGTTTGTTTTTCCAATAACTTTAGTAATTTCCACTTTACCAAGCTAAACATTTTCTATCGTGTTGGGCATGTCTTCTAAGGGTTTCCTATTGAATTTGAGCACTCTAGTCGCTATAGTTGGGTCGCCAGAGTAATTTTAAGAGTAAATAATTTTCGAAATTTTTTTTTTAATTTTTTTGATGTTTAAATTTCTTCTAGCTAATTTCGGTTGTTTTGATAAACGTGCGGAAAAGCCTGAGTTGGTTACCAACTGTTAATTTTAATTTAAATCGATTGGCTATCATCATTCTTACAATTTTTCCATTGAAATTCCGATACAAGTGTAAATTAATTAACTTTAATTAATAATATAAAATAACAAAAAGTAATAAGATTAAAGAAAACTATTATTTTACATATACAAGAGATTGCAAATCTTTATTCAGAGTGTCGTTCATGAGAATGTCGGATTAAGCTCTCATCATTCTCGTTACTATGATTACTATGAGCAATTTTTTTGTATAACCATCTTTTATGTGAGCGCGCACGTTTTTTTTTGGGTGGACCACGCTTAGCACAGTTTCTTATTGTTGACCTTATAAAGTCATAGTGAAAGGATATCTTTGCGAACACATCCGGCAAACCCTGTGCACAGGCCATAACATAGCTGGCTATACCGACTAACTTGCCATCTCTCACTAATCCACCACCAGAGTCACCTGAGCAGGCTCCTTTGCCCAAACTGTTATACGCACACAGGGCGCCAATGTCTACTTTGTTCTCGGGTCCCCAGATATTGTTGCATTTGTCATGTGAAACAGACTGAAAGTGTAGTGCCTGCAATTGGTCGGGAAATGCCTGTTCTTCATCGGTCTTTCCATTTTTGGTAGCGCCCCAACCATGCAGTTGAAGTTGAGAGTCATCGGGCACCATCTGCCAGTCATATGTTATGGGTGTAATGAATTCCGTGAACTCAATCTGTTTTTTTGTCCTAATCAACGCTACATCATTTGCAAATTCCGGTTCGTTGTAGCGGCAATGTACAACTATTTCCAGTGGTTGATGTTTTTGCACAAAAATGCTGTCTATTGTAGAAAGATCCTGAGTGCCCGCCACAATAATAAAAGTATCTTTATCCACACAATGAGCTGCTGTAATTATCCAACGATCTGTCAATATGCTACCACCACAGTAGTGCAGCTTAGAAATCTGTAATGACACCAGATAAGGTGCCGCATTATATGCAGCGTCCACGCCACCGAGTATACGTTGATTTTTGCGTACCGCAAGGCAACACTGTATTATGGGCAGTAACAAAAGTCCAATTCTCATGTAGCGCATCCTTAGGAACTTTTCATATACTACTGCTTAGAACAACTAACAATTGGATCATGTTTAAAACGTCAGATTCGAATAATAGGCCTTAATACGTTTAAGCCATGTAATTTGTTCTTTTTTTCACAGTACTTAGTAATTTATGACTGAAGTTATATTAACTGCATGGGGCGCTGAGCCTCTTTTTTGCTCTTTTAAGGTGCTTTGAGTTACCAAAAACGCGAATGATTGGCAAGCGTTTCCACGAAGTCAATCTGGCTCTTCAAGAAATGCACGCTACCAGTGACGTCAAAGTTTCCAATCTCGAATGTTTACTTTCTGAGTTGCAACCTTAAGCACTTCTGGTTGAAGTGTATTTTGAAAGGAATGCAAAAGTGTTGCGCACAGTTTGAGCGATACTTCGTCGAATTTATCTAGTTATATTTCGAAAACCGCTCTAGATAACTTAAAACGGTTTTCATATTTAAAATCAGAGACCCCAAATTTACCGACAAAGGTATGTTTTACTTTTTTTTTTAATGCATCTGGAATAAAATCAAAAAGAAAATAGTCGATTTTCGAAAAATAATTTTTAGTTCATTGCCCTGTAACTTGCAATCGAATCAAGTTAGACACAAACCAACTGAGAGATATTGATTTGATATTAAATTACCGTCATCTCTATCGGTAGTAAGGTTCGTGAGTAATGTGAGATTTGCTGACTATGCAAATCTCGACATCTCGAATTTTTTCGGTTTCGGAAAATGTATGTTTAAGCTATACGCTTTTAATTGAGGCAAAATTTGCTGCATAGTGTTATTATTGTTGTTTTATTAGAAGGCAATTTTCAACTTTTCCTCCTTTTCAATGCATATTTATTGAAGGTTACTTTCTTCGCGTGGGAGCACTACCATATGCGCTCGCTAGTTCACAGCTGTTTAATCCAATAAAGAATAAAAATAGAAAATATAGTTTTACTACACCTTTAAGAAAAGTCACAGAAGAAACGTGAAATAAAGAAATAATCCACAATTAATTAGCGAAACAAAGTTTTTAATCATTTTATTCCGTATATTTTGCGAATCTATAGTGGTTTTCGCGAATAACGCATATTGGTACTCCATTCCTCCCTGTGGAAAAGAGGCGACGAAAGGGCAGACCATTGGAAAGACCAGGTAGTGAGCACACTAGCTACCTTTGGTATCACCGATTGGAGAAGGCACGCTCAAAACAGAGACGTCTGAAAGAGAGCTTTACATCAGGCCGTAACCCGGTAACGGGTTGTTATAGGCAGTTAAGAAGAAGAAACTCAAAATAAAGACCCTTTTTGTTTTAAAGAAGCTTCTTCGTGTTCCTTAATTGTACTCAAACACAGTTGAGGTTGTTGTTCATGTTTCGTCATTTTGGCATTTCAAAAGTTATTAAGTTTGAACCGAACTTTGTATAACAACAAAAAGAGAAGTTTCGGTACTTTATTCGGTTCACATCGCGCTATCTAAATTAGTCCAATAATAAAGTACTGTACATTTTTGTACAGACCATTCCGCCTTCCTACACATCTTATTCAAAACTAAATGTTCCAAAAAATTAACCATAAAATAAAACTGTAAAATTGCTTAAGTATTTTTTTAACCGGGTTTGCACCGTAAATTCTTCACGGTTTATAGTATGCATTATTTCTTGATATATATGTATGTACAGACATCCAACTAATTTAGTATAACTCTGGATGGTGAAGAGACTTCTAATAATTTTTGACTTGTTTTAAACAAAAATGTTTTGCTTTCCTTTAAATGAGGTCTGTTTGATAAGTAACCAGCTGCTCCTATAGTCGTCTCAACTGAGCGGATACATAACATTTTGGTCAGGCTCACACTCGACCATAAGCACATCCGTGTGACCACTTCCGAGGAGTGTTTATGCAAGCCCAATCTGAACGAGTGGAAGATGTGGATTTCTCAGGGTATTTTCGCAATTCTCACTGTGTCATTCAAGACGATTACCATAAAAGAGATAAAATAATTACTGGCCAAAGTTTGTTCAAAGTTATGGAAATATAAGAGAACCGCATGCATATAAAAATCCATAAATTGAGCTACAAATTGTTAACCCATCCAACATATTCTCCAGATTTAGCCTCCTGCCATTAATTCCTGTTGCAAAACCTGTAGAAACGACTTAACGCCAAGAGATTGAAGATAGTGCATAAGTCGCCAAGGTATTACAAAAACTTCCCCATAATTTCAAAAACAGTGCATTTGGACTAGCCCGTAGAAACGCCCGTTTCATTACCCCTAGTATAAAGATTTAAAACTTTGTCGGATTTATGTAGTAACACAAAGGAAATGCTGTTTCGTCGTGGGGTGGGCCTGAATCCACTGTGGGACAAATCGGATGCAATTGTTCTAGTCTAATCTAGCAACCTTTGAATTTTGTTTTTGAAATTAAAAAGCACTGATATCTAACGGAGCATGGTGAGCAAGTAACTATCCTACTAAAGAAATGGTGACAAGTCATCCGGTCCGTTGATATGCAGGAAATTTTGTCTTCTATATAAAACTAATACCATTTTAATGGTAGACTTGTCAAAGAAACACATCGTCAGAAACCCATTTCAAGTAATAGCTCCTAACGCAAACGTCATTCTTATCAATGTGGAAAAAATTAACTTGGCACAACTTTTCGCAACATTTAGAACAAAAACCTCTAATATATCTTGGCGTCATTTTTTGTCCCTGACCTCGACCCATTGGGTGCAGTATGTTAAAATCAACCAAATAACGTTAGCTTTTTGTGAGCGTTGCAGTGGACTTTTATTGATGGAATATGAACATGCAATTAATAATAATATGTAATTTATGTGAAAGTTACCCCTCCCCCACCCCCCAACCACTGTGTTATAATATTGAAGTTATCATCTTGTTGAGGCTTTCGCTTGTGTTTTAGTGTAAAAAGTGTAATGTGTCTTGTATCTGTTAAGTATGGAGTATGGTTGTTACACATTCAAAAATCCATACGGATTAAAGCTTCTCATTTCTTCCACTGTATAGCGATAGGCAACCGTAGTTGGCTTCTGCTCACATGGCTGTTGCATCATGGCGGGAATCTCGCCATTACCCTCCACATTTATGCCGCTTATCTGACAACGATACAACTGCTCCACACGATTTGGCGCTGGAAAGATGCTGGCATAGCCCGATGCGTTATATGCAGGCAGCAGCATTGGGTTGCCGATGTCCAGCAAATCCGACGAAGCCGTTTGTGTCCCTGTATGGAGGAAACAACACATCATCTTTGTTGTAGCCATTTTGTTGGCTTATTTTGCGCTTACCCTTATCTTTCTTGCCTGCCTTAATGGTCAAGTTTTGGAGCTCGGTAATGTTGTTCATGTTGAAGGATTTTGTATTAATTTCGAAAAAGTTACTACACAAATTGTATAGACAATTAATGAAGTCCTAGCGTTATTGTAAGAGTAAAATTATTTTTTGGAACAATTTATGTCGCCCAACGATTGTAGAATGATTTTTAAGTTTTGAAAATCATAATATATGTCATCAAGAGTTGAAATGTTTTTTCAATGCTTACTAGATTACAAAAAAATTAAATATAAGCATCGATACATATTTTTATCGAACGATACTTATGAGCAAATGTGTAGTACTACAACTTTTACTTTTTTCTACTTAGAAGGAGTTTCCTAAACCATTTCACAGCACTTTTTTTATGTTGTTATGATGACTTGCAGATATCGGAATATCTGATTGATTATTCCTTCATATATTAAGAGACTTCCTTATGTTGTAAGTACTTAAATAAAACGGTAATAAGAAAAGTACCCACATAAGTAGCAACGCGTTCTCTTGGCAGTGGTCGGATTTCAATTTTGCTTAGGCGCCCTTTACACGAAGAGATATTTTCAAGCGAGAAAATGCAATAATCTCACGCGCGACTGTCAAAATATTGTATAAAAATTCCCATTCAAAACACTGGCTTAAAAAAAGTATTATGAACTACAAATAAAAAGAGCGAAAGAATTGCCAACGAAGTATTTGGAGCCGGGAGTGACTAAAACGCCGTAGATAAGGGCGCGACAACTCGCACTTGATAATACAATAGGACGTTGAGGACGTTGAGGACGTTCAGACATTCAAATCATTCAACAGGATGCCTCCAGCTACGTTTCATAAGCTCCTGGATCTTGTTTGCCCTCTCATACAAATATTTCTGTAAATTACAACCCTGATTATTAAGTAATATATTAATTTAACAAAACTACCTAATACATTGTTCGGCTTGTTTGTGTTCGTCACACTTGCAGCACTAAACTGAGTAATAACACAACACTGTATCGAACCTTTCAGCACTAAACTGTGAGGTACAACACAACTTTGCACAAATTCTCGCTCAATATTAGAATGCATTCTTATATGAAGTAAGTCGCATAGTGTTGCAGGCGAGATAACTTACGCGCGATATTACCGTGCCATCACACGGTGTGAGATGCAACTCACACGGCCTCGCTTGAAAATCTCGCTTCGTGTAAACGGCGCCTTATGAATGAATCGGTGTAAGAAAGAGCGCAAACGCATACATATGCACTGTCTTGGTAATGGACGCATTTCAGCAAGTCTATTCAATGTAAGGGCAAAGGATTCGACTCTATTACTTTCATGCTCTTTAATTGTTTATGTTTGAAGATAATCGCTATATTTTAATCAAAATTAAACGTAAGTGGGGTTTTTCCACTTTATAACTCTTAGAATCAGGATAGTTGGTTTGTGTATTTCCAATGGTACAAAAACGACTGAATCTTTGACGCTGTTCACAACGTACTATTAGTGAAACAAATAGAGGATTGGTATATTGTATATATACATATATAGAGAGAGAGAGATGATGAGAATGAACAAGGTTTTTAACAGGTCGTACCAATATCCGCAGCTGGTCTTAGTGTGACGATATGGTAGAAGAAGAAGAGAAAAGGCAACAGAAAGCGGAATGGGAAGAGGAAGATAAGAGATGCGAAGCGAGCAAGAGGCAGATCCCCCTATAATAGTGAAGTAAACATTTGTGTTACTTGAATATTTGCAACGGACTTTTATTCCAATGAAGATCGCATTAAACTTATTCAAGAGCCCCTCATCAATGGTGAAAAAATAAATCAGTGTTAAATGCACCTAAGTTGCTATGAAGCAAACAACAAGGCATCGATCACTTGAATAGGGCATTTCAAATTAGTTTCAAAAAAGAGCAAGAGCAAAAGAGCGATGTCCCTTAGTCGCTTTACTGTGTTTATTTCAGCTAATAAAACCCCGAGGTGGAATGTCCACTGAATATCATTGCACGCGAAACTTCGGTACTATTACAGGCAAGAAACGGGTATGATCTCCAACAAATGAAGGCATCGGACTAGGTGTCGCTGGAAAGCATTATCTATGGGCAAGCACAATAGGGTCTTCTAAGCTGATGTTTTCTCCAGAGGCCGATGTGCAGCTATCATCCTCGACAGGAATTGTCAATATAGGGATATAGCTATAAAAGCTTTTGCAGGATCTTAAATCAGCTGCTGGCTGGTTAGGGAAACCCGAGTCAAACTAGACGGAGTCAAACGTTCCCGTTGACACTCAATGCTGCTCAATTGTGGCTCAAATGCTTTGAGCCAAAATGAGCAAATTTCAACAAATCAAAAACGATTTGGCCTCGATTAGATAGAAAATACGAACTAAGGCACTCAAACTGTATTAACTCGTTTGGCTATAAAAACGCCAGTCTTATAGTTATTCGAAATAATTGACACTTTTCAGAGCAACAGTTTGGTAGCACACGCTCTATAGTTCCCCTATCGCAATGCAAGCCAAAAACGTAATTTGCCTCAGCTTCTGCCTGCTGATCTCGCTCCTAAGAAATGTTCACGCTGAAGAGGTCAAGCAACCCGCCACGGAAGTAAAACGCTGTAAGTAAAGCGCCATACGGCTTAAGAAAAGCATTTTATAGAGCCTTTTTTTTTTTTGTTAAAAAGGCTCCAACAACAAGCCCTTTCCTTTGGAGGTGCGTGTGCATGGCTGCGTGGTGCCGCCCTGTGATATAATCAAGGGTTCTGTGCAATATTTTGAAATCGATTTTGTAGTAGGTAAGTTTCAAAACAAAAATGCTAACAATTTAATTGAAATAAGCTAAAGTTACACACACACATTTCTTGGCAGATAAATTTATTACAAATATGACAACGCTTGTCAAGGCCACAACTTTGGGCTTCATCACAGTGCCCTATATACTACCCGATGAGGTGGCCGCTGTTTGTCCAAATCTGATGTATGGCGCCTATTGTCCTATGTATCCAACTGAAGATGCTACGTATTTGTTTGCTTTTCCCATTGGTGATTATCCAGAAATTGGTGTTAAGATTGAAATCTATTTAGTGGACCAGGATGGAGATACGGCTACATGTTTCATTTGTGATATCAAAGTTAAGAAGGGCAACGGCACGAACCAATCCAAGGTTTATCAGCTCGACTGGACGGAATCGAAAAATTAAGCGCTTAAATAAACATCTAACTGTTTCTAATGCTGTGATAATTTTCCAAAATTTAATCATAATTTTAAATAATATTAATAAATATAATAATATAATAATAATAATAACAACAATGAAAATTTTCAATTTTAGTACCTTTTTTTATTATTTTCTGTATTGATTACGTGAAAAGCAATTACGTGAAAGTAGATCTTCATTTAAAAGTTACATCTATGCCGAAATTTTCGCTTTTAAGCACTAAAAGGAATCCGCACAAGTGAATGAAGCCTCCTGTCCTCAATTTTACAAACGAGGACAGTTTAGTTTGGTTTAAAACAGGCGAATTTGAATCCGCATAAGTTGAAATGAAATGGAATGGAGCAAATAAAGCAATATTGTGGATGTGAAAACCATGACGATGCGGATATTCTAAGGGTATGCTCAAACTCTATTGGAATCCTTGGCTTTCTATGCGAATTGCTTAGTTCCTTAGTTTGAGTTAGCTTCATTTACCTGACCTCCAGTGTCATTTTTGAACTTATAACATAAAATATTAATAGTACACAAGATTCGTACGTAATAGAGTTTTGAAGCAGTAACAAAGTGCAGTTCCATTGACATATTCATTTCAAGTGTTTCATGAAGAAATAACTTGTAAATCTTGCACAATTTCTTATATTTCGCATTTATATCACAAAATCTTTTTAGAAAAGTCTTTTTTTTCGTTAAAAGGCTTCAAAATGTAAGAATAGAACAGGTCCGAATTGGGTTATTCGCTCATATTTTTTATGGAAACAATTTATTTTTCTGAAATAATGAAATAAATGTTTAGATGGACTTTATTGTTACAATTAGAAGTATTTGTTTGAATGATATCACTTTCAAAACTCATGTGGTGTTACTTATCCTACTACTTAGGACGCTCATACTAAAGATGAACTGAAGTATTATATTTATTGAAACATAAACGTCAAATTTGACCAAAAAAGTCGCCTACAGAACATATCTGTGGCCATATGGAAGAGTAGCTTAAGTTGACATAAGAAAATGTTGAGTTATTGCGTTCTGGAGCTTTATACGAGTTATAACAAGTAACCATTCCATTTTTAAAACTTGTATACTTCTTCTCTCATAAACTTAAAAAAAGGAATGGTGACTTGTAATGACTCCTATGAACTTCTACTAGCTACTAGACACGTTAATGCTTATGCTAACGGCATCTAGCGTTCATCCAAGGACATGCCTCACACCAACCTGACGTAATAACAGATTTTCGTGACCGAATGCAATCATAGCTGGTAGACCCCTAATACTGGAACCTACGGAGCGGCAGCTTCCAAGGCATACGAGGTAATTCTCCAAAATTCTCAACAGCTATCTAGCCATAGTGAGTCCCGAAGTCTTGGATGTCTGTGCGCTTTGTGGCATTAGGCAACATAATACTCTCACCTTTCCAATTGCCCTTCGGGACCCACTTGCCTCTTGCCACAATCGCTCTGGATGAGCAGTGACAACAGCTCGCTTCTTCGATCTGGATATTTATCCTTCCTATATCTAGTACTACCCCAATTACCTATAAATAACCTACAGTAAACTCTCTACTTTTTCTATTTCCATATGTTTCTGTTTTTCAACATTCATGTTTTTCCCCAAACTGGCTACAACGACTAGATTTCCGTGACGGCATACAAGTCGGCCTTAGCTCTAAGACGCGGCAATAGATGATTCTGCATACAAAAGCTATCAGCATTTAGCTACTGTCAAGCCCAAGAACAAACTTAATGGTTGAATAACATGAAATACGCCCAAATATATGTTGGAGTTCTTATTAGTTACGACAAAACGCAATACTGCTTAATATATTGCTCTCCGTACAGATCTAACAACAACTAATCGCTTAAGATTTAATTTGCGACAACTCAAGTACATTTTGCTCATAAAAGTTTGATAATTTAAATGCAATTGATTTTTTCAGTCTTTTTTATATGCACCCTGAACAATATAAAAGCCCCTTTGTATCATGTGGCCCACGCCGTTTTGAAGCTAAGCCAAATCCAAATATAATAATTTACAAATTTCGATTAGCAAGATAAGCAACTTTGGGTCTGCACACCTGTTCGCAAATGTTTTAAACTAGGCGAAAGTACCACGATGAAGAAGAAGCGCAATGTACCTAGCTATCAAAGAGTCACACAATCCAAACAACGACCTTATCAAGGTAATATAAACTCCAATTAGAGTACACTGTGAGAAATTGGAGCAGAGCTTATTCAATAGCTAGGAATTCCAGTTGCTCATTGTTAGAAAATGTGCGTCATCTGGTAAAGCACTCAAGTTCTATCTATTAAAAAGTTTACTTATTCAATGAGCTGCTCGTAGTTGCCATAATTTGTAGAATATAGGTCAAGTTTCAGCTGCTAATCTAGTTCTATAAGCTAACCAAAGAGCAAGAAAGTAATAGAGTGGAATCCTTGGCTGTTACGTTGAATATTCTTGCTGAAAAGCGACCATTCCCAGGACAAGCTGACACGTACACTCTCTTGAAAATGCCCGCTTTTCAGCCAAATCTTACTTGCAGTTAACATAGAAAGTAGAGCACAAAAACTGTTAGATTCTTTGATTATTTCATGAGTTTACATTTTGACTGTGATTTTTATGGTTTTGACTAAAGTACTGCCATAATTTCTTCAAGTGTTTATTTGTACCTAAAATTTGCAAAACCCAAGCTGTTGAGTAGCCATATCGAAACCATTGACCATTTGCACAATTCTTGGGACTCGTGCAGCATTATCAAACCGGATTTCTTTAACGCCTTTGCTACCGAATTAATCATAATAAAGTTAAATTCAGGTGCAAATACGCTACGTCATAGGCAAAGGTGATTATCCAATCAACAGAAACTCATTCATTGGGCGTAGATAAGTTAAGTGCATTGGAAGTTCAGCCTTCAATGACGTAGCAAACATAAACAAACGTTCTTATCGTTATCGTATTGGAACTTTATTAGTCAACGATCGAGCATCTGGCCATGCATGAAAATCAGTCTGCCAACAAGAGTCGTGTCGCGCACAGCTATATAACCGTACTAGAACGCGGTTCCGCCTTAATCCAAAGTTATTTCCAAGCGTTGCGTGGGACCCTTACGTATTTTACAACTGCATATGAAGCACGTAATCGTATCGCCATGATCGTCGTGCAGCACAACTGTAACATCGGCGGTTATTTCGGGAAATACGGGTTCTATGTAAAAGTTGAATCTGTAGGTGACATCTTCATCTTTGTCAATGGGACACATAGCATCGTAGAGCAAATTGCTGCATACATTGGATATATTTTCGGGCAAATCATAGGGCAAGTTCATGCCCAAGACCTTGGCGGTAACCTTAGTGGTAATGTTGTGCAGATTGTTACGATCTAGAAATGCAGCGAATTTGTTAAGGAGTAGCGTTTAAGTGCTTCAAACTTACTGCCAACGAACTGCACATCCATGATTACAGAAGTGCCTTTGACGACCTCACAGGGTGGGTCCACGCAACCTGCGACTTGAACGCTTAGTGGAAATGGTTTGCCCTTGCCTGAAAATTACAATAGTAAAATTAATAAGTTCGCGCCAATAAGTATGCTATTTTTTTTTTTTTTAATTTGAATGATTATTCCTTGATAACACGCGCTCTTTTGATAACAGTTATTATCTCGTCTGGGCCTCTTGAGAGTTTAGTATTTAATTATTTCGTATTTGTGCATGTATAAGAAACTTGGAGAGTTTGGCAGATTGCGCCACAACGTCAAGTTAATAATAATTTTAGCAATCTTGAAGAGTTTAAAAAGTTTAACAAATCTCCATGACGAATTGCTAATTTGTAGCAAGTGCAATTGCACTAAACTGCAATTTCGATTGTGTTGTTTGTTACCAAATAGAGTAAAACATACCAGTAAATGGAGTCAGTGAATGTACTCAGATATCTTAAGGCTTTTATTCTTATAAGTTTGCTGGTTTTGAAACCTCTTTTTTTTAAAAAAGTCCAACGAGCTCTATATAAAGGTAATGCACCTCTTTAAAATGAAAAAGTAAATTGCTTAGACACAAAGAGCTTGAAAGTAATAGAGTTACAAAATTAAAATATTTTGTTGAAAAGCGACCACTTTCAGCACGCGAAGGAGGAAATAGCAAAAAAAATAAAACGCATATGTGTGCAATGTGCTAAAAGTGGTCGCTTTTCATCACGACAACTCAATGTACCGGCCAAGTATTCGACTCTATTCAATTTCATGCTTTCATGCTCTTTGGCTTAGACGGTGCTTAATCGGAATCGAAACTGTGAAAAGTTCCAAAAAATATATTATATCGTCCCAATTTCCTGATAAGTAAAGAGTTTAACACGTTTGTCAAATATTGTATAGCGCCAGTTAAACAACACGCATAATGCCCTCTTATTTCGAAAAATCGGCCAAAAAAAACATTCTTGCAGTTCTTAGAATTGCCTTCGGAGCTCTAGATTTTATAGTTCCATTAATACAATGTAGCCTTCTGAAACTTCTCAAAGAATGAATAGTTTCTTAATTTCAACCAGACTTTTAGATTATATTGCTTATAGCAGCAATATTGCATATATGTTAACTTGAATTGCTGTAAGGTACAGATAAAACCCAAGTCGCTCTATTAAATATTTTACCCATGAATCCTATTTTACTTACATTCCCTGACATTGGTATCCGCTGTCGCGAAGCACAGACAAGCCAGTATAACCACAACGAATCGCAACATTTTGAAAAGAATTTCCTTTCTATAAATTTTCCACTTTTAAGTTGAAGCAGCGTAAAATGCTTGTCCAGATACGGGGACTTTAATACTGTGAATGAAACTATCAAAGCGAATTGGGAACTTTAAATAGCAAAACATTGCGCATGTGTGTTTGTGTGAATGTATCCGTGTATTTGCGAGCATTCAAATGCTATTTATTGACAAACCGATGACCAATTGGTGTTTGAGGTTTATCAAATTGAAAACCCGGTGATATCGTGCGCGGATGAAAACAATACCTTGCAGGTGTTACGCTCAAGCAGCTAAAAAATAAAAGTAAATAAATCAAATACGCCAAATGAATATTATCAGTTAACAACGTAACCAACGACTGATAAGTCATAGAATGGAAGTCTATGTTTTTAAAAGAAAGATGCTCTACAATCAGTTGGGTTTATATGACAAACTCTTGAAAGAAATGGTTTCAAGATTATTTTGACTAGCTACTTTAATTTCTTTCCGGTACTTAGGTTGTGACTATAGAACAATGTGCAAATGTGTTTTCAGCCCATCTACTAGAAAAGATTAGTTTGTTTTTGAACTTTGCACGTGGGTAAGAGTTATAGTTGCTAATCTTTGCAAATACTAGGCAGCCACCATAGACTGTCTGCAAGTAAATCACTGTATTAAGTCGTTTAAGCTATATGCACATATAATATGTATGACTCATTTTTATTAGTTTTTAAAACCCCGCCAAGTATCCTTTTCAAGTTGGCAGCCCTTGCAACAATCAGCTGGCAACGCTGGATGTTTCGAGCGCTGTCAACTTAGTGCGAAGCAAATGCAGAGCAGATTACAATTTAAAAAACTCGAAAAGATTAGGATAAATAAGCAGCTCAAAGATAATGCTGTGTAGGAGACACCTATTTAAACATTTAAATATATACTATGAGCATAAATGAGCTGCTGGCTCAGAAGTATCCAGGTCTGGAAGTGGTGCAAACCAACCATGGAGCGCTCCTAATTAGCGGCGTTGTTAAATTTGAGGTAAGCATGGAATATAAACAATATATAGGAAACTAATGAGACTTTTTACTTGCAGCAAAAGTGGCACCGTTTGAAACTGCACCTGCCACACTATCCGCAACTACGCGACCTGGTACTTTATGTACAGCAGCATCTTGAGTACAAATCATACAACAGCGGCAGCTTGCAGCTTCAAGCTGAATGGCAGCTGGAAGACTTGCTCCACCACTTGCCACAGGTGCTGCCGGCGCTGCCAGAGCCCGTAGCCTTAAACGAACCAAAACAAAGCAGCATATACGCCGAGATTGTGGCGCTATACAAACCCGACGCCTATCGCATGCAAATAGACGATGCTCGCACCTGTCTGCGATTTAGTCAATTTGCTGAATATGAACAGCATTATCTGCAGCTTGAATTGCCCACTTTACGGCTGATGGAACATAGTTTGCCCGACTGCGTGCCTTGGCAGGAATTGTTTACCAAAAACACGGAATGTCTAACCGATATGCTGACGCTTTTTCTAAAATTCCTAGAGGAACTGAGACCATTTTATGAGTGTTTCCAGGATATTGATGAACTGTGTCATGTTGTGCAACCTCAGCCCATTACTACAAAACACAACTTGCGCGTTTTTCCAATAAGTGAGCGCGTCTATATAAAACTCAGCATTACCAATCCATTTGCAAGTCAATCTTCCCTGGCGTTGCAGATTATAGGACCCACGGAAGATGTAGCGCGTTTACGGCATGTGCTCAGCGATGGCTTGAGCAACTGGGATCCGGAATTAGACGTACATAAAAACTTGTTGCGTATATTTGATCTGTGCTACTTTCCTATGCCACCAGCCGACATAACGTACAGTCAGGAGGAGGAGCAGCAGCCACATTGCAATATTTGTTTTGTATATCGTTTGGATGATGGAGCGGTGCCCATTGTTTCCTGTGATAATGCGCGTTGTGTACTTAAATGTCATGCGGCTTGTCTCAAGGAGTGGTTTAAGACGCTTTCGGGTGATAAGACCTTTTTGGAAGTGTCCTTTGGCTTGTGTCCGTTTTGCAAGGCAGTAAGTGTTGAATAGTAAGCTGCACGAGTGAATTTGATCTCAATCGGCGAATGATTTTATTTCAAATAACCGATTCTGTAAGTCTGTTTCCATCCAATCTCCATCGTTTGACTTGCTTGACGCTCACAGATTCGATTTAAATTTCTTGAAGAAATTGTATTAATTTGATTGCAGAACCAATCGAAACCAGAAACTTAAATCATTTCCACCGAAAAGCGCTTCAAGTCCGAATCGCATAGATGCATGCATCATATTTTTTTTTTTCATGAATCGTATACATTTGACCATGCAGATTCAGGAAACGTTTAAATTTGAAATCAATTAGAATAACTATTTAAATTGAATGCACTCGTACAGCGTAAAATTAAAAAGTATACCCTAATTTGCTCAATATTGTTTGTTATTCCAGAAACTATCTACCTCCTTTGTGGCGCTTCTGGAAGACTAATCAAAATAGAACCTAATGGTTATAAGATATCATAATATACGTTTATATACAAGTTCAATAAAACATTGTTAGTATACAGACAATTAGACAATTGAAAATTAATTATCAATATTGTTATCTTAATTATCAACATGTGTGTATATATAGCTAATTTAACTTAACAAAAATTTAAATTATTTTAATCAATCTTTTCCATTTGCTCGCCCTAAAATCTTTCAAAATTTTGAATGCCAGTATACAATAAAAGATCTAAAAGACAAAGAGTGAGAGAGTCGAATCAAAGTTGTGAAACGTCTAAGCTAGAAGATATTTAAAATGCTCTATAATACGTTGATTTAAAGAGCATGAAGCTCCAAGGACTCCCGCCTGTGTGTGCCATTCACACAGCAGCAGCAAAAACGTTTCACAACGCTCCAGGCTCATTCCATCTCGTCGGAGACCAGACGCAAGAGATTACGCACCACAAAAGTACTACCATTAACCGGGGTGCGCTCGCTAACCTTGCCAATGCGCACACTGGAGCCAGCTAAGCCAAAGAACATCCTGGGTGCCAGATTGGGCTCGACGGCCTGGAATTCCCAGCCGATGTGTTGGGCGCAGAACTTGCACAATATAATGTGCCACTGATAGCCTGGGAACCAGCTAAACTCGGTGGATGGTATGCCGCTGTAGCCAATAGCGTTTTCCAAGACGCGATACACAGTGTTAGTCTCATGTATAAAGCCCGCTGGACGAGGCAAATCACAAATTAGCGACATGTTAGAGTTTTTTTTAAAGCTGCTTACCCGAATTGCAGTATTGTGTTTGCACGCCGTGCTTGGACATGGCAAATAATTCAGAACAGTATGCCAAGCAGCTGTTACAATAACGGCAATAGAATAAAGACTCTTCCTTAATCAACGTGCTGCCAATCAGCTTAAGGCGTGTATTGACAGAATCGGTTAGGAAAGTCAGTCGCATCATTTTCTCGTCCAAGTGTAAATTGCGTACCAGCCAGAAGGACAACTGTATGGGGCATTTTGGCATTGTGTCTATTTTGTGCTGTTCCAGCTTTTTGCGTGCCTTTTCCACAATTTCCTCATACGAGTATTCCTGGCAGGATTCTATAGGCCAGGGTGTGCTGGCCATTTGGTAGCGCCTAAACTTATCACGCATTGAGGGTAAATCGCGAAAGCGATTCATAGAGCCCATTTCAATGCATTTAAGTGGCTCCGGTAAAAAGTATTCCGGCAATATCTTCACGTTGCTGTAACACTTCGTGGAAGGACTGCGTGCTATGTACTGCGGCGGTCTGTAAGCAGTGCTTATGTAGAAATGTTTGCGAGGCAGCGACAGTGACTCAAAAGCCCAAAAATACTTACCCCTGTAAATCGTCGCAATTGAGGACAATGCGCTGCAAGGCGCGTGACTTGTAGAAAACCATTTCTCGCTCGCCTTCACCTCTCTCGTAGATCTGGCAGGTAACACCATACAGTTTAAGTGGATTATCATCCGGTGGTTGCATTAGTGGAAATCCCACCCCAAAAATGACGCCGTCGCGGTTGCTGTCTTCCATTTCATCATTGATGACGCTGCCGTGTATCATGAAGGGCAAAATCTCGCCAGGAAAAAGTATGTGCTGATGCAGAAATATCATCATGCGATGTGTGCTACCCACCTCCAGATAATCCACGCCTGGCACACGATCTAAATTTGTGCCGAAATACGAATGCTCGGCTGGCAGATTTGTGTCAAAGCGCACGCCCTCTTCCTGGTCTAATATGCCGGGTATCGAAGGCAGTCGATCAAGAAAGCCACTAAATGGCACATCAACTGCAGCAGCGGCATCAGCTGTTACATTAGAATCCGAGCTTGCCGAGGGCTCATCGCTAGTACCACTGCGTCGTCGCTCCTGGCGGAACACCATGCTGCGCACACGCTGTAGGAAGTTGTCACGATTTAGCAGAGCAGCGATGCCACCGTCGCTACTGCGTGCTTGGGACACCAGCATACTTACAGCATTGGCCATGCGATTTTGGGGTATTAACCAGCGCGGCAGGGCCTCCACATCAGAGTCGTCTATTGATAAAAGGCAGTAAAATAGGTTGTTTGAAGTTTTTTTAAAGGGTCACTTACCCTCGCTTTCTGGACTGTCCAGTAACATGTCGCCAAGATCCATTTCACTCTCGCTTTCAGAGGCTGCTGAAGAGGCTGGGGAATTTCCTGCTGCTCCCGCAGCATCATCGCTGTCCGAGTTAACTTGCATAACTTCCTCTTCAAAAAAGCTGTTTATTTCGTCTATTATACTTTCCACAGAAGCTCTATGTTCCACCAGAGCACTAGCGCCAATCGCACTTGCTGCGTTAGCCTCCTCTATAGGTGCTGCGCCTGCCACTGCATTTTCGCTAACTGCATCCGCACCTTGGGTGGGTGTTGCCGCGTCGGGTGCAGTTGCAGCTACAATGACAGCGGCCTCGTCGTTTACATCGATTTCTGATGATTTGTTTTGCTCTTAACCTATGTATATGTTTTGTAATTAAATGCTTGAACTTACCTGCTGTCTCCTCAGTGTCCATTTTGTTGATCAAAATTATAAATGTGCTTCTAATCTACGCTGCATTTAAAATTGAAATCAAAATATTATAGTTTTCTTTTCTATAATTTCATATAAACTACGAGACAACAACAATGAGAGCGAAACAGTTGTTGAAGAATTTACAGTGCTGTCAGGTGGTATGTCTATTTGTTCTGTTTGTTTCGTAAAACTAGATTTTAGGACAAAAATTTATTTCTACATTATTTGTTTAAATTATTCTGCAAATTTACTTAAAAAGTTGAATTTTTATGAAGTTTTAAACAGTTTTATCACTTTTACAAACACAATACGCAGTACGTTGCTTTTAGCAAGTTGGCAACTCTGACGATGTTCATGATAACAATTGGGAAATGGGTACACACTGACAGGCTGCTTAAAAACTGGTTACATTGCATGATGCTTGACTGCATGATAATTTACTTTGTGTAGCTCTGTTTCGTAACGAACTGATTAAAAAATGAACAAAAATCCGCTTAATTCGGAAAATATGCAAACTCATAATATCGCCAATAGGGTCGCTTCGTGCAATGCATGAAAAAGTGAGAAGGATCCGCAATGGGCTACATGATCTTCTTATAAAGATGTTTTACCGGCTCAAGGTCCAAACAAGAAGTTCAAACTTCATTTTTAACTTTTAAATCTTCATTACTTTCCAAATATTAATATATATATATGGTAAAACATGTAAACAATGGTAAAAACGTTACCAGGTCTGCCAAGACAGACCGAAACCGAACTGAGTTGAACATCCCAACGCTAAAAATTTAAGTGGAAACTTGAAAATTTGTCTTTTTGGTCTTTAAAATCTATTAAAAAATTCGAAATTTGGAAAAGTTCACTCTTAAAATCTCGAAAATGTCTTAGAAAATCAAATATTCTTTTAAAAAATGTAGCTTTCGAAACGAATAACTAAGGAAATTATTTTTATAAATATTTTTGTAATATTTGGTCGACTTTTATTAAAAACCAGAGTCAAATTTATACTTAACCTAAACCGAAAACTTCCCAATAATTACTTTAATTCATTCTTTTATGAACCTCAACTGTGGTATGAAATAGTAGTAGTAGTAGAAGGAACTCGTCTACCAGATTTCTTTAAGCCGAAAAATCGCAAATTACTACTTATTTTCGTTTAATATTTTACCCTGAAAATACGTTATATTAAAATGTTCATAATAAACTTTTACGAACTTTATCGAAAATATAGCAAATGATTTTAATTTTTAATGTAGAGACAGAGCCACCGAAACTGCAATCTCCAACATTTTGGTTAATTCTATTTTTACACAACTCACGGGAGGCTTTGCCGCTCAATCACGACACGCTCCCAACTCTATTAGGAGAGACTCTTTACGAGATTCTCGCAATAAGCCGAAGTTAAACGAATATATTGATATCAGTAGTTAATAATTGATGCTCAACCAAAGCTCGTGTTGGTCAAGTTTTATTGCAAATCTCAGCTTAAGCGGTCCGGGCGTCAATTTCCCCACTAAAGCTGAATATTTATTATTTCTTGAATTTCCGTTGCTTCGTTTTTTTCCTACTGATTATTGGGTATATCACTTGTGCTTTTGCCGTTTTGTGTTGTGAATATAAAAGAAAGTTTTGTCGTAGTTAAAGTGTACTTACAACTGCAAAGTTAAAAACATAGCTTGCAATGCTAAAATCAAGTTTTGTTGTATTCTTGGCCCTGATATTTATCATTGGCATTGCGCCGTCAACACATGCGCAGATTGCGTTCCGGGAGGAGGCTGACATTGATAAGAAGAAGGCCAATCTGGAGGTGAGCTATGCCCGGGTCACGGGAGCCAAAAGTAGCTCGAGAGCGGCAGCTTGATAACAATTAAAACTTTACTACAAGTATTTACATAACAAAGAACTCTTTCCCTCTCTCTTTTGTTGCTGCAGGGGCGCACACCGCTTTACTCACCCGCGCGCTGTAAAAAGTACGAGCTCCTATATCCGGGTGATCTGAATGATGATTGGATATGTGATTGCGCGCCAGGTGAGTAGTTCAAGCGGTGACATAATATGCAATAAAAAACCAAATGCAACTACCTACCCACAGCAACCTTATATCATCCTGAAACGGAAGGCTGTTATCCTGCTTTCAGAAAGGGACCCTGCGAAGCGGGCTTTATTTTGGTGCTGAAAAGGGATAGTATCATACCGGAATGTGTTAGGAACGCATGTGCGCAGGATGGGCAGTTTATGATAGGCAATAAGTGTTTCGAGTTTGGCAATAATGATGCTAAGAAAAATCCTTGCCCCTTGAAGGAACTCACATATGTGCTGGGAGTGAATCCAAAAACGCTTATGGTGGATTGCGTGCAACTTTCTACGCAGCTGGAATTGCGCATTGGTGAGAGCGGACAGGAAGCACCGGCTGACTATTACATACATTTGGCGGAAAAGTGTTTGCGCGGCAGTCGTTTAATGGCGACTGGACACTGTTCGACAGTGCATTAAAAAAAACACAAGATTTCAGCTTTCTCAGCGATTTTAACTACCAAACTTAACAACTATATAAAAACACTTAACATTTATCCGACTTTTTTGCGACTTTTTGTGGGTCTTGTTGCGTCACTTATGACTGATACCTCCAGCAGTTCATCCACATTTTCGCTGCTTATATCATCCTCTTCCGCTAAAGCGACTATATCGCCATCTACAACGTTCTGCTCATCGTTGACAGTCTCCAGTTTGAGTAGTGTATTCTCCAGCGAGGCTAGGAAAGAGCTCTCTGCGTATTCCGGCCATTGGCGAAATTGTTTGAAGAGCGTTAGTAGCTGACTGGGCCTAAGGTCGCCAAATTGTGTATAGATATTGATGCCTGGGTAGTAGTCCTGCGTATGCATGTTGGCGCACAGTGTGGAGTATGCAGGTAACTTTTTGACTGATTCGTCTGCGTAGAGTGGTTCAACAGGATCGCTGCGCTGTTGATTTATAATCAGTCTAGGGCCACAGCCGGGCACAAATTTTCTATAAGAGATTTATGCTTATTATTGAAGGAACTTAACGAGTGCATTTTCGCTCCGATTTGCACTGAATTTCAATGGAAATTGGAACAAAATGCATTGTAATTTACACAAAACCTGGTAATGTTTCACATATGATAACTCACTCTAAATTTGGTATAACCCGATTACGGCGACTAACAAAGTTTTGCTTGATGAAAAACCAAAGCGCTGGCAGTTCTTGAGCAGCGCAAAGCTCGTAGAGATTTCGCCGCGGCTTAAACTTAACCAAATACAAGTACTCTGGATTGATGGATTTCACTTTGCCCAGCTTACTGCCTTTATTGATATTGTAATCTGCTTGTACGGGCAAAAAATGCTCTCTTGGCACTTTGGCAATAAACTGATACTCAAAGAGTATTTGAAACAGAACTGTGGTAGAGCGATAGAGAAGATAGCCAATCTCATTGGAACAGGTTAGATGCTGCAAAGAATAAAAGTATATAAAGTAAATATGAAGCCAAAAACTATTAAAGATAGCGATGTTAACACTTACTATATATATAGGCGGTGGTAAGGCTAGAATCATTTCACAACGTCCGTATGTGTACAGGCTGGTTTGGAAGATTAGTGATGTAATCAAATGTTTGAAGAACGCATATGAACCAACAGCGCCGAAAATAAGCATATTGGGATCTGCAGTTAAGGTAAACAGAGTTTATTATTCACATAACTATCGTTATATATTCGAAGCTTTTTGATGATATTAATGTACACTTTTTATATCCGTCCGTCCGACTTGTTTTAAATGTAATTAATCTTTTCATTAAGAAAAAACATTAATTTTGACATCTGTATTCTTTTAACGGGCAGGGGACTTCCCCTTCGAAAGTTGCTCACAAAAACCACTTTTGACTTTTTTAGATTGCCAGCTGTACATTAGCTTGCTGGCTTTTATTGAGAGAGCAGAAACCCAAAAATTAGCATTCATAGCAGATATGGAACTCACCATCTTGGTAATCTCGCTGTGGCACATCATACAACAGCTCGGCCAACCGCGAACCATTGTCCATCTTGTCCATATAATGCAGCTTCCACAAATTAACAAAATCAGCATGTTTCACCTTAACTCTTTCGGGATAAAGCGTGTGCAGTTCATGTAGTCCTGGCATAAAGTGTTCCATGCTTTCCATTAGTATGATTTTGCGAAATTGAGACTCCCGATCGAGCAGCTGACGCGTAAAGTGCCCAACGCCAGGATTGAGCTCCAACACTGTTTCATAATTGCTGGATTGCAAATGCGGGTCAATATATTCGCAAATTTTTTGGGCGATTTGAGTATTGGCCAAATACATGTGCGAGGGAATCTTTTGTTTTTTATTAAGTAACTTGGCTGGATATTCAGCGCTATAGCGCGCCAGTCGCTCAGTTTGTTCAGCGCGTTCGGCTTTGGTGCTGTAGCGAAAGCCCAGTTTTTGTATATTACGCAGTCTCCAGCGTAAAGGCAGCATTTTAAGTTGTTTAATAATTTATTTATAATCGGAAAATGCCGGACTATTACGCTAAACGATTTGTTTACATGCAACAGCACAGCTGTTCTGTTGAAAGCTGTGCAGCACTTGGACTATGTTGAACAGCTGTTAAGTGTTTTCCAACACTGCATAAATTTGGTTATGTTTACAAATTGTTGAAAAACAAGTGCATTGGGGTTGGTCGTGTTATATTTTTACAAAATTGTTAATTAATAAATAAAATAGTTACTCGCGCAATATGGGCAAGGTCATGTCCATGGTGGCGCGTAAGGCGAATCGTTTTAATGTGGAGAACCGGGCGCATAGAGTGTTGGAACGTGAAAAACCTACTCCGGCACCCAAATACGAGTCCAATCTGCGTGATATGGAACGCACCTTAGAAGGTTGTCTATAGAAATTAATTAAACATTGTAACAGACAAATAATGCTGTTTATGTTTATAGTGAATCCCGATTTTGTAGACAAACTAAGCAAAAAAGATGCCGGCTTAGATACACGACTAAAAGATGTTTATGTAACGTCGGAGGATCGATTTGTATGTTGCTTGTTTCTTCTAAGCCATAATAACTAAATACGTTTTGTTTCGCAACAGATAAATCGCGTGCTGGAACGTAAAGCTGAGCAGGCCAAAGCTGAAGAACGACCGTTGCCTTTGGAACGTACAACGCCTGATGATTTTGAGTACGGCTATATGGAGCCTAACCGTGTTACACCCGGACGCTGCACTTTACGGCAAGCCATGCAGTTCATAAATGATCATCAAATGTACCCTGAGGATTGGCCAGCAAAAAAGATAGCTGATCAATATAAGCTTAAAGAGCCACACGTCGGTTAGTTTCTATATTGTTATATTTGAATGTTAGCTGCCTTAAATTCCACCTTTCTTCTAGATAACATATTGCACTACTTCAAAAGTTTCAATGTCTATATACCAGACCAGAAATACAAAGATACGTTATTGACGCAGGCCAAGGAGAAGAAGTTGTTAGAGAAAAAATCCAGCACCACAGATAGTAGCACATAAGTAGAACACTCGTTTAATAGTTAAATGCTGTTTGTTTAATTAAATCTACGATTTATTTTAAAACATATGTCTTTCATTACACAATGGCATTTGGCGGGCATTGATAAATATTTAGAGATTTGTCTTCCGAGCCAGATATTGCCTTATCATTCCCAGCGCTATATTTCACACACCAGACTTGATCAATGTGTTCGTTAAATGTATGTAAGCACTTGCGTTCTGCAGAGTCCCATATTTTAACGCTGCGATCACTGGAAGAGCTGGCGAAGTGTTTCCCATCATCAGAGAAGGACACGCATAGAACCCAGGAGGCATGCCCCGAAAGCGTGCCTACTATTTCCGAATGTGCGCTAAAATTGGGCTAAGTTAGGAAACAAATAAAAATGTGATTTAAGCTACTTACACATCGTACAGTTTCATGTGTCCATCATCGGAGCCTGTGAGCAGCATTTGTGAATTGGGTGAGAAACAGAGACTACGCACGGGCATGGCATGACCTTCTAGTGTTTGTGCTACTTTGCCAGCGGCCACATCGAAAATTGTTATAATGCCATCAATGGCACCGCTAGCTATGTACTTGCCATCAGGACTCTAGGTATTTTAAAGGTTTTAGATACACAGTTTAAAAAATGTTTAACTTAAACTCACATAAGCTATGCTTAGCGTATATTTGCCATTTTGCGCGTCCAACACTTGCTCCGCTTTGCCTGTTTCCACGCTGTACATAGAGATTTTGCCATCGTTTAGGCCAGATATAACATATTTGTTGCAAGGTGAGAAACCTACTGTCCATAAGTCGACAGGACCGAATGTTAGTAAATGCTTTTTGTCGCCACTTTTGGCATCCCAAAGGATCAGACTAGAGTCAAGAGAGCTGCTGGCAATGGCTGCAAGGCAAATAGTTTAAACATTGCTTGGATTAGGCTATAGTTATGCTTACTTTTGCCGTCAGAGCTGACGGCAACAGAAACTACGCCAAGCGCATGTCCTTTTAGTTTATGGCGCAGCTTTAATGTATTATCCTCGCGTATGTCCCATATTTTAACCAAGTCATCTAAGCCACCAGTTACAATAAAGTCCGTTGGTTTAAGCTCTTTGGCTTTTTTATCAAAATCATATGGATTATCTTCTTCCGGCTCCGTGGCTTCGTCAGCTGGTGCCGGCTCATCATCACGACCCCAGGTGCAGGCCCACACAGCATTCTCATGCGCAGTCTCCTCCTTGTGCAGCAGGGAAAACTAAAGAGAGAAAGTGCTTTTAAATGAGCTGTTTAATTATCAATATAAGTAACTATTGACAAATACCATTTTCAACACAAAAGGCAAGAAACTTAAACGCAAATGCAACTTAAATGAAACAAAAGAGTTGTATTTATTTTTGTTATCGGTTAGCACTAAAGTGTGTACACAATTAACAACCGATAACAATTGCTACTTATCGACAAGAGAGCGTGCCATAATGTGCACACACTTTTGGCGAGAGAGATAAAGAGCGCACGAAACAGTGTTGCTCTACTCAACAGCCCCAAATGCAATGGTTTCAGTAATCAAAAACAAAAAAACCATTGAACGAAGCGCACGCGATTTAATCAAATTTTTCTAACGAAAACAAGTGTAAGTGAAGAGAAGAGAAAATTTGTAATTACAACAAAAAAAATTTAATGAAATGCAACGTAATTGTAGCTAAAAGTGCATTGAAAGTATTACAAATGCTTGCGAGCTAACTGTGTACAGTGCATAAGATATATTTTTAAAGAAACACACATTTGTCGGCGGACTAACAAAAGCGACCAACGCGTGCTGCGCGCAAAGCAGAACTCGTCGAGTTTCGGGCGTAAAGAATTTGAATATAGGATTCATTTTTTTTTTCGATATGCGGCTCCGCGTGTTTGGCATACAAAATACCGCATAACACAAAATACATGCATATATTTTTATTCAACAATATCGTGTAGCAGCCGCGTGTGTTGTCTGGCTATGCCAAGTGTGGGCGTGTGTCGTTTGTATGTAAGACGACGGCGACTACTGCAGCGTCCGCACTCCAGTAACAGCAGCAGCATTACCTATTATCTTTAATAACTTTCGACGAAAATTATTCATTTTTACTAGCTTCTGCTACTGCTGCCTCTGTCTCAGCCGTCTATTCCTAAACAGTCTGCTCCTTCTTTAAGAACAGCAGTTCCTCGGCCTATTCACAGCCAATGCTTCTAAAATAAGCTGTGGCCAATTCCAACTTCATTTACTAAATACTAAATACATTTAATAGAATGAATTGAGACCAGTAGAGCCACCCAGGTCTTAAAAGGGTTGTGCGTAGGGTTTGGGACCCACCACTTAAAACCACAATTCAAATGAAAGAATGTATTTACATCAGGCCGTAAACCGACAACGGGTTGTTATGGCCAGTTAAGAAGAAGAATGAATTGTCACCGCTGCAACACAATTCGCGAGTCGTTCGTCAGCCAATAAAGGTAAAATTGACTGACGAACAACTGGCGAATTTTAGTGCAAATCGCTATCTACAAAGGAATTGCGTACTGAAGGGTTTATTTTCGCTGTTACTCCTGCCTCTGCCTCAGCTGTCTGCATCCTACATACAAACCCACTTACACACACCGCCTATCTATCTGTTTAATTACCCAAAATCATAAATTCTTTTGTACGTATTTGTATTTTTTGAAATTCGCTGTCACCGCCACCGCCGATGCGTCGCCGCCAGAACCATTTCGTCTGTGCTCCATGTGTTTCGGTTTCGGTTTCGTGTTTCTGGTGTTTGTTTTATTGATTCCCCAACTTCTTGCTCTGGGTTCCCTTTAAACTATACACTGTGCTCGGTGCTCGGTATTCGTGTTCGTTGTTCTGTGTGCGCCTTTTGTTTTTGTAAACAAAAACTGCAACCGGTTTTTATTTCTATATACATACAGATGTTTAAACCTTTCCCACTTTGTTGTTATTGTGTTTCTTTATATATATCTTTTAATTGATGTTTATCATGTGTGTGTCTGTTCGCACAAATTCCCATCAATGTAAACCGCAACTAAATAAACAACTAAATGAAAAATAACTAATACGTAATGCAATAAATCATCTGCAGTTCTCAAATTGAATCTTTCTATTTAGGGGTAAGTTTCATACAAGATATTACGTAAAATTTTAAGTTTGGTTAGCTAGAATTTGTATTTTGGTTCGGATTGCAAAATGAGGGATTATGTAAAATGTTGCGTAGTGAAAGTAAAATTGTGTGGGATTTAAGCGTGACATTAATAATTGGCGCAATTTGTGTATTTTCTAATAATACAAGAAGTAGCAATTGGTAGCTCGTCAGTTAAGTTATAGCGTGGATTTAATCTATAACCGATTTTATACCAGACTGGTAAAATGTTCGAATCTATTATAAGAAGTTGCGATTCGAAGGTTAAACTTTATATACTATGTTAGTTTTGATATTGAGTCGTAATCAATATTTAACATGAAAAAAATTACCAAATCTAGGAGTTTTGAAAAAAGCCCACATTCGTTTAAGCCCTTTCATATCAAATCTTCAAGACACGGTTATCTAAAACTTTACAATTACAGATCTTGTGACTCAATGTGACTACTTATCACAAGAGGGTGTAGTTCTGTTTATGAACAGCCCCCCAATAAATATGGTTAATTTGGTAAAAAAAAACTCTGCTAATAAACGTAGTCATCCTTTCAAATATTGCCAAAAACTTTCTGTTAAGAAACTCTTTGAATTATTTCTTAGCTGCAGTCTAATAATGTTGCCATATTGTAGTGAATGGGAGTTTCTTTTCATAGTTTACACGGGATATTAAACACATAACATAAAACTGAATGATTTTTGAAGTTCAAAGACTTTAAAGCTTTTTGCACAAAACTGTAAAATGTACTTTTTTAAGTATTCATAAACCTATTTCTGTTTAAAACAACTTGACCAATTTTCCAAGTCTTAAAACCTGTCATAGTATGCCACATTCTACGCCAAATCACATGCCAAGCTTGTGCGGAACATTAAACGATATTAGTGCCTAAAAATTCAAGCACTAACATGATAGAATGCCTAACTTTAAAGGCATAAACATAAAACAGAAACATTTCTTAATGAATTTATTTTATTATTTACATATTTTGCACATTAATGTCACTCGTTATAGCCCCAGACCCATCGAATATTTCTCAAATTGTTGTCATATTTCTATGTGCGCATATTTTTGGGTGTTGTGTATACCCTGTACCCATAATGTAAAAGGGTATTATAGATTTGTGCAATGTATGTCACAGTTAAAAGTAGGCGTCGCAGACCATGAGTTCCATGGGAAAAAATTCTTAGCATTGACTCGGGTATCGATTGTCCCTCTGTATGAGTCGCTAGATCTGCGAGACCATCAGAGCTAGAGTTGAGTTTAATAACTCGAAATTTGACAGAAATTGTGTCGCACCTATGTGCATCTTTTCTTCTTAATAAGCCAGAACAACCCGTTACCGGGTTACGGCTTTCTTTCATTGGAATTGGGATTTTACATATGCGTGCTAGGTTATAAAATTTCGTGTGAATACTCGTGTGAGCCGCAAACGATTTACCATGATTACGGCAACATCCCGCAATCTAATGATTTGAAGATTGCTACAAATATTTATGCCCAAGAATACTGAAATTATGGACATAAAAGTAATTTTTGCCTCCATAATAACCAATATCCCTATAGAAAAACTTCTCAATTAGAACTTCCCAATAGGAACATGCCTACAATCATATCGAATTTGTGAAAAGAGACATAAGAGTAGATACTGCCGTTCTCATTTTTAAAAGTATACTGGGGACAAAAGGATACAGGGTACCCCACTGTCGGGTACTGTCCCGACTGTCTGTATTAAATTTGCTTCCCATTTTATACCCTGTACCAATAGAGCAAAGGCATGTAAAAAAGGTCTGTTCAACAACTAGGAAAAAAAAGGAATAAAACCCCATAAAGTCCATAACGATTAACTTGCCAAAATGAGTCGATTAAGCCAGGTAGTTCTGTCTGTTTATCGGAGTTAAAGTTCTTCAATCGCTTTTACTTTTAAAACTTGGTCACTCTTTCTCCCCATCGAAATGTGTTTTTTGCCATTAATTTCGAATATAGAATCTTGAAACTAGCGAAGCCTTGTACTCAGTAAGAAGAAAAATAATTAAGTACCTGTCCAAGAAGTGTTGAATACAAATAATAAACAAAGGGGCTACAGTGTATATTATAGTCGTGTTGTGCCGGCGTTCACTTGTTTTCTTTTATTTATATGGGCCAACTCGTTGGCAAATGGATTGGTTTTTAAGCCTGAATGCTTTGCGTGCCTAGTCCTTGGGTACCACCCCATAACTTTATAAATAGAAGTTTGGCTCATTATGTGGTTCAAGCTTTATTGGGTTATATTTTTATCTTATCTATGGCCAGCCCAAAACCCACTTGGCCATGTGTTTTGTCTTGGATATGGCACAAATAGGCAGTGTATTTTATTAAAATTTAAGCAAATTTAAGTGCTGACATGTAGAAAGAAGCTCTTGGACGCTGTGTAGAGTGCAAAAGTCTCGCCCGAGGGTTTTTCTTTCTTATTTTTGTTTTGCCTAGGGATTGGCAAAGTGTACTAGACAAGCGTTTCACTTTATACTAACTATAAAAGTTTGTTGTTGCATGTAAAAGTGTCAGCTCTGTCTTCGCCGTTGACAGCTTCTGTTTGCATCAACGACCAGTGACGTAGATGGAAGGGATTTAGGATGTAGTACACCAAAAATAGTATAGAATTTGAATTTGAATAAAACATTTGTGTACATTTGAAATAGGGTTGCAGAATACACCAGTTAACTGGTTGGATTTTCAACGCTTTTAAAGATATTTTCGACTTATTGAAGAAATGCTTTTAAGAGTTATCTAATAAACCGACGGATTGCATATTGAGCAGATAGATTAACTTTATGGGTCTTCGAGAAAGAATCATTAAAATGTACATGAAGAATTTTCGGTGTTCATTCGAATTTGACAAAGCAGCTGATGTATATGTATATCAAAACATTAGCTGTTCGTAGAGTCGAAGTGTAACCGCTAGATATTTTTCCAAAAGTAAACATCTCGACATCAAGGTCTTCTGCAGGAAGGGGGCGCATAGCAAAAAGCTATCTACGCCACTGGCAACAACAAAGACAAGACAACAACAACTCTTGTAGTCTTCCCGACTTGGCTGGCCAATGCTCCGCTGAGAAGAGTTCAAGAAACGGCCACGGCATTTATATGCAAATAAAATGAAGCGTGAGATATTGTTATCAGACGATGTTACTCACTGTGAGATTCCTTCGTGAAATGCAGTTTTTGTTTTGTTGTAGCTGTTGCTGCTGTTGTTAGGTTCAAGCACAAGTTCATCAACCAAATGGCTAGAGTGTTTCCATTATAAATAAGTTGCGAAAAGTCTCTGCCAATTAAACAGCCATAAATTATGCATAGTTTACACTCAGGTTGCAGCGCTACGCCCGCTACTACAACTCTATAGACTATAGAATTGCTGACAAAGCAGCTGCAGCTGGCTCTTACTTCTACTTGTTTTGGGTTTTTGCTGGACACATCAATATAATAGTTTGCATTTTAAATAATGTCAAGGTCGGTGCGTCAAATCTTTGACAATATACTGCAAAGTCATGAGATTTTTGTCTTTTACACAACAATTTTGGCTACTTGCAACTTGCCAATATCTCTGCATTGGTATTGGAGTTGTCTGTGTGCGGCGCCGGCAAATGATGTCATGTTGTCGTTGTCCCAAATTGCTCCAGTTTTTCACCCTTTTTTGTTTGGCTTTATCGTTATTGTCATTGCTGTTTTCCATTTTGCTTTTGACTTTGTCACGCTTTTTCAACGCTTTTTGAACGCTTTTCCACACTTGACTTCTTTTTGCTAGAGCGTTTTTCTTTTAACGGCACTAATAACTTGGGTTTTTGCAACATTTTTTTCTGTTGTTGTCGCACATTTGAGTGCATTCAAAGTGCAACAACGCGTTGCACATCTTTTGCTGCTTTCTTGTTGCCTGCTGTTGCTGTTGCATTTGCATTCTGCACATCCATTTGTCGTTTTTCTCGTGTTTGCTCTTTGTTTTGAAAAACTGTTTGCACTAATGGCTGCTCGACTTGCATTTTATATGCTTTTGGTCTAGTTTTTGCACCTCTCCGGGGCATCTAATCTATGGTATGAGCATATGCATATGCGGCCGCATTTTGAAGGCTAAAGCAGCAAGTATCAAGATCTAAACATTGAAATAGTTGTAAATGGTTGAACCAAATGCAGTTGGTAAGGGTTAAATGGTGCACCAACTTTGCTGTTTGACGAGTTTCAATTGCAAGCTGCATTAGTTATGCAAAAGATCGAATGAAAGCGTTTCAAGTTTACTTAAACAACTCTTGAGATATGAGACCAATATTTGCAAATACTTGTCAGTTTGTTATCAGATGATTTACTCATTTCAGTCTATTCAAAGCGCTTAAGCTCTTTGTCTTTCACTGTTACATGGAAGTCGAATGAAATTTAGCTCATCTGCTATATTCACTATCTTTGCTTTTCGTTTTGAAAACTCTGAGCTCTGGTATTAATTAATCTTTCTATTCTAAATATAAAGTTTTGAAAAGGTAAAAACAAAAGTAGCAGTTGAAATTCGTTGGTAGACCAGCAAGTTTAAAGAGTGTAGATCATCTGGCTCTATGCCATGTGCCTGAATGTTTCAAACTATGATAGATCAACTTTGATAAATTATTTCTCCCTCTCTTTGCGATAAATTCCTAATTAAAGAAGTTAAGTTAAGTTAACATTTAATAAATAAATAGGCTAAGGAATATTTTGATACCCCTTTTTCACCAACTATATGGAAACAAATATGGGTGAAACTTATATTATTGTGTAGGGAATTTTCATAAGATGTGCAGAATATAATTTGTATTCATATATTTTTGCAAATCATTGATAAAATTAATAAAAAAAACATTTATGTTGAGATGTATTTACTTGTGTTGGTAACTGTTAACGAACATTTTCTCTGTTAAATAAATCAGCCCTAAATCACTTATCATTTTCAGCCCTGAAGCAGCCCCTCAACTGAAGCTATGAATCCCTGGGCAATGCCCATGCAAAACTCATGAGAGGAAAGAGAGAGAGACTCTTAATTTGCAGTCGGAATTCGACGGCCGGGCTATCCGAGTTATGCGTAAACAAAATTCATACTCTAGTGCTAAAACTTGATTAATGGATTTTTTTAGTCTAAATCATCTTAACCTTCGCACCAATAGTTTGGGCAGTACATCTCTCTGATCAATTGATTCTGCATATGTGTCTATCCATAGTTAAAAAATAAGCCACGGCGCTTGGCGTTATAACAGTCGATGCACTCACAACATTTATTTATAGGTTTTTTTCCATGCCGAATGAATGGAGAATTGGTCAATAAAATATAATGGCAGGCGAATGCAAAATAAATCGATATGGTAGTTCAAATGAATGTTTTTTAATTATCGAATGAGCTTTATCAACTGCACATAAAAATGTTTAAAAGATATTTTATGAAATCGTTATATTTTATTGATACTTTAACTATTGTTTTAGCATTGAAGTTGTTCAACTCAATGAACCTATCATTTTTATGGAGTTTCGGTTGGAATTAGAGTGAAAGCTGTTGTAAGAGCATATGGCATTATCTGCTTAAAAATTATATTTATAATTGAAAAAGGTGACGCTTCAAACTATGACAGATACAGACATTCTATTTTCAACTTTTTTTTTTGTTCCCACATGTTCCCATCTTGTGTTGACATGATCAGCCCTTTTGAGTTTTTATTTTTTTAAGATATAAATGTTAGATGTGTTACAATAGGTCGACCATCGGCCACCAAGCTGAAATTGAGCAGCTGTTTCAACCAATACTAACCTAGTTTTGGTTTGCTTTGCTTTTGTGGCCGCTTGATTAGCGTTTGCTTTCGACATCATAACCATATACACATTCGTACCCAATTATGACATTTTCGAGCATATAAGGATCGTCGTTGACAGCACAACAACAAACTTGACACTGCCACACGTTTTCTGCACAAAACATCCAAAAAATTGAATGGGATAAGCGAACCTATATGCCGAGATGCTCAGCAACATCCCTAATTGTGATTCGACAATTTTCCATAACAATTTTCAAAGCTGCTTCAACGATTTCAGCGGTTGTTGATATGCTGGGTTGTTCAGCTCAATGCGGGTTTACTTCTTGCAAAAAATTCAAAGATGATTGCATTTTAGCTTTTATTATGCTTGTTACCAACTATTTAGTTTATCGAGGTCTAGATAACTGACATCTTTAGCAGACATCTCAGTTTGCATTCACCTATATAATTTGCACATAAATAAGCTCTTGTCTTGGAAAAGTTTTTAGTATGTAATAGCTACTTTCTTTGTGTCTTTACTGATCCCATAGTCCGTCATACTCTTATAATTTCGTTGACCTGCCCTGTGTTTAACTCTTGTAAACTTTGCCTCAGCTATTTCTCATGTTTCCACACTCTCTTTGTCTCTCTCTCTCTCTATCTCCCTTTGAGCATATAATTTGCTGACCCTAACTGCACTGCAACCCAATGAAAACCCTTCAAACTTTCACCACAACTCATTACCAACACTTAACACAACTCTGTTGCTGCTGCTGCTCTCACTCCTGACCTTGCTGCGGCGCACTCATTCAAAGGTCAAATGTCATAAAGTAATTTTTTTTTGTGGCCACCAAATGTTGACAACGGAAACACTAGAAAGAAGTGAACACAATCGAACCGCCCTCATACAAGATACATGCATATAAAGTAAGAACCGAACCAACATTGAAGAGAAGCACTTGAAAATTAAGAACTATCAAATTCGTTGGTTTGGGGCAAGTGAAATTCGAGCATTTATTCAATCAATCCTCCCTCTTCAAACTCCACCGCAAAGACACAAAAGTGCTCGCGACTGAGTAATTGATATCAATGCCGAAGCCAATAATAGACAAAACGCATAAAAATATATACAACAAGCAAATTAGATAAGGCAAAGTAGCCTAGAAAAAGTCACAGAAGTTACGATACTTTCTGTAATTTCTTATCTTTCTACTAAGTTTTACGTTATTATTTTTATATTTAAGCTTTTTTTTTTTTTAATAGAGCGCTACAAGAAACCGCAAGAAATTTTTATGCCGTTTTGAGCTGATTACCACGTAAAGTTCAATATAATAATAATGAGATCTCGAGGCGGTTGAGGCTGTTGTTTTGTGTTGGGTTGTGTTGGGTCGTACGGCCGTTTCTGGCCTTTCGATTTCTTTTTCACGCCTTTCACGTGATGTTGTCCAAATAGGCTTTTGTCTTGCTTTTTTACGAGTACATATTCGCCATTAATTGAAATTTTGCTATGTTTTATACTCTTCAGAAAGTGCAGAGTATTATGAGTTTGTTAGGAAGTTGGCAACGCATTGCAGTTAAAATGGTGTGTGAAATGCACCTGTTGGTACTTCTGAAATAAGTTATAGTCACCAATATTAGATTTTAACTAATGTGGACTTTACACTGACTACTTGAAACATGATACATGAGACATAGCGATCATTTCAAACCTATTTTTAAAAGTGTAATCATTAAATTGAAGTAGCTTTAACAAGCTGTCGAGTATATAGAGAATATAATAGTCGGAGTCTAACCGGCTCAAATGATTAGTAATCAGTGATGTAAATCGAAACCATACATCGATATTAACCATCGCATAGTCAATGGACAGCGATGTAGGTCGATGCATCGGACTAAAAATATCGATGCATCGATGGTTTTCCGATGTTTTGTTTTTGAAAATTTGACTATTTAGAAGGAAACTTTGTTGTTGAATACAAAATGTGTTAAACTAGAGCTATGTGAACAAAAGAAGATTTATAGATACTATGTACCAAATACATAGAATTCAAAATCAACGACATAGGCTTTTTTTGTTGCATAGTTAATTAAAAACGGTTTCCGGATTCGAAATCAGCGACCCCGAATTTACCGAAAAAGGTAACTTTAACGCCTGGGTTTTTGTTTTATTTTTAAGGAAATTTAATAAAATTGACTATTGTGGGATTGTTTCGATTTTCCCAAATAACTGCCATTTCGTTACCAATTTCGCTCAAATTGTTGTTGAAATGTTCGCAAAGATTATCGAATCGAAATGGAATTAAAATTTTTTGTTATTTTTGGTGAAACTACAAGAAGATTTTTCGATTTTTGACAAAATTGTTTGAGTTTATTGCCCTGTACCTAGCTATCGAATCAAGGAAAAACCGTCTGAGAAACATTGAACCGATATTTAGTTTTCTTTTCTGGCTTGACTTCAAAATGATAAAAAATGGATGTTAATCAAAATCTGTTGTATGGCAATAATTACAAGTTATTTTTAATTTAAATGTTTCCCTATTTATTAATATAAACCCAATATCATGTTTCCGAAAGATCTTCTGAAGCCGATATGTAAGAGCTAGAACAATAGGCATTTTACAAAATATGAGACTCTTTCATAAAAACACCTTTTTTCCAATAAAAGCAGGCTAACCCAAACTTTAAGGCATCTGTTTCCCCGAGGCGGTGCCTTAGCGAGTTCTTGATCTTCTTAAATCGATTTTAAATTTGTTTTAAAGTAGATACAACATTGTACCAAAGGACTCCAGGATATTACTTCTTTTATCGAAAAATGTCTAATTGAGATGTTGACTAAAACTTTACATAAAAAGTAGTAAAATTAGAAAGATTGATCAACACAGAACACTAGTAGAGATACTTTCCATATGTCAGCTGTAAATAAATTTGATTGAAAATGTTATCGACTTCTTTAGCTAAGAGTATACGAACTTCAATGCGCTGGAATAAGATTTTTATTATTAACATTTATGTTGTTTTTTATATTAACGTTTAAAATTATTAAAGTCAATTTTTAACATACTCATAAAAAAAAGGCATCAATTAGTAGCTGCAAAACCATCAAACACTTTCACATTTTATCAAACCGTTTATCAATGGTACGTATGTACGCTCAGAGGCGGTTCCGAGTCTTTGCAATTTTCAATTTTATAGATCCTATGTTTTATGATAAGCCCCAAATGACAAGCTGTCAGCTAGTCGAACACGCCTCCCATAGGGGCAGCCCCAAAACCACTCACTTTCTTATTAATTAAAAAGTACGCCGACTTTGTCACACCTACTACAAGTAGCAGTAATACCAGGTAGTACTCCCAACTGACAACATTGACCCTGACCCGGCCGAGACGGCCGCTCGGTTGTTGGCTTTTTGCGTTTTAATTTTCTATTTATTTGTTGTGAAAATTTCACAAAGTTCACTTCACATATTTAATAGGCTTTATTTTTTTTTTGCTCTTGACAAATTAGAATTTGTTTTTCTCACTCTTCGGCCGCTTGGCAATAATTTGTTGCATATACTTATTAAAACAACAACAAGGTAATTTCAAACTTGTTAGCTGTTTTTGCCTGCATTTGCTTTGTTTTGTGTTTTTGTTTTCTTGGCTTTTAACTTAGCTCATTTTTCCAGTTTATTATGAAAATTTATCATATTTGTTGCGCCGAACAAAGCCAAGCAGGCAAGCAAGCACTCAGCCAGGCGTACATTTACTCACTCATTCACTCATTCGCTCACTTATTCGTTCATTCATTCAGTTAGCCATGTTTGCATGCAGTTTTGCGGCGCAAAAGGGGACTCCGTCCGTAAATGTGATTAAGTTTTTATGCTTCGACAGCTTCTGTGCTTGACTCAATTTATGTAGCTGTTATGCCTAAGCAGTCGAAGTTGAGGGAGGGGGCACAACGTGTTGCAACTGAGGTGCTGAAGGTGACGTTGGTGTTGTCAGTCCACTGACTGTTCTTGGTCGACTTGGTACAATGCGCTGCATTGGAATGGGCCACAAATACGCCTTGGGGAATGCTGGAATTGGGTCACAGCTTGTTCCGAGCTTATCCTTGTTAGTGAGTGTTAATTGGTATTAATTATAGCAGTTATATTTCCAAGTATATTAAAGCTTTGTTTAACTTTGGACAGAAATGCACAAAATATTTTGTTTTTGAATAAGAAATAACAATTAAACCGAAATTAATCTCATGGAATACACATGGAATTGAATTGGTTGCCAGAAACAATACGGCATTGAGGCTAATTGTGTTCCCTAACTGGACCTTTTAAGAACTTTATACAACTTGGTAAAAAGCATTTCCCAGTTTACCTATAACCTTATTAGATTTCGATTACGTTACTTAGATTTCGATATATTTTGAAGTGAGTCGTTCGGACAATGAACGCATTCTATATGCATTAAAGAACTGCATTAAAATAATCTAAACAGAGATTTATTTTTCTATGTCATAATGTTAATATAAAACTCAGCTTGGCGCAAAGCCTGCTATGTGAATCAGAGAATATCTTTTAAACGTCTTTCAAAGAATTGAACATGAAGCAAATCGATATCAATTTTTCTATACAATGATTTGGGATCAAAGAACACTTTCTCTACATATTTAAAACAATTAAGCATTACACAGATGATTTGAAACCAATGCTTAAGTAACCGATCATTAATGATATATTCCTGCGTCTTTTGCACAATAAAATATAAAAGTTTTCTAATTGGTAGCGAATATATTTGGAGTACTTAAGCAAAATTTTGTCATTATTAGTAATAACGTAGCGTAACAAAATAGTTTTCTTGGATCGTTTTCCTTTCTGAGTTGAGCTCTAACATGCAAGATGAAGTTAACAACTTCTTCAGTAAGATTTAATACAGAGGGAATCCTGGAGACCCTTCATGTTTTCGAAGCATTGTCTGTTACATGAAATTACAAGACAGCAAAGAACACACAAGCTAACTACTACTTAGAGAAGAAACTTTTTGCATAACCTTGCTTGTACCCCCTTCATCAATACTTTAAGAGGATCACGAGTTTTAAGAATCACAATTCTTTAGACGCCTGTCACACGAAACGAGATTTTCTAACGAGTTCGTGTGAGTAGTACCTCGCACCGTTTGATGTCACGGTAACACCGCTCGTTAATTATCTCGTCTGCAATCCTATGCGACTTTCTTCATTTTAGAATGCAAACTAATATCGAGCAAGGTTTTGTGCAAAGTGTTGTAAAGTGCGATTCAGTGTTGTGACCTCACAGTTTAGTACTGCAAGTGGGCCGAAACAAAGCGTCCTGGTATCAAATACTTCGTTTGCTCCTCTATTGCTCCCCCTCTCTTGTTTTTTGCATGTCTTTCTTCGCGAATGCCCCTACTTGCTTACTTTTTTAATACATACTAGTGTTACCCTTGGCGTCGATAATCGACAATTTAATAAGTTACGAAGAAGAAAAAAGAAAACAGGAAATAAAAACGTTTGTGTACAATGTATTTTGTTGTTGTTTTTTTATTTTACCTGTCTAAAACATAACGTAACTATGTAAAACTTATATTCTGCAAACCGCAAGTATTTTACCTTTCGAATGGTAAAGGATTCACCTGAAAATGTAGCGTTATTGTGAAGTAATCGGTACCACACTGAATTTTCGTTTAGCGTAGTTAAACATATATAGATTGGTATTTTATAAAACGCGATTTTCAATGAACCGTCAAAAATCCTACTCCTATCGTTTGGTGCCAATTGTAAGATTATCAGTAATAATTTAAAAGTCGCGCGTGATATTTTTTTCACTTGAGAATCTCGCTTCGTGTAACATGCGCCTTAAGACGAATAACCAGGGTTTGCTCCCTGATTCCAAGTAAAGATATTTGCAAAATTTAAAATGCATGCAACATAGGATTCCTTAAGCTTCAGCGACACACTGCGATTGCTGTGAGTATGGACCGCATAATAATAGGGCTGCTGATGCTTCTGCTGCTGTCATAAAAACTGAAACACTAGACAACTCTTCTTTTTTTGTAGTACTCTTTTGGCACTGTTTTTGTCAAAGAGCATGAAAGTAATAGAGTGGATTCTTGGCCGTTTCATTGAGCCGGCTTGCTGAAAAGCGACCATCCCCAAGACAGTTCATAAATGTGCCAATTTTTTTTCTTTCTCTTTCTGAATTTTGGCTACGAGCGAGTCGGTCTAACATACACAGCAACACAAGCAGCATCATGTCTTGAAAATGGTCGCTTTTCAGCAAAACTTTAAATTCTTTTACGGTCCAGGATTCCACTCTATTAAATTCATGCTCTTTGGTTTAGTATAGGAACCGATATAATCGGTAAACCGAAACAAATATCGGCGAATCGAATCGAAACCGATATAATCGGTAATCGGAATCGAAACCGTTATTATTGAAAGAAGAAACCCGAAATAAAACCGTTTACCGGATCAGGAATACCGGTACTACCGTAATCGTAACCGTATCCAAAACAAGTTGCGGTTCGAATCCCTGCTTGTGCTTGTTATTTTGCTAAGTTCTATAGAGTAAAATGTCTACTATTTGGTAAATTACGTCTAAACTTCAAGTTTAGTACCTTTATGATACGATTATAATGTTCATTAAGAAGAGTTAACTTTGTTTGAATTTTTTTTAACAGCTTATTTACAACAGCTTCGTTTAAGTTGCCTCAGACCCTAATCTGTATATGCTAAAATGTGAACATCTGCATTTAGCCAAAAGTTAATTGCCTCTTTAAGTCGTTTAAGTCCTATCACCTCAAACTAACGAACCATTTATCATATTTTTATGATCTTGAAAGTCATTAGTTTTAGGCGAAACTCTTCCGAGTTGAAACCCCTCTACACTACATGTCAGCAGTTGCAACGTTAGCAGTGTACCAACCAAGCCTAAAGTTTTTCAAAATGTAATTGCATCGAAGTTAGTGGGAAGAAAAGCAAGACGAGTTCATGGCTAGGCAACGTAATATAAGCAGACACATAAATACTTTCAGACAGACAGCTAGACCGACAGTTGCCAATTGGCGTATTTCCTGCTCTATGAGTATATTGCATTTAAAAATTTTACATTTATTGACAAAACATTTTGTGATTTATGGGCAGAGATGGGCTCTAAAGCGAGTGTTATGCCGTCTTCCCCCTGGAGTCCACATAAAACAAATTGCATTGTTCTCTCGCCATTGCAATGCCATTTGTGGCATGCAACGAAGGTCAATTAATGGAATACAATCTAAACGATCAAACAAACACTTTCCATTGAAGTGCAGTTTGCAAAGCGCGGCGCGTTGACAGGCGTCAATTGGTGTGGGATGTGCGAAAGAGTGCGCGACACAATCGAATGGTATTCGGAATATTTTGGAATACATTTGGTTGGCTGCGATTTTGCGATTTCAACTATATGATCCAAAAATAGCCATAGACATTGAGTACATGTCACTGGCACATCATTTCAAATTGAACGAGCCCCGGATATGCCCCATTCCATATGCTCAATAAACAATAGAAGAGATGTGCTAGGAAATGCTGGCCAAGTCCAAACAGTTTCCTTCAGCCGTCATTTGATTTTTAGAAAAGTTTTGTCTTCTGTTGTAGCTGCTTTTGGCCAATATGATTCATAAGCTCTAATTATAGCCCCCAGCCTCAAATGACGTATGTACAGAATTTCAGCTAGGTATTCTAAAGACCTTGAGTAACAACACGATTTTAAGCACCTCTCACTCATCATCTTGTGTATATGACATTTGACTGCATATATTTCTACAGGTTTATTCATAATTGTATACTGTATCTATACTTTCAGCTTTAGCATCAAAAAATTATACAAAACTTGTTGAGTGTTTTGAGGACGACCAGAAAAATTTACTGTCACGACCAATTTTCTACAACACCAATGTTTTCGGCCTGCTAATTTCCATTTTAAGGTGAGTTTTCATTTTATATGTAAAATACATTTCGTGTACAAATATTTAAGCACATAGGTAATATAATTTATCATATAATGTACAATATTTTGTAGAACTCAATATGTATGTAAATTTCGTATCGTTTAATATATATGTATGTATGAATCATAAGCATTGGAATAATACTCTTATTATGCAAATGAATGAATAAGATTGCTATCTAGCGGGCAACTATGGATAAAAAGATATGGACATTTCCAGGGCTATTCACGTGACAGTCCTATATCTTCTAGACAAAGCAAAACATCCATATTTTTTATTGTTTTAATTTTTAGATAGCACTTTAGTGGCATTATACATAGATACATAGTGTAAAATGTCTGAGCTATCGACAGTATGCAAATCGTGATACGTGACGTGACGTATTCGTCTCTGCTTTGCGTGCGTCTTCTCCAATTAGTGATACCAAAGGTAGCTAGTGTACTCTCTACCTGGTGAGGTAGACGAAATCCTTGACAACATCAAACGTATAGTTTTCAACTTTAATCTATCTCTACTCAAGGAAAGCATATACTTCGTCTTGCTCTTATTTACAACCAGACCCATCCTGGCAGATTCCCTCTCAATAGCCGCACGGAAAAAGGTTCGGAAAAGCTCTTTCCTACCTTGACGGATCTGCGTGTGTTGCTTTACGTCACTTTGCATAGTCGTAACAACTTTGCAGGGATTCAAAACTCAGACAGTGCGGCTTATACGCGATCCCCCAACGGGTATTAACATATCAAATGCTGCTTTAGGTACAATCGCCAAAGAGATGGTGAGTGTCGATTTGGTACTGTAAATTCATTTGTAACTTTAAATAATCTTACTAACTCACGTTATTCTCAATCAAAAGTACTAGAAAGTATAAAAGTAGTGTACAAGTTTTACTCCCAATAGTGTTGATTTATTATGAATTCCAATGTAATTTTAGTGCATATCGTTAATTCCCAGTTCCCAAAGCCCAAGTCTCATTTCCCAATCTAAATGTTTATGAATTCCACTCAGTCCGCTGCATATTTGACATATTTGTCAGTTTTGCTGATTGAGTTTGTCCGCCAGTTGCACCTGGCATATGCGCTTTCTCAGCTGCACTTGTCGTCGGCTATTATTCATAGATTTGCAAATCGTACCTAACCCCACTAACGGTCGAGGGGATTTCATCTTTGTCAAATTGTCGTCCATCTTGTTATAGCCTCATGCGTTTTTAATTAGAAAACGGCAAAAAGCAGCGTTAAAACTGGCCAACATCCAACTTGCAAAGTGCAAAGTTTATTGGGCCAATAATACACGTTGAAATCATCGAAACGATTTAAAACGAAATTGAAATTGAAACTGCCAACAGCAAAATCGAAGCAAAAAGAACGAATGTAATGAATGACAAAAACTATTTTTAATTGTATAGCACTATTGCATTCCACTGCTTCTCTTTCGGAATTGGTTTTACCCTGTAATACCGCCGTTTCAGTTTCAATATTCTTTTGGTTGTAATGCCATTTTAATTGATTTTCTTTGACACGGACAGACACAGTCACCACAGCCAATTGGCCTGGCCTCATGGTCAGCGACTTGTTTTCAATTTGCCAAAAGAAAAACTGGTAATTTATTGAGGGGCAAAGAAAAAAAGTAGCGAATTCGACATGAAAATCTGCAACTTTCTTTTTACACAAATTTTGTTATTTTTTTGTTTTGTGTGATTTGAAGCAAGTGAAAATTGTTCTACTTCTGACACTTTTGGTTGTTGTATTAACTGTTGTTGTTCCTGTTTTTGGTGCTGCTAATTTTAGCGTGAAAAACTGCGTGGCTTAAGATTGCATGACGCCTTGTTTACTTTGCCGCAGTGAAATCTAATAGATACTTGCTTTAGATACATAGATACATATTTATATGATTGCTGTGTTTGCTTAAAAGTATAAAGGAATTCCGTTTCCTGTGGTGTTGTTTTCTGTTCTACTAACGAAATGGTTTGCAAAACTTAGGTGCACATGGGAGAAGCTTTATATATCGTATGTAGCTGAAGGAGGGGGCCGAAAATCAGTTAATTTCGCGCACTCCTAGACTTTTGATAGGGAATATAGCCACTGGCATTGTTGTTATATTTAAAAATATCATATTTCTTTATCGAAATTATTAGCGATATATCATGGAAATTTTTCTTTACAATTATTGCTATTTTAAGTTTTTTCTTATATTCGATATTTGACACAAAATAAAGATAGAATCTCGCTCACTCAGATGGGTCCTTGGACAAACTAATATCCCCGGAAATTAACTTGCGGACAACCTATCGAGGTATGGTGCTGCGGACCCACTTATAGGACACCTTTCTGTGGCATTGGTGACACACCATCAAGCAACTTCTAAGGGAAGAGAAAACACTAGAACTTGATAAACACTCCTTAGACAGGCCAAACAGTTGAATTCTTAAAGGTCAGCTTACTGTACACGGCAGACTTAGAGGTCACCAGTTGCGGTACCTGAAGGTTCTCTGAACTTGAGGAGGAATCCTCCCAGCACATTCTAGCTGAGTGTGATGCCTTGGCTGATGTTCTTAGTATACATAATCTCGCTTCTGGCGCCTACGACTAATGCAGAAGTACAGAATACCACAATCTAGATGTTTTCATATACGATTTGTTGTGATGCTAAATCATATTTGATTTGGTAGCGGCGATTTCAGTAGACTGCTACATTGGCAGACTTCTTTGAATAATCCAAAACTTTTGTACACATTAACAGAAACGAAAAACCAAATTCTCTTCAAATCTCGCAACAGATGTAATGTATCGGAAACTTGCATTTGGGAGCTCATTGTAATCCCTCCTAAACTACATATGCCCATATTTCACTGTACTATGTACTCGAAGAGCTCTTTTTATGCTTTTGCCACAATTTTATTTACAACTTTTACGTGTATAACCGCCCTATAATTATTTGTGGTGAGTTTATTGAACCATAAGCAAAGCAGGTTACGTCAAATGTATAGTTTTATACGTACATATGTATGTATGTACGTACGTAGTACTAGCTATTTGTGTTGTAGTTCTTTTAGAACTCAAATTTTTGGACATGTTTATGTATTGTTATTTACGGCAACCAGAACGACTAATGTTTTGTTCTTGTTTTTATGCCCCAAGCGGGTCATTGCCATATGCTGCAAGAACACCGTTTACACGTGTGTGTGTGTGTGTGTGTGTGTGTGTGAGTGTGTGTGTGTGTGTGCTACACATTCACAAAAATACACACACGCATTGGATACATGTTAACATTGGCATAGGCGTCTCTTGGTAGCTGACAAGCCACCGGTAGGTGTCGCTGCCAGCGGGCCAACTAGTTGGCCTGGCCAATGCCGCCGCCTGTGCCGTGCATGTTGGCGGCAGACCAGACCCCGGGATGCCTAATATGTTACCAGCTATCCATCCGCCAGCAACAACAAACTAGTCCGTTTAGTACGCTGGAATTGCAGTACGCCTTTACACGATGCGCTGGCAACATGCCACGCCCACCTGCTCAGCAGCTCTTTCACTTGTTGTGTGGTTGTTGTGCGCTACTGTATCATAAATTTTCTCTATATGCTCCGAATGTTGTTGCAGTCCAACTGGTTGTAACTCTTGTCGTTTTTGTTTTTGTTGTTGTCGCTGTTGTGGTGGCTGATCTAATGACTCCCACAGGCAAGTAATTTGTTTAATTGGCAGTTGCTTTCAAATTGATTTGGAATTGTTATAATTATAAGTAACATGCATTTTTTTTCTTCTTCAGCTCAATATCTACTTACTTAATATATGTATATTGTGTTTATAAGTTGTGGCTTTTAAAAATTATTAAATTGGTTGTTGCACCATTTTGGCATGAGGTCAGCGGCTGCTCGTAATCCTTCTATATGTTAGCTTGTAGTACTGAAATATGCGATTTAGCCAGTTTCCACAAAAGTTCCATTCACAAGTTTAATGCCTCATTAAGTAGGTCGGAATCGCACAAAAGAACGACATTTTTAATGGTCTGCCTCATTCAGCAGATTTAGTTTAGTTTCTGAATAACATTTCATATGATAAAATCGAATCTAAGAGGTCTTATTAAAAGTTTTAAGTTTATTTAAAGATCCGTTTCAAAGTTATATTTAGTTCTAAATGTGATTTGTTTAGCATTGCAAAGTTATATGAAAAAAGGTATAAAATGAATAATAAAGTGAGTCAACTTAAGTTAATCTCTAAGTTAATCATATCTATCATATCATGTTTTCAAGATTTTATTTAGTCCCTGCAGGGGATTTTTATGGAAACAACTATTTGTAAACTCTGTGTAAAAGGAATATTATAAATTTGTAAAGAAAATGGCTTAGCGTACCATAAAACAACATTTTAAACAAACAAATCCTATAACCACACTAGTAGTTGTAAGAATCATTAGTTCTTCAAGAGAATTGGGAAATGTAACAGTTTTAGACTTTATGGTAATTGCCAGCTAGAGCCACCAAATTTGGTATGTAGACTCATGTGAGTCCAATAAACGCAACTATGTTTATATTTAGCATAGAGTGATGCCCTACGACTGATTCAAATTTTGTGTACCAGCAAAGATTTCCTTTGGAAGTATGTGGTAGCTATCTATATATAAATACGCTAAACGAAAATTCAGTGTGGTACCGATTAATTCGCAATAATGCTACGTTTTTAGGTGAAACCTATACCATTCGAAAGGTAATATGCTTGCGGTTTGCAGAATATAAGTTTCACCTGGATAAATTGCGTTTTAGACAGATAAAAACTGATTTTAAGTAAAAAAAAATAACAATAAAATACATTGTACAAACAAACGGACTTATTTATTTGCTGTTATGAGAGCGTGTATTTAGTCCTCAAATATCGACGACAAGTCAAAGACTAGTACCCATAAAACCGCTCCCAAACGAAACTGATATAATCGTTACCAAGTAATCTTAACTAACCATTTTAATCACAATTTTAAAATAATGAAATTTGTCTTTTGAAACTTTTGTACCAATTTCCCACGCATTTCAGCCAGTTCGCTTAGGTTGGTCAGGGTATCACTACAGTGGGTCTCAAAAAGGCATTTATAATTGTTAACTTTTGGCGCTTGGCCACCCACACTAAGCCGTTGACAATGAGACAGTAATCACTTCTGTCCGTGGCTTTTGCGCATGCGCAACAGTAAGCACCATAAAATGTCAGCCACTTTATAATAAAGTATACTACCATATAAACATATATGTGCCATAAATGCGCCTAAATAAGAGCCGTGCTTGGGCTGTGCGTGGGCGTGGCACATGTGGCACTATATATTTTACTTTTGTTGTTGCATTTGTTTGTTGTTTGTGGACATCGCGTGCGGCTTTTTTTGTAGCATTTTTTGGTGTTGTTATTGGCGTGCGCATGGTAATTTTAGCCACTCTCTGATTCATTGACCAGATTTCATGACGCTGCACAATGGTATTGAAATAGTATTTAACTCTCTTGTTGTAGTTGAAGTTGTAGTTACTGTTGTAATTGCTGCTGTAATTATGAGTGTGTGTGTGTGTGTGCAGCCACATTTGTTGGCCATTATTAGGCGCACGAGTTTGGTTTGGCTTGGCCATGAACCAGTGACGGCCTTTTTGCTCCATATAAAAATACTCTTTGTTTAGCATTAAAAAGTGAAAAAAGCATTTTTATAATTATTTAGCCAACTCATTTAACAAAAGAAAAGTAAATACATTTTTTATTTTTTTTCAATTATTTACGGTATTAAAACTACGTGAATTTGCGCGCAGATTTTACAGAGCAAAGCGAATCAATTATGTGCTTTCACTAGTTCTTCGAAATGCTAAAGCCTTGACGCAAATAACTGAAAGTAAATCAAAGAGTCTAAAAAATTTAGAAGTACGCAAATAGAGTATTCGCCAATAAGTTCGTACCACCTGAACACAGAGCTTAATCCATTATAGAGTTTAGTAATGCCGATTGATGTTTCGAGATTTTCTCATTTCAGTCTGTCGTAACGATAATATATAAAAGATCGATAACGTATCGGTAATATATCGGTAATATATCGGTAATATATCGGTAATATATCGATAACATATCGATCATTTACTAAAAGACAGTCGTAACTTAAAAACGTAATTTTTAAGTTAATAATGCATCATTGTTCGTTATATACTGCTTCATGTTGAGTCAAAATTTCATATAGATGTCTTGTGTACTCCTCCTCGCATAAGAAGGGAATATTTCATTCTTTTTTCTACTAGGTGGCAGCAAATGCAAAACTTTTAACATGTTTACTGCCAAATCGAATATTTTGAGTTTTGTCTTTTAGTTAATGAGCGATACCGATAACAAATCGGCAACATATCGATAACAAATCGATGTCACTCAACGCATCTATACTAAATCGATAACATACTGATAACATATCGATAACGCATCACTAACATATCATAAACACTTCTGACTAGTTCTCATTTATACGTACATATTTTAGCGAGCCACATGAACATTCAAGTCCATGTTCAGAAAATTTGAGACGTTCGCTGCGTTGAGTGGAACTAGAACTTCTATCTTTCTCTCACCAGTTCTTTTCTTACACAGTTGCCCACGGTTTGCTTGCGTGGCGTATTTCAATGTTTCTCTTACTTACAATGGAACCATATAAATGGTTAAAGCGTTTCACTTTGAATTGCGTTACTTAGAATGAAATAAAATACTTTTAATATAGTATAGGTGTTCGACCAACATCGAAAGCGTTGCTGAAAATTTGGTGTTCGTTCAAAACACTATTCATTGCATCATCAGTTTTTATGCTCCGAAAATTCTCATGATTATTTGCTATAATTTCCATGAATTTACTATAACTGTGAATGCATTTCGCAATACTAATACATTAATTTCAATTTTATAGAGCTATTAGATTGGCAATTCTTGCGCGTAGCATTCATTTTGCAACTTCCAAGTGGGTTGATGGACAGCCAATGCAACGCCTCGTCAAACAGTCAGCGAGGCGCCACTTATTTCCAACTAACTTGGCGTCTGCCGTTGCAAATGCATTCATATTTCAAAAAACACCAATGCATTCAGGCAGCAAGCGTAAGACAACAAAGAAAAAGGGAGGTAATAAAAAAAAACATCGGCTGACAATATGTCAAGCGATACATCGCTGCTGCCTTGATAATTCACGCTTGTCTGGCTGCATGACAGTCTGTCTGACAGTCGATGCGTCTCTCTCTGTCTCTCTGACTGTCCGTCTGTAAATGCATTGGGCGCATTTTCGCTGCGACAACTTCCGCCGCGCAGCTGACAGAACTGACAACTGACCGCCGGTCGAGCGGCAGCTGCTAGGGCAAAAACCGCCCACCATAGCTAACGGTAATAACTGTGCCATGATGGGGTTAAGTGCAAACGTCATAAACGCACTGCATGCCACAGCAGCGGGGGAATGAATGTCTGCCCTTTAACTGTAAATCTGTTGTGTGTGTGTGGGGCACATAGTTTAGTTACCTTTCAAAAGCAAAGCACAAAGAAAAGTAAAGCAAAACAAAAACAAAAAGTGATTCATGCGCAACCAACAACAACAAAAACTTGTTTACTGCCCACCAAAGCCGAGCAAGTTGCTCACTCACATCACTCAGCCAGTCAGGCATTTAGACCTCTGCACCCGCTGGCAGTCTCTCTGCCGTTCACTCAGTACCGCTCCAGACGACACTGTGCCATTCCCTCCATTCTGTGAGGCAGCGAAGCATCACCAGAAACCTCTTGGCGTGCTCATTTTTTTAAGGTTTTTTTTTTCGCTCTATAGGAAATAAAATGCTGGCTGTGGGCAAAAGTTTTTACTTTTTCCAATTATATTGAGAAATGCTTATGGCCACGCCCCATTTATTGGGCTGTGGACGTGCCACTGCCTTTGCCTTTGCTAGCTTTACGTTATACCGTTGCTGCGGTTTCTCTCCCTGTGTGTGTGTTGTGTCTGTGACTTTCCAATAATTGACCAACAATGCAGCTCGATCGGCAATTTGCGTCTTTGATTGGAAAACCAAAGACCTCTCGTATCTCTGTCGCAATCGCACAACTAAGAGTCCCCCACAATAATTTACCTTATATGAAACATATGTGTGTATATAGTATATATATATATATATGTGATTTATGGCATGCTCGATAGGCTGCTTGATCGCACCTACAGTTTCACAGCTGATTCATTTTTGTAGCTCATATTTTTACTTGGTCAAGGTTTAGTTACATTTGGTATTTGCTATACTCTTTATGGTTAATAGGAAATGTGAACGTGCTTATCGCTTCCTTTGCTAATATATGTAAAGTATTACGTATACGGCGCCGTTTGGGAACTGCTTATCAGTACCGGATTGCGTACTATTTATAGTGATAGTCGAGCAATATCACCTTTAGCGATACTTATAGGGGCATTAAATTTAACTACAATATATTTGGCGATAAACATCTGGGAATTGGGGTTTCATGTGTTTGTGTGTGTGGTTAAAGTTTTCACTAGAGATAACTTTAGCTATGGGTATTGCTATATAAGGGCATAAACAAATTGTTTACCAATTGTTTTGGTGTTAAGTGAAGCAGTTAGATTAGGCACACTAGAGGAAAGATCTTGAGAAACTCAAAATTGGACTGCCTACTTAGAAAAAGACTATAAAGAACTTAGAGAAAACTGCATAGACAAAGTATATAGACGTAAGCGAAAATTCATTAGTGTTCAGTTTTAAGCAATATATATACCGTAGCTCTCTGATTGGCGTTAGCTGCCAACTCCCAACCTGCGTGCTCCAGGTTAGGATCTTCATAAATATGCAAGCATATCCCTTCTGCCAACGAATGATGTCCATGAACAAGAAGTCCTGTTTACGTACTTAGTTTTACCCCATTATAGAAAGGAATGCCCAAACATTGCGAACTTCATGACTACAAGATTAGGTAGTAAGCTTTGTTGCAGCCATGGCCACTGGAGCAGAGGTCACCTTAACGCCCATCTTATGAAAATAACTTCGCAATGTCGGTCTAAGCTACCAAACTGCAAAAGGTCCAAACAAACGTGAACAAAACACTAACAGCCGTTAGAAGAAATTTGGTGTTTGCACCACCATTGTTGCATCATACGAAACATTTTCAAACTCCTTTTTCCAATCCCGAGAGTAGCACACGACACAAAGGCGACTTAGCTATATTCTTACTTATATGGAATGGTTAAAACAATTTGAAAAAGTGTGACGTTATTCCCATGAAAAAGCCGTTATTTCGAAAGACGAAACTCTTTACAAGCTATGTAATGTTCTATAGCTCTGGGTGCCTATGAGAGGGATTAATCATTCAAAGATTTTTATTTTTTTAAGAACTATACAGATTTAAACTTGCCTGCACACGGTCTTAATGGGATTGCTTACTCAGACTTTCAGAATATATAGTTAGCTAAGCTTTAAACCAACATGTCGTATGAGTAATTTGTGCACAAACTTTGTACAACAAAGTTCTAAAAACACAAAGCAACAACTACGGCAACATACTTGCACATTTTTAAATGCCAAGTGAATGAAATTTGTGTCATTCATTTAGATTCAGGCAGCATCAGTGGCAAGTATCTCCATCTCTAGACACGGATACACACACACATAAACACTCAAAAACTCTCTCACAGTCTATAGACAGGCAATTTATCGATTTCGATTTCTAACAAAACTTGTTGCTACCATCTCTTGAGTATTCATTGTACTAAACAATTGCGTAACTAATTTGCGGCTAATTTTATTTAATTTGCATGCGTTTAAGTGAATTGCCATGCGTAAAAAAATAAATGTTTATGTAATTTTTGCCAGTGTTTTTTTAGACGCCCAATTGAAAAAGTCAGTCACATGTACAGTCAGTCATGCAGTCTGTCAATCAATTGAGTCAAAGTGTCACAAAAGTTCACTGACATGCAATCAAAAGTTGACCCAAATTTTTGGGTTTAACAGAGTTACAAAAAAAAAACCAATGAAAATGTTGGAAAATATTTGTGCTAAATAGAGCAAATAGAAGAAGCAGCTGCATATGCATGCTCTCATCGGTACATAACTTGTCAGTCAGTCAGTCTGTCTGTCTGTCCGTCAGTCAGCGACACTAATAATAATGAAGATAATGCTGTTGATATTATCTCGGACTGACAACGATGTCAACGCTGCGTACAGTTTCAAACGAAAAACCGCATCACTAAATAGAAAAGAAAACTTATCGGATTAAATTTATGACAATTTTCATGCAGCATTAAGTAACTGTAAACGACGATCTGATGATGAGCTGAAAGAGCAGATCAGAGCACAATTGCAAGTAGCAGCAGCAGCCCAACTAGAAGTAAATTAGCCAGTCCAATCAAAATTCCTAACCAAACCCGTAGCTAAGGTTTTCCACTTAGTCATTTCATTTTATGAGTGTGAGTTAGTGTGCGTTGTGTGTATGTGTTGTGCTGTTATCTAGCAGTTTGTGGCACTTCCCTGAAGTTTATGGCGTGTTGCAAGCCAGACTACGGAGACCATAGCTCTTTGTGTCCACACGTACGAGGGTTGCCTCTTATATTTCGGGACAATCCCAATGTTGCCAAATCCAATCTGACATCTGTATCGTAATTTTTGTCATTTGTTAGCCTTTTGACGTTGCTCCTCACGAAATGAGCAGCCGTCATCGGCTCTTTGAGTTAGCCGCTTGTCACGTTAATTTTGAACAGAGCTCAAGAGCCAGAAAATGGCCAATGAAATGTCCACCCTCTTAGTCAAAAACTCAAATTGTCAGAAGTCCAAGTGGGCAGAATCCTTCGCTGCTGGCAGAGCCATGCAGGCCCATAAGCAAGAGCTCTCTTCAAAATGAGCATAAACCGCGTGGAGCTCGGGAACAATCTAGAGAAGAGCAAGAAAACTATTTAAAATACAATATTAATCTTGGCCAAAACATTGGATTATTACAACTAAGAGTATTATTTGTGATTTAATTTATGTAAAAAGAAAGGCTTCGATCAACCTTATTTAATTTTCAGCGATGAAGCGCAGTTGGTTTTCAGAATTCAATCGTTGACATCTTTCAATCACAGTCCAATAACATGGTTTTGCAATTTCGAAGTGATAATGTAAGATGACATCCCTTAGCATTAGTTCCAAGAATGTTTAAATTGATACCAGCTCAAAAGGAGTCTTATTTGCTTGTTGCAAAAAACGGCATATCTTGGATAAGTTTTTCGTAGCAACTTTAGATTGAGTCAAGAAGAAATATCTAGACGGTTTTAGCTAAAGTTTCATTTGAAGTTTCTTTAAAAAAATCCGTCAATCAAATGCTTACTTGTCAAAGTTACCATGCTTTTAAAATAAGTTCTGGCACATTATAGAATTGCGTTTTGAATGAAATTTGGTATAAAAAGATATATGATATAGAGAAATATTGCTTTTGGTTAAAAGAGATTTCAGACACACCCCCGTATCGGGTGTCCAAACAACACAACTCAAAGCAAAAACGGGCTTCTAAGCCCGCAATCGCGGCTCAGGACAACAAAATTTATATTATCTTAAAACTGTTATGCAACTTTGGGGGTTAAATATTGAAATTCTTCAAAGATATCAGTCAATTGCCCTTAGAAACATTGTTAGTGGTATGTGAGTAATTGCGAAATTCATAAAGATCTTAATATCCTAACCGTTTTTTGATCCCGAAGTAGCGTCTAATACGTTTTAATTCAAAGTGGAAAAAGTGTATCGAAAGTTTGTCAAGGCGAATGCAAAAGTTTATGGGGAATATTTTCGAAAACCTTAAAAATGTTTCCAATGAAAAATCTATCTTTTTGTCTTCTATTTCTGCAATATAAAAGGTAACCCTCGCATGTCCAACGCCCCACATTTACACACAACTGTCGGTCCGTCTGTCCGTCTATCTATACATCTATTTGAGTTGTATTTTCGCAAGGCATTTACTATACAGCCCAAGGCTCGCCTCATGTTTTTCATTTCTCCTCTGGCTGCATTTTCTTTTCTTTGGTACGACGGCCCGTATGGCGTGTGCTCACTCAATTAGCGCCCAGAAAACCGAAACCATGGCACAGTATCCATACTGCCTCTCTACACTCTGCTACACTGTAACTCATCACTGTAGTTGTTGTTATAGTGTAATTGTAGTTGCAGTTGCAACAATTGAGTAAATAGTTGAACTGCTAACTAACTGCAAATGAAATTGTTGTACACAAATTTGAATTGCTGCAATGAGAAGTATTCGAATTTGTATTTGTATTCGTCTGCGTATTGCAACTGTTAGAGCTTTTCTTTTAATTCAGTTGAATTACATGTTGTAAATCTTTTTTTAGTATGCCTCAGACAACAGCAACAATGTGTGGGGGAAAATCGTTTAAAAATATACATACAAGTTTCGAGCGCCGCCAATGTGCTAAAAGAAAAATTAAAAAAAAAAAAATTGAAATGGTTTTAAAAATACTTTTGGTTTTAGACAATTGCATTTTGGATCTGTTGGTTTTTGTGCTTAACAATTTTGATTTAACGTTTTTATAGTTATTTTAAAGATTTTTATAAAATTGAGTTTTGAATGAAACTAGTTGTAACGGGTAACAAAAATGTATTGCATTGAAAGATAAAAAATGGTTAAAGACATCGTTTCAGATATCAAAAACAGCTGTTGACCACTTATAGATTTAATCTTCTGCTTAATTTGAAACGTTGTTTTGCTATTATCAAAACAATTTTGTTAATAGACTATTTTAAGATATAAAATATTTAGATTATAACAGTAATTACATCAGTGCTTAAGAAACCAAAAACTTCTTTTCACAGAGGTTAGATACGAATTTTCATGGATTATATTGGAGTTCGGAAATAAGAGTCAACCGTTTTAGCTTATCTGCAAAGAACTGGTTATTGAAGGACGCAATGAATAGAGGGACGGTAAAAACCAATGCAGCTCGGTTTGCATACGAAAAAGGTCCATTTTCAACCGAAAACATTATTGTTTTCGGTTTCTATTTGCTAAAGTTATAATAGGAAAACTCGGCTATGTTTTTCAGTGAGGAGAGGTCATTGAAAATATGAGTCGATGATGTATGTAATTTAATAAACTTTGTCTTTTATTAGTCCCTACTTTTAAACGACTAATACATTTAACATATCCGTATTGTATGCATAGTACATTGCCCAATGGGCAAGGCTGCCTGAGTGCTAGGGATGTTCAACATTCTTTGATAAGCCATCGCACCCCCCACAAAACTAATCTATCCTAATCCATAGTACATCGCACACATACCAAATTTGTTGGTTTTAGCTTGTTTCTCAAGATATCCCCAATATGGAATTTTTTTCCAGCTTATAGAAGAAAGATAGAAGAATTCAACAATTTGCTTTTATATTTGTTGGTATATTGGTTTTGTAATTCTGTAGATATTAGACTACTTGTTGTTTCAATCAGATCATTTCTATTCGCGATTAGCGCTATTCGTGTTTGTTTTGAATACACACTTTCATGGCATTTCTTGAGAACTTTGTGGCACATCTCATATCAAAACAGAGCTATTGAAAGTACCATAATCCTGTACGTCTTAGTCATTGAATGCTATCATAAATATTAATTTAATATACATTTTTCAAATCCAGCGATAAAAATAAATAGCTCAATTCTACCAGTTGATGGCAACGCAAAATTTATTATTCATTACCCTTCCGGTCTTTAAAAAAAAAATCTGCTGTGCTGACTTTATATATTATCTACATTCAATGCTGCAAAAAAAAAATTGCTCATACGCCACAGCGGCTTTTGCACACAGCAAAAAGCAACATGAAACTGCATTTTCTATATATACAATTTTATTGCACTAATGACTTTTTAATTATATATCTTTGACGCTGTTGCACACTTAAAATAGTGTTGTCATCGCGTATATGCCTTACCTAGCATCTAAGTAGCTGTAACCATCCATGATGCATTGCTCATACGCCGCGTATTGCAACGATGATTAATGCCTTTCACAATTTCAAGGAAAACCAAACGTTTATTGTTGTTAAAATGAACACCAGCATTATTATAACTTATCTTTGCTAGCCATTAAATAAATAAATATTTCATAGATACATGCGTATTTAGGTGAGCTGAATGTATCTCAATTAGAAAACGATTATTGCTATTTACTTTGGCAAATATTTGGAATATATAGTAGATATGTTGTTATTGTAGCTCTGTGTATTTCTGCATGTAGCTCAAATGAGCCAAGAAGTGCAGTCAGCCGCTTAAATAAACTTTGTCAGACACGTTTCACTTTTGTTGCAATCAACTTGAACGCATCAACTAAGCCATAAACTTGTTAGATACACACAAGTGCAGATTAGTTGGCGTAAATGTATCTAAATTGCCATGACACATTCTGCATTTGAAAGTGAAATTTGCAACTAAGTTGTATCCATATGGAGTCAAGCGGCTTTAATATTTATGCCTGCCACAAAATATGTGCAAAACGTTTTGCAAATAAACTTATCAAGTAATTTAAACACAAAAAGTACTCGTTTAGTTTACTTTGTTTCAATTAAATTGCCGCCTAACCAAATTTGACGATGCGATGCGATGTCGGTATAAACTTTTAGTGTTGACATTGGGGTTGTTTGTTTTAGTTATTTATATACACTTGTTTACAAAGAGTATCTGCGATTTTAGCTGGTGGTAGTCACTATCGATCAACTTATTTTTAAAGCTAAACAAACTGAAACAAATTTCTCGGAAAAACTAATATAAAATGACACGACTTTATCGTCTATAGATGCAAATTAAGTAAATGTGCTTAAAATGAGACGAAAAACAAAACCATATCCTCCCACTTCAGTGAAGATACAGACAAGTTCTCTGTATACTATATCCGATTTTAGAAAGGTATTGTTTCCTCTGTGTGGTTAACTCACGGGATACTGTAGCCTCGTCGAGTATCATCGACGAAAATGTAACTTGACAGAGGCTGCTTGAGGTTGCTCTGACTGTACTGAGCGATTTCACTAGGATTTGAGCTATTCAAAGCAAGTTTCGCTTAAGAAGTTCTTTACTTTATGCAGTAAAGAAAAAATGTTCGAGGATTTGCCTGTCTCTTTCAACTGAATATATATATTTAGATATAGATCTTTTTATGCCGAATTTCAAGCAAAATGAAATGCGTCAATGTGCCAGAAATATCTTTGAGAGTATGGGAAATCTAACAAATAAGCATTCGATTGACAGATTTTTTAAGAAAACTCAAATGAAACTTTAATCTAAAGTGTCTAGAGATTTCTGGCATACCTCTGATTGTGGTGTCGAATCGACATCTGTGGGATGCTTGAGAACACGGCGAACAACTAGAGCTGAAAAACTATCGTTAGAACTTTCGATATATCGAATTTTTCATTTATGTTTCACTTTTGATAGTTGAAACATACGCTAAACGGCTAAGATTAGAAGGATACGAAGGAAAAACCCGATAGAATTAACGATAGTACCAAATCTTTTCGCAACGTTGGTACTATCGTCACTATCGCTTTGCAAACAAGCTCACATGCACGTCATACACACAGCAATCGGTTGGCCTAACGCAAAACCTTTCGGTCGCCAAAAATCACAATATTTTGCTTTTACATGATGAGGGGTATTCGAGGTCCTAGTACTTATTTTACATATTCCCTATTGGAACAGACTTAGGATTTCAAGTAAAATTTTAGAAAAATAGGTTATTCGTATTAACTTTTCAGATAGTGTCATAGTAGAAATTTCGCATTAAGAGGTAAAACCACTAATATCTCTTACTTTGACTTTCATGTACATAAAAGCGTTTCATATGTAGTTCTTTTTTTTCTTTCCAAAAATGTAATACATCTGATTATATAAGTTGCCTGTTTTTTGCAAGAATCGTTTTTTTTTTGTCTGTAAGAGTATCTTAACTTCTTTAATCTAAATTCAAATTTTTCTTTCCTTTTATTTTAGTATATTTATTTCGATGTTTGTCAATTGTTATCGAAAACATTGCATATGTCTTGACGCTTGAAATGAAAATGAAATAAAAATGCCGCCCAAAATTGGCTTTGAGTTTTCCTGTTTCGGCTTATTTGCTCAGTTGTTTTTGTCCGATTTGTCGCTGTTGTAATTATGTGAAATTTAACTGGATTTCATATGAAAAAAGCGTCATAAATGCAACATGACATTTTCAAGGATTTTCACAGCCGTTTTGTCGTTTTTTCGTCATTGTCGTTTTTTTTTTTTTTTATTATTGTTTTTGTAGTAATTCATCTTGTGCGCCTTGCACTATAAAAATTTTTACCTAACACGCTGCATAAGAGATTTGTCATGTGTTGCCGTTGTTGCTTGTGTTGTCATAGCTGTCTTAGCAGCAGACGCATAATTAAATACTTTCTCCTGTGCAAGCTGCACAAAACACACATAGATACACACACACACACAGATACAATTTTAGCTGTCGTTTCATGGCCAACCTTAAGTTGCAAAAGCCAACGCACTAAAAATAAACGCCACACACACTAAGTAAACACTTGGTAGTGGCAAAGACCAACAGTTAATGACTTGCAAGTCTTTGACTGGACTCGAAAGCATTAAGCCTTGCCGCGACACTTTGATGTATCTCAACGTTGGCCATAAGTCAAATGAAATTGCCCAGCCGACTGCTGCGACTCTCCTTTGCATAGAGACATCAAAGCAAGGAAAATGCTAGGAGCAACAACAACAACAACAACAAGTGCTGAACCTGTGCGTGAAAATCGCAATTTTTCACCTCGGGCCTTGTACAATGCGCGACATTGGCGGTCATGGCAAAGTGAATTGAAAATCATTTAAACTTTCTCAAGCGGCACGTTACTGTTGGTGCAACGAGAGTGGAAACACACTGAAACCAATTTGTAAACAAACTTGATCTATTTAAGCTGTATTTTAGAATATACGCGAATGTGAATCAATGAGTCGATGCGAGTAAGAATAAATTTCAAAGGGATTAAGAGAATCAGTAAGGCCAAGTTAATAAAAGCGCATTGAAGACTCTTCTCGCAGGAGCTCCCTGATGCATACGCACAATATGACCTAGCCAGCGGAGCCGCTGAATCTTAATTCGCTTGACTATGTCAATGTCGTCGTAGAGCTCATAGAGTTCGTCTGTTCATCGAATACGGTAGTCGTTATCAACGCGTAAAGGACTACAAATCTTCAGAGTACTTTCCGCTCAAACACTCCAAGAGCATTTTCATCAGACTGTGTCATCAACCATGCTTCAGCGCCATAAAGCAAAACGGGAACGATAAGCGTCTTATTGAGTGTTAGTTTCGTCTGGTGGGAGAGGTCTCTACTACACATTTGCCTACTGAGACCAAAGTAACACCTATGGCCAAGAGTGATTCTCCGCTTGATCTCCATGCTGACATCGTTCTTCATTGTGACGGTGGTACCAAGATGGACGAAGTCCTTGACAACATCAAAAGTAAAGTTATCAACATCAATCTGAGAGTCTAACCGCTGTGTATCTCTACTCGGAGAAAGCATATACCATACTTCGTCTTGCTCTCATTTACAACCAGACCCATCCTGGCAGGTTCTCTTTCAATAGCCGCAAAAGCCCCGGTAACTGCTCGCTTGGTACACACGACGATATCGATATCATCTGCGTATGCAAGCATCTGGACACCCTTATAGAATACAGTATCGTTCCGATGTACATAGTTCGGGCTTTCGCAACACTCTCTAACACAAAGTTGAAGAAGTTGCCTTGTCTGAAGTCTCGCTGGGTATCAAATGGCTCTTTCCTACCTTGACGGAGCTGCGGCACCTCAATTTGGTGAGGGGTACACGCTCGCAGTCATACATACATTTTGCGGTGCTTGAAAAGAGGCATCTACTCTCTGTAATCATACCTTTTACTATTCTACCATGCCCTAGACTAGCGTGTTGGGTGTTTTCATGTCATTCAATCATTGAGCAGCGCCAGCCCCACTATCATGCCAGAAACATTTGCCAGATGTCTAGTCTAATTTAAGAATAGCGAAAAAATGTGGTTATTGCTTATTAACTTTTCGACCTTAGGATGACAGGACGCACAAGTCCAATGGTGAAGCTCCAGAATGACTCTAAACTTTAGAAGAGATATAGCAAACAATTTTAAAAGAATAAACCTTATGCGGCAAAAGTTTCGTAAGCAAAAGATGTGTGATATAGACATGCCCGACAGAATGCATCGCCCCGACTGTCCTAAATCAGGCTACAGTGATTTTACTGCAAATATCAATAAACAATTTATTTTTAGATGTAATTTTATATTCACTACGGGGCTCCGCCCCCTGCTCGCTACGCTGGCCAAGACATCTGCATCCACATCGCAACACATCACATCGCATCTCAACTCCTCCCCGCTCTCCAACACACTTATTCAGTGCTCATTTTCCCTCACTCTCTTTCTCCTACCCCTGGTCACTCGCCCTTCCGCCTTCGGCCTCTACCTCTTTTTCTTCCGCCCCTTCTACTTTTCGTGCAGGCGTGCAACCCTGCTTTTTCGGCACATCTACTTCAAAATATCTATCGAATGAGCATAAGTATGAGGCTGAATACCATAGTAGTCTCACAGTAGTCTCCCACAAAATATCTGCTTCCGTTTTAATATAATGTTTATTGCATTAATTAAACTATTGATCGGCAAAATCAGCATAGAAGTTGGCCTTGGCAACTGCGAAAATGATCATGTTACATATGTACACATCGACAGCTTTTCTCTGCTGACACACAAATACAATTGCAGCAACTCAAATTCCTCTCACGCGTCTGCTGACGTTGCCGACCACTGATTTACACAATTATTTAGCTCTAAAACTTGTTTAAATCTGCTTAATTTTGAGTGTCAAACCAAACAGCTGTTCAGTGTTAGTGACGTCCTTGTGGCTGCAGTGTGAAAGCTGCATTACTAAGGTGGAAAATTTTAGTTCTTGGCAGAACGTTTTTCTTTTTTGTAATCTATTTTCAAATTTTCCCCAATCTTTTACAACCTGATCCCGTCTAGGTACAGTGTACAAAGATGTTTTTGGCCATTGATTTTTCACAGCCTTGAATTTGTTGTTGCTGCCTAATTTTCATGATGCTAATTTTGGACAGACAAAATTTTTCCTTTGGCATACATAAATGTTTACGCAAGCGCATGCAGCTGCAGCTAGCTGTCTGAGTGGGCCCAAAACATGCAACCAACAGATAGAAAGATACAGATACATAAAGCAAGATACGGCTATACTACTACCATAACGTATAGCCGGCAGATACATTTCTATGTTTATTTTTAAACAAAGTGTGTTGGCTTGGCATGCGTTCTTTATTTGTTGTTGTTGTTGTGTGTGTGTGTTTATATTGTTGCATGTTGTTTGTTTTGCGCAGCTTTCTTTGCTGGGTTTTTGTAACTTGAAGATACTTTTCTGCACAGCAGGGGACAATGCTGGGTCTTGCAGGCGGCGGCATGTATATAGGAAACTTTTTCTTTGACAAAGTGTTGAAAATGCGCTTAAATTCAATAAGACTTGCGAGCGACGCTTGATCAACTATCTAAGAGTGTGTGTGTGTGTGTGTGTGTGTGTGCTTTGTATGCAACTTGACATTTGACACGCGTCAAGCCAAGTCTGTATCTTCGTGTCGTTGACAATGAACGACAAGTAACGGACGGATGCACGTACGGACGGACATACGCGCAATGAACTCTACTCAATGAAAGTGCAATTGAATTTTGGTACAAATAAAGCCAAGTGGACGGTTCTCGAGCCTGCGGTCGGGGCTAACAACGACTCGACTTTGGTTGGGGTTGGGTCTGAGGCTGGGTCGCTACCAGGCGGCAATTCAAAAGCTAATTACATTTATCGCTGCTTAGATGTTAATTATGAAAGTTTAGCTGTGTGTGTGTGTGTGTGCGTGTGTGTGCAGTATCTGTGTGTTGTTGCACCGCTGATGATGACGTTGCCGATTAGGCAAAACGTTTTGAAGCCACTGGAGGTCAATGTTGCTATTGTTGCCATGATACTATAAACGTCGCTTAAACTGCATTATGCCTACGCTTATTTTAGTGCACACTTATATAGTCTTATGTGCGATAAGGCACAAAGCTGACTTTTTTCATTGCAGCAGATGACAACCCCAAACTACAACAAAATCGCCATGAGAAACACGTTTATTTGGATTTATTTGTTTATTTTAGTTTTATTTGTCTAAGGTTAAAGTTGCAATGCCATGGCTATGTCCATAAAAGGTCTGGCACTTTTTTATATTGTTTTGGGATTTTTTTTTTGTACATTTGTTTATAACATGCGCTTGTACATTTTATCTTTGGTTTTGTTTGTTTGTCGATGCGTTGAAGATTAATGTTGGCTTCGATACTGGTGAGTTTTTTTTCTGCACTTTGTGTTAAGATGGAAGACTAGCTAATTAGAGAGTATATTATAATGTTCTATCAGACGTAAGGCGCGTCGAATAGGAGAATAGGCAAACATACTTTTTGAATGTATCAATACGGGAAATACTCCAAGAGTATTCGGTTGTTGACGTGTTGAAGCGTCCAGAACGTTAATGTTTAACGTTTTCAGCGTGTTCTTGGAAACGCTTATATCACACTTAAACGCTGACAAAAGGCTAACAATATGCGCTTACTTTCAACCAAATAAAACCAGAGAAATTTCAGCTTTTTGTACATTTTCAAATATCTTTATTCGTTGTACGAAGAACAAGATATTTGTTATAACTTTAATTAAAGTAAAACCAATATTTATCTCAGCAATGTTCAGATAACCCCACATAATTTTCGAACTTAACTAATAAAGAACATAAGTAAACAGACGCACTTCATTGCTTTCATAAGGGGCAGTCCTTATATTACGTCAACACATTTTTATATTTTCGACTCCCTTGATTATCTTAAGACCTTTAGTTGGCTGAGTTACTCAGCTACTTTTCATAAACTCCTACTATTCTTACACTCATTAGATGCAATGTCCTAGAAGTTTTTAGCAGAGTATAGGTCCTCGCTGGAAGAGGCTAAATTTAAAAATATAAAGAGCTGTATTTTCCTTCCAAAAAAGCAGCGTATCCAAATGAAACGTATATTCGGCAAACTGCAATGATTTTATCTTTCGTATGGTATACGTTTTACTTACGAAAGTTGCGTTCTTGAAAAGCAATCGGTACCACACTGAATTTTTGTTAGCTTATTTATATATAGATTAAATCTCTTAGTTTCTTAGCTTTCTGCAATTATAATACACTTATTATGCTGTTCTTCAAACTGTTACTGATAATTTAGTACATATTTTCGAATTGAAAGATTGTTGTTAATTTATTCTCTCTCAAAATAAGTTTCATTGTGGTTGACCCAAAATAAAATAATCTTTTAGTAAATTAAGTTAGTTTTCTAGATGCATAGTTTTTAGCTTTTAGTTATCGCCATAGCCACCCAAATTACTATCATTATCATCGTAAGGTCCATCACTATGTTCCTGAGACATTTCATCACAGTCATCATTATCGGTATTGTTTCTATCTGAGTTTGATTCTTCAGTATATTCTGAAAAGTCCGAATTGTCTATGTCTCCATTACTATCACTTTCATCACTTGTCCCATCACTGGCTTGCTCATTCTTCTCCCTTGGTTTGAAGTGTATGTTAGAAAAGAAAATATCTTTCATGCACTCTATGCAACGCTTGGTATCCACAAACAACTCCCTTGGCACATCAATATTTTCTTTGGGTATCAATATAGGCTTATCGGCCAGCAAATCAGGATCTGCAATTTTATCCAGGGTAACGGTCTGGAAGCCTTTTACCAACTCTTCCAATTTGTCCATGGCAAGTGTGGATAGTCTGTTATTTGATAGAGCTTGGTAATTTGCTGGCTTGGAACGTATTTGTGAAAATTAGATGATAATTTCAAACATAAAAATATAATAATTTTGAAATTTGTCGGAATGTACAGCCTACGTTGTGCGAAGCTGGTTCCTGGTTCATAGTTTTAAGTGCAATTGTTAATACATTCATTACGAATTTATTACGCATGTTTTCCTGTTGTAAACTTTACAATTCTGCTTTATTATTATTACGTACAATGCTCATGAGTGGATTTATGTACACAACCGTCTTATAATTATAGTGAAGGGGTCTATCAAACATTACCACCCAAAAACACAATTATTTGTTAAAAAAACTTTTAAAGCTAACATAAACATTTGCATAACCTCTACAAATGTGACTGCTTGTCATCTTCATCATCTGCTTCTTCTTCTTCTTCTTCTTCTTCTTCTTGCTATTTCTTTGTGTCTTTTATGTTCATCTTCATTTCTTTTTACGATATCCGCTTACATAATCGGCTTTTTGGCATTAATCAACGCTGCTTGACTAACTTTAATGAATATTTCACGCGAATGCCTGAAATTGGCATTAACAAAAGATTTGCATATTTATGGCCATAAGACTATACGATAAACTTGTTCAAGTTGTGTTCCAAGTGGCAACCCTATTTTAATATAAATCAAGAATAGAGTTTTTTAAGTTGCTTGACAAATGGCTTAGACACCGTTTGACCCATTAGGCGTGATTACTTATGTCGCTGAAAGTTTATTGTGCCACCAAAAAACACTAATAATAACTGTGCAACAAGTTGAGCGCGTTCAAAGAGCAAAAGTAAACAAGTTTTGATGCAAAGACAGCGCCGGAAAGTTTATCTTTTTTTCTTTCCTTTTCAATTTTATTAATTTTTTTTTTTTTTTTGGTTTTTTTGGCTCAAGTGAAAGCGCCGCAGTCGACAGCAGCGGCGGCAGTTAGTTTTCCTTAAGGCGTCCCATGTCCACTGTCCAAAGTTGCCGCCAATTTTCATGACTGGTGTTGGCGCTGCATGGCCCTAGGTCTGCTGTGGAGACCGCAGCGCGGGGCAGCCAGGTAGCTGCTGCAATCATATTTCTGCCGCCAGAGTTTGCATGCACTTGTCGTAGTCGTGTTGTTGTACTTAGCAGAGTTGCCGCTGCGGCACTGGGCTATAAAAATAACTGAACACTTGCCTTTGCACACTTGGCCAAGTTGGCCAACTTTGGCAGCTTTGCGCGACTGCCGCAACCGGCAACAATTCGCTGAGATACTCTTGTAAATGGGTTTATTAACTTTGTTAAGAGCATGTGGGACTTAGTGTAGCGTAATTAATTAAGCACAGCGGGATTTATACTGTAAATACAGCAACACGTTACGAGCTGAAATTTTACATTGCCTATATATTTGTCCAGTGTTAAGTTTTCCAAGTGCCTTTTTGATCTAATGACTGGGCCCTTTTTCCTGTACTACGCAACTATAGCTGCGACTGCTTGGCTGTTAAGAAATATATACGCTTGTATGTTTCGCTGATATTGCGGTATGTTTTCGTATGATTACTGTTAATTTGTTCACAAAATTCAGCTGATCGCAAATTAAATCTAGTCGTGGCCAGTGAAACCGGTTCCTAAGAACAGAACGCTGCCCAAACTTGTAAAAAATGAATAGATAAAGGGTCTTATAAATTATTGATCAATTAAATTAGCTCAACTCTATTTTTCTTGATTTTAGATCAGCCTAAAGAAAGTCTTCTTAACTTAGAAAGTACTATCCTTAGTTTACGTAACTAAGTCCTATTACTAAAGTTATATAACACGAAGTAAAACCAGTTTCTTGAAGAAATCGAAAGTAGCGCTCGCTGACCGCCGTGGCCCTTCGAGGGGGAGCATATTCCTCTTCCCGTCTCTCCTCCTCTTTTTCTTCTTCCTTTTCATTTTCCCCTCCCTCTATCTCCTCCTCATTTTAAATGAAACAAACCGATTTAGGTTTCACACTTTCCCCTTCTCGCTTCGCTCACAATGCCTTTGCTCCTCTCGGGTTAGATCATATTCCTCTTTCTCCTACTCTTTCTTAAACTCATTTCAAAAGCTATAAGATGCAGCAACCCGATCTACTTTGCATTCCGTCCCTTCTCGCTTCGCTCACAACATCCTTGCCCCTCTCTAGGTAGTTCATATTCCTATTCATCATCTTTTTTGTAGTTTTAGGCCTTTTTGTCGACTAAAATTACACTTTTTTTCTATAGCCTCATTTCAAAATCTATAAGATGAAACAAGCCTATTTAGGTTTCGTTCCGCCCCCTTTTCGCTTCGCTGACAACCACCTTGCTACTCTCTAGGCTTATCATATTCCTCTCTCCTCCGCGTTGCCTGACCACAGTTTTGTGAAGAATTGTAGTAGGCTTTGAGATTTTGTGTCATTTTTTCTAGTTTTACGCTTTTTTGTCCACCAAAATAAGACTTTTTTTCAAACTTTTAATTTGTAACAACATGGCCTATTCCAAGAACTATAAAGTGGATCAACCCGATTCACGTTTCATTTGTCCAAGCATTGGCCACAAACAGAATTTTGGTTTCATTTGTCATTCATTATGGTGAAGCTTGCAATCGACGTGAAGAAGGAGATGAGAGAAGTGTGCTCTTACATGAAAATGTAAAAAATAGCGTCACATTTAAAAAAAATTTCGCGATATATCGAAACATCGATATTTGAAAACTGATATAATTCTCACGGCGATAAATTTAACAATCCTAGCTGTCAGCTGTACTTCGGATGCATCTTGTTTACAACTACAAGTTCAAGTACAGTTTGGTTTTGTATGCTGCTTCCATTCCTTAGAATCACAAGTTATGCCAAGAAAAAATGTAGTTTAAGGAAAAGCAAAACATCAAAATCAAACCAAATATAGTATGTATCCCTTTTAGACAACAAGAGTATGCCAACGTTGCCATATCGATAGAAGCTTAACTTTCAGGTTGTCGTGCTGTTGTTGTTATTGTTGTTGTCGCGAGCATTTCCAAGTAACTATCGTAGCGCTTGAGTCAGTCAGCGTCGTTTTTCCTAGCCAACGGCAACATTGGTTTCATTCATTCCATTCAACTGCCAAAACAAGACGCTGCGGCGACGTCGCGCAGTCGCAGCGAACTGTAAGTTGTTGTTGTGGTTGTTGTTGTGGTTGTTGTTGCGGTTGGCCACGTGATTTTGCTTCAGTGTATAGTGCAGTTATTTTTTCGGCCAAGTGCTTTGTCTGTCCAAAACTTGCGGCTGCAAGTTGGACTTTTGTTATTGTTTTTTGTCAAACAACTTTTGTGCGCAGTGTTGAATGTTGTATGTTGTACGTTGTTGTTGTTGTTGCTGTTGCTATTGCCGTTGATGGCTTTTCTGCTTTTTGGGCCTTTGCAGCGTGTTTTATTCATCGCCATTCGTCTGACTTTTAATGCCATTTTCGTGCGACGCTGCCCGCAGTAGAAACGGTTGAAAAACGATTTTGAGCTTTGGCGCGCATTTTTCGCAGTTGTTGTTGTTGTTATTGTTGTGAGTGAAGCTGCCTTGGCTGTGGCTCTTGTTGTTGTTGTTGTTGCCTCACCGCATAATTTTTTTTGTTTTTTTGTTTTTTTGTTTTATGTTTTGCTATTGGATTTTACTGCAGGTTTTTATACCCTGTACGCAAAGTGTAAAAGGGTATTATAGACTAGTATGTTCCATGGGCAAAAATGGTCAGGAGCAATAGTCGAGTCGATATAGCCATGTCCGTCTTTCCGTCCGTTCGTCTGTCCTTGTTGTAACCTGTTTCTCAGAGACTATAAGAGTTAGAGCAAAAAAATTTTACCAAAAGATGCGTATTCTCACCCGATTCCCCCGTAACAGTCTTCCGTGGTTTACTACCGCTCCGTTGAATCTATCATCTCGAAACTCGACAGAGGTAATTTATAAAAATTATTGAAATCTGATAAATACATCGAAAGTTATAGTGAAAAATAAGTAGATATGGATACATGTGAGCTAGAGTTACAAAATTAGGTGTGGGGACTCGTGTGAGCCAAATCATGAAAACTGTATTCACCTTTTTCCAATAGAAGCCCCCCTTCCCTCGCAATTGATTTAGCTTAATTACTTACCGACATTGGCCCAAGAATACTGGAGAATGGGAAAACATATCATTTGGAACTTCCCAATAGGTAAACGTCTACAGGCATATCGATCTTATGAAAAGAGACATAAAAGTTGATAATTCCGTTCCGATTTTAACGTACTTAGGGTTTCTAATGAAAAAGGGTACAGGGTATTCCACAGTCGGGCACCGTCCCGACTATCTGCATCACATTTTTTTGTTTTACAGCTCAGACTAACTGACGGGGGTTATTTTAATGCAATTTATGATTTTCATAGAGAAAAAAACTAAGGAGGAAATAGGATGTGATAATTGCCATGAAAACAGGTGTCCATCTGATTTTTTTCGTTTATAAAGTTTAACTGTGTCATGCTGGCTTACATCCTAATTAAAGACTTAAGAGCGTCTTATTGCAGAACAAATTTAAGGAATTTAAGATCAAAAACAAGCTATAAGTGAATAATAGTAAAACTTTTAAATTGATAAACGAAGATTCGTTAAACACGAAATCTGGGTAGCTATAAAAGCCAAGCCACACTTAGCTGATAATGAAGTAATGAAACGACTCATTCCATTCAAAAGTTAGGATGTACCAAACATATTATATAGCGCTGTAAGAGAGATTGATACCCTTCTAGGTAGTAAAAAATAAATCACGAACAGCTGAGATTGCAACTTTAAAACTTATTTTTAATGATTTATGATACACACAGAGTTAAGTTGTACATAAAAAAGGGAGGAATCCTATGATGCAAAAGGGAGGGAGAAAGCATCCATATGACGACCTGCAAGCAGCAAATAAATGAAGTATTCGGAGTTAGAGCCAATCTAAAATGGCAAAATGTGCCAAACTGTCGTATTGCTCGACAAACCTGGCCGGAGGTAAACACCAAAATAGCATCAAAAGTAATAGAGTAATGTAATTTATTTAAATCCCGATATGATAGTTTACGTTTATGCTGATATTGAGCAGAAAGCAGGCGGAACTAAGAGTAGCCCGTGCTACTGATGTTGAATTATATAGACAGGCGATCAACTATGATCGTGTCATGATACGATAAATATGTTGTTTTGTGCGTCGTGCCGACTACGGTTACGGACGATTAAAATGCGAATGTGTACAATTACAGCGCAGCTAGGCGACAATCCCGCTAACATAAAGTATGTAGGGTGGTGAGTTGGAGCTATGTTAATTAACATTTGGCTGCTGGGCTGCATAACCAAACAGATAGCTTATTTTATATCAGCAACTTAATGGTGCCCTTTTTAAACATTTATTTCTAGGGTGTAAGGAGAAAGGTACAAGATCCTACGGTTTCACAAGTGTGCCAGGTAGAAACCTGGCAGCCGATTAAACATAACCTAACCATCACCCTTTCTAATTCGTTATATTAAAGCTTCCAAATCGCTTTCCGGATTGCGATTCAGCGAAGCCGAATTTACCGGAAAGTGTAAAGCATTGAATTAATGTAAACTTTGTAAACTAGTTACTGCTAAACTAATAAAACTGAAGTTTCGTATTCTAAATGTGTCAGTCTTCGCTCTTCATCAGAACTTTTCTATTATATAGGATTAACTCACGGCTGAAAGTCGATTCAAGGAACTTCATTTAGCGTAACAACCGAAAACTCAGTTATTTGTCAAACTCTTATTTCACAGCCGGAACGGGAAAAGGTAGATGAAGGGAAATAGAAAAATAATATGATCTATCTGGAGAAAAGCGCAGGTGTTGGCAAGTGCAGCGAACAGGAGGCGGAGGCCCCTATGAGTTATAAATATAATTAAATAGATATATTAGATTCACGTCGACTACTGAGAGGAAAAAGCCTTCTCTGCTTGCCACGCTTTACCTTACTTTTGAGCAGTTACCTGAAAAACTACCAATTAACTCAAGTTTGTCTGCAAAGAATGTATCTACCAATTGGTTATGATATCACACTTGAGTTTGTCTGTGTTTACTTATATCCACGATATACTCTGCGGCTTACGTAAAAGTATCTACAAACTTGAATTTAACGCCCATTCTTTGTGTAAAGAAATTCCGTGGCTTCAATTTCAAACGTCAATTTACAGCCCAAAACTGAAACTGAAATTATTTGTTGCCATGCGCATATAGAATTTCTTTTACAGTACTCTTTTATTATATAGTAGTTGATATTTTTAGTAATTTTTTTTTATTTTTTCTGCATTTTGTATTTATTATTATTACTATTTGGGTTCATGGCTTGTCACCGCACCCACACGAAAAACGATTATAAGAGCCAAAAGGCATAAATAAATTTGTATGTTTTGCATAATTTGCAAATGGCCAACCCACATGAACTAACTGTACAAATTAGACATATGGCCAATTGAGGCTTGTCGACTGAGTATACATATATGTACTACATGTATCTCTTTAATTGGCCTTAACATTGAAATGCCACTGTAGAGTATAGTATATGTCATATAATTAGAAGTCATAAGTCTATGGGTTATTTTGACATAAGCCTGCAGTAAAACTTTACTAATAACTTTTTAAAATGTTGTTCTCTGTTTACAGTTAATGCTGCATATATGACAGACTCACACGACTCTGCAAACGACTGAAACAAGTAAGTTAAGCGCACATGCAGGATACTAACATGAAAATTTATGCAAATTGTTATTAAATTTGTGCAGCAATTTAAGAGTGACCTGAATATAAGTCCCAGCATAAATTATATGGAACATGGGCGGTGGGCGCACCCTGCTTTAATTCTATGCAAATGTGCTATATATGTAAGATACTTTGTTATGAAGCGCGGAAATCAGGCTAAAACTTCACTCATACATATGCACTTATAACTGTTTCATGTCACAGTGTTGTGTGTGTGCTTTGTATGCTCAACTTTTGCCAGTGTTGCATTGTGCCAACGCAGCAGCAAATTATGTCACTCGTAATGTGGGCGGTAAAAGGGGCGGCGTCTGTATGCGAGCACATGTAAAGAGTCTGTCGAACTCGTGCTCGTCTCTGCAATCTTAACAAGGAAATGAATATTTTAAGCCCCTGGAGTCGTATCTCGTACAATTTGGTATGGTTTCATGGCATGATGTCATTTGCCTGCCAACAGGCAACTATAAAAAATTGATTTTACATTAAACGTTTTGGGAAGCGCAGCACTAGAAACACTAGAAATCAATTAAATTCCTATTTACATACATATGCGATGACGTGGGCTTAATTTTGATTGCTAACGTTTGTATACTCTATAAAGAGCAGTATACTCTGCATAGTGATGCATCAAAATGAATCAATCATAATTTCAGATGAAGCCTTAATATTCTACGAATTTTTGACATATAAGCAAAAATCTTGGATTCAAAATGAATCTAATTGGATATTGCACTGTTTTCAAATAAAAACACTAAATAACATTATTTTTACAAAAATAAACTAATGCTTATAAGCAGGGATTTATAAAAACCGATAACTGTTAACCGTTATAATTTTTCCGAAATAACCGAATTGAAACCGATATACTTGTACCGCTACGGTATCAGTTTTTTTCTTTGCAAGCTTACATATTTTTTCATGCTGCGCTTAACATTCCGTCATTCTGTGTAGCATTATTATCTTCCTCATCTCCACAGCTCCTGCCAAAATAGTTGAAAGGGCAAAAAGCCTAGCCACATGGACACCCACTAAGCAATGTCCCGTAATGGCACTCCGTTTGTTTAGCGATACGACTGTTTGTCGCACTAAACCATTTTTGACTAACTTCATGTTATATCACCATGAACATACTTGTCCTTTCTTCATCAAGAACAAAACTTGCAAACTCATCCGGTATGCAGTTACCTTCAATGCTTCGGTGTCCCGGCAACCATATCATGTTAATAACGGACTGCTGAGTCATCTTTAACTTTTTTGTGTAGATTCCACCTCCGACCCTATCGTTCAGTTTAGAGCCATCCGTAACGAAGGAGACAGCGTCAGGCAGTCCAGGAATATCAGCAGAACAATCTTCCCTACGTGGAATGAGGGTATTAAAATGTGTGCTAGCAAATACACAGTAGTCCCTTTCTGCTAGGACGAATGCGTATTTCGCAAGGATCGTGGAACATGGTTCTTCTTCTTAACTGTAATCGGGTTACGGCCTGATGTAAATGCATTGTTTCATTGGAATTGGAGTTTTACGTTGTGATTTAATGCACAAGCCTTGGGTGGCTCTACTGGTCTCGAAAGAACCCAGTGTCATTGTTAGTCACCTCATACGACAAGCTTTGACCTGCTGAGGTGGTATTCTCTAACCCGCTCACCACACGGTGTTACTACCGATAAATGTTCGAATGTGCATATTCAAAGTTTTTGCTCTCTTCATCATGCGGAGCTGAAACCTAAACGCAATACTAATAGTCTCTGTATATACATATTTAATCGGATCTACAATAGCTGCTAGGTTTCCAAAGTCAAAGACAATCATATGATTCATTCACCTCTTGAAGAGTTTAAAGTACAAAGTTGCAGCGGCGCTCTCGGAGGCGCCACAACATCGAGTGTACGCATAAGATATATGAAATTGAAATTCTCTTTGACTTTTGCAAAAATGTTTGGTGAGTTTTTTGCCGCTAGCTTTTCATTTGCTGACCTAATTTAATGGGTTAAAAATAGCTGAAATTTAAATGAAACATTTAGCATAGAGAACATTTCTGCGTTTTGTGATTTTTTTTTGCATCGAATTACAGCTGCTAAAAAGTCTAGAGAAATGCAAGAGATATTTTTGCATGGGGCGCTGAAAGTTTGCTAACAAAAGGGAGCATAACTTTTGATGTAATGAGCAAAGCGTGCGCATTAAGGGTATTCAAAAGCAATTAAAATGTCTGTGTACAGTATTTAACTCAAGAGTTTTCAAAGTTTCTATGCGCTTTTCTTAATTTAAATGCACTTAATTAATTCCTATTGTTGTAGCTTGTTGGATTTTCGTAATCAAGCAGATGACTTTTGTGTCTCACTAATTAAATTTGATTTATTTATTAACGCCTGTTGCCGCCTAATAAAATTCGTCAACAGATTCATAACAATACGTACAGATTTTGGCTTTCAACCAAAACGAGAAGTCAAATTTCTACTAATCAAAAGATATATACATTATTTTTGCTTGTCATCTTGTTGATTTTGTTGCATTTCCTGGCAGTGTTGCCACTCAAACAGAAATAATAGAAACGAAAAACAAATTGAAATTATAATCCCGTGTGATATATAACGACGTTAAATTGCTTTCCGTTGAAATAAATTCTAACAAAGTGTTTGCCTGAATGCCCGTATTAACGCCTCCTTAATGCACACACATGCATCATGCATGTTGCAAGTATTTTACTGTAGGTACTTTGTTTACCCCTTTGGTTTTGCGGCATTTCCGCATTGTGTTTTGTGTTGGGGTCCGTTTGGCGTCGCTGCTCATAAATCAATTTGTTGCAATTTAAACAATTTCTATGCGGCTTTTGTAGGTATTGCCAACGCCCAATTGGCGCAACTTGGCCAAAATTAGACAAACATTTTGAGAAGTGCAAGAAGCGTGTCTAGCATCAGCAGAAGATCCCTAAACACTTGAACAACTCAATCATAGATATACTCATTTGTACAGTTCATTACGTCTCACATAATGATATGTGTAAACTCTACTCCATTTGAAATTGAAAGTGCAAAGAAACAGATATGCTAAATGGAAAGACATGTATTAAATATCAGACACTTTATAAAGCTGACGAATTTTAGTGAATAACTAGCTAGCCAGCAAACTTCGTTCTGGCCAAATAAACTTTTCGATTAAATTAATTTCGAGCATTCATGATTCCACACGATTTTTTATTTTTTTAAAATCGAAAATTAGCGCTCTTGTGTACTTTAAAGGCAAGTCAAACGAGACTGCCCTTCATACGATAGTCTCGTTAATTGAAAAATCCATACAAAACAAGAAATGCACCCTGGCAGCCTTTCTAGATATCGAAGTCGCATTTAACAACGTAATCCCCGAAGCAATAAGCGTAGCACTAACAGACATTGGAGTCGATGATCAACTGGTGAACCTGATCGATCAATTGCTCAAAAGCACGATGGTTCAGTCTTCTCTGGGTACGTCGACACAGGCCAGGTATGTTAGCAAAGGTGCTCCTCAAGGAGGGGTACTATCCCTTTTCTATGGAATATAGCAGTAAATAAGCTACTATATGACATCAAGGAGGTGGCTGCGGTGTTATAGCCTATCCGGACGATGTTGTTATTAGCTTCTCTGGAAAGTTCCCCCAAACCTTATGACAGGCAAATTAAAACAGCTGTCCGATTAGACAGCGAAGTGCGATTGAACACAAAACCTGAAAAAATAGATCGTGTTGCAAGATTCCTAGACTCATTTTACCTAAACTAAATGATTCCATTCTTTCCTTCAGTGACAGTGCTAAATACTTGGAGATAGTACGGGACAGGAAACGGGAAGACGCAAAATACGCAGGAACGAATAAAAAAAGGGACAATGGCCATCTACTTTCGCAAAAAAGCACGGCTCTACATGTCCATAATCAGACCCATCCTTCTTTACTGAGATCAAAACTAGTGGCCAGCTATGAGGAGACAGACTTCAATTAAGAAACTTAATAAAATGCAGCGAGCAGCTAACTGAACTGAACTATGCATCACTGAAGCCCTGCGTACTACTCCAAGCACAGCCCTAGATGCCATACTTAACACTCCTCCCTTGAATCTTATAGTATATGAACAGGCACTTTTATCGGCCCTACAACTGGGGGACTCAAACAGCTGCATAGAATTCAAATTTCGTCACTCCTCCATTGCAGCAAAACATGCTTTTGTGTCCCCTAAAACAGACTACAGTGTACTAGTACCATATCCCTGACAATACTGGAATACTGTTCTGCCAGGCTCTACCAACGTCCGAGTCTGAGGGGGGTCTCTTCAGAACTGTAGCGTGTTTCTGGCGGAAGTCTCAGCCAAAAATGAGGCACTCATGCCTCAGAGGCTTACATAGCGTTTCAGACAACGTAAACATCTGTAGTGATCGCCAAATAGCTATCAAATCCTTAAACTCAATATCATAAAATTCGATATCGGTAACAAGCTGTTGCAGTGGGTTTAGGCATTCCAATGGCGATCTGCAAGCTGAAAATAAATGACTTTTTCAAACATAAAGCCAATCAAAAATGGCAGAATGAGCTAAACTGCTTGACAAACTCTGTCAGAGATTGAACTGAATTTTAAAATAGCATGTAAAATCGATATTAAGCCACACATATTAAGTATCATCTACCAACATTTTTCCTCTAGATATATTTCTTGCATATTTGTAAACAATAAAATGCTTTACATGTATCGCCACAAATATGATGATTTGAGATATGCGTTGAATTCATCCTTCGTGGTTGATTTCGGAATTAAGGAGCAAGCCTGGCAATAGATGAGACACCTGTCATAAATGGCACTAATATCCGCAGCTGGACTCAGTATGAGGAATGGGAGGAGGACGAGGAAAGGGCAGGGATGAAGGGTTGGCGAGCGGAGCGAGCAGTTAACGTAGACAACAAAATCTTAAAGCCTACTATTATTTCTTACCGTGCATAGTTTGTTTGAGTTGCTTCACTTTATAACTCTTGAAATAAGGATGGTCTTGGCATAAAGAAGAGAGGAAGGGGAAGAGGAAGACCAGAATGAGGAATAAGAATTTTAGCTATTTCGGGAGGCGCAACTGGGTTGGCGAGTGCATCGTACAGGTGGCAGAACCCCCTACTATCTTTATAAGCCCAAAAATATTTGGGTTTTTTCAACTTCAGCCTCACAAATTCTAAGTTCACTGCTTATATTAAACATTTGACACGTATTTCTCACATATCTCTAAAAACAATTCTCACTAATAAATTAAGCACGAATTATTTAAATACGTGATTCACATATTGAAGTAACGACTAAAATGTTTAGAGAATTCGAAATTTTTTCTTTATAATTTAACAATATTAGAAAATACGCAGTTTCTACAGCTTTTGATGGATTTTTATCAGCATTGTTGATGTCTGTCAGTTGACAACACTAATAACTAGCATTATCTCTATGTGTAACATGTTGATTATGATAACAACTGTACTAAGTATTGTACGTTTTTGTAGATACAATATCTATAAATCTATAATTAGAGAGCACACACTTGTAAATACATCGATATCAAAGTGCGGGTGTATGTGGGTGTCTTTAGTTCTCATATATAGTATGTATGCTTGTATGTACTAGTAAAGTTCACACGTTGTTTTCGTTGTTGCTTTTGTGTGTCTTGTTGTTTGTGTCATTATCATTGTTTACCTGTCCCGGGAAGTAATGCAGTAGATTTATTGTATCTTTGTCAGATACTTTGTTGTACTTGTACACTATGGATATATGTACTATACTAAGTCATTCATAAAACGACACGGCTTTTATGCGAAAATTGCTTAAAACATGTGCAACAAATGTGCCGCAGCTTCATTAAAGTGCTTGCCGCCTATTGAGGCACAACGTATAAAAATACAAAAATTAAGCAAAAAATTATATATTATTTAATAAATTGTGCGAATCACAAATAAACTTTTTTTTTTTATATAACAAATTGAACAAATAACAAAATTATAAAGCTGAAAGATCAACATCTAAGAGACAGGTAACCAAACAATTTAAAAAGTGAGAGCGCTACAACAATAATTGCAATAACAAAATAATTAGTTGGTTTTTCTCTAATTTTTGTGGTTTACGTACGAGTTTATGAATGAGTGAACAATTGTGTTTCTAATAAATATATACAAAAAAAAGAAGAAATCAGAAATCATAAGATATGCATTGGCTATTGGCCAAGTTTTGTGTAGTTATGTTTTTGTTTAATGTTTATAGGTTTCAGTTCTTGGCCACGTGTGAAATATGGCAGCAGAAAAACAAAGAAAAGAAAAGCAAAACTGACATTAGCCGGAAAATTGCGAGGGAAAATTGGCTATAAATAGACACATTTCTAAAAGGAATGTGTGCATATTCAAAACCTTGATCTTGTCATTTCTTCATATGCAACATTTCTTATATGAAATTAAGCAGATAGAAATGTCAAAATTCAAAGCTTGCAAATTGCATATCATTTATTTCCACTGTTTTCATGCCAACCCCCAGCAAAACGCTGCAATTCGCGCCTCAAGATGAGTCATAGCAAACCAACAAAAAAAATAACTAAAGCGCGTCAACCCCCTGCAGTGTCTGGCACGTGGTGTTCACTGCCTCAACAAACAAAACATTATGACCAACAAAAATCCTTTGTATGAAAAATCGATACTCGTAAAGTATATTTTTTTTATAGTCCTTTAAGTTTAATTTTCTACCGTTTAATTTCGTCTTGTTTGTTTGTGAGCAATGACATAATGTTGTGTGTGCCCAATGTGTCACACACTTCTTGTGTTTGGCCAAGTCAATAGGGAGCCAACTAGTCAGCCGGCAAAAGCGTCAAAACGTCGCCTGACTCCAACACATGGCGCCTGCTCGGTTCCATTTTTATATTTAATGGTTGCAGAGTGGTGGTAAGGTGGCTTGTGTGACTTCTCTCTTGAGCTGAGTGTCACTCTGAGCTAGTTGGAACGCCCAATGTGCGTGAGTTGGTCGCTTTTTTTATGATTTTCGTGGCGCCACAGCTTTAATAGACGATGATACAACAGAAATTATACACAGCTGATGAGACGTTTGGGTGTTACGAATTGGCAAATTGCTAAACTCTTTAATTGTTGTATCGTCTTCAAAAGTAATTTATCGCAAATACTAGAATTATTAGAAAGCAGCAGCAAGAGTGGGAAGAAATAATAGAAAATTGTAGGTATATAGTAGGAAGTCCAGCAACATATGCTATCAAAGAGTGATTCAAATGTGCCTGTTTATACCCTGTACACAAAGAGTAAAAGGGTATTAGAAATTTTCGCAATGACCAGAGTCAACACATATTTTCAATGCGCTCTGCTCACGGAGAAACCGAAAAAAAATGCGGTTGTGTCCTCGGAACAATTCTAACCGCTCTTGTAAAAAAAGCTCACAAGTCATGTACATATGTACACAACTCGGCACTAAAGTAACGGAGTAGATCATAGCAAGAACAGCAAGTGCAGCTAAACGATGGTATAAAAATCACAAGGTTGGAGTCGTCTACTCTAACATTGTTTGTGTTTGTATACATATTTCATTCTATAGATTGATCTTACCTTGTATTTTTTAAACCATGCAAGCGTTCTCATTGCACGCTTAGATGGCTGTTTTATGTTTTTGTTTTTACTTCATTTTGCTGCTTCTTTAGCTGGTTTCTGCGTCAGTTTAATTATCTGGGATTAGTCGGACTATTTCAACAATCGGGACTCTGTATCCACCATATCCTCGGTAGCACTGAGCTAGTACGTGCGGCGAGGATTCCTCCTCAAGTTTACAAAGCCTGCAGGTACTGGAGCTTATTCTTTATACAATATACAAATGTTCTCACATATCAATAAGCTATTGAACAATGTGCTCTTCTATTCCTTAGCTCTTTCTATAAATGGTTACATAAAAAAAATTCAACAAAATTTTGTTTTTCAAAGCAACTGAAGGACACTATTACTATTTTTTACTTTTTACTTTAAAAATCTGTCTTACTTAATTCACAGTTTTCTAATTTTATTACATTGTCAACCATCTAATTACTTTTTGGCTTAGTGCGGCTGAGAACATCTGTATAGCCTATAGATATCACCAAAAATCAAAAAAAAAGTTGTTTGCCGTCACGGCAAATGTGAAAACAAATAACAAACTAACAAAATTTGTTAGTGATCGACACAGATCCCAAAGTAATGAAAATGAGGAGGCGCATGTCCATTTTCGTCAAAGTTATGTTACTAAGTGTACCCTGTGTCTTATTGGGATAAGAAGTTTTGGTTTGTAATTGGAAATCCTTATATTATTGTAAAGAACATGGACGTTACAAAGGGATTAACTAAAGATGCTGCTGGAAACAACTCTTTCTAACTCAATCTTGAGCTTATTGATGCTGTTTTCCGTTACGGCATACGAGTGGGTCTTAAACTAAAGGCGCGCCAAAAGATGTTTCGATTGAAAAATTTGTCGTAAGAAAGTGTTCATTCGATTTTTCTATTGTATTGTGGGTGCAAAACCAATACATAGGAAACATTTTAAGCCGTTATGCATGTTGACTTGGGATTTGCAATCTTTAAATTTTCTAGATTGAGTTAAGGTGTCCTTGGCATTACAATGTTTATGAGATCATTAAAAAGTCAGGCTAATTATTCCCATTTATTTTTATTTAATTTCAAGCCATTACATTTTCTTATAATGAGCGCTTTCCTCTACAATCTGTTAATGTGGCATTTTAATGTGCTTGTTGACACTTATTTGCCTTATCATCAATTTGCGAGTACGAGAGCAAATCTCTTCAAAACAGTATATTTCAATTAATTAAATTAAAAAGGAAATAAATTAAATTTCAACCAGCACATAAAAGGGGCACTCATGATTACTCATGCAAACAACCAAAGAAACTCGTTAAGGCTTTGTGAGCTGTGCAACAAAACAAAATATAAGTAAGTATCTTATGGATACTCTGTGGTTATATTGTAAACGCACAAAGCAGCGAAAGGAAAAATGCGTCTGCCATTTACAGTAGCAAACAAAAAATGAAAACTGAGTGACAACAGCAACAAAATTTTGCTGAAAGCAAACAAAAGCCAATGGAAATGCCAATGAAAAAGCTAAAAGTTGTTACAAGACCTGAACTTAAATGTGGGCGCTAGACAGGCAACAACCTTTTTGGAACCAGCCAACCACATTTGGATGAGCCAACAACTGACAATGGATATGACCAGCTGCTACTCCTACGTTACTCAAAATATACGCACAATCCTACAGATAAAGACAACCATGTACGTGCATTCATATTGAAATGAACTTCAATGCCTTTGAGCTTGGCATGAAAAATGCAATAAAATTAAGAGTAAACTATGTAAGAGCAATGAGTATGTACAGCTGAAAGTTCGCTTTGTACGCAGCTTTGTCTTTGTTTGTGTGAAATTTCAAAAACAAAATATACAAATATGTAAAAATAAAACGAATTTCGAACAAACAACACACAGAGGCACGTAAATGCGGACAAATAAAGTTCCAAACAACTTTGCTTCCAACAAAGGATTCCCAGCAACAACAACGGACAATGTCTCTGGGCGGAAACTTAGACAGCGAATGTGGGTTCGCCTGCTAAAACAGTCAATGCCCCATTTTGTGAATTGAATGAGCCGGAACATAATCGCATTGTCGGCAAGGCAGCGAGCACTAAGTATGCAGCTTGATGTGTTTCCAAGTGTGTGTGTGAGTGCCTTGGATGTTTTTACGAGAACGCCTTGAGCCAATTGAAGCCGCGTTAGAGTTGTAAGTTTATTGCTCCGAGAACTTGCATATACACAAAGTAAGTGCTTTGCCAGGACTTTGTTTGCACTATAACGGAAAACATAACATAACTAACGGTGTTCTAGACATAAAAGAGGTAGCTGTCCCTGTAAGGAAACAATTTGTATACCAAAAAGCAGACGAGTGACCAGAGTTCCCAATCAACTTTAACAACAAGCTATGACAGTCTACTTTTACTAAAAGTATTCTTGGATTCTTTTATGCTCATACCTTGCAGTAAATACCGGACCTTTTTTTAATAAACTTGACATATTTCTTTGGCTGAATTAAAATCACGGTGGTCTAATGTGCCACTTACAGTCTACATATAGCAAAACGAGTCTGGTACAATGCGCCAACTAACGTCCATCTAAGAACATCAGTCGAAGTTGTTGTCTCTGCAGTAACCATTTAGATGTGTAGCACTAACATTACGATACTCCCACAAGGGGGCCGACCTTAATGGGTAGTTGGCCTTGGAAAAACTGCTTAACCCGTGGTACCAAAATTCAGGGCTCGGTTGGCTCTCCCCTTTCAGCCCCATTTCTCCAAAATGCCCGGGACCCATAACCCATGCAGCTCTTTTGGCTATCATTAGTCGTGTCGTGAGAACATGACTTTGGCAAATGATACTAGCAGCATGGTTGTCTCTCGCGTTGCCCCTCCAAGAACATCATCCGAAGCAGTTGCGTCTTCAGTACCGATTTAAGTGCATGCTGTCGGGTATGTACTCCCACAAGGGGGCCGACTTTGATTAGCTGTCTTGGGAAAATTGCTCAACCCATGGTACCGAATATTAAGGGCTCAGGTGGCACTGCCCTTTTAGATCCGACAGGTTCAGATTTGGAAACCACGCCATTTAGCAAAATATACGGGATCAGTCGTTGCCGCGATACAACTTTCGCAAATAATACAAGCAGCGTAGTTGTCTCTCAGGTCATTCCACCGCCATGCGACAGCTGCACTACAAGTCTATCCAGAATTCGCACCTCTGCATACAGAGGACACTCACAGAGCAAATGCAGTCAATCTTCAAACTCGGCGCCGCACGACATGCAGACGAATTGCTATGGCATCTTGTATGCAGGAAAGCGTTCAGTGATATATAACCTGTCAGAAGGAATCCTTGCTTTGCAGTTGGCTATTAACATGTTTTCCCAAAGTATTCGACATCCTAAAAGCCAGCATTATTAAATCTGTGAAGTTGAGCTCTTATGCCTGCCGTGTATCTTGTTTAGAAACAGACTGTAAGTGGCAGGTCAGTTGAGGAAGCTATGCTTTACTTTAAATCAGGGATCGTCATCGCAGTTTGCTTGGAACCATATTACTCAGTTTAACAAAGCAGAAATTTGGAAAAAGTACTACTGTGAAATTATAGCGCATCTCAGAGACGGTTCTTATAGCGTTCTTATTTGCTGAGTCTAAACAACGTCTAACCGTTCGGTCGAATGCGCTTGTCGTTTTGTATCATTTATTTTTGTTGTAGAAAAAGTTGAGACCCGACAACGCTTTTTACGTTTTTAACGTGTTTTTTATGTCATATATACTAACAAAGCAAAATTATTCTAAAGCTGGAACAAAATTTCAATAAATAAAAATATGTATACTTATGAATACATCTTGTATTTGACACTACATGAACGAAACTTCAGAAAAAAAAAATCAACAGTTTTATTCTATACTATTTGCTTATTATCTAATGGCCTATTATCCATCTTGTCGTTGCAGCATGAGCCGCCAGCAGAGGCAACAGCAGCAGCAGCAGCAACAACAACAGTTGCTGACGGTGCAGCAGCAACAACAGCAGGCATTGCTCATGGCTGAGCATGCGTCCGCTGCAGAGGCTGCCGAGCTCTTTGATCTGCTATGTGTGGCAACAACAATGCGCCAAATATTGGCGCTGCATCGTGCCATGTGCGATGCAGTTGGCATGCGTCCCTCCCCGCTCAATGAGTTCTATCCCAAGCTTAAGGCCAAGGTGCGCTCGTGGAAGGCCCAAGCTTTGTGGAAGAAGTTTGACGCACGCGCCGCACATCGTGTCTATGGCAAGGGTAATGCCTGCAACGGCACACGAGTGCTGGTCATTGGTGCTGGGCCATGTGGACTGCGTACGGCCATAGAGGCGCAGCTATTGGGTGCCAAGGTTGTGGTGCTGGAGAAGCGTGATCGCATAACTCGCAATAATGTGCTGCATTTGTGGCCATTTGTCATAACGGATCTGCGAAATCTGGGCGCCAAAAAGTTCTATGGCAAGTTCTGTGCCGGTTCCATTGATCACATCTCCATCAGACAGCTGCAGTGCATGTTGCTAAAGGTGGCGCTGTTATTGGGCGTGGAAATACATGAGGGCGTGTCCTTTGAGCATGTACTGGAGCCCACTGGTGATGGCAGCGGCTGGCGTGCCGCTGTAACGCCCACAGATCACGCTGTCTCGCATTATGAATTCGATGTGCTCATTGGTGCTGATGGCAAACGTAATATGCTCGATTTCCGGCGCAAAGAGTTTCGCGGGAAGCTGGCTATAGCCATAACGGCCAATTTTATTAACAAGAAAACAGAGGCCGAGGCCAAGGTGGAAGAGATTAGTGGCGTGGCGTTCATCTTTAATCAGGCATTTTTCAAGGAGCTCTATAGCAAGACGGGCATTGATCTAGAGAATATTGTCTACTACAAGGATGAGACGCATTATTTTGTTATGACTGCCAAGAAGCACAGTTTGATTGATAAGGGCGTTATCATAGAGGATATGGCTGATCCGGCCGAGTTGCTGGCCCAAGCCAATGTGGATACACAAAAGTTGCACGATTACGCACGCGAGGCGGCGGAGTTCTCTACACAATATCAGATGCCAAATCTGGAGTTTGCTGTGAATCATTACGGCAAGCCGGATGTGGCCATGTTCGACTTTACATCCATGTTTGCCGCAGAGATGTCCTGTCGCGTGCTGGTGCGCAAGGGTTGTCGCTTGATGCAGTGCCTAGTGGGCGATAGCTTGCTGGAACCCTTCTGGCCCACTGGTTCGGGCTGTGCACGAGGTTTTCTTTCCAGCATGGATGCGGCCTATGCTATTAAGCTATGGTCCAATCCGCACAACAGTACATTGGGCGTGCTAGCGCAGCGGGAGAGCATCTACAGGTGGGTTTTAGCGATGTTTATCATAACATGTCGTAGTTACTCATATGTATATTTAATTGCAGATTGTTAAATCAGACAACCCCCGACACTTTGCAACGTGATATCAGCGCCTATACTGTAGATCCAGCTACACGTTATCCTAACCTCAATCGTGATTCGGTTAATAGCTGGCAGGTCAAACATTTAATCGATACCGATGATCCTGCTGTATTGGAGCAAACCTTTATGGATACACATGCGCTGCAGACGCAGCATGTGGAGACACCTGGAAAACGCAAGCGCAGTGGTGGTAAGTAGTGCCATGACCTTCAGAGTGATTAGCGTATATTGACGAACCTATTTTGCAGACAACATGCCACAAGGCGCCACTTTATTGCGCTGGATCAGCGCTCAATTGCATAATTACAAATTTGTGGTTGAGCTAAAGGAACCCTCTGATGTGTTTCGCAACGGACGCGTGCTGTGCGCGCTCATAAGCCGGTAAGTTGGAGCTTTAGCAGTAGTAATTGCTGGAAACCTAATCGTTATCTTCGCAGCTATCGTCCCGATCTAATTGATTATGCGGCCGTCAAGGACATGACGCCCATGGAGTGCAATGAGCTAGCTTTTGCAGTGCTCGAGCGAGAGCTGCACATTGGACGCATTATGAGCGCCAAGCAATCAATGGAGCTTACCGATGTGGAATCGCGCATCTGGCTGCACTATTTGGACCAAATTTGTGAAATATTTCGTGGCGAAATTCCGCATATCAAGCATCCCAAGATGGATTTCAGCGATTTACGCCAAAAGTATCGCATAAATCATGCGCATGCGCAGCCCGATTTTTCCAAGCTGCTACAAACCAAGCCAAAAGCCAAGTCACCTATGCAAGATGCCGTTGATGTGCCCGTTACAGTCCAGCGACGTTCAGTGCTGGATGAGGAGCGTGCCAAGCGGCAGCGACGCCATGAGCAGCTCATGAATGCCAATGTAGCAGCAACAGCTGGCGGTGTTGCAGCCACAGGAGGCGCTGCCACAATCAGCAATGTGCTGCAGGGTGTGTCCAAGATTACTTTTTTAAATAACATATCAGAGGCTTGACTCTGATAATGACTGATGAGCTGCAAGCTGCTGCTTCTTCAATATTTAATATAAATAAATTGTTTTGAATTAACTGCGTTTCGAAAACGTTTTTGCGTCTGACTTTAACGACAGCAGCTTGCAACCAACAGGCTTAAGATTTAAGTTTTTTGAATTTGTAACGAACTTAATGGCTGTTCTCTGTCCTACAGCTCAAAATGACACACCGCGTCGCTCGAAGAAACGCCGTCAGGTGGACAAATCTAGCAATATTGTGAGTAAATGTATATGCTATTTAGTGGATTGGTTTTCGCATCTGTTGTCAAGTGATCACTAAATTAAAATTATTTTGATATATCATAAAATTTATTTGTAATATATTAATATATAGGGTTGAAATTTGTTAAATTTTACAAGCGAGTCGATCACTTTTCAATTTTTGCGCTCTTGCCTACAATTTTCCTTTATATTTATGCTCAACTTTACGCTCGCATTTGCTCATACATAATTTGATTATAATTTGTCAATCTTTTATCATAAATACCACAAAAAAAATCACAAAAATGTCAAAAACAAAAAAAATATTAAACCAAGGTTGAACTCATACTACAAACAGCTCTCTTTCATGAACTCAGTAACGTCATGAACGCATACGCATACAATGAGGTCAGTTCACTCAGTGTCCACTGTCAATGTCTTCCATTGCCATCCATTGTGCCACATGCTAACCACATTGTGTACATCTATCTATACTAACATTGCAGTAGTTTTTAGTACTTTACTCCTAAGTCCATAATCTTTACACATATTATACACACACACAAACACACACACTTGTATACCGTCAACATGCCTTATATGCCCCTTGATCTACTATAAAAACGTACAAAATGTTGAATCTGAACTCTGCCGCATAGGAGGAGCGTCAACAGCGCTTGCAAGAGATCGAAGAGAACCGTCAGGAGCGCATGAGCAAGCGTCGCCAGCAGCGCTATCATCAAACTCAGAATTTCTACAAAAGTCTGCATATGCTGCAGGCAGGCAATTTATTGCTTGAGGGCGCCGAAGACGGCACACCCTTTGAGGACTATTCGATATTTTTATATCGTCAGCAAGCGCCAGTGTTTAACGATCGTGTCAAGGAGCTGGAACGCAAGCTGCTGTTTCCCGTAAGCACTGTGAATGCTGCCATTGTTCGATTGATTGATTGATTGACTCTGTGTCGTTGTTTAAATGTGGCTGCTGCGTTTGTTCTGAATGCTCCACAACTAATGGTCAAAACTGTTCACACCAGGCACTCTATTTCCATAAAACTTTAGAAGACTAAGAAAACGCCTATTTACCCATTTCTTGTGTGAGGTTCCTTAGCTTTCTAGTTGTGTTCAAATATTGTGCCTGGTCTGACTTTGTATTTGAATAACTAACACACGCGATTACTAACATAATCGCAAATGCAGAATTGTTAACTGATTGATTACTAAGATCTCAGTGTTGTAAAGTCGCTTAACACATGAAAGCTGTTAAAATACCGCTTACTACTACCTGCTGTGTTCGTCCTGACTGTGACTTTATATTAAATAGATAATGTAGTTCCAACGCTCAAAATCCTAACTCTAAAACCGTTGAATTTACGCAAAATCTGGCTAGACTTATCAGCTCAAAATAGTAATAACTTTTTTAACCTAAAATTTTAAGTTTGTCGCTCCTAACTAGCATAAAATCGAATGTTTAAGCTTTATGTTTCGTTTTATTTTGGTTATTCTTCATGTTTAAGAACTTTGACAGCCAATTTAATACTTAAAAAAATTATTATTTTTGATTTCTCTACCAAAACCTCACCCGTATTTTACGTACTATGTTCCCACAACCCCCCACACTTGACACCTAACGCCCCCCAGGATCGCGAGCGCAGTGATATACCCTCGGCACTGCCGCGCAGTGCCACGGATGAGCAGTTCGGCGATCGCATTAAGAACATGGAGCAACGCATAGCAGGTCGCGCTGGTCAGGGAAGTGATAAGAAACCAAAAGATTTGATGCGCGCCATAGGCAAAATCGACTCAAGCGATTGGAATGTGCGCGAGATAGAGAAAAAGATTGAGCTATCTAAGAAAACCGAAATACATGGTCCCAAGGGCCGTGAAAAGGTGCCCAAGTGGAGCAAGGAACAATTTCAGCAACGCCAGCACAAAATGTCCAAGCCACAGCGTCAAGATTCGCGTGAGGCTGAAAAGTTTAAGGAAATTGATCAGACTATTAAAGACTTGGATAAACAGCTTAAGGAGGGACACAATCTGGATGTGGGTGAACGTGGCCGCAACAAAGTAGCCTCTATTGCAGGCCAATTCGTTAAAAAGGATGACAACTCCGATGAGAAGAATGCGACTAGCACAAATACGAACACTGTCATACCCAAATCCGTGAGTAATTTTGTTGAGTTGATTCCTGTATTTGTTTTACCGTTATATCCCCTATAAGTACTTGAATTTGCTTTTGGGTTATGTACATTTGTTTTTGTTGGTGCGTCCAGGGCTCCCAGCTATGGTTGTTGTTGTTGTTGTTGCTGTTGTTGCTAGCGTTTGTTGTTGCTTCTGACCTAGAACAAGTTGTCTCACAAACCGCACAAACACCCAACCATAATAACACAAACACATACACATGCACAATCCATATGTAATTATGTTTATTGGCCAAGTTCTAGACTTAACTAATCTGTTGAATTCTTAATGCAGAGCTCGAAGATGGCTTTGGCCTTTAAGAAGCAAGCTGCTTCAGAGAAATGTCGCTTCTGCAAGCAAACGGTCTACCTCATGGAGAAGACAACTGTGGAGGGTTTGGTGCTGCATCGCAATTGCCTTAAGTGTCATCACTGTCATACGAATCTGCGCCTGGGCGGTTATGCCTTCGATCGCGATGATCCGCAAGGACGCTTCTATTGCACGCAACACTTTAGGCTGCCAGCAAAGCCAATGCCTCAGCGGGTTAACAAACGGGTAAGTTGTATGATTGTAGTTACAGTTAAGATTATGATAGAAGAATATAATTAATATAGAAGAATTCTATAGAGAATTGACCAACCACGAAAGAATGCTATTTCTCTTCAAAATCTGAATGTTTTGTTAGGTTGAACTGAAATAATACATAACGTAATACCAATGTCCTGGCTTGATCATATTAGAAGAGATTAAGATTGAGTGTGTATATGATGTCATATCTAACTATTTTTTGCCAAAACTTTAAAATCGTGTTGACGTCTCACAAATGAGATATGGGTTGAACAATTTGGTTCCGAACTACTTCATGGTATTGAAGATATTGCCACCAGAGTCGGCTCATAACGTCCAAGTTCCGGATGAAAAACCTTGCGGAGCGTTAAAAGACTGAGCGGCTCATTTACGATCGATATATCCGGAAAGCCTTGGATGCTAGTGCCAACCGATGTGTTGCTTAGCTAAGACCCCAAACCAAGTAATCCGAGCGAAGGGGCCACATTCCATCGCTACGACTGGACGAACGAAGGGGAGCTAAACTTTATATTCAATTTGGAGTAGTATAAAATTATTATACTTGACATTTCTCCGGCATTAACTTTTTTTGTGTTTTAATCATATTTTTCTTATAGAAATCTGTTGCATCTCAGGCCACGCCTACAGCACAGCCTGCCAAGGCGACAACAACTGCAGTGGAGCTCATGGACACTACGCCAACTGGAGATCAAGTTGATTTGTTGGAGCATTCTCGTGCCGCAGCTTCTGCCGATGCCATGTCCGACGACGAGGCTAATGTCATTGATGAGCACGAATGGTCTGGTCGTAACTTTTTACCAGAATCCAATAACGACTCGGAATCAGATTTGTCTAGCTCGGATGAATGGGATTCGGAATCCGAGTCGGAGCTCTTTGAAGAGGCAGATGATTCGCCATTCGGTGCACAAACACTGCAGCTGGCTTCGGATTGGATAGGCAAGCAACATTGTGAGGACAGCGATGACTCCGATGATTTCTACGATTCCAGCGAAGGCATAGCGGGTGAGTTTAGATGGTTAAAAGGCAAAGTGTAAAATTCAATTGTGTGTAACTGCTTTATTATAGATGATGGAAAGGACGACACTGAAGGTGAGGAGTTCAAGAAAGCGCGGGAGCTGCGCCGCGAGGAAGTGCGTCTGCTGCCACTGCCAGCCAACTTGCCCACAGACACGGAAACCGAGGTAAGTTTTAGATCCCTCCTTGGTTGTGGCTTTAAGATAACTAATTTATCATTTTTGGTATATTTTTTATTACACTTTTTTGGTCATTCATTTATACTTTTGATACCTTATCATGGTGTTGGTTTCATTTGTCTTACATAAAAACAAAAATTACCATAGAAAATTGCTTTAGAAAACAAAGAAAATAATGAGACGAACTCACAGCGCGGCTCCCTTGCGTCCGCCATGTCCTTTGAGTCGGCCAATAGTCAGCCGTCTACACCTGCCACTCCCACACCAACGCCCACGCGCGTCGAGTTAGAGCAATTGGAACGTAATGCGCCGCGTAAATTTAGCAGCGACATCGAAGCTATAAGTGAAAAGTTGTATCATTTGAATAATGTGGTCAAAATGAACAAAGACCTAGAAATTTTGGCCAAAGAGAATCTGGTTAAGAGCGACATACTGCGCAAGTTAACGCTTAAAGAGAAATGGCTGGCCGAAAATGCAGCTATAGCAGCGGCAGCGGCCAACTCGGCCAAAGTTGCTGCTGCACCAAAGCCAAAGTCCGCATTTGATGAGAAATTTCAGAAGTTGATTGCGCCGGTGCCAGCAGCGGCCACAGCCAAGCCCAAACCCAGCATTGACATTAATTTGGATGAGCTAAAACCGCGCACGCCCAACTTTAATGAGCGTCCCAAAGAGTTGCTAAAAAAGCCCACTAGTAGTGAGATCCTCAAAAAATCGCAACTTAGTCCCAAGCCGGATCGCAAAAGCAGCGCCAATGTAAGCCGCTCGAGCAGCATAAAAAGCAATACAAGCTCCAATAGTCCAAGACCAAGTAGTCGTAAGCAGTTTAAATCCACATTGCCGCAGGATAATAAAATGGAAATTGAAAATATTTTGGGCATAGTCAAAAAGCTGGACATACGACGCCAAAAGTCAACAGATTCGCTTGATAGCGAGGAGCTCTTAGAGGCTGGTCCCGATGGCAAGGCCTTCTATGATGCCGAGAGCCGACTCTCCCCGAAACCCAACAAGCGTTTGAATAAGAAACTTAAAGAAATAGAGCAAAGTAGCTTTGCGGGCACCATGGATCATATTAAGTCGCAGCTGGTTATGCCTACGGTTAGCGCCCAGGCAGCGTCCAACGTGGATCTGTCCAAGTACTTTCCGGAACAAAAGCAGGAAAAGAGCAGCGCAGCAAATATAAACAAAAATCAAAAGACACTTAAAGACGTAGACTTGACAAAATACTTCCCCAACAGTCCAGCGCCACAGCGACGCTCCGTAGAAACCGTAGCCGAGCGGCTCAAGAAATCACAAACGGAACAATGCATGCCCAAGTTGGTGGCGAAAGAAGAAGTCAAAACAGCGGCAGCTACCAAACCTGTAGCTCCGAAGCGGCAGGCATCGCTAGACACTTTTAGCATGCGCGAACATCAGCTAGATGGCGCCTTGGATTTGAGCAAGAAGAAGGCACCTGTCAAACTGGCAGCAATAACAGCCAAGACATCGGTGAAAACAAGTAGCGCTACAAACGTGGCCAAGGCTACTGCTACCCCCAAGGGCAAAATTAAAATAATCAAAAAGATAGTACCCAAAGGCACCAAGGCCAAAAAAGCAGCTGCGGCCGCCACAGCGGCCAAAGTAGTGGAGGAGCAGTCCCAACCACGCGATGAATCCGATCGCATACTCGACGAGATACTTGGCGATGGCGAGATACGCTCGCCCAGCTCGGATTATCAAAAACTTTTCTATGGTGAGAAGTCACCTAGTGATGTGTCCGATAAGATCGATCGCATGCTCGAAGAGGCAGGCATTGACCTGGGTCTGCCCAAGCGACAGAATAGCAAAAAGTTACTTAAGACCAAGTCGCTGGGCGAAGGTGATTTTGACTTGGATGCCATTAGCGGATCGCGTGATAGGCTCACTGGAGTGCAAAACATACTAAAGCGCTATGAGTCCATGAGCTCTGTAAAGTCCAATGAAGATCAAGCTTTCAAGCTGCGTCGCATGGAATCCAGCACCAGCAATTTAAGCAGCTTGAATCGTTCTCGTGACTCGATGGCCTCACTAGCCTCACAATCTGTGGACTCCATGTCTGATCTGGACAAAACCATGGACTATCTGCGCAATGAGTGGCGCAACGAGGCCACAAACTTTTTGCAAAAAAAGCGCGACAAATTTTATGCACAAAAGTCGCAAATGACAGAGCAGAAAGTGGAGGAACCACCCGCTTTCAGACAGGACAGCCTGCCAGTGCAATACCGTGATTCCAAGATAGCTAAATTTTTTGGTTTGACTTCACGCAAATCGCCTGAGAAGCATCAATCGCCAGAAAAACGTAAAACAGCCGAGAAACGCAAATCACCCGAGAAGCGTCCATCACCAGACAAACGTAAAACAGCCGAGAAACGCAAATCACCTATTAAGAAAAAGAAATCACCTGCAAACGTACAGAAAACAAAGGTAAATAACTCTCTGGAAGAGCTTGCCAATATAAGCAGTGCTCGTCAAGCTAAGCAGGGCCAGAAGCCGCAAAAAGCCGTCGATATGATCAAGAAATTCGAGAGCAAGAGCAACAACTTTGAAGCCAAGCCTAAAGAGGTGCCTAAGCCAAAGCCTGTAAGTCCAGTGCCAGACGACTTTGAGATATTACACCTAATAGATAAAGCCACAATAGCCAGAGAGCAAGAAGGTTCACAAACAAAGAGTCCGGCGATGCCAGCTGCCTTAGAGGTCTGTAATCCAATCGAAGAGGCCCAACACTTACGTCCGCTAGTGGAGGACATTAAGAACCTGCCCAAGACTGGCTGCGACAAATCGCTTAGCAATTCGCGACGCGGTTCCCAATCCAGCTTACACTCTAACCGTCGTTTATCCGATATTTCGCTGACTAAGGAACTGCAGCTGGATGCGTTTACATTGCTAAACAATGTTGAAAGCGCAAGAGCAACAGATCCCGCGCAAGTCGACGAACTCTTTCAAAATATGGTTGAAGAGCTTGAGCACTTGCCGACGGAGTCCACGCAACAACAATTTGAGGATAGCATGGACGATTCGCTGTGCACAACCATTAGCAAGAGTCCTAGCGCGCAGCCCATTACTGTGGTTAAACGTGGCAGTTCCGAGGAGGAAAGCATTGAAAAGTTATTTGGAAACTTTTCCGATGAAATGCTGGTACATGTAGAGTTTGATTCCAACGATGAATTGGTAGGCATTACGCCACGTGCTACGATTGTTTCCGAATCCGCAGAGCGCGATTTTATAGAGAAACTGGAATCGCTGGAACGAGATGAAGTGCCTATTAGAGTTTCAGAACCCATAGAGCAAGTTGATAAGTTAAAGCAGCAACAGACCAATGGGCACGATGAAGTGGATGGTATACATTTTCCCAACCGGCCGCAGCGCAGGCAAAAGAGCAGTTCATCTTCTAGCGAACCATCATTGGCGCCAATAGCGCCACAACGTTTGAAGAAGAAACTGGCCAAAATTTGTCCAGAGGATATGGCACCTTCTGTGCAGGACTTGCTGCAAAGTGTTTATAACAAAAATGTGCAGCTGGAGCGTGCACAAGTGGTACCTTTAGAAGCTGGGGAGGCATTGAGATTCCCAAGGCTGCCCAGCGCAGATGATGTACCCGATAACAATGACAAAGAGGAAGCTAAGCCGAAACAAAATGGAATAGGCGATGGAGTGGAGCACATTTCTGCAAAAGACCAGCAGAAGGAGGTTATCAATGTAACAAAAGAAACTACGCAGAGTACGGAGAAACTATCACCAAAGCTGGAACCACAACAAAAACAGATATTACCATCAAATGAGCCGTATAAGAAGACTATCAATACAGTTCCCAAAAGTGATCCTCCAAAGATTATTACACCTTTGACAAGCACAAACTCTTCGCGTAGTAGCTTGAATGATCCTCCAAAGATCGTTACCCCTTTAACAAGTACTAGCTCCTCCCGTAGTAGCTTAAATGAACATCCCCCCAAGATTGTTAGTCCGCCCAAAAGGCGAAGCAAAGAAACCTCACTGGAATGGGACATGGAGAAATTACCAGCCTCGCCCATGCCACTGCGCAAACAGGTGCCTGTAGTGCAACCCAGCAAGGAAAGCTCGCTAGAGTGGGATATGGAAAAGTTACCAAAAAGTCCCATGCCACCACGCCGCCGCATAACAGCTCTAACGGAGAGTAAACTACGCGACGCCTCGCCCAGCAGTTCCATTAAATTGCTCAATCACCTGCCAGATGATAGCGATTCAGAAGCGGCGCAGCGACGCTTGATTGAAGAATTCGAACGTGAACGACGACAGGCATTGATAAAACGCGACGAGAACTTTGAGGTTACGGCAGCGGAACAACGCCGTCGCGAGTCGCTACAAAGCAGCAGCAACTCCAGTGGCAGCAAGCGAAGCCTGCTGCCTCCTACGCCCAATTCGTTGCAACGTGGCACTACCAAAGAAGGCAGTAGAGCAGAAACGACTAAGCGTGAGGGCACACCGCCTATGTTTAAGAAACTGGACGTAAACAGCACAGATACAAATTCAACGCTGGACACTACAGCGTCTTCTACGCGGCGTAGCTCATTTGCATTTATAGAATTACAGGATAATAAGCCGGTGATAGTACCTATGCCTAAAAAGCTTAAATTGCCAAAGGTAGAGCCACCACGATTTGTGCCAGCAGTAACGCCGGCCGACGAGCCAGTGCCGGAGGTGTTCAAAGATAGACCGTGGCCAACAACGCAAATTGACGGACTACATGCGCAGGACGAGGATGATTTAGAGGAAATTAAGAAACCGCTGCTACCCGAATACGCGCGCTCCGACTCACCGCCCGCTGAGATCTTCAAGAATCGCCAGTGGCCGGATGGCAAAACCAAATTCGAGCATGAACAACGCGCAGAATCTGTTGACGCGGATGATATGCTAAGCTTGCTGGGCATAAGAAAACGTGGAACTGCCGCATTGAGCAAGCCGCGTTCCCAGTCGCCGCAGCCTTTACGAGCGCTGGAACCACTACAGCCAAGCAGTCGCCAGACATCCAAGTCCTATAGCGATCTCAAAAAAGGTGGCTCAATGCAATCGCTCTCACAGCAGAGTAGCCAAGACCCATCGGAAACACTGTCTACGATAACTGCAGCGGACTTGCGAGCTCCACGTCCATTGAGCTACACAAGCTATGAGGATGATGCCAGCACGCGTGCGCTGCTCGATCGTGGCAAGCGTTTACACAATCGCAAACGCGACTTTGTTAACGAGCGGGTTGTAGAACGTAATCCCTATATGCGAGATGTGATACGCACCGAGCGTAGTGAATATATTGATGATGATGAACTAACTAGTTATAGACCGCGTCACTATGCCAGCAGTCTGGGCAGTGGAAGCACACGTTTTCCCACATCCCGCAATGTAGGGCGAAGCAATAACTATGACTACCTTAGCACTGGTGACTATACAAGTAGAAGACCCTACTCAACGCCTATTAGTACGACTACCAGCTACTATCCCAGCTATGCCAGCAGCAGTACACCGCGTGGTTCAAATCTTAGCGATTTATTTAAGCGGAGCAGCCCCGTGTCGAACTTTTCCAGTTATGGACGTGGGGATTACGGTCTGCCCGCCAGCAAAGAGTCGTGCGTTATTTCTTAATCGTATGCTTTGCTTACTAGTTGATCAAATCAAACAATTTTCTTTTCACATTTTCCCGCAACAAACAACGCACAACAACTATAGACGTCGTCTCAACCACTATCTCTACTGAGGCCAACACCAAATCCCAACAAGAAACCAACACACAAACCCTTAGCACAAACGCAACTAGACAAGCACACAAACACACGCACCCAGATAGATCTCTTACTATATTGTACGTCAGCCTACCAAAAGCCAACCCAACCAATCCAACGCTAGCCTCAACAACCGCCCGCCCGCCTGTCTGCTCTTGATGTGTGCAACGCCTTCAAAATACTACTTAGCCAAACAATAAAATAAGTGGCAACGCCAAGCCAATGTTTAGACGCCTTGGTTTGGCGTTGCTGCTAAGGCTCGCGTTTAAGAGCCAAAGTGAAAGAGTCGAAAGAAAGAGAGCGAGAGTAATATACACACCTTTGTTAGCCATGTAAAATGCGTCTGGGTACGATCTATGAAGGTAAATTCAAACAAAATTGTACACGAAATGTTGCGCTAACCCCCGAGCAGCCCGAGCCAAAAGTTTGTAGTCTCTAAAACAAAAATTGATAGAAACAATTGTTGTGCCGTTCTTGTCTTTGAGTTTGTCTCGCATTTTAACGTATAATCCACTCCACTATATCACCATCCAACTGCCAATTGAACAGCTAACTCAAACCCAAATGCTGCCGCCGTTGTAAACCTGCATTACGTTTCGTTAAGTTTTTTTTTCGTTGTACCTTTCTGGATCGTACCTTCAGGCATATCAATGCCAGTGCCGCTGCCTTCGCCTTTGCTGATTAATCCTGACTAATAATAACGCATGTTTGTCTGCCTCTAAAGCCAATTCTTTATAACAGCTACGCTCTGAACATAAGCCTTTACGTTGAAGTTCTGTTATTTGTTTTTATTGTGCTTTTGCTAACGTTTTATTAAAGCCCTTTTTGAATACAATCCCATTGCAGGTACAAACCGAGTCCGAGAGTACATCGCCAGACGAAGTTGAGCTCAACTCAGCTACAGAAATTTCCACCGACTCAGAGTTTGACAATGACGAGGTCATACGACAGGCGCCCAAGATCTTAATCGATGACACGCACCTAAGAAAGCCCACAAAAGTTCAGGTATGCAGCGTTAGTTATTTAATGCAAAACATGAGCTAATCTTTTTTTTTACCTGACACAGATCAAGTCTAGCATCATCACGCCAAGCGCCGCCGGTTCTACGCTGCATCAGAAACAATTGGCAGTGCGCGAAAAGGGCGTCAGCTATCTGCAAAAGTATCAGCCACAACCACCACTGCCACAATTTAAGCCACTGGTGCAAGTCGATCCTACCCTGCTCATAGGTAGCAATCGTGTCCCACTGCAAAATCCACGACCCGGTGATTACCTGTTAAATAAAACTGCCAGCACTGAGGGTATTGCCTCCAAAAAGAGCCTGGAGCTTAAGAAACGCTATCTGCTAGGTGAGCCGGCCAATGGTAACAAGATACAAAAGTCAGGCTCCACATCGGTGCTGGATTCGCGTATACGCAGCTTTCAATCAAACATTTCCGAGTGCCAGAAATTGCTTAATCCCAGCAGCGATATTAGCGCGGGCATGAAAAGCTTTCTGGATCGCACCAAGTTGGGTGAAGGCGCTGGCGGCAATGAGTTAATGCGCTCTGCCACCAGCAATGTTATCAACGATCTGCGCGTAGAGCTTAAGATACAAAAGGCGCCATCAAGCACATCCACGGACAATGAAAAAGAGAACGTTTTTGTGAATAGCAAAAATGAGCTTAACAAGGGCATGGAATATTCGGATACAGTTAATGCAACGTTAATGGAACTTCTCAACAAGAAATCATCACCCACAACGCCAACCAACAACAAAACCGTAATAGAGGTTATAGATCTAGTGACTCCAGATAAATCCATACCCATTATAGACTTGACAACAGTGGAGGTCGCTAAGAAACTAGCAGAAAGCAATGTGGAGAGGGGTACACCCACAAGCGATAGCAACAAGATAATTGATCTGACGCTTGCCACACCCATTAAGGAAGTTGCAGCCAAAACAACCAAACCAGATGTGTCCAAGGACGTAAAGGAGTGCATACCTGACATATTGGGCCACATTACGGCAGAAAAGCAAAGCGTCAGCAATGTGGAAGAACAGCAGGGGCTACTTTGCAATTCAGATGAAGAGAAACGTGACTCGCCAGAGAAAGAAGCAGATCAGTATGAACCAGACACAGTGCAAATACAGGTGCCGAATATACCTTGGAATAAACAAAAGTCACAAGCTATGTCCACAACTAGCAGCGGCTCCAGCTGCAGCTCAGACAGCTCAAGCATTGAGGACATACAGCACTATATACTAGAGTCCACAACTAGTCCGGATACGCAGACCGCAGGCTTAGCGGGTATGGGTGGCAAACATAAAGTGCCTCGCTTGGAAATAACCGACAGTAGCGGTGCGCTTATGCAGGTGGATAGCTTGATGATTGTGGATGGCAGGTATATAGGCGATCCAGAAGATGTAAAGTTTTTGGATATGCCGGCGGGCGTGATTGTGCCACCAACAGCGGCTGTAAAAACCACTGAAGTAGAGGAGGAGCACGATGTGGAGGCAGAGCCCATAACTGCCACGCCGGAGCCAGCTGAATGCACGGTAATCGAAGCCGAGCGTCAGCCGCCACCACTGCCTGCACAGGGACCACCACTGCCTGAATCGGGACCACCAAAATTGCAGCCTGCCAATCTTAAGTTCGATACTAAGAACGAAAACAAAATAGAGAGCTTAAAAAATTTGCCACTTATAGTCGAAAGCAATATGGAAACGGTAAAGGCTGTAAAACCCATAACGCTCAATTTGAGCAGCTTGGCAAAAACGCCGGACACACCTACCACACCAGTGGCAACGCCACAGCATGATAGCGACAAGACACCTACAGCAGAACTGCAATCCCGCGGTTCAGACTCCGAAACTGAGCAAACAGGCACTGGCCAAGTGCTGACCGAAACAGAATTATCGGACTGGACAGCGGATGATTGCATTTCCGAAAACTTTGTAGACATGGAGTTCGTATTAAACTCCAACAAAGGCACCATGAAACGGCGTAAAGAGCGCCGAAGGCTAAGCGCTGCCAAAATACCCAGCAGCAGCCAGGTGCTGCATGAAGTGGCACGACAAGCTCCTGTTGTGGACATGGATGGCATATTCAAGTGTATAGACATTGATGACATTGAATTTATGGACACAGGATCAGAGGGCTCCTGTGCGGAGGCCTATTCTGCGACAAATACAGCTTTGTTGAACAATCGCGGCTACATGGAGTACATTGAGAGTGCGCCCAAACACGCAGCTCAGAACAATGCTGTTACCAATCACGCTGGCGACCATCAAAGGTCTTTGCTAACCAAACGTGATGAAAAGCTCGGCATAGACTATATTGAGCAGGGCGCTTATATCATGCAAGATGATAAGACGCCGGTGAATGAGACACCTGTATGCATAGGCGCTGCCTTGCGTCAAAACAGTACGTCCGTGATGACACAATCCCTAACCGATTCCAGTACGCTCAACGATTTGGATGATGACAGCTTAGGTATATCGCAGACAATCACTAAAACTCAGCCCACAACTACGGAGGAAAGCGAAGCACTGACTGTTGTTACAAGTCCACTGGATACCTCCTCACCGCGTGTATTGGATAAGTTTGCCACGCTGCTGGCAGCTGGCAAAGATTCCGCAGAAACTGCAGACGGTTCCACACCCAGCAGCTCGGAGAAGCAGCCTAAAACCTCACAATCGACGGTGACCACGAGCAGCGGCAGCGGTGGCGGCACAAACAGCAGTTCCAGCCAAGGCTCCAAAGATGCTGCAGCAGCGCCCAACGCACAAGGCGATGAACTGCATTTTCAATTTGAATATGTGCGTGCCTTGCAGCACCGTATCTCGCAGATAAGCACTGCTCGCGACTCTCTCGACTCACGCAAACAGCGACGCAAGAGCTCCAAGGGCGAGCCACCAAATCTGCAAGCACAAACTGTGATAGACACTGCCACGCTGGCGAACCAAGACCCACAAATGGACGCACAAACTGAATGCTCAAGTGTAACTGGCACTCGACCAAGAACCAGTAGCATTTCAAAGAAAGTACCTGAAATACCTACGCTCACCAGCAAGCTGGAGGAAATCACCAAAGAGCGTACTAAGCAAAAGGACCTCATACATGATCTGGTCATGGACAAGTTGCAATCAAAGAAGCAGCTAAATGCCGAGAAGCGTTTGCATCGCAGTCGCCAGCGTTCTTTGCTGACCAGTGGCTATGCCAGCGGCTCCAGCCTCAGTCCCACACCAAAGATAGCAGCCGCAGCTACCACTACCGATGCCAACTGCAGCAGTCAGGCGCACTATCATATCTCAACTGCCGAGGAGCAGCGATCGAGCAGTCAACGCGCAGTCACTGCATCAACAGCCGAACACAATCCCTTGCAGAAATCTGTTAGCTACGTATCGCCTTATCGCACGGTACAGGCGCCCACACGCTCAGCGGATCTGTATAAGCCGCGTCCCTTTAGCGAACACATTGATGCGGAGCAAATAAGCGCGCTGGAACGTTTTAAGCTCAACAAAACACCATCGTTTAGCTACAACTCTGCCTCCAGCGGCAAACTGGGTGAATTTGCCACACCTGTTGCACCTTTGCGACCACAAAGAGCTAATCAAGCTGCGACTGAGGCCAATATATCCGTCTCCACGGAGAATCTGCGCAGCGAAGCACGTGCGCGCGCACGTCTTAAGTCCAACTCCGAGCTGGGCCTAAGCCCCGAGGAAAAGATGCTGCAACTACGCAAACGACTGCAGTATGACCAGAGCAGTAACTCCAAGTCCAAACAGCAGACAATGGTTGCAAATACGGAAACACAAGTCAACGATTTAGCTGCACGTGCGCGTAAAATGAGTGCCTCAAAGAGTGTCAACGATTTGGCGTATATGACCAGTCAGCATCAACAGCAACTGGACAACGATGCAGTAGTCAAGGCCAAGGCAGCTGATTTTACCTCCGATCCAAATCTGGCGGCAAGCAACGAAAACAAGCTGGTAAAAACTAAATCCGGGCGTAGACAAAAGGATCCAGAACGACGCAAGAGTCTCATACAGTCATTGTCGAGCTTTTTCCACAAGGGCAACTCTTCAAGCTTAGGATCAGCGTCTAACAGTTTAAAGGAACAGGGTGTTGCTACCTCTGCCAATCACTCTGAGCAACCAGAGCGTCCAGGCACTAGTAGCAGTGGCACGCCCACGGTCTCCGTGAACAGCGATGGTGGCGGTAGCGGCGGTGGCGGCGTCTTCAGTCGCTTCCGCATCTCGCCAAAGTCCAAAGAGAAATCAAAGGTTAGAAGTCGGTTTTCTTTTCTCCTTTTTTTTTTTGTATATAACTAAGCTGGTTGTGGTGCTCTCTATCCATATATGTTGTCTAACCATTATCACAATGGTAATCCAGGTAATCCCGGTAATCCAGCATGCAGCCCATTTATCTGATATCATTGAAAACTAGCGTAACTTGAATTGTGTGTTTTTAACCATTAAAATTTCTTTCAACATTTTACAGTCTTGCTTTGATCTCAGGAATTGGTGGTTATATGTAAGAACTTTTTTAACTACTACTTGAAGTTTTTCAAAACTTTTTTGTGCTACTTTGGCTTGGCATGGCTTTTTTATGTAGTTAACTTTTATATATTTTTATGCCTTTTCTTGTAATTAGAGACTAATAATTTGATAAGATAAAAGGGACGAAAAATAACAAAAAAGAAAAGAAGCAAAAACGAAACTTGATAAGTTTACAATTTCTAGTGTTTGCCTTGTCGTCGAACCACGAAATAAACACGATTAAGTGTACAATGTATTTCGTTATTGTTTTTTCTAACGTTTGCAGTACATTTTTAGCTTCAAATCAATTTTTACCTGACTAAAACGCAATGTATCCAGCTGAAAATTATATTCTGCAAACCGCAAGCATCTTATCTTTTGAGTGGTATTGATTTCAAATGAAAACGTTGATTTAATGTGGTGTAATATGTACCACACTGAATTTTTGCTTAGCGTAAGGTGCGCGAAATAAGTAAATGAGACAAACTTGTTGAAGACCCTACAATGCGTTTTTTCAATTCCTTTTTCCATCTTAATTCGACGTTAGCATGGATATTAGGTTCCGATTTTTGACATTAAATCTAACTTGTCTTTCCATTTCAGAGCGAAATTAATTAAATGGGACAGATATTTTCTTTGGTGATAGGCTTCTTGTAAGGTATTCAGTTAAAGTGAATTTAATTATTTTTATTTTTCAATCATTTGTAAACATCTCGAAGATAAAGTTTTCATCGATGAAGGTCTACAAATCAAAAATATTATATATTAACGTTGCAGTGAAGTCCCGAAATAGCAATCTAACATCAGAAGAGCTTGCTCAAACCATGGCGTATCACAAAATGGGGATCTCCAATAGAGCAGAAATTTTGAATTTTTGGTATTTACCGTAGGAAAATATGATTTCAAACGATGAAAAATATAAAATTTAAATTCGAAAAGTACTGTCAACTAGTCGATTTCGTTCTTGTGGATTTCGGATAAAAATATAATGGAGATTCGTAAACTTATTAAGATGCATAGCAGGATTGTTATACTAAAAATCGTGTTGGCCCATTACTTATTTCACGCACCTTATTTATATGTAGATGTTTATTTTTTATTTATATCATCTACTTCTCATGTCATTATTTGCATCGTATTTCTTTACAACTATTAAAAATCAGCGAATCGAACCGAAAGTTAAATCAATTGCGACTACAGTCAATTCGGTGAATAGGTTTATAAATGTATTTTACTTTCGTTTCAAACAGTTTTTTCTTGGTTACAAAATCGGCTATTATAGTTTAATGTCTCTTTTTGCTTAAGAAATACTACATAATAAAAAGCGTTATTTGGATTTTATTACTTCTAAATAAACTGCTAAACTTCGAAATAAACTGAATGTACTTACAGCAGTCCGTAACCCGATAACACGGGTTGTTATGGCCAATTAATAAGAAGATTTTCATAAAAAAACTAGATATTCGCTTCAAAGAAAGATTATTTGCTTAAAAAACTTAGATATGTGCTTCGATTCGATTCTCTGCTAAAAACATTTTCATTTCTATGCTTTTTAAAACTATATCTATAACTTTGCTATTTATTTCTGTTATTTCAAGAATGATTTTTTATACTTTTCATTTATGTTCTTTTCATTTTCTTTTCACAATTACAGCTGAAAATATTTAAGTCATAAGCTAAGTTTGCCTGACGTACTCTTCGTTTTTTCTATGCACATTTCTTTTACATAACATTTTTTTATTTTATTTTTTATTTTATTTTGAAACGGGAATATTTTTGTTTTGTTTTAAGTCGAGACTATGACATGGTATGGGGATTCATTAGGAGAGGAGAAGTACCATAAGAATTATTCTTACAAATCTTAAGTTGGTTAAAACACGAGTGTTTTGTTTTTTGTCAATAAACTATTTTTTGTTTGGGAAATTGTCATAGTTAAATATTAAGTTACAGCTTAAGTTACAGAACCTTTTGCATGAAATAAGTATTATGCCCCGGATATGGACTCTCGACTTCCTTGGTTTCGGTACACTTGAAATTTTTCGTTTTGGCAACGCTTGCACGTTTGTTATACTCTTTTGTTGATAACTTTTTTTTTGTTGTTTTTATAAAAATGAATTGTTTGCTCTGGCTCTCAGAAAATAAACACGAAACTCTTTATAACTGAAAATGTTTCTATAAATTCAATTGCAAACAAAACATTAGGAAAAGGATGGGCTGCTATTACACACGCTCACAAACAATGCAACAACTATGCCGACAACAACAACAGCAACCACATCACAAACAAAACACTCGCAAGATCATCTAAACAAAACGAACAACAGTCGCCACCAAAAGCAAACGAACAGTAACCGTGCCACAACGACTGCAAACGCTCAAACGTTCTCATCATCAAGTCCGCAGCTCTACATACACAAGCCCCACTATATGGCCTCAGCGAAAGCCCTGGATGATCAGACACCGCCACCCATACCGCCTTTGCCACTGAACTATCAAAGATCCGATGGTTTGTTGATATATGTTTTAGTTGAACTAACTATACATAGAATGTGTCACATTACCCCAACCTCTAGTCCCGTGTGTTGACTCTGAGCTTGTGGCAATGTTATGTGCAAAGTTACTAACTGTTTTTTTTTTTTCTTTTATGCAGATGAGAGTTACGCTACCGAGACACGAGAGCATAAGAAGCAACGTGCCATATCGAAGGCTTCACGACAAGCTGAGCTCAAGCGATTACGTATCGCTCAAGAAATTCAGCGAGAACAGGAGGAGATCGAAGTGCAACTAAAAGAACTGGAGGCGCGAGGTGTACTCATTGAGAAAGCCCTGCGCGGAGAGGCACACAATTTTGAAACGTAAGCTTGCTACTACTACTTTTTGATATGGCATTTTAATGACTTCTATTTTTTTGTAGCTTGGAATCGACAAAGGACAACGATGAGAAACTTTTAAAAGAATTATTGGAGATATGGCGCAACATCACAGCACTCAAGTAAGTCAAGTAAAAAAAAGAACAGCTAGAACGACGCTATGCTGTCACGGAAATGGAGTTCTGGGTCGACTAGTCGGGACGAAGTCCGAAAATGCATTGCCTAGATTGCTCTTGAGTAGAGAAAGTCTGCTGAATGTTGCCTTTTTACAGTGATCCTAAAACTAGTTGACTATCTAAAAAGCCACATGTGTTATTCTGAACTCAATCGAAGCAACACCAATAAGCAAATCTTTATTATTTGGTATTAGGAAGAATACATTTTCTGCTAATTAATTCGTTCATATTGTAACGAACTTCCCGGGTAGTGTGGGTTGCTGGAGTAACTCAGACGGTTGTCCAATGTCCGTTCAAAACAAAAACAAATTTATATTTGTTGGGTCTTTTGATTAATAAATACACCAATTGTTCAGTTTTGAGTATATATATTTATGCCTATATAGGTCTTTTGCACCACACTTAAATTGAGCAACTAAACGCTCTCTAAAGTTTACAAATAATATTCTTTATGCCTCCTGCCATGATAACTAACCACCCGCACCTTTTGTGCTGTGGATGAGGTTCTATTACTGATAGCCAGGATTCTGGGCTCAAACACCATATCCGTTTGCACACAGTAGACCAACCAAAAGGTTTGTCTCTTGTGCACATCATGGACCGGCTTATCATTATGTCCTCTGTGCCGGACTGTCATGGTGTTGCGCCTATGGATTGCCGCTCTATACGGCATCGAACACTCCTTCTAATGAAACAACACCTCCAACAGCGAACTAGCTACACTCATATTATATTCTTTCACACACATTCGCCGTACAGCTCACCCAGCCAACGCCGGCCTGGTTTTAGTTTTGCATTATTCGCCAACGCCGCAAGCGCACCGATACGCTTTATCCCGTCTAACACCACCAGGACACGAAGTGCCTTATAGCTTAAAGTTCCAACCAACTCTATTATAAGGACGATTGGAACTTCAAGCTCAATCTCTTTGTATATTTATTGGTGGGCAACGCATTTTCCTCCAGTTTCTCTGCTGGCCAACTCCTGTACTGACCTTACTGGCCTACTGTCCTCTAGGCTCTCAAGCCTCCAAAGACCCACTGTCTCACTGAGAGAAAACCGTCTTCTCTCAAGCTAAACCAAGGCCGACTGTCCTCTCAAGCCACACCAAGACCGACTGCCCCCTACTGATAGTAGCACACGCCTTATATAGGCAATTACGCTACGATTTCCCGCCAAAAAATAGTGCCTAGCAACAGCGGTACTCTGTTTATCTACCTATATCCTAATGCCTATCTGACAGAGTCCATTTTCTCCTAACTATATCTATCCCTTACTCTAAACTATCACACATGTAGACCTAATGCAAAACTCTAACTACTTTCTAAGCTTTGTTTCTTCTCCACACAATATAATATGATCTAAAGCAGATCGAGATGCAGTCGTGAAAATTCTAGTTTTCCGCATACAGAAGGTTCAGTCTTTAACAAGAATAGCTACCAGATACTTGACCACGTTTGGTTGCCGCGTATTTGTTCATCCCCTGAACTTTTGAAAATCAGGCAAATTCTTTTGCAAAGAGATCTATAAAAAAACCGAGACTTTCAAGTGAGAAAGTCTAAAATTTTTACAAAATCTCGCTCCATATTCGAATGCATTCTAAATTGAAGCAAGCACACGGCCTCAAAAAATGAAAAATTTATCATGTTAAGTAGTACCATCCGCACATCGTACGAATTATATACTCAAATAACCAAAGTGGAATATGAATCTTTTGCAATCTTGTGCAAGAAATCTATTTCAAGGAAATTTCAACCAAATAACTGAAATTCGAGATTGTAATCATAAAGATATAGTGACGTTAAATGAATTATTCGCACATAAACTTAGGGTATATGTATATAGGTTGGATCGGTTTGAGGGGTATTTTGCTTACAAGTATTGTCAACTTCCTTTATATATGTATATCTTAAGTCAACTATTGTTTCTCATCAAATTTGTACTTACAGGAAACGCGATGAAGAACTGACTATAAGACAACAGGAACTGCAATTGGAATATCGGCATGCACAACTTAAAGAGGAACTTAATCTTCGATTGTCCAGCAACAGTAAGTAGCATTGTTAAAAAAAGAAAAAATATAATAGTTATTTAATAAACGTATACCCCCAACTCTTTAGAACTGGACAAGAGCTCTGCGGATGTGGCCGCCGAAGGTGCAATACTCAATGAAATGTTAGAAATTGTAGCAAAGCGTGCTGCTTTGCGTCCTACAGCCTCACAATTAGATTTGACTGCCACGGGCGTGGGTGGTGCTGCCACCACCTCTGCAGAGGCGGGCATAATACTTACAGCACGTGGCCAACCACATGGACATGAGGAATCGAATGTAAGCTGCACTGTCGACACAACGAATACACTTACTAAACATTTTGTATTTCACAGATTTGAGTACCAACAAATTTTCCTTGGAAATTACTCGCCTACGAAATCTTTCAAGGAGTTTTAAACTTAAATACTTAGGAAGAACGTACCAAAAAAAAAAAATAAAAATAAAAAACAAGAAGCAGCTGAACATAAAACAATAATTTAACTAAACTGAAAGAGCTGTAAAAGTAACGAGCAAAACTATTCAAAGTGAATGACAGGCAGAACAATTTTTAAATATTTAAGTAGCATGTAAAAGAATTTTGAACAAAATTTTAGATTTTTTGCAAGTTGGGAAATGAAAAACCAAAAATTAATTTGCAATTTACAGTTTTACCATAGTTTATTTTTTAAAACATGTTTTAAATTTTTTTAATGAATGCAATTTTAATTGTTGCTGCCCATGCAATACGATACTGTCGGATCTTTGTACTATGTTGTATTATGTTATGTAATGTATTTTATGTACCGCTTATCATGTAAATGTATGTGCGAAAATTTTATAATTGAGATCATATTTGTAAATGGAAATAATGTACTTGAATTTAATTTTTAAAAGCGCATGTAAATTTGAGTTTCTACTTAGGTTATTTTCCATTATATTATGTTGTGTTTTTGAACGTGTCTTTTGTACGTATTTTATTTATTTCTATACATTTTTTTTAATCAATACACCTATTACTACCTATTAACAAATGTAATTTGCTGCCCTACTAAATGGAAATCAACACAAATATATACACACAAATATTTTCTATATACGAGAAACAAAACGATATATGTTATTAATATATTATAAAAGAAAAAAAAACAAGGTCAACAATACGCTACATTTCTATATTATAAACTACTAATGAAATGATTTAAATTATTGTGTAATTTTATTTATAACCTGCATATATGAAAATGAATATTTATCGAATTTATTATATAATTTTTTGATTTATTTTAAAATGAATAAAGATTTTACGAAATGTGAAAAGAATACGTGCAAAGTATTTCTACTTTCTGGGGCTTAAATGCATGCTGTAAAGTTGTTAAAAACCGTAGAATTTGGTTTTAAGGCACTCTTGATGTAGTTTGTTTCTTCAATAATTTTTCTTTTTAAACTGCATCTGAAGCCAGATCAAATTTCCAACTAAAAGTATGCAACAGATTCTAAAGTTTTGTATTGTTTAAAATTTAGCGTAAGACGTTGGTAAGGTTTCTGTAGTACATTAAGGTAGTGTATTTTTCTAAAACTTGTGGAACTTTATTATAATTCTTTAGCCCCTCAAAAGTCCACATCTCCTTCCCATATTCTTTATTTACAATTAAGTCTGTTTTTCTAAATTTTATGTACATATTTACATAAACCTATTGACGAGGTCGACCGGATGTAACCTCCGTAATCTCCTTCTTATTGTGTGGCGTCCTATGCGGCATGAACTGCGCGGCTTTCTCTTTTAATGCATCCCCAACTTTAGGGACACCTAGATCACTCTCTATGTCCGCAGTTCGCATGAACCAGGGGGCACCAGTTAGCATGCGAAGGGTTTTTGCCTGCAGGGTTCTGATTTTTTGCAAATGGGTCTTCGCAGCAAACCATATCTCCAGCCGGGAGCTATGCACGACTTGTAGATGGTCACCTTGTTTTTTAACGATAGCTTTTTCTTGTAAGGAGAGCCTGCAAATTCTGTTTTGCCTGTGACGCTGGAGATGGGCTTGCCGAAGGTCAGGCGCCTATCCAAGTGTACACCCAAGTACTTGTTACTGCTCTGATGCTCCAGCAGTTGGTCCTGCAAGAAGACAACAGCGCAGAGATCCTTACGCAGCGCTTAGCCCACATTGCAAGTACTGCTGTAGAACAACCGTTGCTTCATAAAACCAATTGTTTCTGCCCAGGATGGCCGTGTCTTCAGCATAAGTGGCGATGAGCAGGTCCTGTGATTCCTGTAATCTGATTTCAAAGCCAGTGGGCATGTCGTGAGTAAAGAGGGTGTTCTTTCTTCCATGTCGTTGGGACATGTCCCAGTCTCAGCACAGTATTGCAATAGGACCAAGAACTGCACTGCTTTGACTGGCATTGTCTTGAGCGTCCTGTTATCTAGGCCATCTTCTCCTGGAGGCTTTCTGGTTTTTAGCACTTTAATGCGCCCCAATTCCTCCGATGTGATGGAAGCGACAGGAGGACATAACTGCTCTGGGCTGTCGAGTACAAGCAGGACTTTTCTTTGCCTGCTTGTTGAGCTGCTATTAAATGGTTTGAAGCGTTCCTCCAAATCCTCAGCAAAAGGCTCAGCTCTGTCCCTAGGGGATCTGGCCCAGGATCCGTCAGGCTTTTTGATCGGGAACCTTGGTGCAATATTCTTTGAGGGCTGTCTTCTTTCTAATGTACGGTTCTGCCATTTCAGTAAAAAACTCAGTGTTATTTCAGCATTTACGTGGATTTCAAGCTTTGTTGAAACGATCATAAGCGCACGAGCCGCCACAAAATAACGTTGTGGAAGACCTTTGTGGTGCGCAATCTTAAGTCAAATTTAAAATAACGTCTCAACGGAAACCTGCTATAGAACGTTATGAAACAGTGTAGCCATCTCTCTTGCACACATAGGCACTTCCAATTGCGTGTCTTTAATGTTGCACAACACTAATGGCCAAACATAGCCAGACTTCTATAACTGACAAGTGGCAACTCTAGACAAACTCACAGCTGCGAACTGAACCAGTCAAATAAACAACATCAGTTTTTGCGGCAACGCCGCTTGCGAAGTCTTCGTTTATACTAAGCAATATTAATTGTTAATGTTAAATAAAACTTTAAATATTCACAATGATGTCAGCTAAAGGAGCCATAGAAGCAGTTATGGATATAAAGACCGATGCGGCTAAAAATTCCGCATCCGAGCAGCCATCAGATACGCAAACAGTGCGCTTACCAGCCGAAGAGCCAGATGAGGAACTGCAACAAGCCGACAGTTCGCACCAATCCAATGCATACAGTTTGCGTCCAGCTTTTGGTGAAATGTTTCCCATACCCATTGTAAGAAACATAATCAATACAGTTATGGCGGAAAAACTAAAAGGTAGTGCACTTAATACGCGTTGCCAAGCAACCAAGCAACTGAAACAACATTTTACTATTTGGCAGATAAAACATATGACCAGGACCTAGCCACTAAATGGACCATGGAAATCGCCGACGAGGTTAATCTGCAGATTGCAACCAATCCCAAAGTTAAACGTTACAAGCATGTGGTACAAGTAATGCTTGGTCAAGAGTTAGGTGCTGGCAATAACTTTATCAGCCGTAGCTGCTGGGATCCCGACTGTGACACCTCTGTCGTGGATGTCTTTAGCAATGCAAGCTTGTTTTGTGTGTGCGTCGTCTTTGGCACATATCAATACTAAAAGCAAGCAGAAAGTTACAAAACCGACGGTGATATTACACAAATAGCAAGAGAACAAAGTGAAAAACTGATTAGTAAAATGTCAAAGTGTATAATATATGTTATTAAGAGTAATTTAAGACGAAACCGATTTCAATTTGGCAATTTAACAATGAAGTTCAACGTATTAGTCATTCTTTTGTTAATATATTATTAAGTATTCTTGTCCTTATCAGACAAATAATAATAGGAATAGAATTTACGAAAAGCAGTTTAACTTTTAATTTGTAAAATAACATCAGTTTAATGATGTGTAACATAAAAGCAGTGTGCATAGTGCATTGCTCTCAGCTTCACTTTCTATAGTCAACTGAGCATAAATACTATGACCTTCATTTCCATACACTACAGCCTAGTGAATAGTAGGCATATTAAGTATGTCATGAAGTTCGTGCATACCGCGATGAAAATACCTGAAATGTTAAAAAAACGATTTATTTTTAAAAACTATATACAATATATAAATATTTGTATGAAAAAGTTATTTATTTTTTGTTGATTTTAGAATATAGTTCTATGCGTATATACGTAAAATATGCCAGTTTCATTCATTACATTTTCAACTCATTGTATGCGCACATTTAAGGGATTAAGTATGCGTCCAGCCATTACTGCCACATCCATGTCGCGATCGATAATAAAAAACAGAAATGGATGGTTTACAGAGATCTGTATGGGCTTTGTTTGAGCGCCATAGTTGCCTGTGCATAAGAAGGAAATGGTTATTACAAAGTGCTGTTGCAATCTCAGCAGATTGGCAGCTGCAGTTGCAGGTGGGGCACCAACACTCGGTTGTGCCTCACTGCACTCGGGTGTGCTGCAATAGTGTACTCACGTTTAAGCTGATTGATGGGATGCGTACGAATTGACACGTCTATGGATTGCTCAATATGACGCACATAAACGGTTTTCTCATCGGTCATGGGCCGAAAGTCCGCGCGGTTCGGTTCGAATATATCACAGATGCCCATCTGCAAAGATCAAAATAACAGCAGAAAGTAAAAGTGCAATAGCTGAGCTGCTCACATTTTGCAAATCGTTGGTCAGGAACATGGTGCCGTGCAGCTTAAAGTCGGGTATGATGGCTTGCACCCAGCGTGGCTTCAACTGTTTGCGCATAAGACGCAGCGTGGGCCCCAGCTTCAGTGAGGCTGCAGCGGCCACAATATCCATATGATAGTCTGGTAGTAGTATCATTAGATTGTATTCGGGCGTGTCCAGCTCCAGTTCTAGCACACTGATCTTTAAATGCTCAAAATATTTGTAGTAGAGCACGGCATTGTATACTTTGAAGGTGGTGTGCACCACCTGCTGGTTGCCTAGATAGAATACATGGCTTATAACGTCTGTATTGTAGTTTTGTTTGGTTTCGCCGCCGTTGCTGATGAAATGCGGCTCCACATCTATGGCAAACTCGTTGGTTATGTGCGTAAAGCCATGGCCACCGTGTCCTGGTGGTATAGGCAATAGACTATGATGCGCATGTGCATGGGGAGCATCTGGACTAAAGAGCGTGACAAACAGGCTGGCATCCAGATCCTTGTAACCTATGTGTCGCTTCTGACGCGCTTGTCTCTTAGGCTTAGCTGTAGTTAGGGGAGCCGCAGTAGTGCTGTACATCTGCCTTTGTGTTTTTGACGTTGGCGTGATAGACCTGGCCATTTGCCTGCCATTGGGCGGAGCTGTTGTGGCAGACACCTGACGTGCCATCATTGGCATGGTGGCCGCTTGACGCGCACTAGGCAAATAAATGGGCTTTGGTGTTATGGGATTGGAATGCTTCAGCGGTGCTTGTAATTTGCTAGTTGGCAAACGAGAGACTCGAGCCTTTTGTATGCGCAGAAACGGTTCGGCATCCTCTTCAGCGACAAAAGCGGAGACCAGTTCGGCTGCTTCCTCTTCGCCTTCACCTGCTGCCTCGGCTGCATCTTCGCCAGAGGCTGCCGCTGGCGCCTCAGTTGTTGTGGTCTCTGCTTCTTCTGTAGTAGTCTCTGCTGTTGTTGTGGGCACTTCCGTTGTTGCTTCTGTAGTAGTTGTGGGCAATCCTGTTGTTGTGGTTTCCGCTTCTTTGACCGTGGTCGTTTCCGTTTCCTCAGTAGTCGTGTTGCTGGCCATGGTTGTATTGGAAACATCTGCTGTGACATTTGCTCTTATAGAAGAAATCATATCCATACTGAGATCGTACCCGTAGAATGTGAGGACTATCTCGAAATCCTTTAAAACTGTCACATTACCTTTGTTCAGACTGAGACCTTTTAGGGGATTATCTGATCCAAAGAAGTATGTCTGCAGAAAAGATAGATTGGATGAAGATTATTAAAGTATCTATGGGTATGGGCGGAGTGAAACGTTAATTGGATTGATTTATCTTATACCTCTTGGAAAAGGGATGAGGAGGTAGAGCAAGGGGAAGTGGAAGCGAATGAGGAAAAGCTGGAAGAAGAGGAAGGGGAACATGCTCTACTTGGAGCCCCCTATAAATTATAGACTTAAATAACAAACACAATTTGAAAAAAAAATTGTATGCAGACAGTCGGGACAGTGCCCGTCATTTGGATACTCTGTACCCATTTTTTCCATGAAAATCAAATTTCTGTGAAAATTGTTCTGCTAGAGCGGTGCGACAACACGGACAGAAGGACAGGTCTGCCACGCCTTCCTCTGCCTATTACATACATTGCACAAATCTATAATACGCTTTTACACACTTTTTGTACAAGGTATACAAATTCTAGATATGAAAAAGTTTAAATTACACTACTCAACACAAGATCATATTCAAGAACTCTGATGGGCGATCTTTTTCAAACTACCTGAATATCGCTCTGTACTCATTTTCTTCCAGTCACCCTCAAACCGCTATATCTCTAGTCTCAAATGAAGTATTAACTTAAATCTTAATTCTATTTAAAGCTAATGAATCAGTAGTTCTATTTGCAAAGAACAAAATGAGCCATATAGAAGCAAAGCGGATCGAAAATAAGTGATTAATAATGCAAATAGCATGCAATTTAAGATATTGAAATCCTTGGCAGTCTCATTGAGTCAACTTGCTGAAAAGCGATCATTCCCAAGACATGTGATCTTTCTCTTTCTCAATTTTGCTTACGAGTGAGTCGGCCTGACAGAGACAGCAGCACAAGCAGTTTCACACGTACATTGTCGTGGAAATTGTCGCTTTTCAGGGAAAGTTTAGAATTTTATAACGGTCCAGGAATCCACTTTATTACTTGCAGGCTCTTTGTTATAATTGTTTACACGGAAAGGCAAAGAAGCACGAAACATTGATAACTTTTATCGATACATTTTTACTCATTCGTTACTATTTCTAACGGTTATAGAAGAACTTAAACTTTTTGTACAGATAATAATAGCTGGGTTTAAAGGGAAATCTAACGGTAATAGTTCAAGTTTACGTCTGGAAATAAGTAAAACATCATTGCTTTGGGCTTTGCCAGCAATGTGTAGGCCGTTCATTTGGAGTTTCTTTAAAAATCCGTCGGCCCATCCTGATGTATGAATTCGCCACGTTCTACAAGATAGTATTGGCTAAAATTCGGGCAAAAGAGGTATCTGGCGTGGATTGAAAACCGTTTGAAAGAATTTTGTATAGCACCCCTTAGAAGAGGCCCTGGAACTGTTGAGCTACTTCATTGCGCCAATACTTAAAGGCATTTGATGCGCGTCATTATTGAAATGCATTATTTCTCGATGTGGAGCAAGCTTTCTGTAGAGTTTGGCATGGCACTACATCCTTGCTGGTGTTCCACAGCTAAATATTTTGGGTCATTGGCTGTTCAACGTTTACGAGTATGATACTCTAAATCTTGAGATTAATGATGATGACTGTATAAGTGATTCTAGCACTATTATTTTTCTTATGCCGATGACATGGCTATTTCTTTTGCTCTTCTCCAGAACTTCAATTACAATATGCAACAAATTTAACATCAATGAAAGGCCTATGTCTAAAACACCTTTTCCGGTAAATTTGGGGTTGCGAATTTCGAACCTGGAAACCGTTTTAAATCTTGTAGCGCCGTTTTCGAATTATGGCTACTATAGAAAATTCGAGTTTTCCAGATTTGCATAGTCAGCAAATCTCATGTTACCTGGTAACCGTACTATCAATCGACGTGAACTGTGCGACGAACTATAGGAAATTGAATATCAGTTTAATGTTTCTCAGACGGTTTTGGTCTACCTTGATTCGATTGCTATATTTTAGACATCTGTTTTTTTTTTTGTCTAGTGTTATTCTTTTGACATCATGCGGTTTGGACCAATGCATATCTATTACAAAGTAAGAGCCATCTGCCAAAGCTCCCTTATTTTTAAGGCATTATTTTTCATTCTGTGGCAAACTTCAATGAGAGAGTTTGTGTTGACGCATGTTATTTTCGACTCTCTTTCTCTCTGTGTCAAAGACTCAAAAAATATAGTGCCTTGAGCCGGCAGAAGGCTCATACCTTGGATTGTACTAAGCGTTGGAACAATGTTCGAAAATGCTTCAATGTGTGCTATACTTTGAAGCGTTTCTGGTGCCTCTCTGGAGCTTTGGAATGCAAGAGCAATTGGATGCGTTAGCAGGTTGTGCAAAAATGGGCTATGCGCTATATCACTGGGGCCCCCTGGTAACTGAGGAACAAAGCGTTACATATGTATAAATATGAATAAAGCGGACGTTTCTGACTGGCCAAGAGTTTGGTTGGGGTTGTGCCCATAAGGAGGCTTAAGCATAAGCATTTTGAGACTTCGTCTGAAGTTTGACGAAATTGCCTATGTGTAAAAACTTTTCACAGATTTTGTTCCCTTAAATACATTCAAATATTCTCTAACCTATTCAAGCTTGAATCAAAATATGTTGTGACTTGCGAGTAGTTGGATAGTTTTGAAATTTAAGAACTGCGCTCATTTGGTTTTTGTAAAAAATGGAGATACCGAGAGCGAATTGTCTAACGAAAAAGTTTCACTATTTTTGAGTTAAGAATTTCAGATATTTCCAGGTTTTCTTACAACGTTGTTAGCTATATTATTCACAAAATGTGATTTGCTTTCCAAGAGTTGTACAACAGAAAGTCCAATTGGAGTACTCATTAAAGAGGCAATTAAAAAATCGATTACTTAAAAATATATGCCTGTTCATGGCACATCATTTAGATCAAGTGGCAAAAAGGGTTCAACGAACTGTTGATCTGCGTTTTAAGATAAACAAATTGATAGACTCAAAATGTGTAACAAGTACTTGGGAAGTATAGAACAAATTAGCCCTGAGGCACAGCTATATAAGTCAAGCCGGTTGCTGGGCTGTTTGTTTTATCAATGAAGCAATGAGTGGGGGCACAGGGGGAGCCACCAATGTGCTTAACGAAGCATATAAATGTGTGTGGGGTTTCAACCAAATTTGCTTATATTTGTGAATAGTTTGTACTCATAGTAGAGTGCTTACCCTAAGCCGCCGATGTATGTCGCGATAGCCAACACGTATGATGTCACGATTGTTGGGCAACTGCAGCACGTTTTTTAGCTCCTGTGCGCTGCGTCCCGCCGATCCTTCATACAACGCTACCAGCACACTAACCAGCGCCGTGGGTGAGAAGGCAAAGTTGTTGCGATTCAGTATAGAATGATAGTGTAGTATGCGATGTGTCAGATCGTTGGTCAGATCGACCATTACTTCGGCTGGCGTTAGCTCCTTGGCGGAGATCACTTGGGGTAAATGCTCCAATGCGGGCATTGGTGGTGGCAAATGCGGATGTGGAAAACCGCTGGCACGAAATTCCTCATGATCGATTTGTATATAGTGAGCTTGAGCGAGTTTTAGGATTAGGGTTAGGCCCGAGAATAACAGCCAATAGGCAGTTCGATATTGTAGCGTGTACGCGCTCATAATTGGGGCTTGGTTCTATGTATTATTAACTGTCGACCTTGCTGGAATTGAATTAAATGCACATTTGATGGGTATGATTAGAGGAGTCAGCTGTTTTTTGTTTATGCTCCTCGGCTGGTTTCTCACGATTCCAACTGTGCAACTGAAGCATGAACAACTATTGCGCTGATGCCACCGCTAACACTCAATTTGTTGAACGCAAAAAATTAGCACCACTTTTTTGTGCCTATAAATTGCATTATTTATTTACGAATTCCACACTTATTAAAGTTCTGATTCTAATCAATTAGCCGTTTTGGGTTGTTATTTCGCTTTCAAGGCGATGACACTATTTATTTTGGAGCTTGCTCTATAATTTTCCAGCCGTACGCGTTTTCACATTTTGACCTAAACTTTATACGGTTCGGCGATTTTCGAACTGTTTCGCGTCATTGTTGGCAGCAAACTGAAAATTTTTCTAGCGCAGCTTCGCGTTAAAATACAATTTTTGCTAGTTGGCAGACACGCGATCGATCGATCGATGAATTCGGCAGCTGCCACGAGCCATGATCGTTTATACGCGAAACAGGTAGCTCAAGCTGAAAGCGTTTTGGTAAGTGACAAGAAGGCGAGAAATTTGTAGATCTCTAAAGAGTTAGTAATAACAAGAAAGTGTAGAGTTTTTGAGATATTTTTACTTGATATTAAAAGCATGGAACAATACATTTATCTTTATAAGGAAAAAATAAGTAAAGCACACCACTTTTTAAACGCTCTCTTAGATTGCCAAGGTCTTCGCTTATTTTCAATTCCTATATTTGTTTTTTTTTTGCACAAACTTCGATAATTTATTTGGCTATCGATAATTGAATGTTTATTTAGTCTTTATTGTATTGCGAGGAGTCTGTGAAGACGAGCGTACTTGAGGTACATTGATAAATAAGAAAAGGGGACCCCTTAATGCCTGATCAGAAGTACACCAGATGTAGAATAGACTAATTAAGACTTCCAGCCTTTAAATGCAACATCAAGAGACCACGAACACCAAATCGACACCCATCATCTCTTTGTCGATTATAGTGCAGTATTTGATAGAAAGTTGAAGGATCGCGTATATGCCGCACTGTCTGAGTTGGGAATCCCTGCAAAACAACACACGCACCTCCGTCAAGGTAGGATAGAGCTTCTTCGAGCCCTTTGATACCAAGTGAGGTTTCAGACAAGAAGATGCCCTCTCCTGCAACCTCTTCAACTTTTTGATGGAGAATGTGTTACGAAAGGCCGAAGTAAATAGGAACGAGACTATGTTCTATAAGAGTGTTCAGTTGATATCGATGTCGACGGTCGTACTAAGCGAGCAGTTACCGGTGCCTTTGCGGCTACTGAATGAGAATCTGCAAGTGCGTCTGGGTGTAAATGAGAGCAAGATGAAGTATATGCGTTCTTCGTGTAAACAAACTCAGATCGATGTTGAAACTATACTTTTGATTGTTGTCAACTCAGACAAATTTCTGTAGTAGATCGCCTGGTATTTTGAAGAGGAGCCAAATCTAGCAAAAACTCCATTTTTGGACGAATCACTTCAACGCAAATGGTCCCCTCTATTTTTTTAAAATCGAACTAAACCAGAGAATATTAAAAATAAAAAAAAAAATGGTAAAATGATGAATCCCTCCTTCTTATCAATCATGAAGTAATATATGGACCGAGCCTTACAAGCAGTGCGTCAGCCTTCTCTTCCGTTCATTCCGTCGTGTGTGCACATGCCTGATCTCAGTAATATCGACTTAAGAGTGAAAACTTGCAAAACAAAGTGTGTCTGATCCCAATGTTTCGACTAAAAAGAGTCCGCTGAAAAACAGCTTTGGAGGTCACCACTGAGTTGATATCACTTCCGATAAGTGACGTCACAATTAGATAAACAAAAACTGCAATTGAATAAAGGTTGTCATTGGTGACTAGGGGTTAGGGAGGGGCTCATGGTGACGTCATTTATGAACAGCCCCTTTGACATAAATCAAACAACTGTTATTAGTTTTCAAAGTATCATTTGTTCTTGTTTTCCATTTTTATTATAGTTATATTCAGTGTATTTTATTTCGTTTGATTTTTCTTAATTAACTCTCTTTTCTTGTAAGTTTTGCTTTGTTTTCATTATTATATTTTTTTTTTTGTAATGTTTTTGAATTACCTGTTCTTAAGGTTTATCTTTTTTTTATCATTTGTTTAAAATCAACATTTACAATACATTTACTTTAATGATTCTTGGATTTTGTTGAGTTTTTTCATATGCTTAAATTAGTTTATAGACTTATGACCATTTCTTTTTTTTAAGTGTTTTAATGATTGGGTTTTCTTATGTGTGTGTGTGTGTGTGTGTGAATGGGCAGGAGGGTTTGGGTTGTTACACATATATATATAGATGTATATATATATATACATAGTTGTTGTATATAGTATGTACATATATAAGCTAGTACAAAATGTGCACAATTTATATATGCAAGTGTAAGTATGACATTCAAAAAGAGTGTTTATGTAAATATTTTGTTGCATACGCTGGAAAGTATGCTACATTTTTTGCATTTCTACAAATGTCAGCTGGTATTTGTCTGTGTGTGTGTGTGTGTGTGTGTGTGTGTGAGTGTGAAATTAGCTCAAAATGAAGCATAAAAAGCGAACTTATTAGGAATTTGCATATTTTGTTTTTCTCTCTCTCTTTTTTTTTACAGTGTATTCTAAGTACTCATTTTGCAGGTAAATGTATTACAGCTTTTAGTTAGTTTCAAGTGTGTGTGTGTGTGTGTGTGTATTGTGTGTGTGTGTGTGTGTAAATATACAAATATGCCTGTTGTACACCTTGTTCTTGTTGTTGTTGTATATAAAGACGCAAAATATATACATATATATAGATATATAACTCTGTTTTGCCTTCTAAAGTTTGCTGTCATTTTTTATGTCTCCTGTATTTAAATTTAAAAAATTTTGCTATATATTTTTGTTATTTAAAATGTTTGCTCTTAGTTGTTGCTCTCTCTTTCTCTGTCTCTCTCTCTGCTTATGTATCTTTTACTTATGTACTTTACACTGTTTTACATTGTTGCTCTGCAAAAAATATATATACTTTCTGTTACTCTTTTTTTTTTTTTTTTGTTTTTTTCTGTTCCTTATGTTTTGCTTCCTTGCTTTGTAGGTACACGAATCTCACGTTAAATTTTATGCTGTATTTTTGTTTTGTTTCGTTCCGTTTCGTTCCGTTTCGTTTCGTTTCGTTTTGTTTTTGTTTTTGTTTTGTTTTCTTTAAGTTTATGTAAATTGCAAATGTTTTGTATGTTGTTTCGGTCACAAATATCTAGATTTTGCTTGGGTCCTCATGTATCGTATGTTTAGTTGTAAGTTGTGTATAGATGTATATACTTATTGAGTTTTGATTTGTTTTAACTTTAAGTTGTAGCATTTACAAAGCTAAGCAAGTTATGCAAACTGTTAATTAATCGCTTTAGATTGGAACCCTTGCTAAGTAACTGTTTATATATGTATATATATATGTATAGCATGTATGTTACTGTATATATGTATCTATATATAATCCCATATGCTGGCTGTTTCGGCTTCGAGTTATGAAGTAAAGTATCTTTAGTAGCTGTAGTTAAACGTTTACTTTGCGTTCTCTATTCATAATTTTGGTTAGTTAGTTACTATATGCGTATGCTTTATATATGTAAGTGAGTATATTTATATACTCGTACTTGTATATTGTATATGTTTATATATAGTAGTTGCAAGAGTGTGTTGTTTGCAACATGAATATACACGACACTTAAATTGCTGCTTTTTTTTTGTATTTTTTTTTAAAAGTTTTTTAATTTAAATGTTTTATGTTTTGTGTGTTTGAGTGTGCCAGTTGTTGTTGTTGTTGTTGCTTTCACCTGCTCCAGCTGTTGAAACAGCTATGAGCGTCTCTACAGGACGTCTCAGTGTGTATCTGTGTGTGTTTGTGTGCCTAATTTGTACCTTGTTATTCGGTGATCATCTCATCTATTATATTATTACAACTTGATTAAACCTAATTAGATGCATATATGTGTGTAATGACAACCAGTTCAACTAGTTTTTAATAGTTAATAGTTAAAATTAAGTTTTATATCAAATAAAAAACATAAATAGTTTGTATAAAGATTTGTTTTTTTTTGTTTCTTAAAGGTTTTATGTTTAGCATAACAGCAAAATATGTTAACAATTTAAAACAGAAACAAAACAGGTTTTAAACATAACAAAATGGTTTTTCTTTCTGTAGCTTATGAATCGTTTAAACTTGTAAAGATCATTAAGGTTTTATGATGAAGACACAACAGCAATTATATAATATTATTCTTTATATATTAATCATTATGGTAAGTTTATTTGTTAGAAACTACGTGAAATTTTAAACGTTATTTTATGATTATAAGGGTTTTGAGTGTTTTAATGGCTAATAAATATGGCAGCTTGTTTTTCATTTGGGGTTAAGACACAATTCTAAAACTTTTTTGAACATTTTTGAAACAATATATATGTCATTCTGATCTAAGTTTTGCTCGATACTTCTTCCACTCCCTCTTCTTCTTCCTCTTGCTCTTCCTCCTCATCCTTATTCCAAGAGCTATAAGAAGAAACAACCTGATTTACGTTTCACTCCGCCTCCTTCTCTCTTTGGTCACAACCCCTTTGCCTCTTTTTATAGGTGAATCATATTCCTCTTCCCATTTCTCTTCATCTTCATTTATATCTCTCTTCTTAAGCTCAATTTTTGTATATTTAGATTAGGGTTTTTTCAGCAATGACAGTAACTGGCGCTATATCAGAATCTCACAAAAAGTAAAGAAGGCTCATCGAGAGCATATTCCTACTCATATTGGAATATGTATAAGATGTAGACATATATACATATTCACGATATTTGTGAGCAAAAGAGCGTATATACATACATGTCTGTGTGTGCTTTCTGTTGTTGCTTCGACCAACCAAGAGCTTGAAGCAGCTAAAAAGACACCTTAACCTATTCCACCATGCATGTACCTTTCTAAGTTCTATTGGGCCAAACAGCTGTCGGATATTTACAGAGTCAGTTTAGCTTCGGCTATCGGGGTTGGCAACGTCAGCAGAGAAGTCGGGAGTATTTAAGTGGCTGCAATAGTATTTGTAAGAAGTTTTAGAGAGCTGCACTAGAGGGCGGCACAAGCATATAAACAATGTTCTGTCCGTCACACTACACTACTGTACAGCACTGACCAAGCAATGAACTTCAGTGTCACTTTAACTGCAATGTTATATATTTTGAAGTTTGGCTTCTTAAGCGAAGATAGCGCTTGGTTTCTCTCGAGCCGCAAGAAATTAAGACATAAGCGACACTGAAGTAAAGTAACGCCAGATCACAGCAAGAACAGCGAGTGCAGCAGAACAATGGTATTATAATTACAAGGTAATAGTCGTCTACTCTAACACTGCTTGTGTGCTACAGATTGATCTTACCTTGTAATTATTATACCATTATAGTACCATATACGTACTCATTGCGCGCTCAGCCAGCTGTTTCTGTTTTTTTTTTGTCTTCACTTCATTCTACTGTTACTTGCTTCACTTGCTTGTGCAGCATTTGTTTTGTTACCAAGCTCTTTCGTCACTGAAGGAAGCATTTGTGTTGAAATGCGAGAGTGCAGCTTGTGAAGTAGTTGAAAAGTCAGCTGATATGCTGCTAAACATTCGTTAAATGCTTGTGCAGCTCTTTATGTATGTATAGTGTCTGTCTTTGGCTTTTGCCATCAACTCAACGCTCATCAATTAATCAAACTGTTGGCAAGGTTCGAGTCTTAATTGTCTAACTGTACAGATGAAAATATCAAGTATACGCACAATTGTGTCCTTAACTCCCAATCAAAAAGTGCTGCATATCTGCAAATGTGTTCGAGTTTTGTTGTTTGCGTTTAACTGTCGCATATGTATAGAAACCTTACATAAAAATGAATGTAAGTATGTATGTGTGTGTGTGTGAGTGTCTGTGTGTTCTATGTTGATAGCGCATAGATGCAACCTAATGATAACAACGTTAATTAATTAATACAATTAAGTCAGTTGAAGTGCTTACATTTTGCGTATGCGTTTAACATACGCCTAAATCTAAAAAAATGCGTTAAAAAAAATCGTCGTTTTTCATGTTCAGTTATTGTTTTTTTTTTTTTTTTTTGTAAATTAAAATGTATATTATAAATTATGATTATAATTATTTGTATTTAATTTTAAGATACTTGTCGCACGCTCAGTACAATTGTTATCAATGTGCAATTAATAATTTTTGTTTTGTTAATTTTGTTAATTCTCAGTTTCTAATTTATTTGTATGCCGAATTGTGGGCCTGTCCTTAGCCCTTAGTCCAAAGTCTTGTGAAAGTAAAGTTTACTTAATTTTTTTCATTTCTTTTTTTTTTTTTTTGAAGACATCTTGTGGTTTTTGTTTTGTCAATATTTTGCCAATCAAATGCAAATATATGTATAATTAGGTGTTTTTTTTGCACGTTTGGGACAACTTTCATGAAAATTTGAAAGCTGCTCGCACTGAACGCGCACGTTTTTGTTAGTTTGTTTGTTTTTTTTTTAAAATATTTTTAGTTAGTTTTAGTTACAAAATATGTATTTGCCAATTATCATAAGGTTAAATCGTAAAAATGTTACAACAACTTGGGTAGAAAAACTTATTTAAAAACTATTATTGAAATTATTTTACGTTTTCACTTAAATTAAGCGGCGCCGCCATTTTCGTTTGCTCTCGGTCTTTGCAATGGCGTGTGCTCTATAAATGATTTCGCTTTTGTTTTTCTTTGTTTGAAGTTTCAGTCAGTTTAAATGTGTGTATGTGTGTGTGTGTGTGTGTGTGTGTGTGTGTGTGTGTGTGTGTGTGTGTGTGTGATTGATTGATTGATTGATGAACCTTTGTTTTGATGTCTCTTTATGAGTTACTACAACAAACACATATGATTGTATAAACAGCATATTGCTTCTTTTTTTTTATGTATATACTATATAAGTACTGTTAGTGTAGACTTTTCTTTTAGGTTTTTTTTATGTATTTTAATGGCTGGACAAGTTGTAGTGAAGAATGCATGAAAAGTTGTAAAAGCTTAAAGGCAAATGATTGAATGATGTAAACACTTAATGTGCTCATTACAACTAATTGTTATAGCTTTGGCATGCTTGTGGTTGTTATTGTTGTTGGCAGTGTTATGTCAGTCGCAACATTTGTCATCATTTTACAGCCAACAACGCAAAATGGCGCCCCTAAAACTATGCAACACTTTTGGTTGCAGCTTTGCTGGCGCTTCACTTCATGCCTTAATATGAAATTTCTAGTGAAATATTTGTTGGAGCGAGTCTTAAACGCAGCTAAATAAATGATTTGCAAGTCTTGTTTGCTTGATACACTAAATTAAACAATTTAATGCGAGCACTTGTTAAAAATTTCACTTAATTGTAAATGGAATTACGTACATAATCAGCTGAAAATGTGTCTAAGAACTGCTATTTGCTTGATATGATGCAAAGCCAGCGGCCATTTTGTTGCAGCAAGGTGCATGTGTGTGTGTGTGTTTTTGTCATTATTATTAGCATATATAAATACGTTTGTATAAAAAAAGAACAAGTCAAATAAATCAGCCTTATTTTTAATGCAATTTTTAAAACTAATTTCGCTTTCCAATTAGAAAAAGTGCACACCAATACAACGCACACACACACACACACACACCAGAGCCATGGCCCGAACTTAAGCTTAGTCAAAAACCAATTACACACAAATATTATTCACATATATATGTTATGTATTTCTAGTTATTATGTATATATATATATATAATAAGTAAGTTTATATGTACTTAAAATCACGACACTCAATTCAACATCGGTTTCAGTTTACCAAACTTTTAAACTAACAGAACACACACATCGCCTATATGTAGTTAAGACATACTCTATATGTACTTGTATATGTATATGTATATTATAGTTATTATATACTTAGTTATCTTTTAGTGGATGCAACATACCGCGCTGTACCAGCATTTGCTGTGCCAGCTCCTTTTTGGATAGAGTCCGGCCAGCTGCCGATGAGTTTCCTAATTGTAAACAAAACACGCGAATTCTCTCGTCTCTCTGACGCTATGTAAATCCAGTCACGAAGTCGGAGAATCCGTATGCTTAGAGTTATGTAGGTTAAATTAACGTTAAAACATCAATAACGTTCATACAGTAAATTACAGAAGAAATATCATAACTTTTCAAACTACATAGTACATACATGACTGTACTTTTAAGTTACTTGTTTTTAGCTTAAACCTTTGCTTACACATACATACACATACACATCTCTTTATATATATAATATATAGTACCTTAATTACTCGTTTTTTCTTGTAGTTTGCTAACATTGTTGTTGTGGATGTTACATTTTTCAGAATTTCAAAATTATTTTTTGATTTTTAGTGAAAAATACATGTACACTTAAAGTGAAGCACGCTGAGAAAAGACAACTGATGGGTTAACTTAAGAGTTTTCTACAAGCAAAAAGTACAATAAGTTTTAAACTTAAATGAAACGAAATCACAATCTTCATAAATTAAATTGTTTGAAAATTATTGTAAGTAAAAGGTTTGATAGCAAATTGTCTGGGTTTTTCCAAGCCTGCAACACAAATCAAAACGGAGCACTTAATTCAAAGCATTGCCGGCTCAAGTTTCACTTTTCTTTTTTTATATTTTTGTTTCCCGATATTTCCGACTACGTATTCCGTCTTCCTGAAGACATCTTCACAAGTTTTCTTCTATTCTTGCTGCATTTTTCTGTTTAATTTTAAAGTCTTTGGAATACGCTCAAAATCAAAGCTTTACTTGAAGTTTTGTCTCAGAAATTTATTGCAAGCTCCGTTTCCGGTACACATCCTTGAACCAACATTTTGGTTTGCACCCCATTTTACTCAAAAATTGCGGTTGAAACTAGTCATAATGTTAGAAGTGAAAGCTTGTATTGAGAAACATCTATTTGTGCGCCTTGGGCGTAAGGCCTACTCGTATGCCGTCACGAAAATCTGTTCAATCGCTCGGTTGGTGCTGGTGAGCACACTCAGATGAATGTTTCACATCTGAAACGTGAACGCTCAAGTTTTAGCCGTTTTTTGATTGTCTTTTATGTAAAACATTGCATTTTTTCCGATAGTTCCATTGTAATTGTGCAAATCTTGCAAAATATTGCACCACTTACGTATAGTCTTTGTGTTTTCTGTCGACACTTGCTTTTCAGAACCCCCAACTGTTTGATTACAATTTTCAAAGTTCAAATGCCGTAAGACATTTCAAAACTGACCAAAATTGGTCACAAAGTTGATGTCACTCGAAAAAATTTAACAAAATTTGCTATCTTCGTGAAGCGTTAATTGCTTAGATCATTTCTGATTATGTTTAAAAACAAACCTGCTTTGCTTTAAGTTAATAAAGTCGTCCAATTTTGTTCATATGGGACAGCAAGGCAAAAAACATGAAAAAACTTTACGTTTACTTGATTTTCTAAACCTATAAAATGTTGAAAAAGTCTGTTATTTAAACCGAGGGCATATATGTTAAAGTGCTCCGATCCTGGTCATGAAAAGGAATATGCACAAAAGCGCCAAGTTCCAAATTAGATTTTGCAAGGTGAGTCGTCCATGGCAATCAGAATGACGTCATTTCCTGATGTTTTTTGACGATTTGCAATGATGGTATTGGAAGGGGGCTGCACATTAAGTGAGGAGTGAGAAGAGCGGTAACGCCTCTTTGCGGTATAAGTAAAAAGACGTGAAAATTTGTTTCATTTCTTATACATGCCATGACGGTCGATCGTTTACGGTTTTTGCCACCCACTGTGCGCACTGTCTAAGTTTCACCATTGCAAAATAAATCAAAAATAAAAAAGTCAAAGTCCTGATAACAATTTATGACGTCACATTAGCTGAGAAGTGAGCAGAGGGGTAAATCTCCTTTCATTTCTTATACATGCCATCACTGTCGCTTGTTTACGGTTTTTGCAGCAACATTGGCCATGCCGCCCACTGTGCATACTGTGCGTTTTAGCAAACGTTTCAAATCATAGATAACCAAGTAAAAATGTGTATTGAAAAGCAACTGAAACATAACTGAAAAAAAAAATGAATAAAAACAAAATTTTTTTTTTGGTTTTTTTTTAATTATAAATAACAATTGTATATTTTTAATAAAACGGGTGTTTGCTTGTTGTTGTTGTGGTACTTTCTAGTTGTTGTAATGGTTTGCAATTGATTTCTTTTCATGAAAAAAGTTTTTCAAAAAACAAAAAATTGCAAAAAGTGTTGAAGTATTTGACGGCTGTTGCAGTTTATAATGGTTTTTGTTGCTTTATTTTGTAGAGATACTTTCATTATCTACACGTTTCTTTATAACATCTTGTTTTGTTGCTATCGACGACATTTTGAGAATCCATTTTTTGAAAGAATTTCTTAGTTTTTTTTTTTTTTTGAAAATTTTGCTTGATAATTATTAACATAAAATAGTACGAAATATTAGCAATAATTATACAATAATGGATAGTTTTTCATTTCTTTAAAATATCACTTAAATTTAAATAATTTCCAGAACGCAACGAAAAAAAATCGAGTGTGTTTCTTTGTGTGGCTGTGTGTGTGTGTGTGAGAGTGTCTTCGTGTGTGTGTGTGTGTGTGTGTGTGTTGGTGCACGAAAATTAGCATTAGCAAGAAAAAACAATAATAATGATGATAATAATCATAAATGTACGTAATAAACATACTCGATAATCATAAAAAAAAGAAATGGCGACACATTACGTTACGTTACGTTACGTTGCGTTACGTCACTTCAAATGTATGCATGTAATTTCTCCATTTTGATGTTGCTTTTTGCGTTTATACGTAATTACTTTATGTATTTGTATGTGTATACGTGTAACTACAAACGTATTTTCTTTCTCTTCTTAATTTTTTTTGTTTGTAAACTTATATTTAATAAAAAAAACGCAATACGTTTGTAAAAATGTTTGTTTTTGCTTAAACAATTTGTTAAACTTTTTTGCATTACACAAAAATGGCCACCATTATGAATTTCATTCAAATCACGGCAAACAATTTCAAAGAAATGTGTGCCTGCATTTTTTTTTTAATTCTTGTAGAAAACTTGAGATTTGGAAAACATCAATGCTTTTTTTTTGCCATATATGGTAATAACATATATGTATGTATGTGTGATTTTTCGTAATGTATTTTGCTTCTTTACAAGAAATACACATTCGTTTCTTTAATTGTTTTGCGAAAAGTTAAGAACTTCAGCGCACATTTCTTTGCACTCATTTTGCCCTCACTACATCGTACTCTGGTTTAAATGATTTTCGTTTTCTGCATTTTGCCTTCAAACTTCCTCTGCACTATCAAATTCATCAATTTTCTGACTTTCTTTTAGCGTTTCCTAAACCTAAATCATTTTCCAATTCATAAAATTTTGTCAATACTTATAATCGTATCTTGCAGTTTGCTGCCATTTTGTTTTTCGTCATAACCATTTTCATCTCAAAGCTCTTCCAGCATCCTTTAATTCGCTTGACATACATGTGTATATCTTTCTTCATATAGCATAACCTCAAATTTTTTTTGTCGTTTTTCTGTTTTTTTTTGTCGTTTTTTCTCTTTTATGTTTTATTTTATATACATATTCTAGATTTTAGTTTGTACTTCCAATTTGGTTAAAAATTCCTTGTGTATTTTCTTGCATTTCCCTTTGCTCAAAACTAGTTCCCTACTCGTAACTCCTATAACTCCAATAATTCTCGCTCTGTGCTTCCGCTTTTGTGACATTTTTATCGTGTCTTCTAGTTTCTTCTCTTTGCCTTTATCTGGGGGCCAGCGCCGTCGCCGTAATTTGAATAATTCACAATAGTTGCACAACGCAAAAAGAGTTTTGTTTTAAAGTTAGTTTTGTTTAAAAATTAATTACATAATTGAATAAATTTTGAAAATATAATCAGCTTAATAAAGAATTTGAACATGTTTTCGAAAAGTTTTGCTTCTTGGCTCCAAAGAATTTTTACTGACGGTCTGCATTTCGTTTTGTTGCTTTATGGTTTGATTTGACGTTTTCTTTTTTGTTTTATATATATATATATATAAATATATATTTCACTACATATTTAAGTTAAAATTGTTTTAGATTATGATACAGTTTAATGTGGTTGCTTGTGGTTCTGGGTTCTTGTGGTTGCAGGTTCGGGGGTAATTGTTCTATAGATGTGTTTTGCTTATTCCACTAGTATATTTGGGAGCGTTTTACGTTGAATCCGCTCCGCATTTGCTTTAAAGTAGTTAAGTTTTAAATATGTATGTTTCGCTTTACAGTTTGTATGCATGATTTGTTGGTTTTTGTTGGTTTTTTTGTAATACTTAACTCTTAGCGCTTTTTATTTTGTTTTTAGACACACATACAAATCGCTGAACTGCCTTGAAATTGAATTATATGCAAGTAATTTAACTATTTAATTTATATATGTACTTGTATATGTAAATAATTATTGCAATTGTTTTTTTTTTTTGCTTTAAGAATATGTAGATGTAACGCTTTGAATATTTCTATATGCATATTGTGTTTATGTATGTACTTAATATTTTTTGTTGTTTTTTACTTTGTTTTGTAATTTATTTACTTTTGATTTTCTTTTTTTGTGGATAATTGTTTATTTTTTTTACTTTTCCTTCGTTTTTAGTTTGTAGTTTAGAGCAAGAAGTAGAACAAAAATTGCACTTAATACTATGAAAAAATTTACTAGAGCCTTAAAACTAAAAAAAATCAAATGTATATTTGTTTTAGTTAATTTTCTGGTTTTCGTAATGTTTAACATATACATATATATGTATATATAGTACTCATGTATATACATATATTAAATGTATGTTGTATGTGTTGGTTTTTGTATATAAAAATTGTTGGCATTTGTTTTTGCCATGTTTTTTTTGTTTGTTTTTCTCTTTTTTGTATTTTTTAACATAAAATTTAACAAAGTCATTTTTTAAAATAAATATATATTTAATTATGCATAATAATAATTAATAATTATTGTAAATTGCAAATGTTGCCCAGCGCAAATGTTGCTAGAGCATCATATTGCACGGCAGTGGCAACACCAGCACAACAACAAAAGAGATACAGTTACAGTTATCGCTACCGTTACATTTACAGTTACGGTTAGGCTACGTTACGTTACGTTACGTTTAGGGTGTGCACTGTTAGTGCAGAGTAAATAAGAAAGAGACCATATTTTGTTTGCTTCTTCTACGGCAAATTGCTTGCAACAACAATAACAAATAGCTGCGCTTAGCACTGCAACAGCACCGCCTGCTGCTGATGCTCGGGCAGCTGCAGCGCATGATTGGCAGCAGCATCATTGCCAGCGGGCACCAACAGCTTTTGGCTGGTGGCACGGCTCCAGGCGAGCAGCCCATTGGCAGCAGCCACTTGTTGCTCATAGGCAGCAATGCTATCGCCTAAAACAGAGCTAGAGCTGCCGCCATTAGAGGATGAGCAGCTAGAGCTGGGTGAGGGCGTGGGCGGTGGTGTGGCAGCTGCTGAAATGGGCGCCACTATGACGGAGGTGGCCACGCCGCTGATAGTGCTGCTGCTGCTGCTGCTGTTGTTGTTGCTGGTATTACTATTGTTGCTGCTGCTGTGGCCGCTGCTGCCATAGCGCCTGTTGGTTTTGATGGTTAAGGAAGCGGGCAACTGTTTGCCTGCTGCTACCTCGGCTGCCAATCTGACCACAGTTGTTGTCAATTTGGTTGCTGTTGTTGTAGTTGCTGCTGCTGTTGCTGTACTTATTGCTGCTGCTGTTGCTATTTTAGTCGTCGCGGAGCTCGTCGTTGCCTCCGTCGACGATTTCTGCCGCTTTCAGTCGCCAAAACGACTGCAAGCCTTCTTCCATTTGCACTGTGTGCACCATTGATCGCGGCGCTCCATGCCGTACACTTTTCGGCATTTCTTGTTCTCGCCACGCGTGCGTCGATTCGGTGAGTTGGCTGTGGACGCATTGACCGTACGCTGCACGGCTACGTGCTGCAGCGGCACGTTCTGCGTGTTTGCAACCAGGTTGCTGGCAGTTGTCTGTTGCTGGCCGCGCATTGGCTGCTGCTGTTGCGACGGATGGTAATTCGGCGTAATGGTTACGCCGGACAGGTGGTGTTGTTGCTGTTGCGTTTGATTGCCACCGTTGGCGCTGTGGTGCGCTGTGACGGTGACATTCTGCTGCGTTAATTGTTGCAACATATTGTTGGCACTGTTGTTGCTGTGTATGACCGGGCTGCTGCTGCTGCTGCTACCACTGCCGCTGCCGCTGCCACCGCTGCTGCTGCTATAGTTGTGATGGTGATGATGATGGTGGCCGTAAGTGGGCGATGGATATGGCGCTGTCGAATGGGACGGACGTGTCGATGGGCGTGTGTGTTTGAGTGAGGAACCCGAGCTGTGATGTGCCTGCTGCTGCTGCTGCTGATGTTGAGTTAGCGGCGTCGATGTGGCGGCGGCGGTGGTCACTGTAATTGCAGAATTTGGTGGCCAATTGTAGTTGTGTTGCACCAATGGCGATGTGGGCATGCAGCTGGTGTTGTTGTTTTGCAGCTGCTGTTGTTGAGTGCTTGTGATGTGTGTTGTGTTATTGCTGCTGCTGTTGCTGCTGAGATGCATGGAGCGGCTATTGTGATGTAGCTGTGGCTGCTGCTGCTGTTGGTGGTAATAATTCATAGATCGTCCTTGTCTGTGGATTTGTACACACATTAATAAACACATTAAAAGCTTAATACGAGCGGCAAAACTTACTTGAAATCGTTAACCAACTTTCTTTGGATCTCTGGATTCTCGTGCCACGGACGTGCCATGTCCCGGTGGCTGAGTGTGGGTGGAGATGCTGGACTAGGCGTTTTAACCGATTCGTCATCCTCGTCGTCTTCCGTAAAATAGAAGTCCTCTTCGTGCTCATCGTCACTGCAGGAGTCACAGTCGCCCGTGCGTCTGGCCTTTTTGCTGCAAGGGCATGGACAATAACATTTTAAGTCATTAATTTAAGTTGTTAACTTTTTATAAGCATCAAAGAGTTCTATCGCGCACAACGATGCGCAATGTTGCCATTGTTTATTATGCTAAAAGTTGGCAACGCTGCGCGAACTAGTTCGCCCGCGAACCAAACACAGCTGTCTTCAAGTGCGAGCAGCTCAACGCTAGCATGCTGTTTTTCGCGTAAGAGACAGCATTTATAGCGCGCGCATGCTGTGTACACACTGTCTTTAATGTTCGCAAAAAATACGCACGTTCTTGGTCGAAATCAATACGAAATCAACAAAAATCGATCGATTTTGTGCTACGCGACCGCTTTAATAATTTAATAATAAATTGCAAGCCAGCCTACAAGAGCCAGCGCGTTATTAAATAAGTTTTTCTCAACGCTGCAAAAATAAAGCGGTCGTCATTGTGTTGCGGAAAATTTTGCTGCCGCCGAAAGCAAAAAAAAAAAAAAGTTTGCGCGTCGCAAGAGTCTCGCTTGGGCATCATCTGTGTGTTTGCGTTTGTATGTGTGCGTTTGTCTGTATTTCGGCCAACATAAAGTGTCAATTATAACGTAAATCATTGTGATTAACCCTTTCCTACACTAAAAGAAATTACTAAGCTAAAAGACGAAAAAATGTCCTCCAGCCGCCTAGAGCAAAATAATAAATTCATTAGCAGCAGCAGTAGCAGCAGCATTAATAGGGTGGCAGCTGCCCTGTGCCCGCTGAGCAATTGCCAGTTTACGGGCGTCGTAATTAGCACGATATCCGATGAACAAAAGCTGGAGTTTAGTAATAAATACAAGGGCAGCTGTACGCTGCTCTGCAGCTACGATTCCCAAGGTGTTGTGCTGCGCATTGTGTTGGGTGAGTAGAGCCTCGTAATAACGTAAGCTGTGGCGCATATTAAATACTAAGTACCGTTCTTTAATCTCACCAAACTCTAGACAATGATCATGGGCATGTGCTCAAGGAGTATATGATTTCGGCGGATACGGATGCAGCGCAAATGGGCAAAAAAAGCTATGCGGTTACTTTAGAATCGGACAATTTGGTGCTGCGATTTGCCAGCGAGCAGGATCAGCAGCTGTTTCGCAAGGTAGTGGAGGATGTCAAGCATTTAAGGCCCAAATCTGTGTTCTCACAGCGTACCGAGGAGTCATCTGCCTCACAGTATTTCCAATTCTATGGCTATCTTAGTCAGCAGCAGAACATGATGCAGGACTATGTCAGAACGAGCACCTATCAACGCGCCATCCTAAACAACTCGGTTGACTTTCTGGTAATTAACTAAGGGTTGCATTTGCTACAGTTTGCGCTCACGCTAAACACGTTTTCCTTTGTTTTGTTATTTTTTAGGACAAAATCGTTTTGGACGTAGGTGCCGGCTCGGGCATACTCTCATTCTTTGCCGTGCAGGCAGGCGCTGCCAAGGTCTATGCCATTGAGGCCTCCAATATGGCGCAGTATGCGCAGCAGCTGGTTGACTCCAATAATGTGCAACACAAGATCTCTGTGATACCCGGCAAAATCGAAGAGATTGAACTGCCTGAAAAGGTGGATGTCATCATATCAGAGCCCATGGGCTATATGCTTTACAACGAACGCATGTTGGAAACCTACTTGCATGCCCGTAAATGGCTTAAACCTCAGGGAAAAATGTTTCCCACACATGGAGATTTGCATATAGCGCCATTCTCCGATGAGTCGCTCTATTCGGAGCAATATAATAAGGCTAACTTTTGGTATCAATCAACTTTTCATGGTGTCGACTTGACCACTTTGCATAAAGAGGGCATGAAGGAATACTTTCGTCAGCCAATTGTGGACACTTTTGATATACGCATTTGCATGGCCAAGTCGGTGCGACATGTGTGCGACTTTTTGAACGATAAGGAAGATGATTTGCATGTTATCGGTAAGTTCTTGAAAGTCAAAGCTTGCTGTTTGGCCTTTATACTATGCACTTTGTGTTTTTTTGTTTTCGCAGATATTCCGCTCGAGTTTCATATTTTACAAACGGGCATCTGCCATGGCCTAGCATTTTGGTTTGATGTGGAGTTTAGCGGCAGTAGCCAGAATGTATGGCTGTCCACCTCGCCCACAGCGCCGCTGACACATTGGTATCAAGTGCGCTGTTTGCTGCCCATGCCCATTTTTATTAAACAAGGTCAAACGTTGACGGGACGCGTCTTATTGGAGGCTAATCGCAGACAATCGTATGATGTTACCATAGATCTGCATATTGAGGGCACTTTAATATCGTCTAGCAACACATTGGATCTTAAGAATCCGTATTTTCGGTACACGGGGGCGCCGGTGCAAGCGCCGCCGGGAACTAGCACGCAGAGCCCATCTGAACAATACTGGACGCAGATGGACACCCAGGTCACGCGTAACTGTAGGTAGTCAAGCTATACTATCAATATAATAAGTACCACTTCTCTGGACATACTAAAACTGTAAATTCTTTGCTTACTCTAGCTACTAGCATGCTGAACGGCGGCCTGAATGTCAATGGTATGGGCGATACGGCTATGGATATAGCACACGGACTTATACATCCACACTAAGACTCACTTTGAGTGAAAATTTATATTGCAAATTTGTCAGGATTTATCCAAAAGCTTCTTCTTTTTTTTTACTATATGTTGTTTTGTTTAGCACTTTTCTGTTGAAACTTACAAATCCCACAAACCCCACAATTTATTTATTTATTTAATGCTAGACTTTGAAAAGCAAAATTGTAAATTATTTCAATGTACTCGTGTTTCCGCTTTTTATAAACGTATATACTCAAAACTCTTCCCATGTTGTATGTGCTAGGCATTTGTTGTATGTACTACTTAATAAATTTGTGTCACATACAAAATCGAAACAACAAAAGCAACAACTATATCCGCAACAATGAGAATGTAGACAACAATCAACAAGGCAGACTAATGTAGTTGTTTATAAGCTAATTTTAGCCATTAGATTTAAAAGTTTTAAAATGTACTGTATGTAAACAATAATCATCATAACAGTAACAATAACAATAACTTTAATTGTAGTAGTAGCCGTTAAGCTTTCAGTCTCTTAGTTAAAATGCAGTCTGAAAAGCTTTGAACAAAACCAACCAACATGCATTATATTATAATTACTTTATAATTAAAGTCACATATTATTGTATTTCAATTGTTTCATGTACCTCCAACTAGTTTCAATTTTACAATTTTTTTAAACAAAAACGCGATATTTTATTAAGTAATTTAGTTTTTTCAAATTAATCAATTGCTCATAAATTTTTTAGCTAATAGGTTATTTTATAAATATATATACCAATTGTCAAAAGCATATTGCATCTGAGATTAAATTTATTAAGTTCGTTAAGTGTAAATTGTAAAAGCCCGAGTTATGTTTAATGTATGTGTATGGCGCATTATTTTAATTCTCTTAGTTTTTGTTTAAATTTAGCATACGAATATTTATAAATACATTCTACTAAAGTGCAGGGAATCAAAACGAAACCTTAACTAAATAACCTTTTTTCCAAAAACAATTCAGACAAGATAAAAAAGATTTGCACAATATACCAAAGTTTTGAATTAAAGAATTGTTAGTTTTGTGAAACTTCGCTTAAAACTTCTAAAAATCATAAAATATTGCACATACTGCTTATTTTCGGACTATTTTCTCATTTTCCGGTAAATAAATACAGCTCAAGTTCTCCTTTCGTTTCGTCTTGAATCCCTCTGCATGCTACTTAGAAATGTATGCACTAAATGTGTATTTGTGTGTTGTATTGCAAACTATTATTGATATATATATTTAAATATTTGCATTTTGCAATATATATACACTGAGAGAAAGAGCATAGATTGAATACATATAAATGCATATACATACGTACATACATATATTAAACATACGTATGCGTACTGTACTTTTTAGTGTAGTTCGTGTGTTGCCCATATACAAGAAAAACAATAACAACAACAACAACAACAACACCAACACCACCAAACACATACAATGCATACTACAAATACATAAATATAAACATAATAACTATATATAGATATATAGATTCTATATACATACTTATGAGAAAAGAAAACAATAATTCAATGCAAAAACAAAGGTTGATTTTCATTTTATGCTGTCTGTCGCTGCTGGCGTCTCTGCTGCGGCGCTGCTTACGGGTTTGTGCATTTACTATTTGCACATAGGAAACGTTTTCAAATGTCAACGCTTAAGCTCATTGCAGCAGCGCGGGGGCAGATGGGGCAACATTGGACCTTGGCCTCAAAATACCAGCGCGATTCGTCGTCATGAGCCAGCTTAAGCAACACGCCACGCCTCCAACTGCGCCCACACGCCCGCCACCCACACGCAACTTGAAATGCAGGTGCGCACAGTAAGCGTGGCAGCGACGCCAACGCAAAAGTCACACCGTATGTGCGAGAGTGTGAGAGTATCTGTGTGACCTGCTTACTAGTCCATATATGTATGTATGTATGTATGTATGTACAAGTGTTCTAGTTTCAAGTTGGAGGAAACCAGCGCACTCCCAGCGACTGCCTTCGAATGCATTGCACAGTGATTGAAGGGGCTGTGATAGATGAGCGAATTTGAATTTATGGTTTTGAGTGTGTTCGTTAGGAAACCAAACTTCTTTGAAAAGTTGTCAGTTAATGAATCACTTTGCATGTATGATGTTTGTGTTACAGTATATGTATCAAAATGCAGCTTAAAATAGTTCCAAAAATTAGAATACGAACAAATACAGTTTAGTTACTTGAAGTTTTGACAGAGTCCAGAGTTAGAGAGTAGTGACGCATGAAATTGTACTAAGTTGGTGTTCATAAATGACGTCAGCAGCAAGGAGGGGGAGTGGTTCATAAAATTGTATCTTTTTGATACGATGGGATGGTCAAAAAACGAAACGTCACAAAAAAAAGAACTATATTTTCATGCAATGTTTGCTTTCCATTTCAATTTCAAACATCGATCAAAGGTGTTACATGAAATTCTACATTTTTGACATTTCAAATATCCTGCTTTCGCTTTAACAACAGCAGTTGATTCAGATATTCCAAGTTTCTAGTAAAGCCCAAAGCTGATTTGATTTTTGTGGCTGCTCGATATGTGACGTCACGTTAGAGGGAGGGAGAGTGGTTGCCTAAATGTACTATTTACGAACCTCTGATTGCGATGCTCATTCACGTTGCTAACTGCATACTTTTCCTAGAGAGAAATAACAGTACTAGTTGAACTATGGAACTCCTTGAGTTTTTCAATTTTTCCACGCTAATATCGCTTTTGTCATAATATGCCAACTGAAAATTTCATATTTCAATTCGTAAATCAACAAATACTCAAAGAATCGAATGTTAAGCAACATCTACTTGGGCAGTAAAGTAGTAAACTATTTTGTATAAGCTTGTGGCCCACTGTGCAGCTCTCGGCGTTGTTTTTCTATTGCCAGTTCCGAGTATCGCTAAGTCAAGGTAACGCATGCCCACTTGCTGCTCTTTATTATTGTTGTAGTTGCTGCTGCTGTTGCTGGTGGCTCTTGCACCAACCTTCAATGACCCTCAGCACTTTAATACACTTGACGCAAAAGCACAAAGCTTTGGTCCCTTGTAGACCGCCACTTAGTATAAATAAGATGCTTTGTGTTTTTGGTGCGATTTTTCGTTTGAACTTACCCCAAATGTTTGTATCTTATGTGATGTTCAATTTTTGACTGTGTGTATTCAACGTGATTGCAGCCTTTCCAGGTACAACGGAATCTTTTCGACTGCAAAGAGAAGAAAACAGTTAACACGATAAGTATTTTATGATAATAGCAGCAGATATGTGTAGGTACTATAGATAAAGATAAAGGCGTCATTGCTGGGCACTTAACATACTTGACGATTATAGCAATTTAGATATGCTGGAGAAGCAGAACGGGAACGCGATGTTACGGAAACGGATGAGGAACGACGGCCATCGCTGGCCTCACTTTCGCTGGCGCCGCTATAAGTGACATCCGCGCCGTAGTCACAACGCTCCACGTAGTAGTTTAGTGCGGCGACAGCGGCGTGCATGGCGCGAGAATCGTGTGATATGCGCGTCGAGAGAATCGAACCGGTGCCGGGCCGGTATGAAATGCGACTGTAGTGGTGCGGACAATGCAACTGGCTGGCTTACTGTGTCGACACTGCCCACTGCACGAACATCAAACGATGCCGCACGAGTTGCATTTCGCTGCCACTGATAAGGCGCTTTGGCCATGTTATGTCCTTGCACCGAGTACATAAAGCCGAGCCGAGTGCTGGGCGCAAGTGTGCCAATTGCAGCGTATCTGAAGCTAGCTACACGCTATATACTAGGTCACCTTGAGCGCAACGCAGGCGCGGCGTGCGGAGCAGCAGCTTCACCGAAGCCTTGACATGCTTTGCTTACTTTTTTGGTGGTCGGTCGACTTTTGATGCAAGCGCGCGCCTGCAGTTATGCTGCGCTTCATGTTGAAGGTTAGACAGCGGCGTCGACAGCGCTGTTGACCCACTTTTTTTTTGGGGCAGAGTGGGGGGGTGGGGGTTTGTGTATGCTTTGGGCTACACACCGCACACTTAGAGCGTCCTTGTTACTCGTTGGCGCTTTGGCCTTGTGTGTGGCTTTGGCGCTGCACAAATTAAAATTGAGTTTTCGGCTTTTGGCAGCAATAAAAAATAGGTATATATTGTTGATAGCACGAAAATTAAAGAAATGGTGAAAAAAGTTTGCTCACTTGGGGCGCAGTTGTGTGTCCTTGATGATTAACGATTTGTTTACAACTTGGCCGAGAGTTATGCTGGCCAAGTGATGTATGTATATTTAGGCCATTATTTGGGTATTTGATATATAGACTTGCTGCTATGCCGGCGGCAAAGCAGCGAGCGGAAGTGTGAGTATTGGATTTGTTTGTATTTGCTCGAGAAGTTTTGTGGTTAGCAGCAACGGGAGTAACCGAAAAAAAAGCATTGGCTAACTGAGATGCATATGCCAGAAGGCAAAGTTGTGATAGGCAACAATTTTTCATAAACAATCGCTGAAGTTATGGAAAATTCAGCTGTTCAAGGGGCGTATGCGTAATGAAGGCGCTTGAAATAAGTGTATTTTGTTTTGTAGACAAGTTTATGCGGCTAAAAAGCAGACTTGTCAGTTAATCACTGGATTTAATACGCTAGATTTCAATATTTCTCTGGTTTCATGTTTACCCCAAAAGTTAGTTTTTCTTCGATTTTGGCATTGTAAGTTTGCGGTAAATGCGGAACTTGCAAACGGGGAATCGTATTCTTCTTAACTGGCCATAACAACCCGTTATTTGGTTACGGCCTGATGTAAATACATTCTTTCATTGGAATTGTGGTTTTACGAAGTGGGTCCCAACTCTACGCACAACCTTTTTAAGGCCTGGGGTGGTTTTACTGGTCCCGAAAGAACCTAGTGTCATTTTGAGTCACCTCATACGAGCTTTGACCTGCTCGGGTGGTATTCTTTAACCCGCTCAGCGACCCAAAAACGTGTTCGTCAAATCGAAACGTCGTTGGCTATAAGCCTAGTCTTTTTAGAGATGTTGGCTTGAAATATTGGCTAGAAATATGAAGTTCCTAACCAACTCCGAGAGAGCATCTACAGTTTCGTAGCACCAAAATGAACATTTCTTTTTCTATTACTCTTTCAAGTGTTTTTCGCTTGCTTAAGCTGAAAATAACCAAAAAATGTGTAATAAATTAACCGAGACAAAAGCACAGCAAATACAAGCCAAATTGTTTTCGCTCTGCTTTTAGCGCCTGCTTTCTCTTCCTCTGCTTCTTGCTACCGAAATTCGTGCAGCGCAGCGAAAGTGAAAGTTGCTAACCGCAATGTAATCATAAACATAAATAACTTGGTCCATAAGCAGCGCACATTGTTAACGCACGTACACACACGCATACACACACACACACACACACGAACACACACACACACAAAAGCTCAGTGCTATGAGTGCATGTGTGTGTAAGTAGCCATATTAACAGGAAGGAAAAGCGGAGTGGGCAAAGGGGGTGGCAGGCGTTACACACTTTTCGTTTTAACTCCATGCAATTAGTGGCCCAATAATTCGTTTGCGGCCAACCCGGCAAGCAGGATATAGCGCATATCCTGGCAACAAAGCAGGTAATAAATATGTATGTGCACACACACACACACACACACACACACACACACACACACACACATAGAAATGTTGCCATTTGCGCCAGATGTGTTGGCGGTCTGCTACTGCTACGCCACACAGTGGATCCAACTGGCTTCTTTTTCGGCGAAAATCATAACTTTTGAGAAAGTAAACGATAGTAAAGTTCCATATTATATACACCAAAAGTCTTATCCTTAAATCGTGAAAATTTTGAAAATCTGTTGACAAGATATTTGCAGTCTTCACACGTTCGCCAAATAGAGATAGAAAACTTTCGACGAGGACGATCTGTTGAAAAATACATACAATTTAGAACATGGAATTTTTCCATGACATGCAAGGATAAGACATTTACAGTATATAACATCGAACTTTACTTTCGTTTTTTGTACAATGGGCAAGGCTGCCTGAGTGCTAGGGATGGTTTCATCTTTCTCTGATGAGCCATCGCATCCACCACAAATCTAATCTAATCGTTTTTTGGAGCTATTTATCGCAGTGCATCGCAGAAGCTTAAGAAATTCTCTGTTATATGCATTTTAAATTTTGAAAATATCTTTACTTCCTCAAAAGTTATGATTTTCGCCGAATAAGAAGTCAGTTGGATCCACTGTGCGCCAGTTGTTTGCACAGTGGTTCAAATTGTGCCTGGCATATTAATATGCAAGGCCTTAAACTTGTGTGAGTAACTAAACAGGTTTATTAATGCGACTCGTTTTGTTGTTGATATGCGTCACATGATAAGAATGCTAAATTAAATTAAACAGTTTTAGATCGAAAGTTTGAAGTGGCGCTGTAGCAGGAAGTATAACAATTTGAATGGATGTGGCTCAAAGGTGAGTCGCTCTCCATTGCAGTTCAATGTAATTTGAAGCTATAAAACTATGAATTCCAAGAACATTCACAATTATATAGGAAAAAACACATTAATAATAAAGCATAGCTGGAAGCAATTATTAATGTTGGTTTGACTGCCGCTCTTGATTGTTGCTATAAACTTTGCTAAAGTGCCAGCATGGCGTATACTTAATGTGCAGAAAAACAGTCAAACAAAGTCTGCTTTTGACTTCAATTATTTTCAATTAATGCGCAAACAAGTTAGAAATCATTTTGGCTATCAATTTCTTGACAGGCATACGCCAAACCCCCCGCCATAACACCCGCATCGCCAGGCAACACTTCAGTCATGACGTTGCCACCTGCCAAGTAACACAAATCCGAAAGTAAATTAAAGCAGCTTGAGTTATGTATGTGACTACGTGGGTGTGTGTGTGTGTTTGTGTGTGTGTGGTTGTGTGTGTTAATTATGTTGCTTCTAATGACAGCCAGTGTTGGCAATGGCGCCTGCTTTTTCACTAATGAAACAAAGCCATTTACTGGCAACGCGACAGTCGTCGCTCTCACTGTCTGCAGCCCTGTGTCTTTCATTCATATCATAAAGCAAATTCAGCAGCCAAAGATGGCATTTAGTAAGTAAACTCCAACTGGCATTTAAAGCAAATGGCAGTTATCGTAACATGTACTTGGCCAGCTCGCCATCCCCAAAACCCAACCTGAAGCTGGCAAAAGCTTTGCGTGCTGTGAGCAGCGGGCAGCATTACACAATGGCTGTTCATTTCCTACCGCACTATGTCCTGATTTAGCGCCAACAGGCAATGTGGTGACATAGCGGGGGGGCCAGTTACCGGCAGCGACCAGGGCAGACCTACAGGCTGCTACAGTAGCTTCCCATAAATAGACAACGTAAATGGGCGGAAATGGCAGGAATAATGTGAATCTTGTTTGGGGCAGTGTGGAGCGTTAGTCAAACAGAAAGAGAGTAAGCGAGCGCGCAGAGCAATGATTTAAGGCGGCATTCCCTGTTTTGTGCTCAGCTCCAGCTATAACTCCAGCTTCTTATAAGATTTCTTGCTGCTCCTACTTACTGCTGAGCACAGCGATTTTGTGCCTTTTTTTCACTGCTGGTAATGCTCATGTTGTGCTCTTGAGCACACCCGCCGTTTGTTGGCGCCACTTGGAAGTTTTTGTTTGTGTGTGCGTCTCTGATCTGTGTGTATAAGTAAGTGTTGTTACAGCGTAAAGGTTATTTATATGCGCTCTCTCTCTCTAAATATGTGTATCCATGTTTAATGTACATACTTAAATCTAGCATAAATGCGAAAATGCTTAAATAAATACAGCAGTATTTACCACAAGCTGTTTACTGTAACAGAAATCCAGCACACCAAAGAGCAGCCTGCAGACCTACAAGCATACATTTTGAACTGGGTCATAGCATAGTTTGCTGTCGCTTTTAAATAGCTTTAAAAACTTTCAAATTTCAAGTTCAACAAAGACTTAAACGTGTGGAATAGGGGGAGCCAACCCCTTGCGTATTTCAAAGTTTAAAACACTGGCATCAAGGTTAATAGAGGGCTCCACTCCCTGCATGCTATGCGCAACTTCTGATCAGAGTTTGCTGCTGCGTCTTTAAAAACTAGTTTTCAACAAGTTTTTGTATTTGTGTCCTGAAGCTCTCCTATATGCTGTACAAACTATGTGTACTTTTTCCAAAAATGTTTCTACATCGAAAATTTGGCTTCAGTTTTTAGTAAAAGCATAAACATAAGTTTTCGTTTTGACTATCCAGAATACTTATTTGAAAACTTTGTATCAATTAATCTCTTAAATGTTTAAAGTAGATGCCTATACATCTTTGAAGCCAACTTAAGTACCACAAGAGAACTCTGTTCAAAGGCAGGTAAACCAAAACTGTTAACCATACTTCACTTTCCGAGCTATTCAAGCTACATATCAGTTTCAAGCTGAAATAATGAAAACTTCCTTTACTGTGCTAATGGCATGAGTAAATTTTTATGCCAGAACTAGGCTTATACAATATCTGTTAATCTAACTGAAAAGCTACAAAATCTACCCGTACATAATATATATGTATGCATATACATATTTATAAGCATATCTAAGTGAAAATATTTTCTTTTTGCCAAGATGTTATCCAAGTTGACGCAATTTGTTGGCACAAAGCTGCAAACGGCCTTATCGGGTTTCCCGATGCTATGCAATTTCCTTATAGCGTTCATATTCAATGAAAATTTACTTGACAGCCGAAAGTCACACACAGCATACTACGTGCTTTGTATAAATAAAAGTTCCTCTTGCTTTATACAGTTTTGTAGTATTTGTGCGTCTTACGGGCAGAGCATAAACAACCCCAAACCTTCAAAAAACCAAAAACAAAAAAAAAAAACCGCCCATGTTGGGCGCATTTACGCAAATGCAAAAGCAAAGGCAGAGCAGAAACCAGAACAGCTGTGTAAGGACCAACACGAAATTGGGTCAACAGTATATAGCCATTTGCCCATATATAAGCCATACTATCTTGTACATATATATATGTCTATGTGAGCGCGACCCCGCAGGGGTAGCAATTGCCTTTGGCCCGGCATATGCGCTATATACCAGCGGCAACGTCAGAGCTGCGGCTCTGTTAGCCTGAAAAACTGGGCCAAAAACAGCGGCCCCATATTTAACAGCGCTGTTAACTTTGGCAGCGCATTTAACAGCGCGAACAAAGAGCGCGTCTAAGAGTGCGCGGAAGTAACAGCGCAAGCGCGCTCAGAGAGTCAGAGCGCCTGGAAGTATGTTTGTTTTGATTTTTGGCACAAATTGGGTCAATGGAAGAACTATATATAGGCCTATATATATATATATATATAACTTCATTATGTATATGTTTATGTATGCTCTATGTGAGTATGAGAAGTGAATTTTATTGACTTTTGGCAGGCAGAGGCATACAGGCAGCTAAAAATAGCACAACTTGTGTGTATTGGTTGAGGGTATGGCTGCTGCTGCTGCTGCACAGTTGAAAGTGAAGTTGCTCAACAAAACTGCAGCTGGCAATAGAGAAAAGCGTGAGCTGGCGGAAAACGCGGAAAATAGCTTGAGTAGACTGGAAGCCAAAGGGACTGCGCAATTTCCGGGTAAAGTCAGTTAATTCTTGACAGTCTTGAGCAATACCAAAGCTCTTGGGAAATCCCAGCGCTTCTGAAGAAGTGAATTCTTTGTGGATTAGCTTTGGACAGCTGACAGCATTTAGTTAATTTTCGACAGTTTGAAAGCAATTTTGCTAAATCCATACTAGTATTTAGTTTGACAGCAACGCAGAATCCTAGCCAAATTATGAACTAGTAAAGAATGCATTTCGGTTTTGTTGATTAGTTTGGAATACTACTATTTGGTAAGACAGAACAGAAATCACTTTAATGTCAAAGTGCGTCAAAAAAAGCAAATACATTAAATGTTTCGCTAATCTAGTTAACAAGACAATAGATCATCTTTCAAGCCAAACTGTTTAAGCTTTAGCACTGGTTGCATTTTAATATATATCAAAATTAGATGGAAATTAAGCAAGAATCTGTTTTAGAATCTGTGGAGTCCGAATTTAACTTATAAGCCATACAACTCCCACGCTCTTATAACGCTGTACTTTCAGATCATATGCTTTAAAGTTTGTTTCTGGCTTTATCTTTTCTACTCCTGATTGAGCTCTAATTTCAAGATGACTTTTTATGTTACAATGTACTTAAGGAACTTATTTCAATATGACTAGCAAAACACAAATTTCCCTAACTTATTTTTCAAAAGCTGCTGATAAACATTCTTTTATATAAGATAGAGAACTCATGATTTCATAACTTTTAAGTGTCTTATTTGTACCAACTTCTTCAGCATTATCCTGGTTCTGGCATAGTTCTCTTCTGTCTATGGGCATTTATGAAACACATTGGCATAATACATCGTGATTCTCGCTTTCTCTTCTAACTCGTTATAATTGGTCATATCAAACCGTTAATGGTTTACGGCCTGATGTACATACATTCGTTCATTGGAATTGTGGTGGGTCCCAAACCCTACCAACAACCTGGTAGGCCTTGAGGCCTGGGTTAATACTCAATTTTATAAAAAAGTCTCTTCAATTTAAACTACCTACAAGCAATTTGGGAAAGTATATGTCGGTTTTTGGTTTATTGGATATTGAAAAATGGACTACCGTTCGTTTTGATTAACAAAACAGCTCAAAAAATGTTCAGCATCAAAATTTGGGCTTAGTTGTTAAACATTATGTTCCACGTCAATAGCTCGCTTCAAAGCGAAACCCTCCTAAGCCAAATCGCAACCTGCAAATACATAAAGTATGCTACAGCATTTAGTAATGGCAACTTCGCAATTGCAAAAAATAAAAACGCGTCTGTTTTTCACGCACAATTCCCAGCTGCCGTTAATAATGTGAAAATCTTTTCTACCCTGCTGCTGCTTTTCTTTGCGCATTTCCGCATTACCTCCTTGCCATTTGAGCCATTTTCAGTGGCTTTCATGGTTTATGGGCTCGCATTCTTTGCGCCTAATAGGGCTTAATTTTTGCCAAACTCAAATTGCACTCACGACGACATGATCCGCACATACTCACAATAGAGCTGAATAAAAGCCAGGCGCAGAAATGTAGGCAACAAAATGAGCACTTAGACTCCTTGAGATGGTTACCAAGCGAATTTTGCACGCCTTATTAAAGCTATTTAAGCGCGCCATGGAAATTTTCGGTTGCCAATCATTTGTCGGGTGGGTTGTTTAAGCCCCATCTACACTGGGAGAATTTGCTCATTTGCATTTCTCAGCTGCTAAGCAGAGTAACGCTGTACTTTCGCTCGAATGGAAATAAACGTTAATGCTTTTTGCTTTCATTGATTGTTTACCTATGTTTCGGTTGTTAATTTAAATTAAAAAGTTATGTTGCCAATTTGCATGTAGCTGTCTTTTTTTTTCCAAGTCTTATCACTTTAATGTAAAACCATCAGCGCGCTTCGTGCACAAACAAAATGGAAACGGAAATTGGGTCACATCAGATATCAGCCGGAACAGAGGCACATTCACAGACATAATGTTAAGCGCTGCCTCGCTTTCAACAACATTTCAGCCGCTTTATCAACTGACACACACACACACACACACACACACACACACACACGCACATACACAAACAGCACTTTGAAATGTTTTTATAACGAGTTGAACGTTAGGCCATAATTGCCACAAGCGAACCACTTCCGGTTCTGTGTGTAGTTTAATGTGGTTGCCGTTTAGAGTACCTTCCCTTCCTGCAACATGGCTCCCTTCAGCCGAGCAGTAGCATCAGTCAACCGACCACTCAACTTGAAAATAGTTTAGCAGAAAGGTTGAAAGTTGTTTAGCCTAAAAGTAGGCAGCATTTGCACACCAAAAGCGCTGTAAAATGTCTATTTGATGTTGTGCTGCAGGCGTGTATTACGTTCTTGATACACTCTATCCGTAAAGTGGGCAAAGGCAGTTTATTGAGTTTGTGTCAAAAATCATTGCTAGTTGCTTTGAGCTAGAGCTGCCTAATTTTGTTGCTAAAATGTGTGCAATAAGAGATTTTTGGCGCTGATTCGAATTCCTAGCAGCAAATTTAAGTGATTAATGCTCGGTTATTTGGCATTTGAAGTTTAAGCTTAGCGAAGATTTTCATTACTTTTCAATAAAAACTTTAGCAAATCGCCAATGTACAGCTATTACAAGAAGTTTATTTGCTTCTAAATAAAATTGGGCTTATGTGTAAAAAAAAATATTGAAAATACCAAAAATACCACATAAATACTAAATACATTCATACTTTGTGTAGGCAGCAATGGCGATTTCAGTTTATTTGTGGGAAGTTTGACCATAACAAGAGTGTATAAATGCAAATAAAATTGCCGTTTATGTAAAAAATACCACATAAATACTAAAAATATTCAAATATGTGTATGGCATGTGCGCCACATAAACGAAAAATGCTAGCATTTTGAGAGTTGAGTTCAGTTTATTTGTGTAAAATATGCACAACTACAAAAGATTTATTTGCATTTAAAAATACTAAAAACATTCATACTTTCTATAAGCAGTAGTGGCGACACATAAATAAATTCAATTTTGAGCATTGCCTTTCCTTTCTTATGTTGAAAATATGCGTAATTAGAAAGGTTTATTTACATCTGATCAAAATTGGCGTCAACTGTAAAAAAATACTAAAAAAATACCAAAAATTCTAAAAACATTCATACTTTGTTTAGGCAGCATTGGCGACACATAATCAAAAACTACTGAAACACTCGCATTTTGAGCTTTGAACTCAGTTTAGTTTTGGCAAAAATACTAAAAAATGGCAGTGTCGAAGCGAACTCGTTTTATTTTTTGAAAATATGCACAATTATAAAAGGTTTATGTGAATCTAAACGAAATTGTTATTAAATGTAAAAAATACAAAAAATACCAAATACATTCATACTTTGTGTAGGCAGCAGTGGCAACACATCAGCTGTTTATTTTGAAAAATATGCCCAACTAAACATCAACTCAGAAATACTAGAAGTAGAAGAAGTTTCTGTACTTTCAGAAACCTGAAAAGTGTATTCCATAGCCGGAATTTTGCAAACTCCGTACTTTGATGTTGTAACGGCTGCACAAATTTGCAGCGCCGTAACCACACTTAGCGTTTCAGCTTATGGCATTGTATAAAATATGATTACCTCCATTTGTAGCTCCCTCTGTCAATTCGCTTAAAACTTAATTTGATTGCGTATAAATAAACACAAGCGACACTGACACACACACACACACACACACACACACACACACACACACACACACACATACATAAACATAGATTACTCACACATGCATGCATAACTGATGTGACAATCACACGCGAAATTGTCATTGCTGGCGGGTTGGAGTAACATGATTGAGCTTGTTGCCAAAACAAGTCGAGTATTCCATTCATGTTGTTGATGTGTGTGTGTGTGTGTGTGTGTGTGTGTTTGTGTGTGTGTGTGTGTGTGTGTGTGTGCCATAAGGGTGCGCTGATAAAGCAGCGAAAACCAAATGACAATGGCGTTGATTTTCACACACAGCGCCAGTCTTTGACAGTCAGACAAACAATCGACAAAAGTCGCACTAAAAGTCATTCAGACTTTGACATAGCGCAAATTACCAAACATCAGCTCAAGGGTTGCCCTTTTATATACTGCTCGCACATATATACTTAGACATTTGCTCTCTACATAAATACAAAATTTATGCGAAAAGTTCGTGGCAAAAGTTTTTAAGCCGTTTTGCCTTTAGTTCAGCACACATATTTGAAATGAAAGTTTTACGGCGTAATTTACGTTTTAACACTAAAAAAAAAAAGAAAACGGCAAATGAAATGAAAAGTTTAGCAAGGGCAGCAAAGGCAACAAACACACGGGCACACTGGCACTTTTGGGGCACTTTTTAAATGTTGTCAATTTGCAAGCAACGCCTGAAAGTATGCCACATTAAATTTGTTTGGCACAGTTCACATAAAGTGGCAGCCAAAAGGCATGACCCGTATCTAAGCTAACTCGCGCACCAAAGCTGTTCCACACTGCCTGTCTCCCTCTAGTGCTAGCTCCCTCTCGCTCTCTATGAGAAATGTAATAAAATAAAGCTGCGGCAGCCATAAATCTCAAAATGTGCCTGAAAAAATGTTCAGGCCAAGAAATTATGAGCCTGTAATGAAGCGCGGGCAAGTTGTCAGCCATTTTAGTTTTATGTGTGCTGTCAGTTGCAAACAATGTTGAAAATGTTGTACATATTATGCAAAACTTACAAAATTTAAAATGTTATCAATCAAATTGCATTATTTGTCAGCGGAAGCAGCTAAAAGGCATATGCAAAATGTATAGACCAAAGGAAGACAACATCCGGTTTTCGGTTTTCAGACACACACACACATAAGTACACAAATACCAGCACAGTGGCGCAAAACAACTCAGCCAACGGCAAATTAAATATTAATAGAGTGCTCGGCAAGGACAGGCAGCGCAGCCGCAAGAACCAGCTCAGGCACCTGTGCCGTGTCCGAGCTTACGCCAGACGTGACAACGGCAGAACTTCATTTTGAAAGACTGTATTTCCGCTGGCCTGCTCTGCACATTAGGCTTTGTGTGTCGGTGTGTGTGTGTGTGTGTGTGTGTGTGTGTGTGTGTGTGTGTGTATTTGTGTGCTGCTCTTTGCTTGTGCATGCGTGTGTGCCTGATAATAAGCGACGACAATATTCTGCCACGCTCAATTAAACACAACATGCCCCAGCTCAAGTGCAGGCCCCAAAGCAACCCTACTTCTTGCCCCATGCCACAGAACGCTTACATAAAATTGCTTATCAGTATAAATTTCTCAAATTACAAGCACTGCATACCCTTTGCCGCAAGTTAATGGCAACCACAAGCCAAAGGCAAACCCTTACCCAACACAAACCCCCATTTCGCCAGACGCAGCTCCTTCAAATCCTTGAACAGCCGCATTGTTATCAAAGCTATTGTCACATATCTTCAACTTTTTGCCTTTGCTGTTGTTGTTGTTGTTGTTGCTAGCCATTTCGAAATCCAATTATGACATAAAATTTTTCGTAAATTGTAAAATGTAAATTGTGTTAACACTTGCGACAAGGCAAAGCTCTTGGAGCTACCCAAAAAAAGGGTTTTTTTTTGTCAAGTCCCCAACAACAGCAACAAAATACAGATAAGCCGTAGCAAAATTATTATTTGACACACGTAAATTTCAGTGATAATAAAATTTGTGTCCTGCTGCTGTGTTTGACGTTGACTTTTATTACTGCGGTAATTGGCAAATGGAGCTTGAGTTAAGTTGCAACTTGGCATTTGGCTAATCCCAAGATCTGGCCAACACACGCGCACTGTGACACAAAACCCAGACAAATGTCAGCAAATTTGATTTGAATTTAAATAGCATTTGTGTTGTCATTAGGTTTTAAAGTGTTGGTAAATGCTATATCAAGCTTAAAGTTGCCTCGGGCTAAGCAGTGTGGCAAAATGTGACATGATCACAGACTATATAGCATATGATTGAAACATAGTTTTCGAGTTGGCTGATTCTGTGTTCAATAAAGGTTTTGAGCGCTTCATTTGGCTTATAACTCAATCAATTTAACTTAAAAATAACAAAATTTGAAATTTGATAACTTCATTTTTGGCCCAGTGTGCATTGTGTGGCAAACGGCTAATAACAATTTAAAGAGCATGACCATGAACCTGACGCTCTAAAGCACAGTGGGCGTTGAAAATAATTGCTGCCCCGGCTGGGGACTAAGCCGGGTCGGCGCATGTAATTGGCTTATAATAAAATGCCAAATTGCTGTGGTCTCTGTCATATGACAAGTTATTCCCAACGACACTTCTTTGCACTCAACTAACTGACAGCTCGAGACGAGCATCAAGCATATAGTTTATATATATATATAGTATATATATATATATATATATAGCTAAATGCAAGCTAATCTGTGTATGTATGTACAGTTGTGCGTGCCTGATGGCAGCTCATCTATTTCAATTTAAGCTTTTGCTGCGGGTGAGTCTATTTGAAGGGCGTCGTTTGTTTCTGTGTGTGCATTTGTGTCTATTTGTGTGACCCGCATTTTTGCCATGTTGACCCAGTATGCAAGCCAAGTGCCGCACGCAGCTAGTGCCAGGGGTACAGTAAGCGCTTAAGTGGGTCAGTAATGCTCGCTCGTAGTATAACCAAAGCCGGGGCCATGCAACAGCAGTCAGTAGTTGCCTTTGTGTGTCAATTGACGAAAATTCACTTGTTAAACACACACACACACACACACATACATGCACACACACGAAAATTGCTGTAAATTACTGAGCTCAGTAATTGGCACAAGGCTCGCGCTTGCTTGCTCTCTGTTGTCAGCTCGCTCGCACTCACTCTCTCTCTGTATGGCTCTTGTGACCTTGTTCAAGCACAACTGTACCAAAAAAAAAAGATGCGTCAAGGCCTGGTTGACAGCTTGCACAATGCCTGCACACTGCAGTTACATACATATATACAATATTTTTGTATGTATTACGCTATATATATATTTATATACATATGCATGGAAAGCAATTTATGCTTACTTGTATCAAAAGTGGGGGCTAAAAAGTAAACCAGGTCAAGCATAGTCAACTATATACCCTATATATATGCTTTGTATGCTGTAGTGTGTGTCCTTGTATGCAACTTGCTGACTGCTCTTTCTAATGCCTTGGACAGGCTCTTGTTGCGCTTCACTGCTTTGCATTGACTTTTAATTTTCAATATGTAAGTACAACATGGGGCGTATACTTGATGCAAAGTGCCATCTAAACAGCACAAGCAACAGCTGCAACAACAACAACAATTTCAACAACTTTGTCTTCAATCAGCCAAAGTTAAAAGCACAAAAAAACGTAAAACGCCAAACTTTTCAATGAGTCAAACGATAGCTATGTGCCTCTTCACATTTACTTAACACAAAAGTTGTGCCCCGAAATGCACATAATCAATTTGTGCTCCAGCTCAAGTTCCTACGAACCTTGTCGTACATCATTTTGGACATTTGGAGGCACCTCAAGTTGCCGTCGCCGTCGCCGTCATTTAGCGCACTCTAAGCTTGGAATCTGTCGCCCCCCAAGGGCAGTAAATAACGTTAGCGTTCTACTCTTACGGTTTATATTACACGCATGTGGCATGGCACAAAGTGATAGCCCGGTTTTTATTTTTTGTGGCTGGATTTTTTCTTCTTCTTTGCTGATACCGCAGGCTGCGACTTTACGTGTGGTTCTGCTGCTCACTACGGCTTTAAAGTTGTACGTGTGTGCGAGTGTATTTAAAATGCCATTTGATGTGCTGCCAAAGTTGCCGTTGCTGCACGTAAGCTGCTTATGGCCAACAAATTAGACGTTTTGAAAAGCGGAGTAGAATGCTCCATGGCATTGCGAAGGCTCTTAATACTAGTCGGCTTTAGTGCTATAAAAAGAAGTTGTCATAGACGCACAAGCACACACATATACTTTCATATAAGCCTGCATCTGCATATTGCATAAATGCACACACACACACACACACACACACACACACACACACACACATATGCCACATGTTGAATTTTATCTAAAATTGCGCGCAAGTGTTAATCCTGCTATAAGGCAAAAAGCATGATGCATGCAGCACTGACTAGGGAAAGCGTATATGGCCGCCGGAAATGGGGTTAATACGTGCTTAGGCAAATGTTGGAAGGGGTAGCCAAGGCGCACACACACACACACACACACACACACACACACACACACACGTACTCATAAACTATGCATACATAAAGTATTGACGATTTTCTATTGATTTTCCAGCGTAAAGAGTTTCCATTTGGTCAGTGTTGGCCAGGAAATGTTTTATCAAAGCTGAAGCAGCTTTAGGCAGAGAACGGGAGACAATGATGGAGAGAGAGTGAGTCAGCAGTGCAAAAGTGAAGGTGTTTAGGTAAGGATTGCGTCTTATCGCTCTAAATCTTAAAGCTTGCTGAAGCTGCCACCATTTAAGAAAAGTAAGCAAACTTTAGAGTAAGTCGAGTACAAATGAGTATCTGATGGAAATACGAGTTCCAAAATGCATTTCAAATCAGTTTCTTTAAAGTAACATAATCTATATATATAAAAATGACTGCCAATTCTTTGTGACGCTTCTCCTCAAAAACTACTGGACAGATTTTGATGAAATTTTGAGAATAGCTTCCTATTATGTTGGAGAGTGTTCTTATTTACGCAAGCGCTCGCAGAGAATCGAAACTGTAAGTCGTACCTCAGAATAAATTTTCGAATTTACTGATTCTTATACTTTGGAAGCTTGTGTTATTCGACAGCAGAAAAAAACGAAATCGGTTTTGTTAAAAATCGAATAAATCGAAGCCAGAGAAGCGAGAAGAAGAAAAGTCAAACAAAAGCAAACTTCGATCGAGAATGCGCTGATTAGTACATATATTGAGCTTCCGAAGCGGAAAGTTGGGCATCAATTTAAAGAGTTTTTAAAGCTTGACAAGTATTCTCGTGCCGATTGCACTCTAAGTTATTGCAGACTTAATGTTTTACAATTGTTATGCAGTTAACATGTTTTTCAGAAAGTGCGTGTTGCTTTTAAAGTGACACACTGCTAGGGTTGCCAAGTTCAATGAAGCGTGTCACACACGCACATAGTGACATACAAAACGCGCAAACGCTCAGTAGAAACGCATATTGCCTACTTTTTATTCAGCGCACAGCTAGAGAAAGAGACAGCTATAGACAAAAGAGAGAGACAGCACATTAGAGCCACAAACAGATACAATTGCTTTGCCATTGCACTATGAAATCGAACTCTCTCACGTATTTGCAGGGAAAACCGCGTCGGGGCTGAACTTACACGCACACACACAAAAAATAATCGAAAAATTCTGCACACACACACACACACACACACTCACTCACACTCACTCATGCTTTTACTCAATTTGAAAGCAATTTGAAAAAAAAAGCAAATTTTGCTACGCATTAGATTATAATTTCGTGTCTTTTTCTGTATTTTCTCGATGCTTTTTCCAATTTATTTATTTTTATTTTTTTTCCGAGTTTTCATGTTTGCATATTTTATGTGATTTGAAGCAAACATTTCTGTTTGAGTGTTTGTACGCCGCAGAGTATAACCCTTTTTCAATTTTGCGCACAGGATTTTTGTAAGGATTTGAATATTCAATTTTGCTTATTTCACAACACTTGCAATTTTGATGGGATAAGCCGATCTAAGGGTTAAGCACACAACCACACACACACACCTACACACACACACACACACGCACACACAGTGGAGTCGATCCCTTAGCAAATTGACAGCTTCGCTTTGTCGCACATTTTCAATTTGTTTTATATATGTATGTAAGTATGTAATTAGTTTTTGTTTTCTTGTATTTTATTTTGGCCAAACTTTTTCTAAAGTTCTTAGCCAACTTGCTGTGGCAAGTGTCAACGTTAACGCTTTTAATTGCGACTGATAAAGCGCCCTTTTGCCAAGTTGTCGTTATTGTTTTTCCCGCTCTTTCTTCTCTACTTTGTTTTTCTGGCTGCTGCTGCCGCTGCTTGCCTGCATGCATTTGACCCAATTCCTGGCTTTTCATTATTTTTATGGCAGCCCCAGAAAGAAAGTCAAGCGAAAGTGCCCGACTTCCCGGCTGCTTTTCATTTATTTGCAGTTTTCCCTTCACTTTCCTTTGACTAACAACTTGCAAAACTCAACTACCCTCGACTAGGCGACGCCTTCCTGTTTAGATAACGCCGTCAGTCAGTGAAATGCTGAGGCATTTTTAATTAGAACTCTCCGGGTTTTTTTTTTTTTTTTTGGTTACTCATTGTCTGCGTTTCCTTCTTGTGTTTTTTGTGTGCTACTTCATTTATTGAGTTGCCGCACAAACTAACGATGCAGAAAATTAATGTACTGCGAGTGCAGGGTAGACAAAGAACTGGCCCTTTCTGACTTGCCAACTTGGCACAGAAAGGAGTTCAAGTGAAAGGAGTCAAACAATACTTTACAAAAAGAAAATCAACGAAAAAATATGAGTGAAACCAAGTTGGGGTTACGTGAGCTGTGCAAACCTTGCTGTGTGGTAGGGAAAGTTGTCAAGAAAAAAACAAAAAATCAAAAAAGGGCAAAAAACTGCATGTACTTATGCTTTGGCAGCAACTCATGTTTATAATGTGTGGGCTCATAATATCCAGCTTATGTAGTCTCAGAAGTCTCAAGCACGCTTTTCTACTAAAAACTGTCTAAAAGCGTACATGTTACTGAGTTGAATATCAACCAAGTTCAAACAGTTCAAATCTCTGCTTAGATAGTGTCAGGATTATGTGTTCTTATATGTAGGATGTTCTTCATTTATCTTTATGGAGTCAACGTCAGTGATGTGGCGCAACGGGAAATAAACAAAACTGAATCATTTGATCCAGAGAAATTCCACATGCATATCAAGGGCAGCCAATGTATGCCTAAAAAATGACAACAACAACATTGGATTCTTTTTTTGTACACCGTCTTGGAAATGGGCAACAAAATGTTGCCCATTATGCGTGTGAATATCGACGAACTGCAAGGGTTCGAGATAAATGCTTTATTTCGCAACCCTAAAGTATAAATCTTGCTATTTAACTCCATTAAGCATTTTTTATAGATATTTTTAAAAAGCAGTCTATTCAGGACTTAGGAGCAAAGTATTCTTCTTTTTACCTCGGACATGCTTCAGCGCTATAATGCAAACGGGAAGCATGAGCGTCTTGTAAAGTGATAGATTCGTCTGGCGAGAGTGGTCTCATTTAGTTATATGCCTGCTGAGACCAAAAGTAACAACTCTTAGCAAGAGTGATTCTTCGCTAGAACTTCATGCTGACATCGTTCTTCATTGTGATGGAGATCCTTGACAACATCAAAAGTACAGTTTTCAACATCCATCTGAGAGTTCAAACGTTGCGTCTCTTTCTACTCGAAGAAAACCTATACTTTGTCTTCCTCTCATTTATAACCAGACTCACCCTGGCAGATTCTCTTTCAAATTTATTTTTATTTGAAGAATGCAGGAACCCTCTCAGTGCAGTCTAAAAAGATTTCGTCACAGATTCGTCAAGGCTCTTAATGTCATTAGTGTATAGTACTTCGTGAATGCATCCTTTGGCTTCTAACTACGCAGTCCTTACGCGATGCCAGAAGAAGTTCAAAGCGTGCAACTTTCTTGGCTATCCGGCAACACTATGTGCAATTACAGCTTGACGGTTTACCGTATCCACGCACCCATTTACCGTTAGTATTGCAGCTTGTACAGCACATAATATGGCAATATATAAGTTCCAGCATTTTCTTTAAGGATTATTCGAACAGCTTCTGCAAGTCATTAAAGTTATTTTCAGCTTAAATTATTTTTAATAAATTTACAGTCCTCATCTTCAACTTTGTCTGCATATTCATTGACTTTCATCGTAAACTTCATCATCTGCTGATTGTTCTCGTTGTTATTGTTGTTGCTGTGGTTGTTGTTTGTTTTGTGTAATTTAATACACATTTCTTAATTAATTCAATTTCGCTGCGCTCCTGCTGTCTGTATTTGTAATTCTCGAGAACTGTACTTGCTTTATTTTGGTTTATGGAGCTTACGTATGGCTGGGGGTGGAACGTCCCCTTGCTCTTGGCCGCATATCTGCTTACAATATATACAGCAAGCGGTTTCGAATAGCAACTTATATCTTAAGCATTAAATAGTTAACTTTAAGCTGCTGGTTGACTGTCTTTCAAGTGAATTGCATAATAAATGACAAGCTAAGGGGCTACGCTACCTGCCAGCTGCAGGCTTGTGCTACATATAGAATCAAACTGAAAATCGATTAACTTGAATTCATAGCTATTTTACATGACTTTTGTGCATTCAAGTTTTTGAGCTGGAATGTGGCGTCGTTTGGGGCCACAATTTTGAGCCGGCCAGTGTTGCCGGACAAAGCAATAACAGACTAGCAGCATAATAGTATAACAGGCTGCCAGCTGCCTGTCAAACATCTATTTAAGGCAGCTTTTTTAGCTGATTTTTTTGTTTGGCTATCAGCGCCATCGCCAAGCGAGAGTGAAAAAGAAATGTAAGCTAACTGACAAAACAAAACAAAGCACGAAGCCAGCAGAGGGAAAAACAAAACTGGCAGGAGTTGCCACAGTAATTTTCATAAATTTTCCAGTTTTCAGCTTACAAAATTTCCGCATTTTTTTTTGGGGCGCCAAAATAAGAAAAACCATACCAAGTGCCTGATGTAATGGCCAACCAGTCATTTGAATAACTTCGTAATGACTGACTGACGGACTGACTGACGGACTGGCTGGCAGACTCACTGAGTAGATTGTTGGTTTGCGAGCTGCTTCAAAGGCAGCAAAAGGCCTGCCGCCTGCTACGTCAAAGCCTAAGAGCGGCAGACGCAGCACGGCTAACGCGGCGTATGTGCAACGTCTGAACGGAAAACAAAAAAGGCGTGCAAAAAAAAAAATTTATATAAAAATTCAAAATAAATTTCCCTTGCTCAATGGCCGATTTTTCGTTTGCCGTTTTTCGCTGTTCAATGGGTTTTATGGGCAACTTTTTTGTTTTTTCGGAGTTGGCTGTTTTTTGGTGGGTGGCCGACAATCGGCCAGACTCACAGACGGCCCATTAAACTGTAGTCGCAAAGGCCGACAAGTTGTTTTTGCTGTTGTTTGTATTGCCGACGCTGCCGACGGCGTTAATTTGGATGCCAGTCTTTCTGGCTTTGCATTTTTTACATTTAAAGCTTCCTAGACCAACAATTACGGCATAGTATTTTACTGTTATTTTCTGCTTATGCTTATATAATCGATTTCTGCACTTACGTACTTGAAGTTGCTAAAAAGTTTGGCCACATTTTTCTGGCTGCACTTACCTGAAAAAAAGACAATAAAGATGCGAAATTAATATAAGTTTAATAAATGTTTTTAAGTTAATTTAGTTTTTGAGCGCAAGACTTATAAATGAGCAGCTAAACTCTGTTTGGCTTTTGTAGGGCTTTATGTGAAAAATTTACAAATTTTTATAATTTGCTATGAAAACTTTTTAATGCATCTTAAAATATGCTTCGGCTTCGATGGTCTTTTCATTAAAGCTACTAAAGAAATCAATCTTTTATGATTGAATTTTGTTTGTTTTTGGTCAGAAACTTTGGATTTTTAATGGATTTTTCATAACAAAGTGTTCGTTTTTTGCTATCTGTTATTACTAAATTTACGTTTACCATAAAAGTTTGTCAATAAAATGGCTTAATTAGCTAAGTTTTTATGGAATCGTTTGACGATCATGATATTGTCTTAATTAAAGTTGCAGAAAAAAAAACTTAAGTAACTGAGGAGATAGAAATGAATCCCTTTTACGACTCCACAGATTTGACATCTTCGTTGAAGATCAAGGTATGTTATAGGTTAAAAAATGCATAATTGAACATAACAATACACTTTCCAAAAAATGTGCACCGAGTCTGGCAACGCCTCCTAATAAGTACATATAGATAGAGGTAGAATGAATGATTGAATTTATTGACGGCCTTATCAATGCGCAGCGGAGCGCGTTGGTTCAGCTAGTAACTTAAAAAACAAATAGTTCTTACTTTTCAGTATATAAAGCTGTGAGTTCTCCTCAACTTGGCTTAATGTGACGCCATCTAACGTGCGTATAGGTCAATAGGTAGTTAACAACAACATCAATAAGAACAACCCAACATAGCTCTTCTTTTCGCTCTCACTTCTAAGAGTGCGATTTTCTCGCTCTCCAACCAACCATACGCCAAATGGTTTGTCTTCACTTTTCCAAACGGAAACCTATGCAGTTCTGAATGCCGCGAGTTGGAACCATAACAAAAAGTTGCCTGGGTTAGCTGTAGGGATCTGAAGTGGCAGCCAGGCTACGTTTAGGTCTTTGGAGCATGCTCGTTCAACGACGACCCTGGTCAGTGACTGTAAGAGCAGACAACATGATTTCACGACATAATAAAGTCAGCATATTTTGGTTTGCTGGACACCGACGTGTCCAGGGCAATCGGTGTCACAGCCAATAGGACCTGTCTTACGCAGTCTTCACAAATTCACAACGGGCGTCGTGAATTGTGTTAATAAGGGACCTCTATGCAAGTCTACTCTATTACTCTTACTCCTTATTTCACTTCAACTGTTCTCTTGCTCGCTAAACTGCCCCTATCGGGCATGGCATAATAGGCAAGGCTTCCTGTGTGCTAGGGATGGGTATACCTTCACCGATGAGCCATTGCTCACGCCACAAATCTAACGTAATACCATACGAGCGTAACTCCAGTTTGAGCGTACTAACACATTTTCGTGACGGCATTTGAGCCAGTATTACCCTCAAGGCGTGCCAAAAGATGTTTCACGTTATAAACACAAAATTGAGTACAAAGTTTACTAAAACTACACTTTATTGCAAAATTGTACAGTTTTTATGCAACGCAAGATAAAGACTTGGACTTGACACTCGAAAACGCTAATAAGCGTTGCTTCTTCAAATTCGACTAAAATCCAAATGTACGTTTTAAATCTTAAACCAAGTTAAACGTTTTCCCATTAATTGGCAAACAAATTGCATGACAAATCGACATCTAAGTCGTAAGCGTTTCGCTGAATTTAGCTGATGCAACAATAATTTGAGTCAATTCCACTTTCATTTGATTTCGCTCAAATTCCGTAGAACAGTTTAACTTTTATATATTAATGTAAACGGGTTTTTCCCCATTAACAGTTACACAACAAAATCCATGAGCTGGCTTTTCCGTACAACTAACATGCAATGCTACAACATGTTGACATACCGAAATTGGCATTGAAGCTGCTTAAAATGGTCAATGTGAGCCAAGCTATCAACAAAAAGTGGCACAAAGTAAGGCCAACTTGGCAACCCTTTCATACGGCAGACTATAGACTGTGCCCATTTGCAAGTTTACCATGTCGGGGTCAAATTGTGCTGCAAGTTTCGTGCCACATACAAATAGCGCCTATAAATATGCAAGTGATTGTATCTGCTACATGTGGCACAGCTGTTGTGTTAGCTGTACAATTACAATTGTATACAAAAAAAAGAAGAAAAACCCAAGCATATCTAAAATTCTAGAGCAACAAGAACTTTACAACAGAGAGGGCAGAAGTTTTTCCAGCTTTTCACAGCATTGACATGAGCTTGCAGCAAAGTTGCCTGCATGCTACAGAGTGCCGCAACATGCTGCTTTATGTGGCATATAGCACAATAATTGCCTTGTTAATTGTTTGTAATTAGTATTGTTGCATGTTCATTGTTTCTCGACTTTTTTTGTTGTTGTTGTTGTTGTTGCAAGTCAATTTTCGTGGAAAGGCAAATGCAAGCGTAATTGGCTTAAACAAAAGCGTTGATTAAATATTAATGCATGACTAAAAAAAACAATGACTTTAATATGAGTCTGCGAGCAAAGTCATAAATTAAGTTAATTAGTTAGTAAATTGTAAAGTGTACTAAACGAAAAACAATAAAAATTAACTCCTTCAAGCTGCAGTCGAGGCTGTAATTTCTCAGGCACGAGCAATTAATCAAAAGCGCAGAAAACTTGACTGAAAATTTTTTGGCTAAAAGCAGGTTGAATGACTTGCGACCAATTTTTAATTGTTAAGCTAAAAAACAAAAAGTACACATTTATGACTCAGCTTGTAAGTCATGTTTATAAAATGGCAGACGGACTGACTGGCCGACCGACTGACTGTCTGCATGACGTCAAGCGCAAAAAGCATTGCATACTTGTGGGCGTCGCCCACAATTAGACTCAAATATGGACTTTGATGGATTAGACGCACAATGCAGCCTGCTGAGCTAATTAACCTCCAAATGTACTTGGCCCTGAATCCATGCAGCCAGCGTCATGGCCCACGCGCACAACAAGCACCGTTAGTTGCTCATTCAGCAGCCATTCAGTTGGCAAGGCGCCGCAAAGTAGGCTAAAAATATGGCACAAATGATGCAGAGTCGGTCCAATAACCTTTTACACGAGACGCACAGTGCGCACAGCTGGCATGCCATTGACACGCTCTATGTCCTGGCCAGGGTTGCGGTGCTAAGAGCCATGTGCCTCTTGGAGATGCTACAATATTTGCAATAAGTAGAAGCAGACCGACAGACAGACAGACAGACGCACTGTCTATATAATAGGCGCAAGCAGTTGAAAATTATGCCGGCTGCGTTAAAAGTCATTGCACGCTGCGACACAACTGCGACGCTGACGTCGACGCCTACGCCAGCGCCAGCGCCAACGCCAACGCCAACGCCTTGTCTTTAGACGCATTTTGCTTTTGTTTTGGCCAAAGTTTAACTTGATTTTGTTTGCTGTTCGTTTTTATGGCCCTGACGCAGGCGAATTGTGTGGGTCTTCGCTTGTTGTGTCCGTCTTCTGGGACCCGTGTGTGCCTCTCCTGCTAACGCTGCCGCTCCGTCACGCAGTCTCCCTCTGTGCGTGCGTGCGAATGCCTCGTTTCAAGGATCTGGCCTCAGTTAGTTAGTCATTGACTTGGTTTTGCTTTTTATTGTGTCGTTGGCACGCATCCAACGCAAAAGTTAAATGTTTAATCATAAAAAAGAGTAGATAGGTAGATGCTCTTAGCCAGATATACATAGTATATGCCAGCTTAAAGGCTTGAGTGCTGTTTGTACGTGCAACATTTCTCAAAAGGATTGCGTTTGTATTGACTAAACAGATTACATCGAGCGTCTGGCTTCAGTTGGCCCCGCATTGAATTAATTAAATTAAAGTTTTATTGTTGAGTCACAGAGCTACACCTGAGTCTGTTTTACGTTTCATTTTCAATTAGATCGAATCAAAATTGTGCTCAAAGAGTGGGATTCGATGCGTAAAACTAATTGCGATAAAAGTGCCAAGAAATCATTTTTAAGTATTCGGACACAACTTACATCTAAAGTAAACAATTTGCTCAAACACGTTATTAGTTCTTGGAAAATCTGCTAACATCTAGGTATAAATTCTAAGTTCAAACGTAAGCTTCCCCCAAACGCTACGCACAACCCTTTTACGGCTTACTGGTCTCGAAAGAACCCAGTGTCATTGTTAGTCGCTTCATACGACAATCTTTGACCTGCTGAAGTGGTATTCTCTAACCTGCTCACCACTCGGGTGGTCACTAAGTCATAGTTTTTAAAACGATCATTTGCTGTTTCATCGATTTCTCAAGATCAGTAAAATTGAACGCTAAACAGAAGTACAATCAGTCATTTTTCCGATCGAATTTTGTTTTCTAGTGCGAAAATTAAGGGTGCCAAAAACCGAAAACTGCTATTTCTGGGCAGGATTGCACTTATCAGCGTTACAGCTTAAGTTTTAGTAGCTAAAAAAAAGTCGTACAAGTTTTGTAATAAATCTTTTTAAAACTTTGTCAACTTAAATCATATTGTCAATTATTAAATATATCAATTTATGTAAGCATTTCGGTTTCTGCGACAGTTTTCCTAGAAAAGCTAAGTTTATAAGTGGCCAAGGAGCGTGTCTGTGCCTCTAGCGCCTCAAGTTATGCTACATGGCTTGAATTTGGCTGTTGTTATTGTTATTGCAGCCAAGTGCACAGTGCCTTTAACCGTTATTTGAAATGACCTTCAATGTCTAGACATATTTGACAATTTTACATACAGACCGACCGACATAAACAAACACACACACACACAGACACAGAAAGAGATACACATACAAATACAAATAAATAATGCGTGCGGCTTGTGAAAATGCTTTTCGAGTTTATTCAACTTGGAAAAGCTTTGGGAGAGACGCAAACGCTGCTTAGGACATTGGCACAGCTACAAATAACAACAACAAGAAAAACGGTAATGCCAGTCAACGTGCCAAGTACCGTTAAAAGAGCCGTTATTCAGTGAGAGTGGCTAAAATAAAATTTACTGTTGCTAAGTATTCGTAGGGCAGAGAGCATTGCGCATTTACAGTTAGACACACACACATACAAGCGCCATACTTGGCCATGACCACAGTTTTCATGGGTAACAGTAATTAGTGCAGAAAAATATATCGATAAGTAGTTTGGGAGCTATCAAAACTTTGCTTTTTAACTGGGACGCACTTACTGAAGCTTTTAATTTTTTGCTATTTGGAAGTCAGACATTTTGATTATAGTATTATTTTTAAGACTAGAACTATGTAGCGCAGAAGGAATGCTCAAGAGAAGAGAAGTTAAGTACTTTCTTTAGTATATAACTAAATTATTTCGCTTTTATATTAATACTAAAAAAAATACAAAAATTTTAAAAATTGTATTTGAAGTTTCTTAGACTGTTATTAAAAAAAAAGAAAGGCTTCGATGTTAAAAGCTAGGAAAGCTATATGAAACTTTTTCCAAGTACGCAGATAGGCGAAAGTTTCATTTCGCTGTCAAACTAAAAAATTGTATTTGAAGTTTTTTTAGACTGGTATTGAAAAAAAGAAAGGCTTTGATGCTTTTATGCCAAAAGCTGCGAAAGCTCTAAGATTTCTTTCATATTTTTTTTTCTAGTCCAATCAATATTGTTTTAATTTAGTAGCTGTAACAAAAATAAAAATACTACCTAAAAAGTAATAAATTTTTTTCCTGTCAGATCGCTAAACCAATTTAAATTTTATTTTTTTTTATATTTAGTAGTAGGCTAAGAGTTAAGGCGAAGTATGCACGTATTGTTATAGTGAGATAACTCATCTATGCTTTCATATAGTCCAAAAACGCATCAATGTTAGATCGTCAAATATATTTCCCGAAAAAGTCGCTTTCTGCTCAGTTAAACTAAGTAAATCCAAGTAAATCTTTGTTTATTCGGTTCCAGCTGATACGAAATTCTGTTGTCTACGCTTCTAGTGCTATGTGCGCAGCTCTTATAGGAATTCATTTGATTTGCAAATTATCAGTTCTGATTATTTGTTTTTGTGCATTTGATGTTTGTTTGTGCTACATTTCAGTACGCCAAACAACTTAGTCAAAACGTCTGCTATAAAAACGTGACTAAAGTGGGCGAACTCTTGATAGACCCCGCGGACACCCCTATTTTAATTGCAATTGAGACTCATAGTTCGGCGTGCTGCTTACAAGTGTAAATTCCGCTGCCAGGGTTGACTAAACTTTAAATACGCAGTGATCTCATGGTAATTGAGTGAGCGAGTGAGTGGGGGAGAGTTTTGTTTCATTTCAATTTGTTGCCTGTTTCAATTTCATTTCCTTGGCTGTCAAGTGCATTGACTTTTGACAACAGCAACAACAACAATAACAACAACTTGTTTGTGTGCTGCTTTAGTCATTGTTGTGTTGCTGACTGTTTTGATTTGTGTTTTTAATTTAATTAAACTAAATTTGATTTGCATGTTAATATGCTTAATTATAGTAAAGTGTATAAAAGTTGAATGCACTTGCACGCTGTTTGTTTAACCCATCGACAGTTTTCACGCTTATCAGCCACACACACACACACAGATACGCACATGAAGCCACATGCAGCTGACCACAATTGACAGTCATACGAAAAGCTGCGCATAATGCGATCAACCTATAAGATACTTTTCATGCCTTTATACTTGATTGAATGCGCGTATATGAATTTGCAATATATACTAAGCAACGACCTTGGTGACAATGAACTCGTATGCCATCACACAAACACACTCATCACTCACTTTGGCCGCAGTTGTCATGGGTTCGCCAACCAAATGACGTTTTACTTTTTGCTCTTTTTTTATAGAATAAAATGAGCTAGTTTATTGCCCCGCACTGATAAGAATGTCTAATAGTCTGCCAAACACTAAACTACAAGAGTAGTACATAAAAAAAAGTCAAGTGAAATATACGGTTTGCCAAGTGCTGCCAATAAGTCTGCTGAAATGCTCGATTGCCTGGCCACAGATATGGCACAGATATCAGTATAACGAAGTTTATATAGCTAGCATAGTAGATTTCAAAGTTTTTATTCTTGGCCAATTTGCCTGAAGTACGGGAAATGCAAGCAAAGTGGCCAAGTGGCCAAGTGGCCAATTGTGTATTTTATTCGATAAGTTTTATTTTGCGCTTTTGTTTGATTACTTGACAAAGTTCTTTCTATAGGCAAGTGAGTTTGGAACATAGTTTGTTTGGTTAGCTTTTAATTGCACTCGATCTTTGAAGTTTATTGTTTATAATTGAGGCATTTAATTCACCAAGTGAATTTGCAATTTTGAGTCATTTGTTTGCCTCTTAATGCGACACTGAAATATCAAGTATACGCAATGGCAGGTAAAAGCAATATATATAAATCTGAAAAAATACGTGTTTTTCTTTGACGCATATTTATGACTGAGTGTTGTTGTTTTTTGGCACAAATTAAAACGCAAAATATTGAACAAAATAAAGGGGTCAACATCAGATAAGAGTACGACAAACCCAATTTTTTTTATCATTTTTGTTCAGCAATCATAACAACAACCGCTGATTAGCTAAGCTAATATTTTGCAATGCATAACACATAGTTAAATGCGCAGCATTTATTGAGTTTTGTAAATATTGTGTATTCATCTTATATAAAAGTTATATTGAACTTCTGAAATAGTTACTTACAAATAAACATTAAGCTTTTGTTTACATTATTACCTTACACTATCTCAAGAGCCGACAGAGCATCGACTCGCGTAAGTTAGACACATTCGGAACATTTTTCTGATCCTAGAGCGTTTCACCTGATGTTGAGAATCATTGGGTGGCCATGGGTTCTGGTACGACAGCATGAAGCTTTCTGATCCCTGTCCATAGCTTTAACAAGTCGACACACAAACTCCACGTGGTGCTCCCTTTTTAGCTGTTCTAATTACCACTTAGTTGACGCTCTGAACTAATGTGCGCAGCAAAGTCTGCCCAGCACTTTAATAGAGTTGTGCGTAGGAAGTTGCTATAAGCTTGGCTGGCGAAGTGCTCTACATTAGGCCGTAACCCGATAACGGGTTGTTATGGCCAGTGAAGAAGAAGATATCATTTACTTAGAGGTAATGAGTAGATATTGTGAAAGGTAGTTATGACTACAGATTCTATGTGAGAAGAGCAGGCTGAGTGCCGTGAAGCTCACTGCGAATCGACGAAATTATTCAGACGAAATCTTGCTGCAAGCCTGGAACCTGCAATTGTTGGTGCTACTCAATACTACGTCTTTCATTTTGCGTACTTATAAATATTTCTACGCATGCAAATACAGAAAATATCTTAAGTGTAAAAAAAGATTATGACGCATTTGAAACATTAATAGTGTCGGAGTACTTAAGCGTAGATGCCAAAAAGCGTATGAGTAAAAGAGCGTCATTGAGTAAAACTACGCCAAAGTATGTCTCTTCGCTTGTTCCCGTCAAAAAGAGAACGAGTAGAAAAGCCTCATTAAGTAAAACTATGCAAAAGTAAGTCTCTTCGCTTGCTCTAGTCAAAAAGAGTATGAGTAAAAGAGCGTCATAGAGTAAAACTACGCCAATGTATGTCTCTTCGCTTGTTTATATTAGCGTCGACGCTTTGAAGCAGTGTACAAGCTATGTTAAAGTAGTCAACGTGAATTTGGGGTTGGTTGAATGTTTGTGTTTTTGTAGTTCTGTCATCAGATATATCGAAAGCTACTAGTATACTATAGATACTCAAAATAACGCCAACTCACAACTACGCATCAGTAAAAAGCACGTGAAGCATACTTACGCATACGCGCTGTGCGGTGTATCACAGTGTTGGCAGAGTTTAAGTTGCAATAGTACTTGTGTGTCAGCAGAGAAAAGTTTTCAAAGAACCTGCTCCAATGATGTTTTTTCTTTCTTAAAAGCATTCGGCTAGCACTTCGGACGTGTCTTGTCATATCCATTTTGCTCTGACATCTTCTTCGCTATCACTACCCAACATCGTTCTAAAGTAAATCCTTTTCTAGGATTATCAAACATATCATCAATGTTGCTATGTACCATCGCTATTATAAACCCTACAAAATGTTCACTCAAAAGTTGAAAACTAAATGCACTGAGCTTAAAAACTTCTTAGTAAACAAAAAGTTCTGCAACTTCAAGGCACAACTCTAAAATTCCCAACTATCATTTGGTATAATCACTTCCGTAGTCATTAAGTGCCTATATTGACTGTAGAATATTATGGCAAAGTGCATTGCAAGAAGTGTGAATATATAATATGGACATAATCAACCCATATTAAATAGATATTGACTCGGCCATTAGCTTTAGATCAAAGTGTTGGCCAGCTAGCTAGACGACACTCGGCTATAGACCCTGAGCCAGAACCTAGACATAAAGCCGGCCGACGAGAGTGTGTATGTTGCAAATTGAACTGGCATTTTGTGTAGCATGCATTTTGCATTTTAACAACAAAACAATTACAAGTTGCTGGTATGGCTTGGGAAGTTATAGGTATAGCTACTGCTACTATTGAATGGATGTAGATGTTAGCAACAGCATAAACCGGAAATCCTTTTGAACTCGCATATGGCACGCAAAAGTAGGGCGGTTGGGATGTTAAAGTCGCGGAAAATTGCCGTTTTTAATATTACCTTTTATTTGAAATTGTTGCTGTTGTTGTTGCAGTTGTTGCAACTATTGTAATAATGCAGTGCATGTAATAGGAGCCAGGTGCCAGAGCGTCGACTGCCTTATGGAGTCGGTATGCAGTCGCCTTCTCCTATACTATATGTATTCCCTTGTCAATTGTTTTTGTTGTTGCTTTGTTTGCCGTGTAGTTGTTGCAGTTGTTGCTGTTGTCATCTGCCACAATTTGTGCGCCATTATTAACTGACATCGCTCGATACAAGTTTTTTGTACTCTTCATTTTTCGTAGGTAGGGGGCTTATAATAATGTTTGTTTGGTACAGTTTTTCTATATCATATATCGATTGTTGACAATTTGTAGATTGAGTAAGTAGCTTAATGGTTGCAACTCGAGGCAGTCCGTATGGAAATTGGATAGCATACCAAGAGTACATTTACTATTAATGCAGTCTGTTGGAATCCTGAGCAGCTGTACGCTGTCCCCATTAGAGATAATGAAGCATTATTGTTATACTTTAAAGGTTTAAACTTAGTTATTTATGATAAATGCTATTTACTGTTAATGCTGTTTACAATGCTTTCGCCAGAGAATGCAGTTCTCCAGTAGTGCCTAAGGTACTTCTTCTTCTTCTTCTTTTTGACTTGCCTTGACAACATCTGTGCCCAGTTAGGTTTTTCACTGTTTGAGCCGTATTAGTCTTTCGAAGGCTGCCGGGCAGACTCACAAATAGGCAGAAGAAAATGGTTTAATCGGTTTTGTATAGTGCTGTTCATATTGGCATGTGCTTGGTTTTGCATATGTTTTTGCATTCTCTCGTTTCTATTCACTAGCATACCTTTACTTCTTCTTCTTAACAGGCCATAACAACCCATTACCGGATTACGGCCTGATGTAAATACATTCTTTCATTGGAATTGTGGTTTTTCGTGGTGGGCACAACCCTTTTAATGCCTGGGGTAGCTCTACTGTTCTCGAAAGAACCTAGTGTCATTGTTAGTCGCCACATACGATAAGCTTTGACTTGCTGAGGTGGTATTCTCTAACCCGCTCACCACACGGGGATACATTTTCTACAGTATCTTCATCTGATAAATGGTAACTTGATTTTGCCCCCCAATGTCAGTTTGGAAAAGAAAACTCTATGCGATTAAAGTCAAAACATTGACTATATAAGTTTGTTGGAAATTTCAAAATGGCAGCGCCTGTTGGTATGCTACACTATTTTCTTTTGACGCACTTTTTACGCTCTCTTGTCATTTTCTTCTTTGATTCAATTTCACACATTTCTGCGCGTAACTGTATTTAGGTGTAACTGTATATGTGGGAATGACGCTAACACAAAAGAGCGAGAGAATTTCATTAGGCAGCTGACAACATTTGCCAGCGTGGCATTTTTCTTGGCTTTAAGTTTAAGCAGCTTAGTGGCCAAGGCAAAGCCCAGACGTCCGCCCGCTCTGTAAGTCGCTGCTGACATGGCACAAAATCCAAGAGCTAACAAATTTTGTTGGCCATCTTAACGCCTTTTTGCGCTGTTTTATTTCTGCGACGACGACCAATTTGTGCCAAATTGTGGCAAATTGTGTCTGCTTGCTGCCTAGCCTTAAAGCTTTTTGCCGCAGCAGCAGCAGCAGGAACAGCGCTTTAATTAACTGGGCTGGGTTGGGCGAGGGGTATATGTATCTTAAGTGCACACCGATTTCATAATTCGTAGTTGCGCTGCGCCTGCGGCAAGTTGACTGTAAACGAAACCGAACAAAAATAAAGCAAAAAACAGCGACAAAAACAGAAGAAAAGGAATACGGCAAAGAAAAGCAAAAAAGTCCAAGTAAGAATCCAGTAAACTCGAACATATGCGCAAAAGGGCTCAATAAGAGCGAGAACATGTGAGCTGGTGAGTGACAGAGCGAGGGACATAGCTAGTACACAGAGAGAAATAAATTGGTTGTTGTGCAGAATGATGTGTTTTTGAGCCTAAGTTTAGAACTCTTTTTAAGCTTTTAAGCCGAACTAATGTTAAGTGTAAGCAAAACATGCTAAAAGTCTTACATATTTTATTCTTTAAAGTTGTTTTAAAAAAGTTGAAGATTCATTCGTCAAAAGTTTTTGTTGTTGCCTAAATTTTTCGCTCAGTGTAGCACAAGTTGTTGCAACAAACAGGATACACGGCGCAATGAATTTACATGAAGGCAGTCTAGGTGACCTAGGTGGGAGATGGAGCTTTGCCAGGCTGCTGCTGCTGTCGCTGTCGCTGCCATCTGCCGCTGCCAACGCCAGCGTCAATGTTGTGAGCTTCGTGCCGCGTGCATGTCGAGTGGTACACAGGTTTTACTTGTTGTTGCTCTAGCTGATCCACTGCCTTTAACCTCAAGTGCAAGCAACGTGTACGTGGCATACGTGCTGCCAAAACCCAGCGAAACCCCCTTTGCTGCCGCTTTATTGCTGCCCCGCCCACGCCGCAGCTTTTGCGCTTGGTCGACGCTTTTTAGCCATGGCTTTGTTTTGGGCCTCTGTCTTTAACGTTTTGTTGCCGCTTTTTGCAACGTTTACGTTTGCTGTGTGTTTATGCCGGCTTCTAGTTGTTCTTCTTCTTGTTGTTGTTGTTGTTGTGCTTGCTTTGCTTATCCTGTGCGTTGCTTGGTCATGTCATTGAACCCTAGGAACTCTAAACAGGGACTAGGGCTACCTGCCAAAGCCTGCTGCCGTTGCTGTTGCATGTCAAACTGGTGTTGCTTCGAGCCCCCCCTCTTGCAACACATTGGCAACTCCTGCACTTGACTTTGCCAAGGCGCACAGGACACAAATGTTGCCTGGCCTGACAAGTTTTGCTTTTAATTTAACGTTGCTATTTAACATTTATTTTCTATGCAACAATTGCAACAACAGCTACAAAGGCGACTTGCATGTTCAAATGCTAAGCAAAGTTTATGTACGGAAACGCAAGCAGCTTAAGCTAAGAAAAACTCAGCATAAAAGCCGACTAAGCAAAAATAGACTCAAGTGAAATGAGCTGAGAAAATGTAAACAAAATGTGTTGCATGTTGTTGTTGTTGGACACACTGTTTGCCACCCCCCGACCTCCCGTTGCTGGGCAGCACTGTATTTTTTCGTAACCCTCTGCCCGAAGTTCTCCCCTAGTTAAAATGCACAAAGCGTGGCGTAGTTTGAAATTTTTCTAATACCTTCCAATAGTGCTGCGTATAGATATGCAAAAGGAGAGCTGTTGCAAAAAGGCCACAAAACGCATGTACAGAGGAATGAAAACCATATTAGAATTCCTTTGTAACGCATCGTTGGACTTTATCAAATCAAGCGCCATAACTGTGGAACAGTTCTATGGTTCTCATAGTGAGAGGGCGGCTAGTTTTGCGCAGTTATGCAGCACTTTTAGTGAAATCTATAACGTAATTGTTCGGATAGTGTAGAGTTTATAGGGTGCGCCACAAATCCAATAAAAAATACGAAAGGTCAAAGAAATCAGGGTAAAATATTGGACTGCTCCTACTGAATGTTGCGGTACTAAACACTACTTCGTCAGAAGCGTATAAGAAGAGTGATTCGGAAAGTGATTTATTTCACATAAGTGAGATGTATACTCTCACTTTTGGGAATCGGAAGGGTCACCGCCTCAACAGTCTACCCTACTTATGTATTTTTAGCTTCTTTCAACTGTCTTGACACTCTTCTACAGGAATGTTTCAACCTTCTTCGATGAGCCGTCATACCCACCACAAATCGAATCTTGTCTGAGAACTATGAACGGTGCAGGCTTTTCGCAAATCGGAATTGTAAACAATCACGATTGTCTCGAAACCAAAACATATTGTTGAATATCATCAAATTGAATAGCCAAAGACATACCATCCATATCTACAACTGCAGTAATAAAATCTCAATCTGCAATAATCTGCAATAGCTACAAGACTCAACTTGTAATAGAGATATCTATTTATTTTAGTTAGTTGACAACTATAGAGCAGCACTCCAACAACATTGTCCAAAGCAATAAGAACCACTTGTGCTTAGATTTATAACATTGGCCACTGAAACCGCTACGAATTGCAGCTCCTTTCACTAAGCACAGCTAGACTCATACACACACACACATATAGCTGGAGGCTAATTCGTGCTTAAATGTACACATCACGAGGAGTTCATTTCTCTCGAATGGCTCAGAACATCTCATAATTTCATAGTTGAACTTGGTGAAAAATAAAAGCACAGTGTGGACCAAGCGAAGCACTGGACTATCATATCATGGGCTGGCATGCCGTGGATGCTATGGGTTGGCAGCATCATTTCACAATGCTACCTGCAGGCACAATGGACAACAATCTCACACAGATACTCACAAGCACACACACATAGAGCAACTCATATACTGTATGTGTGCAGCACGATCTTTGATAGAGACGGCCCGCGCCCATTTGCCGACATATAAAATGATGCGTAAACAATATTCTGACGCATCATTAAAACGCCTGAACAAGCTAGAAGGAGGTAGCTCCCAAGTCCCTCAAGAGCCCCCCAAAACAATACGCGCGCTACATTTGCCAGTTGTACCAATGTTGTGTGTGTGTGTGTGTGTGTAATGATCGTGTTTTTGCACAGAACGAACATGATTATGATGACGCATCAAGATGCATGCTCCGCCTGAACCAACAGCGAAAATAAAAAACTAATTCAATTTTGCTCGCTTGAATCTTGGACTGCGTTGGGTTAGGCCTGTGTCCATCAGCACACGCTGCACACTATAGAACGTCTCCACATCCACCTTCATGCGCTGCAACAGAGTTCAACTGCCCCAACTACGCAAGACATTGCCTCTTGGGGTCTCTTTCTCTCTCTTTCTCAGTGCCCTGCAGTTGGTTTGGTTCCATGGGGAATACTTGCATACATGCAACTTAAATGTATCGCTTAATCGCTGCATGCCCCTTTCTACGTTTCTGTTTTGCTTATTGTTGTGCTCGTAGTATTCTTGTTGTTGTTGTTGTTGTGCTAGCTGCAACGTGTACATTGCTTATTTATGCTGATCTCTATAATGAGATATAATGCCGGCCGGCCGGCTGGCCGTAGTTTGGCTCCTTTACATGGACAGCGTCTATGGCAGCGGCACCTGACCTCCAGTGCAACATATGGCCGCCACATAGTAAATATAGTTCTATTACTAGCCAGCAGGATGCGAAGCCCCTTTATTGGTTGCATTGTCCAGGCGCAAACATCATTATCAGCATTTGGGCACATCATTATCAAGCTGCTGCATTCGTGATTGTTCTCACAGCAGCGGCAGCAAGAACAACAATAACTTACGGGCTGCTGATAAGTCGTGCTCGGCGACAGAAGCAGAGCAGCGACAGCAGCTGCGCGCTGCGCATGTAGCTCCAAAACAACAAAGTAACTGACCTGGGCCAAAGTGAAATTCGCATCACACCATGCCACTTTAGCGATCTGATCAAGTCGCAAGACATTCGGGCTTTACTTTATGCACACAGCTGATCCTACAGCCTTACAGAGCGGCGTAGGCGTAGCTTTACGGGGTCGTTGCGCTGAACTCCATGCGTACATATTAATGACCGGCCTCGACCCCAAACAGCAGAACGTCGAATGGCTTCTCCCCACTCGCTCTCTCTTTAGATGCTTAACGAACGTGCCCAAGTAATAAAGAAATCTTCATGTTCGTTGTGGCAGCTAGACGGGGGCTTGAGGCACAAAAGGGTGCTTTGCCGGCTATGTGTGTATGCTTCTTGGAAGCACATGCAAGACGCAAGAGAGCAGAAACAGCAACAACAGCAACAAGAGCAACAAAAACAACAACAGAAATTGGCAAGCGCGTCGAAGAGACGCATAAATTACAAGGCAACTCGAAAAGGGGTTTTGAACTTCTAGGCAGGAAATGCAGCATACACCGTGCCACATGCTGTTACGTCTGAAGCAGCATTGACACTGCCCCAAACTCTTAGCCTTTCGATTGACTCAAAGCTACAAAACGCTAAGCCCACCCACTGGCAACGGCCACGCCCCTACGCCTTTGTTTGCTGTTGCAAATTTTTGCTTAATTTTTTAATTGCTGTTGCGGCTTTTTCTGGTTTGGTTTCCTTTTGTTTAGTCGTCGTCGAAGTCGGCAATTAAAAATGCGTAACGCGGTTTCTCAACTTCAAGTCTCCAGCCGCCTTTGTTCTCCCATTCAACATGCTGGCAATGGTTGTTACTTGTTGTTGTGCTCGTTGTTGTTATTGTAGCCATGATTACAACTCGATGGGGGTTTGCCATGAGTGGACAAGAAGCTGTGGGTTCTGTGACGCTAATGAGTCGACGCCAACTGCCTTAGTGCCTTTGATGGCAGCGTTTACAGCTGTTGTTATGTCGCATGGGCGTGGCTAACAAGGGCGTTTGCTTGACAGCATATGGCAAAGTCTTTGTAGCAGCAACTCTAATTTTGAGTAAATGTTACTTCAACGACTACATTGTGAAAGGCAAATAATAATAATAATATTGTTATTGGGGCATAAAGCACCGCGACGTTTCACATCTTTGGTGACACCTTATAGCTCCCCTGTTAGTCCTACCTCTGTTATAAACTTAATTATATTGGATGGCTCCAACCGGACCGTGTCGGTCAGCGAGATCCTGTGTCCACCGATGAGCGACAAGGTTGTCAGCAGGGCATCACACTCAGCCAGGATGTGCTGGGAGGATTCCTCCTCAAGATCACAGTACCTGCGGATGCTGGAGCCGGTGATGCCCAGCTTGTTCAGATGTCCCTTCAGCCTACAGTGTCCGGTAAATAGACCTGTTCGAATTCTAATAGAGTTCGTTCCTAACTGCGATAGTTTCTTGAACCTTTTTAGGTTGTAAGAGCCGAGGAACTGTTTGGCCAGTCTGAGAGTGCCTGCCTGGGGTTTTTGTCGAGTTCGCGATTCGTCTTAGTCTTTCCTCTGCTCTTAGAAGTTGCTCTGGTGCTTTTAAAGGCAAAAAAACTCTTTAAATTGTTTCGCACTTCCTTTTCAGAGAGCCGGGCCAATAATTACTCTTTACTCCTGAAATTTTACATTTGCCTTAGTTAAATATGCATACCATAATAAATTCCAAACTTAGTTACTTCTTTTCACATATAATACAATACAGTTGCTTGTATTAGCTCCTACCAAGAATATAAATCACAAGCTAGAACTTACGTGCAACGTTGAACTCATGTTGTTTGACAAATCGCTCTATGCCAGTCAAAGATCAATGAATAACTCACCTGTAATTAAAAACGAGAGAAGCAATAAGTTAGTTGTGTTTTTGGTTTGAGGATTTACTAAAAACAATAGCTAAAATAGCAACTTAGACTTTACGAACTTTAAACACGAATGTGCATGTTACAATTTTATAAGATCTTATACAAATGCTAGTTATAAATCCAAGTTATCCCACCTATAAAAACATGTACCATGTGTATGTTCCATGTAGAACTTGTTGCCATAACAAGATGCTAAGCGACAATGGAACATGTGGACTTGGACTTGACTGTTGTTTAGCATTTCCAGTGCCCACATCTCTTTGCAGGCACAAACGGTTCAAAAAACTGTTTAAGATGCATCTAAATTAAAACAACAACAAGGTAAGCAACAATGACAACAACAACAAATGCAGCACAACTTTAAGTAAAAGAGTTGGCAAGCAAAAAAAAAAAGGACTGAAATGGGCGGACTACTGCACAATTGTAGTTGTTGTTGTTGATGTTATAGTTGTTGTCTGTTTGTGATTGTAGGTAGAGAAAGAGCGAGAATTGTCCGGCAACCAAAACGAGATGATAATAACGACGATGATGATGCAGGCAATAAGAACATTCTGCCGGTTGCTGCGAACCCAGAACCCAGAACCCAGTAACCAGCACACAAGCCCATGCTGGTAGAGGATTCGAAAGACTAGTTCAGGAGAATGGTAATAGCATTGGGAATGGTAATGGAAAAGGCAATGGCGACTGGCAACGGCATCTTAAAGTGAACCTAGCCCAACAATGTTTTTGTTTTCGATGTCGTCGCCAGGCTGCTTGTTCCCATTGTTGTTGTTGTTGCATTTGTTGCAGTTGCTCTTGTTGTTTTTCGGCTTTATATCTGCGCCTCAGAATCATGTCGCGGAGCCAGTGAGCAACATGTTTGTTTGCTTGCTAGCAGCAGAGGCAACAACGTCAACGACAACAATAACAACAAGTTGCGAGTACCGAAGCACTCGGCGGCCAAGCCTCTTGCCAGCTGCTTTTTTTTGTTGTGCCACTTCCACACTCTCACACTTATGCCTGTTGTATATACATTTATATACATTGCGATAATGTTGTTGATAGATAATGCCTGCCACTTGCCTCACTCGCTACAGTCGCTCTGTCTCTATCTCGCGCTCTCTCCCTCTCTCTCTCTCCCTCTCTTTGGAGTGCTTTTACTACAACTACTACGACGTTGACTGCGGCGCTGACTGCAACTGCTGCAGCGACTACTACATGGAAGCGCAGCGCTTGTTGCATTTAGTCATCCTGCTCAACATCAGCAACAATAACAAAAACAAAAACAACAACAGCAACGAATTGACAGAAAAGCGCAAATTCGCAATAAAGAAGTGAAGATACACTTGAAGAATAGAAACTGTTCTAACTGTCATTTTAATGTCGTATGATTACTCAGAGTAGTTGCCTCTTTCCAGGCGCCGCAAAATTTATGCATGCATGTGATGTGCACACAAAGCAGCAGCACATTTCTTGCATGCTGCCTCACTCACAAAAATTGTGGTGCCTAGAAGAAGAAGAGTAATCATAGCTTATATAATGCGCCCTTGATTATTACATTTTCAGCGCTTCGCGAGCAGTTTTATTTTAAGCTAAAAGCAATTCATTGCAGTATCTTTTAATACGCTATAATTTTGACACTTCAGAGAACAAAAATAAACGCTTCTTCAGCTGAAGGCTAAAAAGAACTACTGATTCTATGATTCTATGTTAATGTGCAAAGACTATCTTCGACAAAAATAGACAGAAGCTCATTCTACTTCACATAAGACGTATATGACCAAATCAGGGCAGCTGCGCCTATTAGATTACCCGCCTAACTGCATATGCCCTCTGCAAGTGTATCAAAAACAACAGCTTAGTCGGCTTCTGCCTTAAAAACAGCGTCATCTCTGCCTAACTACCGCCCCTGCCCTGCCCCGAAAACTGGAGCTGCCACTGCCTGTATTCACATTCGTTACACTTCAACACCCGTCACCCGAACCTTCTGCGTTCCCACAGTTCGATGCTGCTGTTGACGCTGCGGCTGCGGCTGACGTCGACGTTGACGCAGACGCAGACGCTGCTCAGAGTGCAACAGAGTTCGTTCCACTCGCCTTCTTTTTTTGTGCAGTCTCTTTTGGACTGTCGTTTGCTTTGTTTTGATTTCATGCATTTTGTTTTGCTTTTCATATTTCTTCTGGATTTTTATTTTGCTCCATGTTCGTGGCAAAGCTGCTGCTGCTGTTGTTGTTGTTGTTGTTGTTGGTTAGCTGCTATCCCGGTCCCGGTTTACACATCATTCGCTGGCCGATAATTGCTGCGCTTGGTTTGCTTGCTTGCATTTTGCAGCGTATTTGGTGCACGACGCGAGCTGCAAAGCGGGGAAATCGGATAAAGGGGCAGGGCTCTTGGAGGCAGAAGAGTCCCAGCATTGGGAGTTTAGTTCTTGCAGTTTGTGAAATTGTGCGCATGAAGTCACTAACGTCCGCAATGAAAGGGCATTCACTTTGTGCCTGGCAATACGACCAGTTGTTTCCAATTTACTGCTGCAACATGTTGCAGTCAATGCTGACAATGCAACTAGCTATTAATGTATCTATGTGTGCTTATCATTAATGTTGTCATGAATTAACATTAGCAGATTGAAAATTGTTTGGCAGCGCAACTCTTTGACCTGTCTGTCGAACATTGTCTATTTTATGACCCACGATATTCAAATTTACACATTGTATAGTAAGTATCTACAAGCTATATGTGTCGCATCTGTAGAGCTAGTGAGACCGGCTGACTGGCTACCTCAGCCTCTTTGGCCAAGGCATCGCATCGCATTGCATCGAGCAGGCTCATTGTCACGATAAATCAATTGCACTTTTGGCCTCGACGGGTAACAGCTAAAGCTATAGCTACTGCTAGAGCTGTAGACGGCTTGCAACGTCAGCACGTTAACTTTTTAACGTTACGGTAGCGCAACATGTCAGACCCCAAAAGATACAAACACACACACACACACACACACACACATGACTGGGGCTGTTGTTTTTGTTGTTGTTTTCGTTTACAGTAGCAACATGCAACTGACACTTACGTATGTTAATGTTGACAAAAGAGTGAAGACAACAACAAGCAGCAGCAGCAGCAGCAGCAGGCAGGGAGCCTGCCACATGAGCAGCCCAAGTGCAAGACCACATCTTGGGGGAAAGTGCAACAACAACAGCTTGATGTGAAGTTGGCAACTTATAGTAGATGGATATCATTGAAATTATCGTTGGCCATAAATTTTGAATTGTCATGGCATTGCATTTTCAATCAATGGCCAGCTAGATAGCTGTATATATAACTAGATAGCTGTAGATAGATTTGTATCTTTGCAGCTTTTGCTCAGAGTGAGAGAGTGCGCGGTAAAAACTTGCTTGGCAATTGATGCGTTGCCATCAAACTTGGCGTTGTTGACCTTTTTTTTTTTAGCCAACGTTCTTGATGTTGTTTTTGGCGCCAAAGGTCTGCCTCGGGCTATGGCAATGTGGCAAGCAAACGCCAAACATGCAAACCCGGTCATGTCAAAAATATGAAAAGGATATGGCCAAGTTACAACCGCCCCGTTGTTTGCTGCGCGTCAGCAATGCAATTATTTTGATTTTTTAGCCATGTTTTTTCAATGTTTTTTATGTATTTTATGTTACCGTTGCGTTGCCACAGTGCATGCCAAGAGTAAATAAAATACAATATGGCTGACAACAGTGCCAGTTAGTGCCAATGCAACATTAAGCGGGGGGATATTGCCTTTAGCGCAAAGCTGGAACAGCGCTTGAAACGATTCGAGCAAGGATGTTTTGAACGTCGATATGACTACTGTGTTTCAACCACTACCTCAGAGCCGAACCTAACTTAGGAGGTTTTATACCAAGGACTTCAAAACGTTTGTATGCGTTTGAAATTTGTATATTAGTATACGATTTACTTGGCTTAGAATTCAAATTTTGGAACTCTTAAGCAGCTTGTGAGCTTTACAGCGATACTCTAGAGAGAGTAAGCGGGATAGCATACAAAAAGAGAGCACGCTATTTAGTTGGCAACATTTAAGATAAATCCGCTTTGATTTGGGCATAAGGGCTTAAAAGGAGCAGCCAAAACGGAATGTGAGCATATAAAGAAAATGGCAATCAAGTTCAATGGACAACAAAAACAAGCCAAGAAAAGTGTAGTGAAGGAGCAGCTAAGGCATAATATATAGAAAAATGGCTAAAACTCGAAGACTTGAGCCAGGTTCTAGAGATAGCCAGATACCGGCTGCCATTGCTGTTTTTTGTTGTTGTTGGTGTGCCTATTGGGCTTTGTCTTTCTTTGAGTTTGTTGTTTGTTGTTGTTAAACTGTTGGCAAGTTGAGTTCAAAACTTATTTGCTGTCTGCCTGTTGCCATTAGGTTTTGGCCAGTTACAGCTTGTTGCACGCATAGTAAGAGCGTTGATTATATGGCCAAGTTGAATGCTCCATTTGCCAAGACAATAATAATCATGTTGGGCGCAGTGTTGCAGTTGCAACAAAGGGGTCGCAACGCTGCTGCGATCGTAAATCAGAAAAATCAACACATAAGAACAAAACAATTGCCTCATTAATTACAATTAGAAGTGTTTATTGCTCAAGCTTAGCTATAAAACGGCGACTGCTCAGTCAGCCCCAACAAAGCTTGCGTCATCATCAATCTTTGGCAGAAGAAGCGCTCAGAGCTTCATATATATGTACATATATATATGAAGAAGTTTACTTAACGAGCTATGCGCATTGCAACTACAGAGTGCCCAGAGTGTCCAGAGTGTCAACATTTGATGGCTGACAGCGCAGCGGCAGGGCCTAGTGCAGCTCTGGGGGCATGCTGTAGGATTCATCAATCAACAACTGTCACTGCAGCCGGCCGGTTGCTCGATCGGCTTGAGCTCGCCGCGCGCTCTCTCTCTCACTCTCCGTCACTCAGCGACGCGCCTGCGCAGCCTTTGTCCATTGGCCATTGGGGCACACAGCTTCCTGTTTGCTGCTGTGCCACATCATTCACTCCATGCGCTTTATGCGCTTCATTTGCTGCATCTGTTTGTATCTTTGTTGTTGTTGTTGTTTTAAGCTCTTGACTTCCTTCGTTGGTTTATTTGTCTTTTTAGCTTTTGCCATTTGGCTTGGAAAATTGCCACTCAATCAGTTGTCTACGCCTGCAACTGGCTCTGCACCATCCGCTTACGCAAATGTTTGCCATAATTGTTGCACGAATATTGCATAATCATGACACATTACAAATGATTCGTTGATTTCTGCAAAGCTTTCAACAACAGTTGGTCCAGCAGCACTCGAGTAGCTGCTTCAGTCACTCAAATTGTCATGCTGCATGTCCAAGTGTCCATCTCTGTGTCAACAACTGCAGCAGTATCAAGGCTCATTAGAATCTATCAACAATTTGTACCCGGAAATAATAATGTGGCATGTTATGATACTAATGACAACTTTTTTTCTTTTCCTTTCGGATATTTGTTCTACTTAAGTTTAGTTTCAGTTTTGTCGTTGTTCCTTCTCATAACAATGGGCTCTATTGCTTCTTTCAGCTCCGTATTTTACTTTTATGCTTCCTTTGCTTTGGTTTTTGTGCCGCACACAGTTCCATTTGGTTCTGGTTACTTACTCTTCTTTCTAATCAGGTTGTTACGACAATAATTTGAAAAAAGTTTCGTTTTGGTGGACAAAAAATCGTCAAACTACAAAATATGACACAAAATCTCAAGTCTACAATTATTTTGTTCCAAAAATCCAATAGATAAATGGTATAAGGGTATGGAAAAGGCGTAGACATAGGAGGGAGAAGGGAAGGAGAAGAGGAACGGTTAAGGGAATGAGAAGGGGCACAGAGAGAAGAATATGATTTACCTCGATTACAGATTGGGAATGGAGTGAGCAGGGCGCGGAGCCCCCTAGTTTTTTATGACTTTTATTAATTTCAGATTTTGTTTTAAATTTTCATCTCTTTCATTGTAAGTCTAGACAAAATATCATTCAATTCGTATTGTTTAAGTATCGCAGTTAAAGAATGTGGAGTAAGAGCGAATTAGAGTGCACATTTTTGAACTTATACCTCTTATTTGTGCTTCTGTGAACATGAACTTATGAAGTTCGTTAGCTGCAGGGAGCACTGAGATGTAACACATATAGAAATACTAATAAGCTTTGTAAAAAGAAGCCACTTTGCCCTAAGAGGCAAGTGATAAGATGAGTGATGGAGAGCTGAATTGAACTGATCTGAGCATATAGTAAGCTGAGCTGAAGCATAAGTGAAGGCGATCTTAAGACTGACATTGCTGACAATGTAATGTTCAGCTCAATTGCGCACTCTTAGTGAGCGAGGGAGAGCGAAAGAGAGAGTTACTATTGGTTCTCAGTTCGTTTACTATTCACCTAAGCTAGTAACTTTTTCATCTTATTTATCTATCGAAAAGCTACAACACTGTATTGCAACTCACACAAAACTTCCATTTCGGTCTGCATTTCATTTTGTTGCCAGCACTTCGTTCAATACCCAAATGCTGTAATTAATAGACTACATTTCCTCTAAGCATTGTTTTTTTTTGTAACCCTTTCAACAACACGGTTTCGTAACGTTCCAACATTGACCAGCTTTCAACACTCTTGTTATCTATGGCTAAACCTTGTCAAGCCATTTATCTGATATATGTCTGGTCATTTGGTTGTGCAACCTTGCTGAGTGCCACGCCCACTTGTGTACTGAAATAGTCCGGCTTTCAGCTCAGCTCAGTTCAGTTGACTTTCACTACCCTGTCAAAGTTGCCGCCATTAATTTAGCTATTTTTACCTTTTAGCCCACGCCTTGGCCATAGTTTTACCTATAGATACAGTTATGGCCACAGCTTCCACTCATGGCATATAGTATCTATGGCTGGCCCGTGGGTTGTTTAAATATTAAAGCAGCCTGACACGCACACACACAAACACACACACATACACACACACACACACATACATGCAGCAGCCTAAAGGCTTTTCATGTGCCACTGCAGCCCCTCTTGCAACACCGCCCATGGCGCTTGCTTGTGGCACGCACCTGAGCTGCTCAGCTGGTCATTGCTTTGACAAAATGCTCCAACGCCCAGTTGGGGGCGTGGCTGCAAAAGCCTTTTAGTGCTCCAGCACACTTTAGCTTTAGCATTGGCTGTGGCATAATTGCCAGCGGGCACAATGGCGCGCGGGGCATTGTGGCATGCAGCGGGCGTTAAAGTGTCATAAAAAAGGACGTATACTGTCTATAGGGAAAGAAACTGCTGCTGCTTCTATCGACAGACAAGAAAAATGGTGGCCTGTCCGGGCTTTGACTTCCATTTGGTGCCATGGTAACCTGTAGAATGATGCAGTGTTTGCTTTTGGATGCTTTGCTTTATCAGCATATTGGGCTTTTTTTACATTTCTCTCATTTATCGTTGCCATTGCTTAATTTGCCTCAAAGCGTTTGAAATTCTTAGTTGATTTCCGTTTCCGCAAACACAGTTTGTTTATGTTTGCTTGAGTTTCGTAAGGTTTCATGTTCTTGGGAAACACATTCGCCAATGACTCTGTAACTGAGTCAAAAGACGTGACTTACCTGGCGCACAGAGAGCGAATTTTTCATGGCTCTATCAAAATCCGAACGTTTGATATGATGGTCAAAAGTAAACTGAATGTTTTGATTTGCGATATGATTGCAAATTGGCTGATGATTGCGCCAATGTCTCGTACGATAAGCGTTTATGGCCCAACACGCTGCATTAGTCAGTGTGGTGAAATGGACATGGACTACGTGTAATATTAAAGTCTTTTAAAATGCGTTCAGGCAGCTACAAAGAAGCGGAAATGCTTCTAGTTGCCAATTAGTAATTTAAGCCATTTCGATATAATTCCTTTGCACATTTGAAACTATCAATGCAAATTGCCACATAAATTCCAAGAGCGGCCAATTAGTGTCAGTTCAAATCTAATCTAATATTCTAAGTGGGCTTAGCAAAACGACTTTTTATATAGCGAATATAATAAAAAGCGTCATAATTTGACATGGGAAATGCATGCTAGGCAGGTACAAGTGTGCATGTGTGTGCCTCGCGCATAAATGTCACTTTGAAAATTATGATAAGTTTTCTTTTTTCTGTTATTTGCTGAGTTAAAATTTATGGACAAAAGTTGAAACATGAAACCCACTAATTGAAGGCAATTTGCACGTGAACATAAGCTGCAAAAAGCGTGAAAGGGTGTATAAGCGCGGGAGACGACTAGGTAAAGAAATGAGGGAAATTGAGTGAGTTGCAGCAATAGGAATATCAATAGGTTTTCAAAAAGTTATATTTGCATAAGTAAAACTAAAGCAAATTGAAATGCAAATGGCTAATAAAGTGCTGTGTCAGAAAGCGATCCGTCGAAGTGAGAGTCTTTCTATTTCTATCTACTCAAACCAAGATAGGCTTTCGCCCTTTCGTGTTCTTCTAGAGGTTTTAAGTAAATTCATTGGCAACCCTTGGTAGCGTCTGATCTGTGTCAGTCACAGATTCTACTTACTCAAGTGGAGAGCTTGTATACATAACTATCCTAAAGGCAATTTGACAGCAGATCGTTTTTGAGCTAGCTTATTAGCACAAAACACCTGTGTTATGAGGCGAACAAACCAAATACTTCATAGGCCAATTTGTTTTGTAAGTCATATTAAAGCAAATGTTCTAGAAGAGCAAGCGTTTGTCTCGCTTACACACTCAGTCCCGAGCAGCTTGAATTGATTGAGCGCGGTCAAGGTCGCATAGTGTAAGGCAAACACAAGTGTAAGTAGCAAAAATGTGTTTAATGAAAAAAACATGAAATAAATTTGCCAGCTGTATAACTCCTACTGCAAACGTACTACTAGTAAAAGGCCGTGTTTTATTTGAACTCGTCATAAGTGAACCGCTCCGTTAAAGCTACGGCCAGCTCGTTTGTTTGCAACATGTCTGACCGCCCGATAATCTGCATGCCGATGTCTGCCGAAAAGAGTCAGCTAGTCAGTAGCTAACAATTGAAATGTGTGAAGACCAAACTGCAGACTCAAAACACAAGTCGGCATGCCGGTTGTTGGTCCGTCTGACCGCAGCTTAAGACAACGCTTTGCAGACTGCTCTACTTCTTAACTAACTTTAAGTATTAAGTTAATGAAAAGTCAAATGATAAAGTTAGAATCGAAAATTTTAAATAAGAAACTTATCTTTTATGCGCAGTTTGTAGTGCTTCAAAAAACTGAGTTTTTAAGCTGTGGGTTTCGCTTATTAGGGATCGCCATTTACCCGTAACTTGAGTTATTTTGACCTATTTCATCTGAATGGAACTTCCGCCCTTCTGTTTTTAGATACTAATTGGTAACGGAGAAGTAGTGAACTCTATATCCTACTGTAGCAGAACGGGCCGTGTGTGTCAGGCAGATAGCCAGCTGTTAACCTCATCTAACCTAGCCCTGTTCCAAATTTCGATTGGTCGAGTACAAACATTTCGACTAGTCGAATTTGAGAACCGGCTTATAACTGATAGAAAAGAACAATTTTTCTACATTATTTCGAGAAAAAACATTCTAAAACAAACAATGAAAACGAAAACATTTTGAAAGTTTAATTGAGAAAAGATAAATTTTTCCACATTATTTCGAGAAAAAACATTCTTTAAATGAAAACATATTGAAAGTTCATTTCGCAAGCTTTGAGCAAACAAAAAATACAAGAATTTTTTAAGCCTTAAACTTTTTTGAACGAAAATTCTGGATTTAGGCACGAATATTCGTGATTCAAGAACGTTCAACTTGGATTTCTTAGCGTTTTTCAGCTCGCTATTTCGTTTTTTCAGCGTCTGTGAGCTGGAACTAGGTTCTTGACGGAATTGGCATTACCGATTTGGATGCATGTTATAAAATCTGACACACTCGTTTACTAAGTGTGAACTAAATGCTGTTTGAAATCGAAACTTATACTTTGTACCACTTTTAGAGCGTTCACTGTATTCCAATTAGCTAATGCAACTGACATCTCTGAGTTCTTTGAGCACTCTCTCCAGACTTGCTTTAGTTATAACGAATTATGAACTTAACTTTGGCGAAATCAGGCATAATGATAACGGTTGTTGTTGTGCCCTATGATTTCACCAGCAACATCAAAAGCAATGCCCTCAGATTTTGTTCATATGTGTAGCTCCCAATGCGCACTTTATTGCTAACTGTATTTTTATACCCTGTACACATAGTGTAAAAGGGTATTATAGATTTGTGCAATGTATGTAACAGGCAGAAGGCGGCGTGGCAGACCATAAGTTCCATGGGCAAAAATGATCAGGAGCAATAGTCGAGTCGAAATAGACATGTCCGTCTGTCCATGTTGGGCCAGCTTTCTCCGACACCTTAAGAGTTAGAGCAAAAAAATTTTGAGGGAGTTTGTCGAATGAAGTTGATACAGTCGATACGGCTTACAACCGTTCCTTTGAATGTATCAACTCGATGTGCGTAGTATTTATGCGCATCATTGTTTCAAAAATAATCGAAATCGGATAGATACATCAAAAGTTATAGTCAAAAATATGCTAATTTCACCCCCCCTCGCCCACAAACTGTGCCACAATTCCACTAAGTGTAGATATGAATACTTGTGAGCTAGAGTTACAAAATTTGATGTGGAGACTTGTGTGACCCTAATCGTTAAAACTGCATCCACATTTTTTCAATGGAACCCATTTTTCCCCCACTTCATTTACCTTAATTACTGCTAAGTCCCCCATGTATTGAATTGTCTTAGACATCTATAAATGTATTTTTGATCTATGTTACAAAATTTAACGACATTGGCCCAAGTATACTGGAGTTATGGGTATAAAAGTAATTTTTGCCCATATAATAGCCAACTTCCCAATAGGAAAACTTGTCAATTGGAACAATTTCAGATCTTATGAAAATAGATATAAAAGTGGATAGTTCCGTTACCATTTTACCGTATTTAGTGTTTATAAAGAAAAAGTGTTCAGGGTATTCCACTGTCGGGCACCGTGCCGACTGTCTGCATCAAATGTTGTGTTCTATGTGTGTGTGTGTGTGTGTGTGTGTGTGTGCGCGCACATATAGTTTTACATGGATTTTTACCTTTATGTCTATTATTTTATTACACTTTTTGTTGTGTTTGTGTTGTGTTTGTGTTGTGTGTGTTGCTTTTGTTTGACTTTTCATGGAAATCCGAGCGCAGCTTTTGTGTGTCATTATCATAGCTCGGCGTAATTTGCTTTCTCTCTCTTTTGTCTAAGCTTGGATGTTGTTGTTGTTGTTGTTGTTGCAGTTGTTGCTGCTGCTGCTGCTGCTGCGTTTTTCCAACGATTCATAAGCTGCAACGGTAATTTCCATTGCTTGCCAACTCTGTCACGTAACGAGCTCTATAATTGCCATAGTATTGTAGTGCTCGCTGTTAGTGCTAAAGTTTATTGTTGTAACTGTTGTTGTTGTTTTTTAGTTGCTATTATAACTCTGGCTTAGTTGTTGTTTATTGTAACGAAACACAAAAGCTTCATCATCATTACGCGAGGCTTTTCAGCATTTGCTTTTGACATTTTGCATTTTGCATTGGCGTCAAGCTGTCTGAGCCGAGTCGCTTGCGTTTTTCCTCCAGCGTTATAAAGGAAAAACAACTCATACTAAATATGATATTTATTTTTCTTTTTTTCTACGTATTTTGCACACTTGCAGTTTACAACAACAGCAACAATCACACGCACATGGCAACAATTACTATCTTCAGTCAGTCAGTGTTGTTGTTGTTGTTGGAGTGACAAACGAAACCTGTGACTAACACACACTCATTGCACATTCATTATATTGTCATAATTAACTTTACGATTTTACTCTTATTGACTTTAATTCTAGTTTATTGCTTTTTAGAAAATGCATTCGAATTTCCTCTATGGGAAAATTTAATATAGCGAAATTTTCCATGCAGCAAAATTACTTCCTGAATAGTGATTTTATTTTTTCAATAAAGCTGAATTCGCGAATTTGAGTTATATACCTTTGCATCTTTATAGTACAACTTTCTTTTTTTTGTTATCATTGTTTTTGAGTTTGTGAAATTGCTTAGAAAAAAACAAATGTTCTTGATTTACAAATAAAGTTTCGATCATAAAAAAAACGTGATTTTGTTTTTTTTAATGAGACGAAAAAAAACTGTTTGTTTTATAAATAACTAGGGTGCTCCGCCCCCTACCCCACGCGGGGTAGATCATATTTCCTTCATTCATTCCATTCCTCTTCCCATTCTCCTCATTCTTTCTCTTCCTTTTTCTCTTCCCCTTCCTCTTTCTCTTCCTCATACTATGTTCAGATATTGGTAACAATTATGACAGGTGTCTCAAAAAAAAGGCTTTGGCTAGACCATATTCCTTTCTTTGCAGTCAAACTTGTTGCATAGTGTAATAAGCAAAGAAACCATCTTTCTATAAAGAAATGCTTTCGCAACAAGCTTTAATCAGCAGAGGTTTCGCGAAAGTGGGCCTATTTTCAGGGTAGAACTAGAGTTTGGTAGGACAGGGGCTTGTTGATCCCTGTCTACATCTGTACCAAGTTGCCGCGCAACCTCCACGTGGTGCCCCCTGGTTAGCTGACTAATTACCTCCTAATGGAAAATGGTATGAGCTGCCTGGAGAAGTGCTCCACATTAGGCCGTAGACCGGTAACGGGTTATTATGGCCGGTTAAGAAGAAGAAGCCTATTTTCCGAATGCCATTTCCACTCACTGTATCTGTTGTACTTGAAGTTTACAATTGTGGATAAGAGTGTCTAAGCCAGGGTTCTGCAGCAGAATGGTTGGAAAAATGTACATGCACATGTTAGTCATAGTGCGGAGAGAACAAAGCACTCACAGAGACGAGATAGCTACAGCTCGTGATGCTAGTTTTGCGCAGTGCAGTGCTCACCCAGACAATCATACAGTTTGAGTTCTGCACATCCCTGCTTTGCTGCGCTCTCTTTCTTTTGACACACAAATACTATGCCTGTGACTCTCTGCTACCGCTGCCAACCGCTGGCGTACCTGGTTAAGTATACCTTGCCCTGGCCCAAAAGTCCTTGTGCTTTACTCTTAGGAGCACAGTGTTTTTAGTCTGCACATAAATTCAAATTTACTCTAAAGAGCTAACTAACTCTTTTGCAGCTTATCAACTTCATATTCACATTTTATAGCCCTTAAACTTATTATTTTTGTATGGTTTTTTTTTCACTTCCGCTTTCACTAAAACTCAGTAGCTTTTGGCTTTGCGCCTGACTTTGACTTGAAGTTTCTTAATTAATTTTTTGGTATTTTATGCCAAATACATTTTTAAGAAACAAAAAAAAAACGAGAATTAATTGAAAACTTCACAAAATTTGGCCATTATCTGCATTGTTATTTCGCTAATTGCATTTTTGTCAGCACAACATTATTCTGTATTTTTGTTGTTTTTTTCGCTGATTGAATATTATTAACTGAATTTAACGCTTTGCTGCGCAAATTGGCAAGTCAAATTTCAACGGGCCAATTTGTTTGAGCCGCAAAGTTGCAGCTAAGGCTTTTGGCCACATTAGTCCGGAGCCACAGCCAATTGATTAATTGTAGTCAAGAGGTTAATAGGATTACATGAGCGGTTTTAGATTACCTTGTGGTTGTTGTTCTTGTTGTTGTTTTTGTTCTCGTGGTTGCGCATGCTGCACGCTAGATGGCGTGTCAGCTTGCATTTTTTTGTTGTTTGCATTTGAATTTGACTGTTTTGCAGTGTTTATTTGTTGTCACATTTTTTGACAAGCTAAACAACAACGGCAACAACTGTAATGCGCACCTGTCAGGGCACTTAACCTTTTTTGTTCACTGTTTTTTTCTTCTTTTTTTTGTTGGCTTTGTTTTGACTTTAAAGTAGCTTAAATGAGGCTGATTACTTTTACAAATTGCAATTCACAATGGCTTTTCATGTTCAACATCAGAATTAAGCCTAAAGTTAAGCGAATTAATCACTACTCAATTGAAGATACTCTAAAATATAAAATAAAAGTACAGTCTAAAGAAGATTTTCAATATGAAAGGTGGTATGAACAGGGCCGTAGAGAGAAAATTTGGCTTATTTTCTGAGACGAAAGCATGCTATGCCGAAAACGGCAAAAAGAGGATTTCTCAATATAAGAAGGTTTCAATGTGTGTTTCATTGATACTATCTTAGTGGTCCCTTTAGGACTTCGCGCCCTGAGAGAAAGTACTCTACTGCAAAGAGGCGATTTTCAATATGAAAGAAGGTATAGTCAGCGCCTTAGAGCGATATTTCGTGCTATTATATATTTGGCTTATTTCAATGAGTGTTTCATTTATTATTTTTTGAAGGCTCCTTTAGGAATCCGGGCCCTAGGAGAGTATTCGATGTCCAATTTGCCCCTTGCGGCTGTGTGAATCTAAAATGAGCTTAGTTGGAACGCCCTACTTTAAAGGCAAGTCAAGAAGAAGAAGCAGAAAAAGAAGACGAAGCAGTAGCTGAAGAGGAAGCACCTTGTAATATATACACTAAAGCTGCAAAACTATCGATAGTGGCGCCATTCTATATTTTCGATAGTATCAGGAAAAAGAGTCGATAGTAACGATAGTACCAGCGGTTCGAAAAGATTCGATACTATCGATAGTACTATCGGCTTTTTTACTGCCTGCCGTGTGCTTAACCTATCGATAGTGAAAAAAACATCCAAAGTGAGCGAAAAGATTCGATATTATGGATAGTACTATCGTTTTTTTTAACGGCGTGTTAGGAACCTTAGCCGCTTAACCGTTAAAAACATCGATAATGAGTCACAAAGGGAAAAATGCGATATATCGATAGTACAATCGATAGTTTTCCAGCTTTAATATAAATATGATATGATTTATTGAAAGCATAATAAGTTACAAAATAAGACGCTTACAGTATTTGTCACTGTTGAAGCACATTTTGCTACATTGTTTTATATATTTAGTGTTGTGTAATGCTTTCTGTTTTACAGCAGTTTCATTTTGTATGTGTGACTCTAACATTCAGCTGCATTTAATTGAATATTTCTTATAACGCCAATTTGTAAGTCGACTTAATTCTAAAAAAGCTGGAAAATGAAACCCTCTTGAATTGTGGGCTTAAAGCTTAGATATGCAAAATAAATTTATTGTTATATTGCACTTATTTTGAAACTCGCATAACTTCGTACAACTGTCACTTTTGTTATGACTGACAAAACAATGCAAATTATTTATCATAGTAACCGTTTGTTTTAAACAACATTTTCAGAGCTTATTCCAAGTTATAGAAACTCAAAGCTCAGTCAAAAGTCAGTTTGGCAGTGTTTTTTTTTTTGTTTAGTATTTAATTTTGGCAAATTAGTGAGTTCCATATTTTTTATTTATTTATTTTTTTTTTTTTTGCTTAAATGCGGCATTGTGTGAATTTGTGTTTAGATTTTTATGTTTTTATTTTTATTTCTATTTTGTTGGCTTACTGCGGTGAAATCTTCAAGGCCATGCACTTGAATGAGTTTTTGTCGGTTTTCATTTTTTTTCATACATTTTATATAATAGCTTGTTGTAGTTGCTTTGGTGTTGCAACCTGTCCCAAAATTGACGCATTTGTTATGCTTAGGTTATTCCATAATGGTGATTGCCGTGTATTTATAAGTGTATTTATAACGCTGCAGTCATCTATCATGTGAGCAAGTGCCCGCCCCTCCCTGAGCTCCACTGCCAGACGCAGCCCACATGCACAGCAGGAAGTGCGCCAAAAAAAACAACAACAACACAAAGTAAGCATATGCTCGAAGGTGAAAAATATAAGGTATGCTCGGAAACCAGTCGTCGGGGAGCAGCACTTGTTAAATGTCTGACACTTTGGCTACTTAAATGTGAAACATCGATATACAAATAAGCAAATGCCAAGCATTTATAGCAAATCATGCCTGAGATTCCAAATGCCACAAGATATAAAACAAAGAGTACGAGTACTTCAACAATTGTGGGGCGCGTTCTCTTTTTTATTATTATTTTATTTTAAAATTATTTTTAGATCAACGCCGACGCTTTTGTAAATTTTGACCGATTGTGTGAAACGTCAAGGTTAAGACTTAAGTCAGCGGTATTTCCTATGCAGCCAAATTTGTTTTGCTATCTTTCAGTAGCCAAATAGACTCAACAGCGTATCTACTTCATAAATCATTCATGAATACTGCGAGTATAGCTGAGTGAGTAGAAGCGTGCTTCGCGAACTTGGCATTTGCTAAGCATTCAGACAGAATACTTTTAAGAGTTCGTGATGTTCGTACTAACAAGTGCAGCTCAGTTTTCAACGAAGTAGTTCGGGTTTCTGGTAGAATGCGAGCCAAAGTCATGCTTTCAGCATAAAAGAGAAAAAAATTTGTACAGTTACCAAACAGCAGCTCTTCAGTGGTTCGGACCTATACCAAAAATAACAAATATATACTTTTTTTAATATATAGTTTTCCAACTAAATACCCATTTTGATTTGACATGTCAGTTATCAGTATTTCGAAGAATTTTTATGTTGAAACTATAACTTTCGACCCAATTCTACAGAAAAGTACAAAAAATTGTTAACTATATCTGTTATGCATATAGTACAAATTTTTCCATTCTACGTTGGCATTGCACGTCTATCATTCTCCTCGATTCTCATACTTGGTTAGGCACCTCTTTAGTAGTAAAGTGAAAAAAAATCTCATATTCTCCTCCATTCTCATACCTAAGCTTTCATAAAAAAATCTACTATTCTCTTCGATTCTCATACTTGGTACCTATGCGCTGTGGTAGTAAAGGAACACAATAAATAAAAGGCTCGAAAACAATTAAGTCTCACAGAGGTGGGGCAAAAACTACGTATGGGAAGCGATGAGAAACGACTAAAACGCACGGGAATCTTTGCCTATTGAAAAAGACGTAGCGGCAGCACCTGTGTATCACTTAGGTGCATGTGTCTTGGTGAGCGAAGCAAGCAGGCGGCGGAGCCCGCTATTATTTTTTAAAATTATTTTCATATTTTTTTGAAAATAAGCACTTTTGAAAGGTAGGATAAAATAGCGCTTTTAAAAGCTGTTGAGGCTAGCGAATGCATTTGGAACTTAAAAAATAAATAAATACAACTGACGTCAAACAGCTGACAAAACGAGTGGAACAGGATATCGACCTCGCTTTCGGCTATCTTTATGTATTTCTTTACCAAACAACACTGTATTGCAGTTTTCATGGCGAAAGTTTTCGCGTATCACCGTACTTGCTGTTTACTAGGCAGCTTGATTTCGCGATCTTAATCACAAGTTCTGCTGAATTTTCCATAGCATGTACCCAAGTATTTTCCAACAAGTACTTTGCAGTCGTAATATGTAAAAAGAATTGTCATTCTTTGAAGAATATAAACCCAAATTCGCAAGTAACCGCGTTTTTAAGAAAAAATCACTGGCACAAGGTGTGCCAAAACCTGCCAGCAACTTGTCACAAACTTCTCAAGCTCTACTTATAGAAAATTAGCATATTTTGGCAAACTCGTCTAAAAATTGCGTAACTCAAGTAGCTACAGAATAGGTGTACTTGCGGATATTGTGCAAGCTCGTGCGAGTATAATACTAATTATATTATTCCTTTGTACATCAAAAGTATTTCAAGCATTAAAAAAAGTTTAGCTCGCAATTTATGCAAACGCTTTTAGAAGTTTCAGTTTCGGTAATTTGTTAAGCGTCGCCTTTGAATGCATTTAAACAATTCATTTTGTTTTCATTGCCTTTTTTAGAGTCATTTGTTTAAAATTAGTTTTTGGTGTTGCTTTTTTTTTTAATTTTAATTTGTTAATTTATGATTGCGATGACGTGATGCGTAGCTGGGTTGCCTGACATGTTTTTATCAGCATGCTCCGTGCTTAGTTAATGCTGCATGACTAACTAACTCAAAAGCCAGAGACAAAAGCTAAACACTTTTGCTAAGTGGCCAATTGTTAAAGCATTGCATAAATTAACAAATTAAAGTTAGTTATAAACTGCAAAAAGTGTTTAGTAATTGATTTGTGAGCTGATGAGCATATTAAGAGATGAAAGAAAAAATAAACAGGAAATATAAACAATAAATTGAAATAAAGCGGCTACCTTTTATATGTAGAAGTGCATCAGAACTTATAATACAACAATTTGTATGCCACGCAGACATGGGGCAGCCTCTCAGGTTTCCACTACGCCCCACCGCAAACCACGCCCCCCGCTCTATGAAGTGTCAAGTGCGCACAGTAGCTGCTCAGCACTTGAATTTTACTGTTAATAATACTCACGCTTAGTTATTTTGAGTGTAAATATTTGCTTAAATTTCAAAGGTATATATTACATACATATATATATATATATATAGATGCGAATGAACCGTTGCGGGCAGTTGAATGCACTGTCGCCTGGAAACAGACGCCAGCAGCGACGACAACAGCGCACAGTGGGCCAAAGCGGCGATCTTGCAGCATTGCATCTGCTTCAAGCAGAAAGTTGTTCTCGATAAGGATGTCAAGGGAGCTTTGTGATAAAAGTGAAAGTGCAAGATATTATTTGAAATCGTCTAAAACTATTTCACACTGGTTTTGGCAATTATATGACCTACAAAACTTTATTCATGATTGCTCACTTCTAAGACCTATTAAAGCTATAAATTATAGTTGCTCGATCTTTGTGACAATGCAGAAAGATTTGAAAACGAGCTTTATCATATAATTCAATACTTGTAGAAATCGCGAACACACAGTTTTTCCATGAATCGCTTCAAACTATCTTCGATGATCTTGACCGATGATCGAATGTATGGAAGCCCAGACACTGTTGTTTAATCTGTTTCATATTCTAGCCATTACCTTAAAGTATTCGGAGGTGTTCCATTTATCTCTCGATCGTTTTGCCAAAAGTTGCATTTGCTAGATCCTTCAAGTAGACACTTGCTAATCTCTCATGCTTTTGCAGTTATATCTCGAACATGGACGAATTGCATTTAGACTGCAATTCACCTTAAATAGTTGGTTTTGTTGAAAGGGACTTCTGGCACACTCTTGTGCCAAATTCTAGGACAAAATTTAAATAGATAAATCTCATCTCTTGCTTCAGTTTTAATATATTGATAATAATCATCATCTAATCTAATTTCATCTCACCTCCTCTCCTTTCCTTTCAACTACCCACTCTCTTTCTCCTATCATATTTTATCACTTCTCATCTCATTTCATCTCCTTGCTTTCTACTTTTCATGCAGTTTTTTCGCGGGTTATAAAGAAAAATTGAAAAAATTCAACGAAATGTCTGGTTCCGTCTTAATATAATGAATAGAATCCAATCGAATTGGCTCAATTTGAAACTGTTTGAAGCTCGAACTTATGACTTAAGCTTAAGTTGTTATAAAACAGTACTTCAAATATAAATTAGAAATGAATTTCATGCCTTTAAATCGGAATTCTGCAATTTTGGACTCATGATGTGGCTCAAATTTCAGAAAGAAAGAACTAAATCTGGGAATAGACACTTTTAAAGAAATGAATTACGATGCTTTCGTCCACTGTGCAGCGCCGCAATAGCGAATTGCGAATTTCTAAATTTGAATTATTTATATTTGTTTGTGGTTTTGTTTTACTGTTTTTGTATTTTTTTGTTGTTTTTTTTTGCTTTTTCGTGTTAGGAGCTGCTTGTTTCCGATTGCCTGGGCTGGCTGTCATGCAAATGAAGCGCAAGTGAACATAATGAGAAAATGTTTTGTGCGGGAAAATCAGGATCGGGCTGCAAATGGAAAGTTGGTCGAGCCTTGGTCAGTTTTGGCTTAGTTGTCTATATGGTTTTGGCTTTAGCTCCCTGCCCTGACACTTGTTATGCAAATAGTATTCAAATTTCAAGACGTTGGCAGTGAGAAAATTTTACACAAAAAAAGCTAAAGAAATGCTTTGAAAAGTATCCAAAAGTATTCAAAACAGTGTACAGAGCGTGCTGCTGCTGTCGTCATTGTCATAGCCAGAAACGGCCAACAGAGCGACTGTCTGTCAGTCTGTGTGTCCGTCAGTTAGTCACTCTTTCCGTCATTCAAGTTCTACTAGTACTACAAGCTGCTGTCGTCTGTTGCTATTGCTTTACGGCAGTGCAGCCGCACGGGCAATGACAAAACGAACGCACAGATACGGCTACATTTCACACAGATACTAATACACACACACACATACACACACACACACGGTAGCTAAAGCGCATTTTATAAATAGTTGCTGCTGTGGATTTTAAAATGTATGAACCCCGCACAACAACAACAACAACAAGAACAACAACCGGGTGCCCGCAAGTTGCTTGTTGGGTTTTTGTAGGTGTTTTTCTTTGCTGCGCGTTGATTTTAGTGCTTTGTGTTTTGCTAAAAAACAAATAATAAATAAAAAATTTAATAAAAAATCACACACACACACAGATACACACACACACAGATACACACACACACACACAGCTAGACAGCGCGGGATCTTATGATAGTCCCAAGTGTTAGTAAGTAGATTTGTGTTTTTGCTGCGCAGCAACGGGATTGTACGGGCCGCGATCGTTTTCAATTTTCGTTGTTGTTCCTGTGATTGTTGTTGTTGTTGTTGTTAGTCGCCACCTTCTACGCGGCGAACGACGGCATTGACCGCTAGAATGCAATCAACCTAGTCCAAGGCCAAGTAGTCATCGACTACACACATAATATCTCTCTCTGTGTGTGTGTGTGTGTGTGTGTGTGTGTGTGTGTGTGTGTGTGTGTGTGTGTGTGTGAGTATCTGTGAGTTATTAGCCAGCGAACGCGTTTGCATTTGCGCGCAAGAACAACAGCAACAACTATATAACAAAAGCTAAATTTGATGCAGACAGTCGGGACGGTGCCCGACATTGGAATACCCTGTACACTTTTTTTTTATAAACACTAAATACGATAAAATGGGAACGGAAGTATCCACTTTTATATCTCCTTTCATAAGATCGATATGCCTGTAAACATTTTCCAATTGACAAGTTTTCCTATTGGGGGCAAAAATTACTTTTATACCCAAAACCCCAGTGTTCTTGGGCCAATGTCGTTAAATTTTGTAACATAGATCAAAAATACATTTATAGTTGTCTGTGGCAATTTTCAAATCAATATATTGGGGGGTGTGGCAGTAATTAAGGTAAATCGATTGTACTCACATGTATCCATATCTACATGTAGTGGAATTTTGGTGCAGTTTTTTGCAAATTTGCATATTATTGACTATAACTTTTGATGTATGTATCCGATTTCGATCATTTTTGAAACGTAGATAAACATGGCGCACATCTCTGAGAAGTTTTGAGTTGATAGAGTCAATGGAGCGGTTGTTGTAAACCGCGCAAATCTGTCACGGGGAAAGGTGGTAAGATATCGACTTGATTCGACAAACTTCATCTTACATGGGATTACGCGCATCTTTTGGAAAAATTTTGTGTCACTTGTTCTTATGGTCTCGCAGATCTATGCCCTCATACGGACAGACTAACTGACAGACGGACATGGTCCAATCGCTACCCGAGTCAATGATAAGACTTTTTGCACATGGAACTTATGCTGTGCCACGCCTTCTTCTGCCTGTTACATACATTGCACAAATCTATAATACCCTTTTACACTATTTGTAGGGTATAACAACATCGAATTAATGAAAATGTCAACGCAAAGCTAAATAATATACACTCGAAATATTATGCCAAAAACATATTCTAAGCAAAAAAGAATTTAACAATAATAAAAAACGCAGCTTGTTTTTAGCGGCGCGCCTCTCATTTTAGAGTATACATCTATATGAGAGATATTTATAAGCGCTACAATGTTGTAGGCGTTTTGTTGTCCGTTGATAAAAACAGAGCGTTTTGCTGCCAAGAAAAGCGATTATCAGCTCAGCCACCTTTAAACATGACTAATTGTTTTGTGGTCTCTGGCACAGAGTCAGAGCGACTTCCAGGAATTTCTCTTTGGTTTTTATCGAGCCTTCTTGACAGAGGTCAAATTGTGTGACCAGGCGAAAGTATTATGTGTGCATTTCTGGAAATGACTCATATTGATGACACTTCATAAGGTTTGATTGATAAGCTTGTTACATAATTGATTACCAAAAGATAGAAATCTTAGAGTTGGGAATTACACTTTTGATTGGATTTGGTCAGTTTCAGTGAAATGTTAATGATATTTAATGTTTTGGGATACGATAGAAGTTGACTTCTTTTTGGAAAGAGAACATACATGAGCAGCTACTTACGTCAGTTCTTGGAATGCTTATAAGCTGAACACTAAGTGATACTGGAACAATCAATGCATAAAACTTGAAATCTGATTTGGAGATAAAAGATGCTTGGTGTATTATGGGTTAAAGTCTGTTCTTTAGAAGGGTTTGTCTTAAGCTTAATTGTAATTTTCTTTACAAAACTGCTAATCATAAGCTTTCTTGATGGATTTTCCACGCTCTCACATATATTTCTACCAAATTGACGAAATGCTTTTTAGCTGTAAATCGGTTTGAAATCGACCGAATTAAAAAAAAAGGATAATTTTCTTTTGGCTTGAAAAGGATTTCTGGCACACCTCTGTATATTTTCTTTGTATGCCCTTGTACACTAAGTGTTCTGAGTGAATTTGAATCTATCAAATCGAAACTCGACAGAGATTTGCTGTTTTTGTTTTAAAAAGCTGATGAAAAAGAGCAGTCTTCAGCTGCATAATCTTGTAAATCTCATAAGATCAGCTATAATTGCTTATCGTTTTATTATGAGCAAATCATGCCAATATCTTGAGTTACAGCTTTGCTTCACTTTCCGTAATCGATAGAGATTATATTAGTTTAGCAGCACGTTCAGCTCGTATGGTGAGAAGGTTAAAAAATACCACCTCAGCAGGTCAAAGCGTCGTATGAGGTGACTTACCAGCAGAGATTAGGTTTTGGGACCCTCCGTGTAAAACCCCAATTCCAATGAAAGTAACGGGTTTTTATGGCCACTTAAGAAGAAGAAGAAGCAGCACGTTCTACAACTTTAGCTCTCATAGTTATTGAAGTATCTATAAGCTTACTCTTTTCTAGAAATAGTTGAAGATCAGCTGCATTTCCTTTCTAGGAAAAGCTGCTTAGCATTTTCCTCTAGTTTCTGCGATCAGTACTACAAAAGCGTGGTATGGCATTAAAAAACGGATTTAGGATTAGGTTACGATTTCATCTTAACTGCCCTTGTGGCACAAGTACTCTCAAGTGAACATAGTCGCGCGACTCTTCCAACTTTCTCCAAGAGCCCTCTCCGTCTGATCTCTTGCTATTTGTTTTTGGAAAATTAAGATTTCCACGTTATTTTATTACCATTTATGGTTTCCTCCGTTAATATTTTAAGCTTGAAGACGCTTAAGCTTAATAGCGCAGAGTTATGACAGCTTGTAGCTGCAGTTGCTTAGTGTTGTCGGGTTTACTTAGTTGAGGTAAAGACATTACCACAGGAAGGAAATAGTTATGCACCTAAAACAGACGTAAAGACTCGAAATTTTATGAGTCCATTAAAGGCAGGTAATGGTAAGAGGCTCTTTGAGCCAAAAGCTAAGCCATTTTTACTATCTATAATTGTTAGTGAAAACATAATGTTTTCGATTGAAACTCAAAGGAAACGTTTAGTTTAAGTAGTGATTAGAAGAAGAAACTTTAACTACCAACCAACCCATATATGGTTTAAGTACACATAACAGGTACCTGCAGCGTTTAGCTTTCAACTTAAATTTCGCTAAATTTCAAGTCATTTTACATTTTAACGATATACAATGCATAAAAGTAATGTCTTTTGCATTGACATTTCCTTTTACTTAGTTTGATTATCATTTACCGCAGATTTTCATAGTTTTCCTTTTGTAGAACTTAACATGTTCTAGCTTAGCTGTCAGGAATCCATTTTGCCATTTCCTTAAGCGTTTTGCTGGCTATGCAACTATTAGAATGTGTCTGAAAATTGCTGAAGCTGCAAAAATATTCACTTGCTACCAGTTGATTTATGTTTTCTTTTAATTGTGTTAGCTTTTTGCAGTGTATGCAAGCATGTAACAAACCGGAATCGGAACAGCGCCAGCGGATATGCCGCCAATGTGCCATATTTTCAAATTGATTTATGCCACATTTTGGCAAATAAATTTCAGCAGTCTTTTGTTAGCTACACTTGTTTATATGAAGTTTATAAAAAATATACCAGACGTGACGGTAACTGAGGCAACCAGAAATACAAAAAAATAAAAAAATGGCTGGCAAGTTTGGTCGTCTAGACAATCTTAAGTATCATTATGTTAATTAAAACGATTCGAGCGTGGCTCAATCTGCTCTCAGACCTGTTGTTTTGTTACACTACAAAACTCTATGCTTTCAACGGCATACTTTTAGGTGCATGAACTCGGCGACGCGACAAATGGATTTATGCGCTGTCAGTTGTAAGCCCGATTTAGACGAGTTTATCAAAGATACACGCAATTCGTGTCTGGCATTTAATTTCCCGCTCAGATACATTGATTTGCAATTTAAGTCGCTTTCAGTTGCTGCTGACTATCTAACCTTGAAGCTGGCTAATACTGCCCACATATGGCCGCTGTACAGCATACGGAAACAGCTACAAGTGGTGATAAATCTTTAGACTATGACTACGTCATACGGCATACTCACGGCGCCTCATAAAAAACTGACCACATTTAGCTGGTACATTACTCACCTGCAAAGATAGAGAGAGGTAGAAAGAAACGTTTAATTCCACAATTTACATATTAAAAACTTTAATCTTAATTAATTATATTCAAACTTATTATTATGGTTATTAGTTGCATGTGGCATATATAATGATGGCGCTTAACAAATCAATATAAAGTTTTCATTGCAATGGGAAATACTCATATTCCAGAGGCAGGCATATTACGCATACGCCGCATTGCACGCGCTACGGCTTATGTCACTCTGCGGCAAAATGCGTGCCACGCGCACACAGACACAAGCCACAAAACACGTTAGCACACACACACACACACACACACACACACACACAAATGGCCAACTGGCGAGCAGCATTACTGTAAATTACTACAAGAAAAACTCGCCTGTGACCTTTGGTTTTTCCAAGCAGCGCCGCCGTCTTGGCAGAGTCAGTGGTGCAAGGGCTTCATAAGGGGTGTGGCATGTTTTGTGTGGGTTGCAAATTGTATGCAAAACAAAATTGATTCAAAATGGCACGCAACTTATTTGGAAATACACTACAGTTTACCTGTAATCAGAAACTGCGAAGATGGTCTGCCAGATATTAGGGTTATTCAAGAATTGTAAGGCAAGTTTTTTATTTTTATTGTAGAGCAGCCCTAAATCTTTATATCTAGTTCTATGCACCACTTTGAAGCCATTAACAAAATAAACAACGTGTAATCGAAAAACTAAGCTTCTAAAAGCGCCAACTTTTGTTTAGTGTAATGCAGATCTAAAGATAGTTTTTCTTTGCGCTGCGCGAAAACAATGTAGTTTCATTGAATATTACTATGTTTTGCCTTGTCATCGACATTCGAAGACTTAATACACGCTCTCATCACAGCTGATTACGAAGATGAAAAAAAAAACGAAATAACAAGGTTTGCTGTTGTTGTTTTTTAACTTTAAATCAATTTTTACCTTACTAAAACGCAACATATACAGATGAAGCTCACATTCTGCAAACCGCAAGCATTTTATCTTTCGAATGGCATAGGTATTTGCTGAAAACATTGTTTTATTGCGAAGTAATCTGTACCACACTGAATTTTCGTTTAGCGTATTTATATATAGATTTTCAACATTCGCTTAGAATAGCCCTAAGTCTAGCACTAATAACGTGTAAATCCGCAACTTTGTTAAAGTGTATAACAGCCCATATTTTTATATCTTTTACACTTTTCTTGCTTCTTACAGAACCAACAACTTTCGTTCAGCCTCAAGTTTGGTTTAAGAAAAACGACGTCGTGCCAGCTTTGTAGCTGCTTTTTGGTGCCTTGATCACTCTTGATCTGGAATAGAGTCAACTTTCTACAAGCATAAGTTGTATGCAGTTCAAAGCACTGCTTAATCCAATTTTTCGAACATCAGTCTTTTTCACTAGTGTAGAGCAGCCTCAAAGCGTCATTTGATTGTGCGCAGCTTTATTTTTATTGTTTTTTTCGATTCTTCTAACTTTTTACAAAGCAAAAACTTTGTGTAGGGCAAAACAGGCTTTAGTTAAAGCCTCTACTCTAAGTCTCTAGTGACGCTGCTGCTTGCAAGGCGCCCAGTAAGACCGTAAAACCCCCTAACGCCTCTAGCTGATGCTGAAACATGCGCTTATGTTGGGTTTAACCTTGAAAGTTATCGATTGCTTTGACTGGCAAGAAAATTAGCGGTGCCAACTATTCGAAATATGGCTCCGTTTTGAGCGGTCTACTCATATTCGCCCGTCGCTACTCGGGAAAAGGTCTGCAATTGGCTTGACTTAATTAGAGTTGAGTAGCACGCCCCGAATCCGCTGCGATTTGGTTCAGTTTCGTATGGCTTGCAGCTATAATTAAATCATGTCCCGATTTCTGGGTACGACGTCATGCATGCGGCTCGCCGCACATTGAGCCAATGCCAAGCAGATTTTGACTCAAAGAGAGCGCTAGAGGAGCCGTTTTTGGAGCGCCTGCGCAGTTTGTAGAGCAACCGGCTTGCAGTTTGCCGCCATTTTTGTGCTCGAAACGTGCGCCGCAAAAAGAGCGCAAAATGCGCGCGAAAAACCAATGCGAAAAAGTTCGGATTGCAGCTCTGCTAAGGGATTTTGTTGTTGTTGTTGCTGGGCCATTGCCTGCGACCCAGTGAACCACTGAGCATTGACGTTGGCCGCTGCTGCTGACGTTGTTTGGGAGCCGGAAGAAGGGGTTCATTTTTGGCCAGCTTACTTGGGCCGCTGCGTTTGCAATTCGCCGCAACCCTTAAAAGTGTTGCCATATCGATTTTTTGGGAGATGCTTATGTGTGTGGGTGTTTTGACGTTGCCGTCTTTGGCGCAGCTTTTGCTGTGCTGACGTCGCCGACGCCATTTTTCATGCGCTACTTTGCTGCTGACCTTGAATACATCTGCATTTTTTTGCCGAGCAGAGCGAGCCGTGTGTGTGTGTGTGTGTGTGTCGGCATTTGTTGTGCAAGTATGAGTATTTCGCCTTGACGTTGCTTGCAATTTGCCTTTGCCGTTTTCTTGTTATTGTTCTTTATTGTTTTAGTTGTTTTCTTGCGGTTTGCAGTTTTTTCTAGTTATTTAAACTTTTGGCTTGGCTTCATGCATAACTTTTTGCAGCTGGCCCTTGTTTAGTAGCTCGTGTTTTAAATATGATTTATTTAAATGAATGCTTCTTGTTCTTGTTGTTGTTGTTGTTGGCACACCACTGGACACTTTGTTAGCGACAACTTGTTCCATGTTTAGCTTGTTGTTGCTAATGTTTCACATTTTTGCTGACATTTAATTTTGTAGCTTTTTCCGATTTGGCCGATTGCCTGCTGGCATCATAAGTATTAATTAGTTTTCGCTTTGAATGCCACAATGTGTACATATACATATATGAAAAATCATCGACAATTTTTCCAACAGTTTGTTAAACATTTCTTAGACATAAATCTAATCAAATGTTTGTACTTGAGAAATTTGTGCTAGCTGGTTTTTTGCCAGTGTTAAGAAGTTAGCCAAACTGTCCATTTTCAGCAGCTACTGTAATTGCTTTTATATATATTGCTTAGAGCTTTATCGTATAATCTTTTTGCTTTACAGTCAGCCCAAAGTTTAGTTTCCATGTACAGTCAAAGTTGTTGTCTAAAAGAGGTTGCAACAGCCACACCCCCTACCCAACTTCCCACGCACTAAAACAAGCACTTTGAACTACTTTATACAATAGGCACACACACACTCACCACACACACACACACACACACACACACACACACACACACACACTGCCCTCGCTCTGTCATCTGTTTTCAACTTGCAAATTGTTGTAGCTGCGCGTGTGTGCGCTTCGCTGCACTTGCCTTGACTTTGCCGGCATTTGAATTTTAATGCATTTTTGCTGCTTCCCGCCCACATTGCAACAGCGCTGAGCAGCGACCACCTTCGCCTGCCGCTTCTTGCTTCAGCGGCTGCAGCATATGCATAAAAATTAAGGCAGCAGCAGCAGCTAGAAATAGGCATTAAAAGTAATAGTCAGACAGACAGACGGCATAGTGGGATGGAACAGACGAGGCATAGCGTAAAATGTCAATCGGTGAGGCGTGCTGCGGCCCTGGTTCTGCTTTAATTAAGCCTGCTTGGGCCCGAGCTCTCTCAACCAAACCCGCCCCCTTTGGCCTCATTAGACGCCCACAAATGCAAATGTCAAATAGCGCCGCTGTTTTTGCTGCACTTGCCGGCGCAGTCGCTGCTGCAGCTGACGTTGACTGCGCTGCCTACGCGCGCTTGTTGCGCATCGAAAACAGAAACTTTTCCATGCCACGTGCCAGAGCTTTAGCTGAAACCTACTACCCCTCAAACCCGGCTAATACCCTATATGAGTTCATCATTGCACTTGTTTATTTATTATATGGTATTTTTTTGCTCTCACAAATATTCCACTCACATGTTGCTTATAAAACACTGAAATTGCTTAAATAATTATTTTCACAATTACATTTGAAAAATAAATACAATGAGTGAGAGGAATTTTTATGTTAGGCTAAAAGCGAAATACGCTATATTCTACTCAAAATGTAGCAATATACAATTGTCTTCCACCTCAATTTCAACGAACTTGTGTGAAATCGCTGCCAAAACTGTCTAGTAACTTTTCGTAGCAATGAAATTACTAGCCATAACAACCTGTCGTAGGGCACTTCTTCTGCCGCTCTGTAAGATCTAGCATTGAGAGCGTGCCTTTACACGTGGTGTATGCCAAACCCTTAGTACAACCCTGTGTGCTATTTAGACGGCTTTTGCAGCCGCTTTTGTTCTAATTAAAAACGAAAGCTTGCAGGATTTGCAGATATAAGAAAGTAATTGAATATGTTTCTTTTATGTAAATAGCTTTAGCAACAAATACGAACGAAACTTAAAAGCGTGATTTTACACAAGCTATGATTTTAAGTTAGCTAAAGTTTTAGCGAACAAATCAAGTTGTTAGTAAAGCGTTTTTTTTCAATAGCATGTGTATGTCGCTATATCGCTTTCGCCCAAAATTCGAAAGAAATTCATTGGATTTTGCCTAAAGAACAAAAATTTTAACTAATTGGTTTCCAATCGAAATGTAATGCCGACTTTGTATACACAAAATCTGTAAGCCTTAAATTTTAACGAAGCATTTCAAGAAGTTTGTAGAGACTCACTTGTCTAATATATTGTAGTATTAAAATTGAGTCGAAGTCTCTTTATTGAGGATACACTTGCATTTTATGACTAATTTTATGTACAACTTTAAGATATCGAACTGTGTATTTTGTATCTATATTTTTGGTCATATTCAAGAGTAGCTTAAGTCGTCATAAGTAAATGTTGAGTTATTGCGTTCTGAAGTTTTTTAGCAATAATTTCAAGCCACCATTCCTCTTTTAAAACTTGTACATTTCTTCTCTCATAAACTAAAAATGGAATGGTGACTTTTAATGACTTCTATAAAGCTCCAGAGCGCAATAACTCAGCATTTTCTTATGTCGACTTAAGCTACTCTTCTATATGACCACAGATATATAAATGCGCTACGCGGAAATTCAGTGTGGTACCGATTACTTCGCAATAACGCAATATTTTCAAGTGAAATCTATACTATAGATAAGATAAAAAGCTGGCGGTTTGCAGAATATAAGTTTCACCTACATACGTTGCGTTTTAGTCAGGTAAAAATTGATATACAGTAAAACAAAAACGTTATTTCGTGTGTTCCTTTCTCCTCTTCGTAATCAGCCGTGGTGAGAGCGTGTATGAAGTCGTCGACTGTCGACGACAAGCCGAACACTAGCAAAAATTAACACAGTTTTACTTCTCATTCGATAGGGAATTGTCGCTTCTAGAGTTAGGAAAATATTTTTTTATATCTTATATAAACATGTGTATAGATTTTCATATCAAAAGTTGTTTTGGGACTATTACTTCGAAAGCTTTAAACGAAATTCTCGTTTCTGTGGTTTTTTTGGTTTGTTTCAGTATTAAGTAATTTTTCAAAATCACAAGCTTCTTGACAAACTTATAAAGCTTGTATTGAATAACTGTAGAGCAGAACTATAACTAGGTAAATATTTGCTTGAGATGCTTACACCCGCAACTGCTGATCCCAATACAAACTAACACGCTACAGGTTTTGCGCTCTCAAAGTCTCTCTAGCTCTCAATCTGTCTCTATTGAAATTACTATATGATGTAAGCTATATACCATTAAGAGTTACGCTGACACGAGTTCTGTCACATATTCGGATATATTGCACTAGACCGACGTTGCCAGATCATCAAGCTGTCAACCTCGTGCAAGAGCAATCACATTATAATGTGCAATAAAAATATGTTATATATGGGCAACATTAGTTTGCAAGTTTTACATATTTTAGTATACATTTTCCTGGCTTTTGAATAGCTTATTAATATACAGCTACAGAAACATATACTTTGAAATGCATATTAAAAACCAAGCAAGTATATTATTAAAAGAGCATTGCAAAAGGCAAAAGCACCACACACAAACACCAAAACACAAAATTTGCAAATGAAATCACCTGGCGGAATCGGGTGAATTGCTAGAAACGACGCCGACAACGACGTCAGCGTCTGCGTCAGCGTCGGCGCAAGCGGCTTTTAATTATGGCAATGCGCCGACGCCAACAATAAATTTTGATATGCACGTATGTGTGTGTGTGTGTGTGTGTGTGTGTGTGTGTGTGTGTGTGTGAGTGTTTGTTTGCATATTCAAAGTATTCGCATTATTATTAATTAATTTTGCGCAATACGAAAATTAATTGGGCATGAAAAGTGAATCGACCGCAAATGCTCAAAGCTTTTGTCCATTGCAAATGCAGCACAAACGGAAATTGTTTATTGTAAAAAACGAGCAACAATAATAACAAAAACACTCAAAGATACTTAATTATGGGTACTGCATAAATACGATACAATAACAAGAGCAGCTGAAGCGCAAAATTTATGAGCAAATATTTTTGGAAATGTTTCACGGCATAAAATGAACGGAAATTTAAGTATGAGCTAAATAAACACATGTCCCCCTATTAGCATTGATTTATAAACAAAAAAGAAATTTATTAAATCAAAGACATAAATTAAAGCAAGCTGTGAGCAAAAGTACAGTGAACGCTCGTAAGGATGTCGTTTCGCAATACAAAATATTTATTCGAAGTCGGAATTATGAGATTTTTATAAATATAAACAAAACTGGCTTCCAAAATTGTGGCTTTTCTTAAATAAGGAAGCTACTCTGTATAACAAGATTTCAACTTTCTTGTATTTTCAAGAATTTACAGATAAAAGGAACTTGAGTTTCGAGCAAACAGCAAATCGGGATCGAATGTATATTACAAACGATTTAGAGTTCTGATAACTTTGATGCATATTCGCATGATTTCAGACAGATCCAAGTCACAAAAAACCCTGTTTCTAACGGTCTACATTTCAAAAATATAGTAGGGTGGAAACGCATTATATAGCAGACGATTTCGAATGTAGATTCCAAACGATTCAGAGTTCTGAAAACTTTGATGATGATGAAATGATTTTTAGCTGGATTCCGAAAACTTCGAAGCGTATGCGTATGATTTCAGATGATTCCCAGATACAAGTTGCTTTGATGCCAAGTTTTTTTGGACTTGCTGTATTCCAAGCGACTTTAAGTGCCGGGTCCAAACAATGTGTGAATTCAAACGCTTAAAGCAACATTTCACAATCGAAGCTCTAACGAATTCAAGTGATACAGCTTCAAAGCAGTTCCGCGAGAAAAGCATAGTTTCTAAAAGATTTCATGTCGAGTCTTAGCTGAATAATTAAGAGCTCTTCTGCTGAAATCGATAATCCAATTTCAGAGCTTAGTGTGACCATTGAGTTGCGCTTTATCAGCGTCTACTGTACTTTAGCTGTCTGACGACTCATTAATGCCAAACTGGTTAGAACCAAATTAAATGGCTTTTAAATTTGAATTCCAAACTAAAGCTGTACCAAATTAGCGCCTATTGAGTTGGCCATAAAGCATTCGATGCTTTCACAAAGAATGCAACAAAAAAAGTACTTTGAGCTTGTAATTTGCCAAAGTTTTTGCTGCCAATAATGCTGCTGCAGCGCTGTCGCCACAACTAGCGCCGCTGCCGCTGCTGCCGCTGCTGCTCTGACGCTGTACAAACGTCAGCGACAAATTGCACAAATTTTTGCATTAGTGTGCGGACACGTGCCGTCGCACCTTCGACGTCTGGCACCGCTCGGCCGTCCAAAGGCGCTCCCACAATGCCGCAGCGTGTGAAAACTGCGGCGAGTTGAACGGAAGTCAGTTTGCGCATGGCAGAGCGCAGTAGAGGAACAACGTCAGCAGCAGCAGCAGGGTGCAATGAGTGGAGGTCGCAAGAGAGTCCGGAGCCTAGGCGAGAGCAAACGAAAGCTTGATAGCGTGGCAAAGAGAGAGCGAGAGCGAGAGAGAGAGCGAGAGTGAGAGAAAGAGAGCGCGTGCTTGAATTGGCAGCGAAATGCATTTCATGGTTGTTGAGCCAAAAGTTGAAAATTGCGCAACGTTTTGCCGGCCGGCCGGCGCACGGGCCTGCAACAGTGTGTGCCAACAATGTATGTGTGCATGTGTGTGTGTGTGTGTGTGTGTGTGTGTGTGTGTGTGTGTGTAACCTACAAAAACTGTGACACAGATGCATTGGCAAAGCGCCACGCGTATACATACACGAAAAAGTACAGCCACGACAACAGTTGCATTGGTAACAGCCGCCATTTTGTGTGAAAAGTGAAACTGGGCCAACCCTAGCGGCAACCCAGCTGCTCTTTTACAGCGCCCTCTCTGCCATCCGCACGCATTACTTTAGTCAGTAGTTTAATGGTACAGTTGTGTGATTCTGTGCACTTTAATGCCAAGTCAGCCATTTTGTTAAAGTTTATAGTAGCATGTTTCGTTGCAACAAATGAAATCGAAATGCAACTGCAACTTTGTTGCATTCACATTTCAATTTTGATTTCATTTGTTTGCCAGCTGCCAAAAAAATGTTTCGCAAACATTTAATGAAATTTGAATCACGACATTGGTTTGGCCCATGGCTAAGACAGCTATATACAACTCTATATATATTTGACTAACAAGATAGCTATTTAGCCGATCCGGCCATAAAAGTTATAAATGTTGCACACATACAGCTAGAGTGCTGCGATGAGTGGCATGGCGCTGCCCCGACCAAGCCGCAAATGTGTCAGCCCGTCAACGATTATTGAATATGGCCAAAAGAGGCGGCAACCGCGTTGGCCAACTAGCAAAGTGTGTCAGGCGTAATGCCAAACCAAATGCAGTAGCGCGCGTTTTGCCGCTGGCAATGACCAACAGCCAATGGCGCACAGTGGGCCAAGTTTATAACTTTTTCGTCAATAAAATGAGCGTTTAAAACTTATAGAAATAAGGCAGCATTAAAAGCATTTTAAAGAGTTATATTAGTGTTTCGATTGCAGTTCTTAACAACAACGATATTAGCACATTTGGCACTAGAAACATGAATAGACTTTACAAGCACAACAATAGTTTTGTCTTAAAGCTAAAGACTAATAGAAAACCACGTACTTCATTGACTGGTTGGATGTGTTCCTTAGAACACAACAGAATAATCGGTTAAGAGACCGTTTATTAAGTCGTCGCATGTCAACGGCAAGGCGAATACTAGTTAAATATTAAAACTTGATAGCTAAAATGAAAAAATATACTCTAAAAGTACGCTGAATGTTTTTATAAATTTGAAAATCTTTATTCATTCATTCAAATCAATTTCATTCCCTTCGAAGTAATCTTCTTCCAGCTCTCAAAACATGCCAAAAAGTCTTCAAAGCTTGCAGCTATTCACGTTGAATCTCTTCACTATATTCAAAGCAATGTCCCCGGAGCGGTCTTTCTAATTTGGTACATAGATATACGGCTAAGAATCAATATCGTGTGAGACGGGTTTTTGAAGTTTTTGCCACAAAAAGACATTCAACTTTTCTGAGGTCCAAATGATGCTGCTTGAACTGATTCAATATCGGCATTGTCTCTAATGTTTTGGTTTTCTGGACGGTTTTTCATCAGTTGACAATCATAGTCGTCCTGCGCATTTCAAGTCATCAAAACGGTTTCTGCCACCTTTGTACCACTTATAAACATGATTCTGCAACATAATCAATTTACCAAAGGTCGTCTGGCTTTTAAGAAGTAACACTAAGCGCTAAGAATTACCTAATAAGGTATCTGGTACAAAACAAACTTATAGCAATTGCTTCAAAAATGAGCTCTTTTAGCCATAATATTTGAAGCTGCCTGAACTCAAATGCTTAACCTACTTCCAACTGTACAATTTATGAACATAATAATACAATAATAAAAGCTGTAATTAACTGAAATTAAACAATTTTATGAGCTTGCTTTTCGAGAACTCATAAAATTCTGAGCTCATTGCGGAGTATATTAGATGCAAATGCTTTTACTTATAATGATACTTGTTTCGGTGTTTAGCTCATGCCGCCCACAGTGCAACAATGACAAATTTAGCGAAAAATTACAAAAAAAAGCGCACACATACAAAAAGAGAAACAAAAAGTGACTATTGTACAACAAAAATCAAACTGAATTGCAGCAAGAAACGAGGCCAAACGATGAGCGCGACGCTGAGGCGCATTTGGCTCAAGTATCCGCTGTTCCGCACCATTCCGTTTCGTTCCGTTTCCCTATCAGCGGTTTTTGTGCCATGCAATTTTTGTCACCTTGAACATGAAAATGCTGGCGGTTGTTGTAGTTGTTGCTGTGTTTGCACTTGGCACAGTTTTTTTTTGGTTTTTGCAGCAACTAGCAAATAGTTTTCCAATAAGGCGTAGCGCAACGCCTGCGACCCCGCCCACCAATACACGCCTGCAGTTTTCTCGCTGACGGAAAAATGAAAATCGCAAATTATGCGCAACGGCATTTAATTTATGTTTATTTGTTCTAAAGTCTTCGGAATGTGCCTTTTGTTTTTCTTTTTACTGCTGGCATATGGCAAATTATTTTTATTATTACATTTTCCTTTACGATGTTTTTTTATAGTAAATTTTAATACTATTTTCATTTTTATTACTTATTTGCATTGTTGCGCTTCGCTGTACGGCGGATTGTTGTTTTTGTGCGGTTGCTGTCGTTGTTATTGTTGTTGTACATACATTTCAGTCACATTTTTCTGCCTTTTGCAATTATGATAAATTTATGAGTTCATTTCTCCCAGTGCATACACCTACAAACAGACAGACAGTCACATATACGGACGCAGCTGCCGTAGCGCTTGAATGAGTTTTGTTGTTGTTGTTGTTGTCTCCGCCCGGGCTTGCCGCCCAGTAAACTGACTCTGACTGATTGTTGCGCATTGCTGCAACTTTTCCGCCAGTCTTCACCTTTCCAGTATAGACTTGTATATATATATATGTAAGGTTTTCTTTGGTTTTGTTTCAATGCCTTCGACAGTTTTATGTTCAATTTTAAACACACATAAATTTTACGCTTAGCAAATACTCAATTTAGTTTTTATGTATGGCTCGGTTTGCCGCCATTTGACTTGTCATTTGCCACCCGATAAGTCGTATCCATTACGAGTTGCATTTCAAATTGTTGTGAATTTATGCTTTTTTTTTGCTCACAAGTGTGGTAGCTTTTCAATATCTTATTAAAAGTTGCTTTAAAATCAGTCAATTTCAGAAAGTACACTATAAATGCAATGTCTGTATGGCAACCGTTTTTGTGTTGCAAATTGGTAAAGTTTTCAAAGGTGATTTGTCAATTGGATTGCTAAAGGAAAAGGCTTCATTGACGAAATTTATATGTTTGCTTGGTAAAGTTTTGCAGCATTCGTTTAAGCAACTAATGCCACACTTTTTTGTAAAGGAAAAACTTTACGGTAAAGTTATAGCCACAAGATAACTGTTAAATACAATGGATACACGACTAAAGCGCGACTTTTATAAAAACGGACAAGTTATTAGAGTTGGACCATAGTACATACAAATGATAATACTTACATATATGCATGCAAATAGCCAAAACTTGTTAAAGCCTTTAAAAAAATATATCTTCTTGAGATATTCTTAAAAGAAACACACTTATAATATTCAAAATTGTTGCAACTTATAGAAGAGAATTGTTTTCATAAGCATTTTGATAAGCAACGTTGGAAATAATTACTCATACGCCATGTTGTACGAGCAAAAAGACGAAGACAAGTTGATAGATACATTATGTGCTAGGTTTTTAGTTCTTATGTCACTAAAGGAGTTCGAAGGTCTTATGAAAAACACAGAGGAAAACTTCAAATTTTTGTAATTTTATAGCGAATATCTGTCCATAAAGCATAAGCTTTTGGCAATTGAATGATGTTAACTTGTTAATAGAAGATTTGTACGTTGGATAGTATTAATATAAGTTGCTTAACGAAGTAAGAATTGTTAAAGATGCCTAAAATATCAGTTTATTTTATTACTTACTAATTCGGAGTTGAACATACGAAAATGCCGCTTTAACCCGATATCTCTACAAACTTCTGCGCTTCGAAGAAATCGAAAGGAATAAATAGTTTGCATTTTGCTTTTTTCTTAAGTTTTAGTAGCTCAAAATAAAGTAAGCTAAGTAGCTTCATGGACTTTTGCGCTCAAAATGTCATCCACAATGCTGCAAAAGAGCAAGAGATGTTACAAATTGTTAGACAACACTTTTCGTATTGCGATAAGAGTTGGCAAATAGGCATTTTTATCAGCTTATATCAGAGTATAAGGAGAAGAGTCTGCAAGATATCTATTGGAAAAGATATTGCGACACTCCTAAACTAAAGAAGATTTGCATATATAGCAACACTCTAGTTTAACAATTGCCATGTAGGCAGATTCGTGGAAATCTTTAGCTGTAATTAAAGCTGTGTCAAGCTGTTGCATGAATCATTACTCATACGCCTTGTTGCCCAAGCAAAAAACGCCGACAAGATGATAGATACATTAAGTGCAAAAGTAATTTGCAATTGACTTTAAAAATCACACACTTAAACACCAAGATCACTCCAAGCGCTTATTAGATTGCACTTGGCCAAATGGTAAGCAACTTTTAGCGGCACAATTAACTTAATAATAACTCAATAAGGTCCAAAAGCGAGTAACAGCTAGAGAAGGGCGACAGAATATGATAAACGACAAGCACATTAAGTGAGCAAGAGAAAAATGAATGATAGATACATTTAAATCGCTTCCTAATCAAAATTCAAGGTCAACCCACATGAGTGAAATTAATACACCCAAATGCGTCGACTGCGGCAGCGGCAGCGGCAGCGCAGCAGCAGCGACAGTGACGCTGATGTAGGCAAGCGACAGCAAAGGGTGGGCAGCGCAGGCAAAGGAAAAGGCAGCCGGCGGCAGCGTCGTTGAGCTTTTTGACGTATCGCTTGAAGGTGGCTGCCAATCTTGGTGTTTGTATCTGTATCTGTGTGTGTGTGTGTTTGGCAAGTGAATGTTGTTTCAAGGTTGCTGCAAACACACAGATACTTTGACATAACACACAAGCCGCCAACGCGCTCAGTCACACAGCACTTGAGTATTGTAGGTACTACAATACAATTTATTTATTTACTTATTATTTCTTTTCTTAATGAAATTTTGCCATACTTAAAAATAAAATCACAAAGTTAAGCAATAAATAAGCATGAGGAACATATTACAAAAAGCAGCAAGAAAAACGACAAAATACAATGGTAACAGGCAATGCCAAGTGTTCTTTGATGGCCATGGCAATACACACACAGAAATACCAAATGGTAACAGGCACCTGGCCATGTGACAAAAAAACGTTGCACGGCTGCACTACACGGCGCAAAAATCATAAATTTGTTTTAAGCTAATTTAGAAGCAACCGCTAACCGAACGACTAGCAAGTGCTGCTAAAGATAGCCGAAGCGGGAAATACACTTTCGCAACTCACTGTTAACTGGAAGTTATCGCAAAGCTTTCAAAAATCGTTAAATCGTAACGTCAAAATTACTATTATCAAGCATATAAGCTTTCGATACTTTTTAGCTTCAAAAACCAGATGGTACGCTTTTGTCTGTTGCATGTGCTAAACAACCAAGTAGAGTTGCACAACTATCGATATATCAATTTTTTTCCTTTGTGTCACACTATTGATGTTTTTGTTGTTACTATCGATACTTTAAACACACGCTAAGCATCTAAGCTTAGGAATGCATTCGATATTATCGAATCTATTCGAACCGTTGGTGGTATCGTTACTTTCGTAAATTGTTCCTAAAACTATCTTATATCTATAGTTTTGCTGCTGTACAAACAAGCATAGGAATTACATTAACTTTCGATACTTTTTAGCTTTATAAACCTGTTGGTAAACCTTTGCTTACGATTGTCGATATCTTTTGGTCTGTTGTCTTCTTGATTCCGTTGCATAAGATTTCTAAACTTTTGCTCTTACAAAATTAGATAGAATGCGCAATGGTTTTTTTAACTTTGACTTCATCAATGGCACTAAAACTCCAGTATAATTTGTTCGAACAAATATTTGATACATACTCATAGCTTCAGATACATCTTTGACCTTTGAAACTATAGTTCATTTTGTGACTTTAGACACTAGTTTTACTTTTAAGCAAGTTTCAGCACTAACGGTACCCTTAGTTTCATTGTTGCTTTCGATTTTTGTTGAGCTTTTAAAGCAATTTTTAATTCATATGCATAGTCTTTGTGTTCACTGCTTCAGATATATACTTTTAAGCAAGTTTAATCACTAACGATACTTTCAGTTTCAGTGTTACATAATCAGAACCATTGTGTTTGCTGCTTTAGATACATTTTTGCGCATTGAAACTAGTTAATTTCGAGACTTTTGGCACTAGCGATACTTTTAAGCAAGTTTAATCACATTCTTTCAGTTTCAGTGTTGCTTTTGTTTCTTGTTGATTGAAAGACTCAATAGTTTTGGTCGATGAAAAGTGAGACTATGGTTCCAAAACTAAAGTGATTGTTTGCTTAAAGAGCTTTGCGTGTTGAATCTCTGTCCTAGTGATTTTGAAAAGAATTGGTTCCTACATACTTTACAAGGCAAGTCACGTCGTAAACGCATATAACCTCTATAAGTACATAGAAAGCAACAGCTCGCGGTTCGTTTTAAAAATAATTTCAATTGCCACACATAAAATTTGGCCTTTGGGCTCACAAGGCACAAGCGTTTGTCGAAAGAAGGCCAATACAATTGCAGCAGCTAAGCAAGCACACACACACACACACACACACACACACACACACACACACACACACACACACACACACACACACACACACACACCACCGTGTGGTGAGCGGGTTAAAGAATACCACCACAGCAGGTCAAAGCTTGTCGTACGAGGCGACTAACAATGACACGGGGATGTTGCTGCTCTCAGAGAGGTGCCCTTGTGGGCGGAATTCCTTGATCCCTTTCTAGAGCAGTTGAAGCAGCTCGTAACCGCCGACAGTAGGCCAGGTATCCCCCGGACAGGCGTGGCACACCCGTGTGACGCCTATCTAATACGAGAAGGCGACTAGGACAGAGCCCAGTAATGTCCTAGGGAGAGAATACTGGATATTAATATTATGAATTGACGACCCCAGGGCTGACGGCTAACAGTATTCTAGCACTTTAGTAAGCGGAGTGAAATCTAGCCGAAATGGCTGCTAGGTTAATGCTGTTGCCGCCCCCGTCCCGATAAAACCTAGCAAGTCTCTAAAAACGCTCCTTTGTTCGTCGCCATTTAGTTGGCCGTACAGGCTCAGATGCCACATACCTGACTAGCGCGGATCTGGCACTGTACACCCAACCCCATAAGGGTGGGTGTCAACCCTTGCATGGCCTCACTGCTTGCATAGACAACCATGGGATTTTTAAAACGCGACTGTACAACGGACAAGGACAACGATTTACGAGTTTGGGACCCAATTAAACATGAATTCTGAATCTACCCCCCAAACGATAGGAGAGAGCGCCACGAACCCTTCACAGGAGGAATGCGCTGCTTTCTCGAGGAGTAATCGAATGGCGAGATCACCAGACGGTGGTGCTGTAGCCATAACACAGGAGTTGAGGGCGAAATCGAGCCAACCAGAAAAAAATCTTGGCAGCCCATCTCTTTGCCAGCTAGGAGAGGAAATTGCCAAGCTCGTGGAAATGCTCGAGGATGGCAAAAGACGGTCCATCCACCAACCAATGAGGGATTCTATCGAAACCATCAAGGCGCTGTATGAGCTGGTGGCAATCCAGCTACATGATAATAAAGCCAAGGAGGTGATAAGAACGCACCAGTCCTCTCAGACCTCGCCACTGTTCCGCACGCTAGTGGACGTAAAGAGGAAGCAAGGGCCAGCAGCACGGACGCCCAAGACAAAAAGAGGCAAAGGTCCAGGCGGCGAGAGCCAGCGAAGTCTCGAATCATCACCAGTGGTAGCAGAGGCAGGCTTCACAGGAGACGCCAAGCCTAGGAAGAAGTGAGAAATGGACTGAGGTGGTGAAGAAAGGACGTAATGCTCCAAGTACGAAGAACAGGAAAAGAGCTGCCCAAAAGGAAAAGGCTAGACCGGATGCGATTCTGATCACTGCAAAAGGAGAGGCAAGTTATGCGGATCTACTTAGGCAGGTCAAGTCAGACGAAAGACTGAACGAGCTGGGAAAGGCAGTGACCAAAGTGAGAAGAACCCAGAGAGGAGAACTTCTGCTGGAGCTAGACAAGTCTGGCGACGCTACGGCTGGGTTTCAAACTCTTATGGTTGAGTCACTTGGAGACCAAGCGGAAGTGCGATCGCTTTCACACCGCATCACTATCGAGTGCAAAGATCTAGAGGAGTCAACGACATGCGAGGATATCTGCACTGCTATAAAGGAGCAGTTACAAGTAGCGGAAGTAGCACCGTCTGATGTCAGGCTTAGAAGATCGTACGGTCACACGCAGATAGCCGCAATACGGCTTCCTGCAGAAATCGCCCAAAAAAAGCCTTGAGAGTGGGATGCCTTAGAGTAGGATGGGTAAACACCCGACTTCGGGTGAGGACATCGCTCATAAGATGTTTCCGCTGTCTGGAGTTTGGCCACCAGGCAAGGAATTGTAAGAGCGAGACGGACCGCTCAAATCTTTGCAGGCGCTGTGGAACGAAGGACCACCTGGCAAGGGACTGCAAGGAGGATCCCATGTGCATGTTTTGTAAAGGTACAAACACGGACGCAAGACACATTGCTGGAAGTAGCAGGTGCCCCATCTTTAAGAGAGCACTGGGTAACCAAACATGAAGATTACCCAGGTAAATCTTAACCACTGCGAGGCGGCACAGGACCTGCTGATGCAGGCAGTGAGGGAGAGAAGGCCCGACGTGTGCCTAATTTGCGAACCGTTCAAGCTTATAAGAGGGAATGGTTGGATAACCAGCAGAAACCGAAAGGCAGCTATTTGGTCCTGCACATCTCCGATCTACGAGGCAAATACAAATAATGATGGCTTCGTAAGAGCAAAGATTGGAGGCCGTAACGTTTTATAGCTGTTACGCACCTCCAAGCTGGCAACTGAACGAGTTCAAGGAAATGCTAGAGGAATTAGTGACAGACGCGAGGGATAGAGCTCCGCTGGTTATCGCAGGAGACTTCAACGCATGGGCAGTGGAGTGGGGCAGCCGCGAAACAAACGCCAGAGGCTCATGCTTGCTGGAAACATTGTTGGTACTGGATGTTAGCCTCGCAAACGACGGTGAAAAGCTCACGTTTCGAAAGGCAGGTAAAGGGTCAATTATTGACCTTACCTTATTAAGCAGCTCCCTACACAGAACAACTAGATGGAGAGTTAGTGAGGAGTTCACCTTTAGTGATCATCAGGCCATCCACTTCGATTTCCACACCCGAAGAAAGCAACAAAGGCCAAGGACAACAGGACCAAAGTGGAAGGATAGTTGCTTCGATGAAGAAACGTTTAAGGATACGTTGGATCTAGTCGAGGAAACACAGGGATCGACTGAACTGGCCACCAAGCAGTTAATGCATAATATTGTAAAGGCATGTGCGATGCTTTGATGCCAAAGAGAAAACCGTGCAAACGCGGGGCACCGTGCTACTGGTGGACCGAGGAAATCAGCCAGCTGAGACGTTCCTGCCTTCGGTGTAGTAGACGCTCTCAACGATCGAGAGGACGCCCTGACTTCTACGATAGACTCGAAGACTATCGAAGGGCAAGGAAAGCACTGAAAGTGGCCATAAAGAGTAGCAAGGCGAACTGCTTTAAGAGGATTTGCGAAGAAGCAGACGTTAACCCGTGGGGTACAGCGTACAAGGTGGTCACAAAAAAGATGATGGGTCAATCAACAGCGAGAGTCACATGCCCAGCGGCACTCCGCAAAATAGTGGAGACCCTGTTCCCACGGCATCCCCTGCTGGAGGTGATCAATATTTCGATCGGAACGGACGTGATAGATCCCGTGACCCTGGAGGAAGTAACAGAAGCATGTGCACGAATAGGAGACAGGAAAGCGCCGGGTCTGGATGGCATCCCAAATAAAGCCCTCAAGCTTGCTATTGCTAACAAAACGGAAAAAAGCTTCGCAAGGATCTTTACGCGATGCCTACAGGATGGAGTATTTCCAAAGCCATGGAAGGAGCAACGCCTGATATTATTACCAAAAGGAGGCAAGCCGGCCGATGATCCGTCTGGGTACAGACCAATCTGCCTTCTCGATACGGTGGGAAAAGTTCTGGAGAGAATAATATATAGCAGGCTACTGACTGCGGTAGAGTCCAAGGGTGCGCTATCTGAGTCCCAATACGGATTCCGGAGGGCAAGATCTACGATAGACGCAATTAAAGAAGTGGTGGACACCGCATCGAAGGCTATTGAGGGAAAACGCTGGAGATGGGGCGATAAAAAGTACTGTGCGGTGATCACACTGGATGTACGCAACGCCTTTAATTCAGTTAGATGGCAACTAATTCAGAGGGCTCTTTGCCGTGTAGAAATGCCACCGTACCTGTTGAGGATAATCTCGAGCTATCTCTCAGATAGAGTGCTCGTCTACGAAACTGACGACGGCCCCAAGCGCTACAAAGTAACAGCAGGAGTCCCACAGGGGTCAGTACTGGGACCTCTTCTGTGGAACGTAGCATACGACGAGGTTCTAAGACTTTCTCTTCCTCAAGGATGCAAGCTTATCGGATTTGCGGATGACCTGGCATTAGTAGTGGTTGCCAAACACGTCACAGAGGTAGAGTTGGCTGCTAATGCCTCAATTGCAACAATAGGGGATTGGCTCAAGAGCGCTGGCCTTGAGCTAGCTGGCCACAAAACAGAAGCAGTGCTTATTACAAGCAGGAAGAAAATGGAGTGGATGACCATCAAAGTGGGCAGCGCGTCCATAAGGTCAAAACCGAGTATACGGTACCTGGGAGTCATGTTGGACAATAGGCTCAACTTCCGGCCACACGTGGAATACGCCAGCAAGAAGGCATCAATTACGCAGGCGGCTCTCGCTAGAATGCTACCCAACATAGGAGGACCTAGAACGGGTAGACGTCTGCTTCTCTGCAGAGTCGTAGCCTCCGTTCTGCTATATGCGGCACCGGTATGGGCTGCAGCACTCAGCACGCAGGAGTTGCCGGAGGAAGCTCTCAGTCCCATACCGACTCAGCGCTCTGCGGGTGGTTTCAGGATTCAGGACATTGTCAGATGACGCTGCGCTGGTCCTAGCGACAATGATACCGGTGGATATTCTGGCAAAGGAAATGGAGGCAATCTATGTCAGGCGGACATCTACAAGCGACATAATAGATCTGGCAGAAATCCGGAGGACGGCACGAGAGGCATCATTGTCCAGTTGGCAGGTCAGATGGGACACGTCAACTAAAGGGAGATGGACGCACAGGCTTATCCCGAATCTAACGGAGTGGATAAAGAGAGGGGCAGGACGTATGAACTACCACCTGACCCAGTTCATGACAAATCACGGCGGGTATAGGGAATATTTGTTCAGGTTCAAGCATGAGCGAACCCCCCTATGCCCGAGCTGCCACGACTGTAATGAGAATGCGGAGCATGTCATGTATCACTGCCCAAGATACAGGAATTTAGCGGGCATACTTCCTCCCCCGGAGGAGCTAACCGGGTACATGCTAAAAAGTGAGGATATAACTGGCTAAGGATCAGCCAGGTGATTATCCACATACAAGGCGATTTGCGACGGTGCGAGAGAGAACGTCGTGAAGAGGAACGGATAAGGGAGTCATAATAGAGAAGGGAAAAGGACGGAAGAGACAGCTCATCTAGGCATCCAGAAGGATCTGAGAGATGCAAAAGAGAGCTAAGATGTGTGTGCCTATAATAGGCAACCCTCCCCTGCGAAGTAATACTTAGCGGTCCTCCCGCGGGGAGTGGTGGTGTAAAGGGGTGTCTTTAGTACGTAGGCATTGTCGTTGGATTACGGCATGAATCGTGCATGCTGGTGGTACGGACCATCAGTATCTTTTGAAGATTTTCATCCCTCCATGGCGTTATCCATGGTTACTTATGTAAAAAAAAAAAAAAAACACCACACACACACACACACACACACACACACACACACACACACACACACACACACACACACATACACTCAGAGTTTGGCGTCACACACACACACACACACACACACACGTGTGCCGCGCCACATTGGCTGGCGAGTTGCTTGCTTGTCTATTTGTTGTTGTTTCTAACTGTCAAAAGCGCACTAAACAAACCGCAGCGCAGCGTTTAGAACCCCTGCTGACCACCCGAACCTCCCCGGTCATTGGTCGGCATTACGCCAATGTCGGAACTTTGCACACGCCGCTCTGTCTGCTTTGTATTGTACTATAATTTGTATTTGTTTTTGTTTTTGTTTCTTTTTTGTTGCATTTGTTGTAGTTATAAAACAAATTAGTTGGAAAAAAAAACACAGAATTTGAAAATAAATTGTTATGCGAAGCGTTTGAACATGCAATTAGCTGGTCTACATTCACTTGCGGCTTGTAAGAAAATAAAAAAATACAAAACTTTTATTAATGGCAACAAAAAATAAAAAAAGCAAAAACTCAAAGCTCAAATTGCAGGCAATTGCCGGCTGTATTTAGCTTCCACTGCCAATAAGCGGCTTATGGGCTTGTCCTCTGTAATTATTGAGCGGCGATTTTATAAACTTAAGTGCAATATAATATAGTCAGTTTTGGGGGTACTTTGGAGAACGTGTCACTCACGGAACAAGTTTGGAAAACTATTCGCATAATTGACGAAACTGTCTTGTCACAGCAAAAACACTATGCAACAAAAAAAAATGCCTATGTCTAAAACTTACTTTTTCCGGTAAATATTGGGTCGCTGATTTCGAGTCCGGAAACCATTTTGGATTTTGTAGCACCGTTTTCGAATTATCGCTATTTCTAAAAATTCGGGATTTCGACAGTTTTGAAGTCAGTAGATCTCATGTATCTTGGGAACCTTCCTACCGATCGATATAATTTGTAAATGGTTTCCGGATTCGAAATCAGCGACCAAATATTTAAAGCAAAAGATATGTTTTGGTCATAGGGTCTCATTGAGGTCAATTTGATTTCTACTATGCGTTCTCTCAAGACTTGGTAAAAGATGAACTGATTTTAGAAATAAGAAAATGAACGAAATTTGTTTGTATATGGAAAACAAAAAAAAAAATATTCTTCCTGTGGCGAAAGCTCTTCATAAAACCGTTTTGTCTCCAAATGGAGATTTTGATTTGATATTTTGAAAAATATTTTTGTGTTTCCAGCTTAAAATTGAACCATTTTGTTGATAAGATTTTATTAATCTTTTGTGTTCTTTAATACTGCAGATGGAAAACTCATAGCCCATAGCTCTGCCGTTGGCATGTTCTTTCCTTTCACGCTCATTTAAAAATTGTGACGTATTATTTGGTTAAAACTTTTCGTGGAACTTTGTCGTTCGACATCAATTTATTGCCTTGACAAAGTTTTGCTTTCATCTTTCGGCTGGCGCTGCTCATAAGCATTTATGCCAAGGCATCGGCACTGGCGTTCAGTGCCACGCCCCCTTCGCCCTCCCCTGGTGCACTTAATATGCACAGTTGTGCATTGCATTGGCGTCCAAATTGATGGCAGAAATTTAACAACACATTGTGTGGTTGGCCGCACTGTCGTTGTAATTGCAGTGGCAATTGCCATTTGATGGCAGCCTTGCAATTGTAGCCTTGATTAAAGGCTAGTGCCAAGTGCTGAGCCAGCTATAGTAGACGACCGTCCGTGCGATTGTCGTGCCTTCCACCTCGGCACACACCCACAGCGCGTGGTTGAGTTGTGTTGGATAAATGCACATAAATCTGCATTTAAAATAAATTTTTTTTGGTTTTTATTTTTTTTTGCCGCTGCCACACATTTATTATAATAATAATCATACAAAACAAAGCCAAAGCAAACATGGCGTATGAGTAATTTTCATTACATGCCGCGGTTGAGTAATGAAGGTTAATCATACGCCATGTGTTGCCTGACAGTCTAACAGACAGGCCAGCACTTTGCGGTTTTAGTGCAGTGCAACCCTGGCAGACAGCAAGCCGCGACACGGCCGCCAATGAGCACGAGCACGAGCACAGCAATGAAAAGGGCACACATTTAACGGTGCGTATGAGTAATGTGCGCATTACGTATACGCCACGTGGCCAAAGCCACTGTAAGGCATTAGCATTTTTCGCCAAAGCTGCCGCTTTGTCTTGCCTTTTGTTGTCACTGGGTTGTTGTTGCAGCACATCATACACAGTGGCAGCGGCAGCGGCAGTATTGCCAATCGACAATAATTGCACACAATTAGCCATTAATTGCATTCATACGCTGCAGTTTTTCCATTTCGTTTATAGATGCACAAATGCTTTTGCTCCCAATGACGCTGAGATCATTTTGTGGTTAAAGTGCGCACCCCGTGCCCCTTGATTGTTACGCTCCGATCAAACTATTCAGCTGTCATTCTGTGCATCAATTTTGCTTATTGTTTGGTTTTGTTTCGCATCTGAGCGATTCAAGATTATGCGGAAACGTTGCATATGTCTTGCAACCCGCATCCCAGCCTCATTCAGGCATGCAATTAGCTGTGTCACGCCTTGTCGGTCGCAAATAAACTTGGCATTGTTGCGCTTATGTATGCGCCGATAACAATCGTAAAACCAGCTTTATGGCTAATATGCGCCAAAAATGAAAATTCCTTTTATAAACATAACTTTGTTATTTTACGTACAGCTGCGTCAAAAGTGCATTGAGCGGGGCGTGAGCTGACAGCAACTGTTTGTGCAACATTTGCAACAAGTGAAAGTAAAAGGAAAGGAACCAGGCAAAGTAGCTGCACTTACGTTATGACGAATATCGTTAAACAAAAACAATCACATTAAAGAGAAAGCTTAAGGTTTTGAAAACATGACTCATCAAAGTCAGTTGCAATCATAGTTATTTCTGAACTCTACTGGCTTTTCTTCTTGTGTAGCCACTCTGTCAAGTTGTTGCTGTTTGCCGGCTGTCTAGTGTTAAAGTATGGCATGCCATTATGTAAATACAGAACAAAAACCACTATGAAAATCTAATCAGACTTTCAAGGCTAGCAACAACAAACGTCGACGTTGTAGTTACTAGTTGGGTTTGTTTGCCGTTAAGAGCCCTTAAAAGCGTCAAGCAGCAATAACTAACTAGTCGTACATATAGACAAATATGGCTAAGAACAGACTAGACACTAGACATTGTCGCTTGACAATCAGCAAACGAAGTTTCATTTGAATGTCTAGAGGAATATTTCTTTTGAATTTTTTTCAGAGAACTAACAGAGCATTGCGTAAGCTTAAAGTTCAGCATTATTAATTAAAGCGAAGAGTCGCCAGTGGAGTTGACTGACAAATGAGCGGCGGGTGTGACGGAAGCGGGCAAGGCCTGCCGGAGTAGGGTAGGGCAAGGCAAGGTTATTGATTTGTGTGATGCTTAAAATAAGACGGAAAATACCATTTGAGCGTCACAAGCTTAAGATACTCTTGATAAGATCGGTTTTATCACAAATGTCTGATAAAAGGTTATATTTTGCAAGAATGATTCGGATTCGAAATCAAATATCGGAAAAGGTATGCTTTAGGTCTTGGGCCTTTCATTGAGTTCAAATTTGTTGTAGTGTTAGTATAAGGTTTTGTTTGGATTTGCTTGCAGTCCGTTTGAAAGGGAATTTGAATGATTTTCATTAACTTTACTATAAGCATGATAACGATCAAAAGCGATTTTGGTGAAATTGTTAACATAGTTAAAGCTTCTTATACGATTTGGTTTGCCATCTCAAGAAAACATAAACATTCAAGCTTTTGAGCCAGTTATCACGGTTTTAAGGCTTCTTGCTGACAACTTCAACTTTCTATCTATTCTTATAAAACGTGTAATAACATGTATAATTTTGAACATTTGTATACACTTTTCATTAAGTGTCTGAGAAACAGAATTGGTTTCTGTTTTAAAAACAAGAATAGGTGCGGCTGCATGAACAATTCAAGTGCGGAAAACTATGTTTTTTCAAAAAATTTTTAATAAGTTTCGAGCACAGCCATTTTTGCATAAAAAAAAGTGAACCAGTTCAGCTGCAAGATAGATTGCGAGTTCAGACCAACTCTGAATGCAAACGATTTTTGTCTTAGTGTCGAGCTCAGAAACCGAAGAAGAACTAGCTTGCTGTTAAGGTTATGGAAAATGTCTAAAAAACTGCTAAGGCACAATTACAGAAGTAAGTAAAACAAAACGACCTACAAAACAGATGAAAAAAAACTGATAAAATCGTATCACACTCGACAAAACAATCAATATTGCCAGCTAAAGGGTACAGAGCTAAAACAAACAGCCGAAGAAAAGCGTATCTATGCGTGTGGCCCAACGTGTGCCTCTCTATGTGCCTTTTTCTATGTATGTGTACAGTTAACGAGCTGTTAATGTTGCCCTTTTCTGTATATGATTGATGCGTTTGCTGCCGAAGGGCAAAGCAGCCCACAAAACGTTTTCGACATTTATTTGATTTTGTTTTTGTTGAGTTGTCGTTTTTGCTTTTTTTTGGCCTTTAGGTTGCCTTTTTTTCCTTTGCTCATTTAGTTTCATAGCGCAGCTTGTACCACAGTGCGTATGAGTAATGATCATTACGTTGGTCATAAGTTGTGTGTGCTTATGCCAAAAATAAGATGAAAGCTGCCAGCCAGCCACATAATTCGACGTAAAGACCGCCAGCCAGCACCTTAGCCAAGACAACATTTAATTATAGCAATTAATCTATTTACACAAAGTTGCAAAATTGCAATTAAAAGGCGAAAAAAGAAAAACAAAAACAACTTTTAAATGCGGCCAACATAATACGCTCCAATTGCAGCATCAGCGTATGCAAATTCTTTGGCAAACAATATTAGAAACAAAAATCAAAACGATTAACAATTTGATGGCCCACTAACCTTCTTTTTGCGTTCCTCCTTGAAGTCAATGACAATGCCCTCATCCGAGGTGGATACCGATGTTGTGCGTATGCGCGCATTGGCCGAGGAGTCGTCATGCGGCGACAGTATGATATGGCCCTGCAGTACATGTCCATCGTCGCTCAGCGGCGGCGAAGCGGAGCCAGAACTCCAGGAGGCCGATGAGCTGGAGCCCGGACTGGAGCCCAACCATTTGTCGGTCACTGTAGGCAGGGAAGATAGCGAAGAAAAGCAATTAATATTGCAGTTAAGTTTAGCAGTACATATGAGGGTAAGTTGCTGCTAACTATTTAACTTTAAGCTAAATCTAACTTATATTCAGATTCTGACTTTTCTCCTTCTTTTAATGCAAATACAAAAAAAAAAAACAATCTTGCAAAATGCACACATAGCTAAGGTCTTAATTTGGTATTTCTGAAATTCTATGCATAAAGCAAGTTTGCAAAGTGCTATTTTTGCAGCAATATCACTTCTTAGATATTGAGAAGGTTGACAGCAAAGGCTAGTTCCAGTATCAAGTCAAACTTTTTCTATATTTCCTTATTTTTGGCTCACTCTCCTTCTCTCACTCTTTTCACTACTTTTAATTTGATCATGAAAAGTTAAATTCATTGTAAACTTTGCGCTAAACTTCGTACCAAAACTATATGATCCATAATTAGCAATTGCAATGCAGTCGTATGTTTGCAGATTGTTTTGAGTGGCTTATTCTAGTATTTTTTGTGCTATGTTGCAAAGTAAACAAAAACTAAAATTCAAAACTAGTATTTTTATAGTATTTTTGTAGCATAGTTTGAGCAAATTTACAAGCTTTGCAACATATTTGTTGTGTACAATCGAAAAATACCAAAACTGTTTACTTAGTATTTTGTGGTATTTTTGTAGTATTTTTCCAATTTTGAAAAATTTAAGATCTCTTAACAGCTGTCCTAATTAAATTGAACTTGTTTTCATATGATTAAGATAGTCGCATCTTAACTCTTAACAGCTGTCCTGAAGTTTTGTCTATGTTATTGCAATTCAAACTTTTATATTTCAACGAATTTGTTTGTTTGCTTGTGCTTTAGTTTAGCACCTGAAGGTAAGTTCTATATCAGGATGTAATACGCTAATGTGCTGCACAAAATCCATCTTAAAAGAATTGCATTTTTCAATGATCAAATTGTTTCGAAGTTTCGAGCGAAAAAGCTTATACAATACATAAAAGAATGTTATTCTGATGGAGTCTTCCAGAAAAGCTTGGTATCCAACGCGTTAAACACCTCTCACAATGAAAGATGTTATGAAGCACCAGGAAGAGTTTTCTACATTAGGCCGTAACCCGTTAACGGCTAGTTATGCCCATTCAAGGAGAAGAAGAAGATACTAATACTGAGACCACTCTTAACTTTTACGTGTCTCTTATGCAAGGAGTGGTAAATCAGACTAAGACTAACGCAACGCAGCGTTAGTCGAAAAACCCCTTAGCATTATCAGCTAACTTGTTTTATCTTTCAAAGATCATAAATTGCTTTGAGTACTATAAAGTGAAAAGTTGAGAGTTTCCGGAAGCGCAACTAGTTTGCTGTTATCACTACCTTCAATGCTTCTGTTTTTTCGTCTATTTTGGTTACTAAGGCAGTCACTTAAACTCTTCATTTATAATCATCATCTTGAAATCTTTCTGTAATTATCTTCGATACATCGTGGGCTATAACAGTTTGCTTTCATCTCAACAGTTTTGCATAACTTCGCCAACTTGCCCCTTCTGAAAGCGGTACTTACTATATATGTATCTGCGCCCCCTTGGATTTTACTACTTATGTTTGTTATCATACTTACCGCCATGTGGCGAGTTGTGTAGATTCATTAAAATTAACGCGGCGTTGCAAGCATTCATCTCGCCCTCCTCGCCCTGATCGCTGCTGCAATCGTGTATATCGCTGGGCGGACGTTTGCGTGAGCTGAAACGAGAAAGATAGAGATATGCATACAAATTAGTTGTGAGTTTTTGAATTTGAATTTAACTGAAATTGTTAGCATTGGCACAGTTTGGCAGAAAATGCGTTAATTGCACGCCCACCCAGTTTAGAGCGCAGATCAAAGCTGCCGCCAAACAACAATATCATTATCAAGCTAATCATCATTATCATCAGCGTTGTTGCACAACAATGTTGCAAATGTGTTTGTTTTTTTTTGCGATAATCGCGCGGCATTTCAATGAAAAACAAGCGCAAAACTATTTTTCCATTTAACTAATTTGTATCTGAGTTGTTTTGTTCATTCATCATTAATTGGCAGCTTTGGCCTTACATTTTCGGGCTTTGCTTGTTTTTCGAAAATATGTGCGAAAAAATGCACTTGTGTAATATTTATTTTTGAAATTTATTATAACCGCCATTGTTTCAATACAAATTTTACTGACCTTACGCAACTTTTTTGCCTGTTTGGCTTTTGTTATTTTGTGATTATTACTTTTTGTCTGTTAGTTTTTTGAGTCATGCCAAAGAATGCCGCGTCGCGTTGACGACATCTTGAAGTTCACCTTGGACTAACCTTGGCGGGCACAGCAACAACAACAACTACAACAAAAGCTTTCTGCAGCTTTTGCTTTATGAACAGCATTTTTACGCTTAAATAACTTTGACAAAGCAACGCCAAACTGCTAACTGTTAACTGCCACAAAGGCAACGCGCATAAGAATGCAGCAGATGAACACAAAGGCAACAAGCGACAGAGAAGCGCTAAGTTTCATTAAGTCGCCAGTTGGATGCTCTGCAAATGCCAACAAGTGAGTGGAAGCGATACATAAGTTATTTGAAATTGGAGCTGGAAAATGTTTCCGAATTTTTCGAACTTGTACAGATTTTGTGTATATTATACATTTTTTGGTTTTAGCACATATTTTATGTTTTAATTGAATGTTATTTTAAATTTGCAGCTTGAAAATGCTTTCCGAATTTTTCGGACCTATAAAAATTTGTATATTTTTAATTTTTTTTTGGTTTTAGCACTCGTTTTAAGTTTTTATTGAATGCACTTCGGAATTTGGAGATGGAATTTTTTTTCCGAATTTTTCGGATACTTGTAGTTTTTCGTAGCTTACAAATTTTTGGGTTTTAGCACTCAATTTAAGTTTTAATAGAATGTAAAACATCATAAAAGTCTAACTGGCTAAAAATGTTTCTTGTTTCTCGATCGATTTTTTTTTTTTTCAAATATGAGAAGATTTTCAAAAATTAATGCTTTTTTTTGAGTTGTTAAAAATGTACATAATTAAAATTTGGTGGAAAAGCGCTAAAAATCATTTTAAGGAAGTTGTTCTTGAAAATTGAACACACATTTTTTAAGTACAGAATTAAGGAAACGGCATAACGCAAAACAGCAGAGGAAACTCCGAATCTAGTGCTTCTGACTCTGTTTCTGCTTCATTAAAGCAACAATAAAATCAATCAACATTTTCCAACGTCTATTTTGAGAATCAGTACAATAATTGTAAGAAATATAATACTTTTTTATTTAAGAGATATGTGTCCACTCTAAGGTGTTACAAACGGTAGAACAATTCTGTGCTACTCGACACTAAGCAAAGGGTATCGAAAGCAGCTAAATAAGGAGCTGGAGCGTTATGTCGCCGTCAATGGCAACAGACGCGACGCGTCGCTGCGTGAATAGCGGCGCGGAGTAAGCGGGCGGCGTATCATAAATTCAAAACATTTCAAACGGAAAAACTGATTTGAAAGAATATGCGAGGTGGGGGGGCTGGGAGCCCATATACATAATATAGCCACAATGCGAACAATTGAGACGTCGCCATTGCCAGTGCTGGTGCTGGGGTCAAGTGGTGAGAACCACTCTAAGCAGTATTGACCAAAAGCGTGCTGGGATTAAGATTTGCCAAAAAACTTGAGTTCCGTCTGAACTGCTGTCAATAAACTGTCTCAATTGAATCTTATTCGTCTATTGAAAACTTAAGAGCGTACAAAAGCTTTTAGCGCCGCTTTCATTCGAATCAATTACAGGTAGATAAGACGTTGCGATAGCTTGCATAAGATAGTACAGAAACTAATCAGTGCTCAAATCAAGCATTCACTTAACAGCCAGCTGATTGCTGCTGCCACATCTGCCCCAAAACTGAAGCTGAACTTGTACGCCTTTTGTGTGGCCAAAAGAATGGCACAGAATGCCATAAAGTCTGCCTGACGGCAGTGTTGCACTTCACTTGGGGGCTAAGAACAGCTGCCATAAAATTTTATTACCTAGCTACCAGCTTTTGGTTTTGGCCAAAGCGCAACAGCGCCTTTGCTCGTAGTACTCTAATGTCTTGGCTGCCACATAAAGTAGCGAAGGCACACACACAGCACAGACATGCACACAAAGGAAGCGGCAGCAGCGCACGCGCTTTTCCAAATGGCCAAATGGGCATTGTGGTCGGTTGGTCTGACTTGGTCGGTTGGTCGGTTAAGTATTATGGCTAAGCGGCTAGTTGGCACCTTCTAGCGGGTTAATGGCGTTGCTCTACGTTGCGCGGCCCAATTAAATTTACTAAACTTGACGATAAATTTTTGCCGCTCGGCTTGCAACGGCCTCTTGTAATCGCATAAAAGTAAATTTGCGCATAAATCGACTTTTGAAATCTCTGCATTAACTGCAGTTGCATACAGTGAGCTTGTTGCTGTTGCAGTTGCAGCGGGCAGTTAATGTTGCGCCGGCCGGCAATAAATTGCGGGGCAAACGACGCGTGCCGTGCGAGGGGTAAATATCACGATGTGGCTATTTTGTGCGCACAATCGGTACCGTTAGGTTCACATTGGCAACACCAGCAACAACAACAATGAGTGCGGCTCGACCATGCCCCACTAAGCGGCCGGGGCAGCCTTTCCGCACCATTGCGCAGCATTTGCAACGTTTGCGTTTCAGCTGCCGCAACTTTAATAAACTGCATATGCTTGTTGTTGGAAAATTGCTGGAAAATGCTCAGTCTAAGGCCGCATGCGCTGCGTGGCAGCACGTAAATTGCAGCAGACTCAGGCAGTTGCAGTTGCAGCGGCAGCAGCAGCAGCAGCAACAGCAGCCTCGGCGCGTGATTGAAATGCGATATATTCGCGCCGATTTTGCCAGAGCCTGGGAAATGCGGCGTGATTTTCACTGCTGCTGCTGTTGTTTTTCTTGTTGTTGTTGTTGTTGTTGAAAATTAAGCCAACGGCCAGTGGAGTGGCAGTATAGCCGAGTCACTGGCAGCAACTTTGGCCCGTTTGTTGTTTTGCTGGCAATTATTTGCTTACGTTGCGCGCCACATTTCGCGCTGCCAAGCGGCGTGTTGCATGCAGCGCAGCCAGCACAAAAAGGTGTTGAAAGCAAAATTACATTGCAATGTGCAGCGCATAAAAAAGCGGCACAAGACGTTGATGAGGAACGCGACTAGGAAGTTGCTAGCAGGCAGCGGGCGGCATGTTAGCCATGTTTCATAAAGCTGCAAGATGCAATATGATAGCCCACACTATATACATATATACTACATAGGTATACGCTGTGGCAGCTGCAGCTACAGCTTCGAGGGTTGGCACTGGGTTCAAACGTCTGTCTGTCTATCTATTCGTTTGCATGTGGCACAAAAATTAGTTGCATCTTTCGTTGGCGGGCAACAAACACCGAAGCAATTTGTAGCTGCAAGTTTTGGCTGTGCTTTCAAATCGTTGCAAACATTTCTTTGATTTTGATTGAGTTGCACTCATTTTGTGTCCAATTTATGTTTAAAGCCAGCTAAACGCAATTAAACCACAAATTGAGTTTATTGAATTGCCCACGTGCGCTGGGCGTGCAACGCTACGTATGCGCAATTTGCTTTGACTATAACCGTAATTTGTGTCTCCGCTCGAGGGCTCTGCTGCTAGCAGCAGCTGGTCAAATACTAAACAATAAGCTAAAAGCAATTGCTTGCAACTTTCACCAAATCAGTTGCAAATTACTGCAAAGAGGACTCTATTTGTCTGTGGCATGAAATATGAAAGAAATTGCCATAATTGACAGGCTGTAATAAAGGTAAACTTGGACTAGAATTAGTTACGAACGATTCAAATTGATTTCATATTGAAGTTGCAGAGAAATTTTCAATTAAGACTTGCTCTAGGAATTAAGCTATTGAGTTTTGAATAATTGCTGGCAACAGTGGGGTGTGAAATTGTATGGCCTTTTTCCATTAAGTTGGTAGTATTTGTTGCTGGCAGAGGTATTTCGTTGCACATGGGTGTAGAGCCAGAAATCTCTTGCAACCAAAAGGCACACTAATGTGGAGTTTGATACTCCAAAGGTGTACGTCAATTCAAAGAGTTTTTGAGCATTTCTTAGACTCTGCGTACATTTTGGAAAGCAAAGCATAATGGTTTTAACATATTTCACTTTAATGCTATTAGTACAAATCTCTCGTCAATAATGAATACAATATGGAATTAATTGTTTTCGAAAGCTTAACATATTTGCATACTAAGAAAATTTAAAACCTATAAAAACTTTAGTACCAAAGTAATAAAATTCTTATTAGATTGTTTTCATGTTTGTAGCAATAAATTAGTATAATGTTTAAAAATAATACGCTAAAAAAAAGCGTCAAGTAGCAATTACTTGTAGTTGCACGTTCTATGGAAGTTCTTGCGGTGTATCTGCAACTTTTTCAGAAATCAAAAACTTTTATAAGTAACTGTGATATCTCCAGGCATGTTAAATATTCTGTGGTCAAATGGAAGAGTTTATACATTTTCACTCTCATAAACTTAAAAAAGGAATGGTGACACGAATTGCCTGCCAAAACGTTCCAGAGTACAATATTTTCTTATGACGACTTAAGCCAAACTTTCATATGAACAAAGATCCTTTATTGTTTGCCACATGAGTCTGAGCCCCAGAATTCAACTGTTCGAAGCCTTCCCTTAAATATCCCCTTAAATCTTAGTTGTGCTACATAAAGTACACCAAAACTGAGTGTACTTCCTGAGTTGTAATATTTTCTTGAACCAATGTAAGTCATAAGAGCCAAGGAGTAGCTGGGCCTGTCTGAGGCACGGTGTGCTTTCCAATGCCACAAAAGGCCTCTAACCCTATCATGGCCTTTGCAGAGCCGTCTCTTGATAGCTCGTCCGCAAATTCATTTACGGGAACGGCTGTGTGACCCGGGACCCATCTTTGTGGGAGTTCCAATTTCAAGAATTTTGTTTGGAGTTTATTCTACATAGTTCCTGCAACCGCATTTATGGCGGACTGACTATCTGATAGTATCTCTATTTCCCTATTGTGGTATTTTCTGCTTAAATTGGCTGACAGGCGAGTCCGCCAGTCTTGTGCTTTTATTCGTCAATGACCCATCCGTATATATATATAGAAAATCCAAAACGGATTTCGAATTCGAAATTGACGAACCCAAGGTAATTCTTAGCCAAAAGCCTTTCATTGGGTTCAAATTTGTTGCATAGTGTTAGCAATACTCAAAATTATACAATTTCTAAGCCAAATCAAGCAATAACTGTGTAGAGGGGTCAAGTGTGCTCTTTTGATAGACAAACTCCCAACACCTGTATCTATAGGTCTTAACTAATTTGTTTTCTTACTTGTAGCTCAAAACTAGACTGTGCGACTCCTAAAACCTATTTCCGCACAGTTTAGTCTTATCAACGTAAAAGTAAGAGAAAAAACAAATTGTGAAAACAACAAAATAAGCTGTCACGCTATTGTTCAAGTACGGCTGTTCCGAACAAATAACAAGTATTCATTCTTTAAACTCTTAACTATATTTGGCATGAGATAAGAACCAAAGGTTTTTTTATTTTTTTTTATCAGAAAAAGTTAACATTTTGCGTCAATGGCGCAAACAATTTCATTGAGCACTTTTTTTTTGGTTTTTGGCGTTCGTAAGTCCAAATGTTGCTAATCAGTATGGCCGATAAGCGAACATGGAAGGCACAGTGTGACCAAAACAAAACAAACCAAACAAAAACTACAAAATGGGCACAAACAACACGAAAAACATTGGAAATAGAACAACAACAAATTGTGCTATTTGCAGCGTAAATAAGACTTGAACAGACTCAAACAACAACAACAACGAAGGCAACAAAGACACGGCTTTGCGGAAGATAGAGAAGCTACAAGTCTTGAGTGGCAAGCAGAATTGTTGCTTTTGTCTGGCCTACTTGTTGCTTATAAGGCAAATATTTATTAAAGGCAACACTCATAGCAGTTGTTGTTGTTGCTGCTCTTCCTTTTTATACCCTGTACACATAGTGTACAAGGGTATTATAGTTTTTTTGCAATGTATGTAACAGGCAGAAGGAGGCGTGGCACACCATAAGTTCCATTTACTCGGGTAGCGATTGGACCATGTCCGTCTGTCCGTTTGAGGGGATAGATCTCCGAGACCATAAGAGCTGGAGACACAAAATTTTACTTAATCTAATGTAAGATGCAGTTTGTCGAATCAAGACGATATCTTACCCCCTTCCAACGTGACAGACTTGCGCGGTTTACAACCGCTCAATTGAGTCTATCAACTCGAAACTCCTCAGAGATGTGCGTCGTATTAATATGTAAATGTAATTTCAAAAATGATCGAGATCGGATAAATACATTAAAAGTTATAGTCAAAAGTATGCTAGTTTCACCCCCCCTCGCCTATAAACTGTGCCAAAATTCCACTACATGTAGATATGGATACATGTGTGCTAGAATTACAAAATTTGGTGTGGAGACTCGTGTGACCCTAATCGTTAAAACTGCATCCAAATTCCATGGAACCCCCCCTTACCCGGCAATCGATTTACCTTAATTACTGCTACACCCCCCAATATATTAATTTGAAAATTGTTACAGACTTCTACAAATGTATTTTTGATCTCTGTTACAAAATTCAACGACATTGGCTCAAGAATACTGGTGTTTTGCGTATAAAAGCAATAGGAAAACTTGTCAATTGGAACTTCCCAATAGGAAAATGTTTACAGGCATATCGATCTTATGAGAGGAGATATAAAAGTGGATACTTGCGGTCCCATTTTACCGTATTTAGTGTTTATAAAGAAAAAGGGTGCAGGGTATTCCAAATTGTTTAGCTTATGTTTGCGGGTACAACAGTGCGTATGCGCAATGTGCTAAAAAAAGCGCCAAAAAATCGAAAGCAAAACAAAACATAAAAAAGAAGCGCGTGCTAATTTTTTACGCACATTTTTGCGTTTTTTTTTTACTATTTATTATTTTTTAATTTTTTTGTTGTTGTTTTTTGCTAAGGCCCATGACGCGTTGGCAGCAAGATTTGGGAATTTTTGTAGTATTTTTTTTTTGTTTTGGCACAAACAAGTGTCGCTTTGTTGTTAGTGTTGTAGTAGTTTCTGTTGTTTGTTTTATTTGTTGTTGTTGCTCATTGCAGACATTGCGTGAGTCAATTTTAAGTTTTTGTTTTTCATATTTAGGCTGTTTTTTTACTTGTACAGTATTTTGCTGCTAATTTGCTTAAATACTGAAAAAAATATAAGCAAATTCCCGCTCGTTGCTTTTGCGTTGGAATAGTTGTTTTATTTGTGTTTTTTTTTTTGATTTTTTTTATGTAAACAAGGCGACCTCTTTTTGCTTGTTGTTGGTTTCCGAGTGTGGTTTTTATTGTGATTTTTTTTGTTTTCGTTTGTTTTTTGGTCTTATTTTTGCAAACGGCCTTTTGCTAATTTGGAGGTTTCTTTTTTGTTGTCTCTGTCGTTGACGCGCATTGACACACATTTCGCACAATAAAAACAACAACAATAAAGTAAGTTAAGCAAATAAAAAGCCTGGTCTGGGCCAAAAATGACAAGCCTGGTAGCTCCAAAACGTAAACAAATATTGAAATTCGATGTTCGCATACGCATGCTACATACTATACATAGTAAACACACATACAAGTACACATATATTGCTTGTTATTTGGCAAGCGTTTTGGCCAAATCGGCCTTCAATGCAGAGCAGCTATGACAGACAGCCGAAATGGCTTAAAATGCGGAAACTTTGCTATCAAAGCGTAAACATTAGCATTAGCGTATGCCCGAAGTTTGGCCAGGTTTTTATGCTCTTTAACAATAGATGGCTCTTAACGTACAGGAATTTGGTGTTTATCCTGTAGTATATGCTGATTAATCAGGCTAATCATCGTAAAATATTGTGCAAAAACGCATCTTATTCCATTTATCGCAGTAAGATGCGAGTTTACCAGGCGAGTAAGTTCAAAAAATCGCTAAGCTCGCATGATAAGTCGCACATGGTTACATACGCGATAGCTTATGCTCACTATTTCCGCGCATACAAACGACGCGAGAAGCAGATCGCACGGACTCCCTCAGAAATCTAAAATAGTGTGAATCTCACACTGTGTGAATATGTGAAAAGTGCAAGATCACCCAAATAGCTTAAACGACCTAGGACATAGACGATCTCTCTGAAACTGATCCCGAATGAGTTCAAAGGTACGGCTGGATATGGCTGCAAAGTGCAAGACGATCGATTTTGCAACGATCGATCTTGTTGGAGACAGTTTTTCAATGTCCTATGCTTATCTAGAGCGATGTTGAGTACTTTATTCATTTAATACGTGATCTTAGAATAAAGAACATATATTGAATAGCGAAAAAGGTAAGAATTTTTTTATCGAAATCAAAAACTGGTCTCGAAAGAACAGGGTGTCATTGTTAGTCGCCTAACACCACAAGCTTTGACCTGCTGGACTTTGCCAACCAATACTTATGCATATATGAGCATGTGCATGTGAATGCATTGGTTGATGTTTGCGAATGTTTTGAGCCTCTCGCTCTCTTAGTCTCTTAAACAAGCAGGCAGAATAATTTTACCTTGTAATACTTATACCATGGGCTTAGCGAAAAACATAAACGCTTTTACGGGTAATAGATAACTGAGAGTGAGCGCATCTTATCAGCTAGAGCTTTAGAAGAGAGTTTAAGATAGTTTTATATATGTACATACATAGGATTTGCATATGCAGCTAGGCAATCATTATGTACTTCTACTTCTACTTCTACGGGCGTCTTTGCTTTGCGCGAGCCTGGTCCAATTGGTGATACCAAAAGTAGCTAGTTGGTAATCAGTATGTATCTCAATTTCAACACAACTTCTATAAAGCGTGACAAACTTCATAACAAACCCATAAGACTAACACCAGCAGAGTATAAAAAGCTCACACACACACACACACGGACATGTGCGTGTTGCTCTTGCTAATTCGTGAATATTATGCGTAACTGTAAAATGTGTTTTCTATGTATTAGTTGTGATTGTTATTGATGTTGTTGTGGTTGTTGTTGTTGTTGTTGTTGCTAGATTGGTGCGTGCCTCAGCTAGTGAGAGTGGGCTGCCAAGTTGCGTGCGTGTCAATGAGCTGAGCTGATATTACGGTAAGTGGGAGGAGGAGACGAGTTAGCAGCGCGCGGTGCAGGGCAGCGGAGCTGCCAACTTAACTCAATGGCGCATGCGTGTTGTTGTAGTTTTTGCTAGTTTTTCTTTCTTGTTTTGTATCACGCCATTTTGGTTTATGCGTGTGCAATTTGCGTGTGTGTGAGCGCTATTTATTATGTTTATATTGTGCTTTATTTTGATTTGGTTTGTAGTTAAGTTTTTCACTTTTTTTTTCGAAACTTGGTTATAGATAACAAGCAACAACAACAACAACATGTATAATATGTAAATATAGTAATTGTAGCAGTTTTTACTAGCTTTTTTTTTGAGGCGTAATTTATTTTTGTTTATTATGCACTTGATAACCCTTTCATAGAGGAAATCAAGTCACGTGCTTTATGCGAAATTTATGTACTTTTGCTTTAAGCTTAAGGTAATTACATATTTATCAGTACTTATTAGCCGTATTAATAAACAAATAAACGCTGGCTAAGCGTAATTGTAGTCAAATTTGTTTATTGCTGGATCTAATGGGATTTATTATGATTAATTTTAGTTATAAGGGATTCAAAGTGAAACAAATTACGGATACGCTTACGATTACGGAAGTCCGGTACTTCTGATACTATAAACGGTTTTATTTCAATTTACTATTTTCAATAATATTGGTTTCGATTCGATTCGTCGTTAACTACAAGAAAGAAGGTAGAAGCAGATTGTGTTCCCTAGTGTTTCACTTTTTGTGGCAGCAGCAGAAGCACCAGCAGCGTGCAGCATACATATAGCAATCGCAATCGCAGAAGCTTAAGGAATTATCTGTGAAAACATCAACATTTCTTTAGTCCTTCAAAAGTTATGAGTATTACCGATAAGCAGAAAGATGGCTCCAATGTTCAGTTTGAATCACTGTTAAAAACACTATGCAACAAATTTGGTCTCAATGAAAGGCCTATGGCTAAAACATACATTTTTCGGCTAATTTTGGGTGGCTGATTACTTATCTGGAAACCATTTTGGATTTTCTAGCACCATATCTGGAATTTTCGCAATTTGGAAAAACTCGAGATTACGACATTTGTGAAATCACCAAATCTCATATTACACGGTAACCTTATTACCGATCGAAATGAAGATAATGTAATATCAAATCGATGTTTTTCAGATGGTTTTGGTATAACTTGATTCGATTGCAAGTTACAGGCCAATGAAATCAAAATTTTTTTTCGAAAATCGAAAGATTTTCCTTTTTCTTTACTCCAAATGAATTAAATCAAAAACATTTGCAACCTGATATTCTATAGCTTTTCTTCGTGGCTCACTGAGGACTCCGCAGTGGGACGGAAATATTGGAAATAAATACCATTAAACATAAAAAAAACTCTGAAGTTTTAACATCTTTGTTGGACCTTGATCCATTAGATTGATTATTTGCAAACTATTCAACACCAATTTGAGCAAAATCGGTAGCGAAATGGTAGACAAATGCCACAAACGAAACTAAAACCCAGAAGTAAAAAATATATTTTTTGGTCGATTTCGGGTCGCTGATTTCAAATTCAGAAACCGTTTTGAATTATCTAGAACGGTTTCGCTTGTTCCTTTTCTGTTTGCATTTATCAAAGTTTCTTTGTTATCATTTCTTTCTCTTTATGCTCACACTTAATTGAAAATAAGTTAAAGGCATCGTTTTCATTAATGAATTAATTAAATTTGAAAAGTTTTAGTGTTGCTTTTTTCTTGCTACTTTTAAAACTCAATTCAAGTAAATTTCAATACATTATCGTTAAAATTTCATGATAGGCTGAAGCAATAACGTTTGACTAACTTGCAACAATTGCAAAAATCTTAAATGACAAAAAAGTAGAAAGAAAAAAGAAACCGTTTGCAGCTTTCCTTTCTTGTATGGGCCAAATCACTTAAATAGCCAAATGGCGCTTTTAAATTTTGTCTATTTCGGTATTTTTTGTTGTTGGAGTTTTTAGCTGCTTCGCTACTGTCTCCACGCTCACGTCCACGCCTTTTAGAGGCTCATTTGCACAAATTACTAACATTGCGACAACGGCACCGATGGAAACAACAACCAAAAAGCGTCGCAATGCAATTGTTTAAAGCAATAGTAGACAGAGCAACAACAGCAACAACAACAACAACGACAAGCTATGTATAAAAGCAGGAAAAAGCCAACAAGACATTGTCACCACATTCCGGCAGCGGAAGCCAACAGAAGCCAGCGTCAACGTATCTTTTTGTCTTTGTTTTGGCCTTTTGGAATTGCCACTCGAAGCTCAGTAGCAGCAATGCCACACTAATAGCGGCAGCAGATTGCCAATCGCCCCATAGGCAACAAAGTGCCAGCGGCCAGGCCAGACCAGGCCAATACCTTCCTTTGAGCCACTATCTGGGCCTGCTGCCCGTGTGCCTGTCTAGTAGTCATGAATAAAAATCGTATTAATTCGCGACAGTGTCGATTTTTTCGAGACGATTGCACGGCAAGTGATGGTGCTGTGCTGTGCTGTGCTGTGCTGTGCTGTGCTGGCCAGGAAGCTACTCTAAAGCTGGGCCAAAACTATGACTACGACATGTTTGTCAATTCTACCAAAAGCCAAAGCTACATGCTTGCCAACGAGGCCAAAAGGCAGGGACCACAGCAAAACCTGGTCAACTTGAACTTGAGCCAGCCGCCACCTACGGATTGTGCCACTCTTGTTGTTGCCCTCTTTATAACTGTGCCCATATCTCCGTATGTGTGTGTGTGTGTGTGTGTGTGTGTGTGTGTGTGTGTGTGCTTTTGTGCTTATTAGAAATGCGCGGACATGAGCCGCAGTGGCTGTCAAACTGGAGAGCCAGTCAGTTGGCTCTAGGCCCTGGCCAATTGTCAGCGCTGTTGGCTTTTCCCTAGGCGGCGGCCTGCCACGTTGAACGACAACGACAACAAACACGTTGGCGGCTTGTGTTGGGCTATCTTGTTGTTGCTGCCTTGTTTTCTCTACAGTTTTAACTCATACTCGCTTGCACTTGCCAGTGCCAGCGGCCAGTGACTTTCATGTGCCTACTGTACTTAAAGCAGGGAGCAGCACTTGCGGGCTGATGTTTTAGGGGCACATCATTAGCTGTGGGCCATGGCCCACTGCTAGCACTTTCTCTTCTTTGTCTGCACTTGTAGTAGGTACATAAAGTGTGCTGTGCAGTGTGTTAGGGATTGTAGACGTAGAGATTAGACCACTCTGTTTATAAGATATGCTGAAGCTACCAAGTGATTAGCTGATTTATGGTCTCTGAAACCATTTCGAATAGTTACAGGATGCACTTGTTGACAATGAAAAGAAATGAATGCTAAATGTCTTCCATTTGAAACAACAACTTATTAAAAACGTGCCTAGGGTTCTGGTACTAAGAATAAGACTAAGGTTTTTTTCAGTAGAACCCACAAGTAAGTGTAACTTTGCTTTAGATAGTAGCTTGCTTTAAGATTTATATCAAAACAACGCGTTTGATTAACTTTCAAGAGCATTTCCGCTTCAACGCCTTGAACTTGCCACAGCTTCTGTAGGTTTTTCCTCTGTTGTGCCATTTATTGATAAATCGGCGAAATTCAATTTGAAAATTGACAAAGCACAAGATGATTGCACGTGACTGAGAGGATTTCCGCTGGATGAGACACTCGACCCACTCAAAAAATAAAGAAGTCGTAGTTGTGGAAGAGGAAGACGAAGCGACTGCCAGAAGGGCGTAACAAGCTGCGAGTTGTCACGGGCGTGAACAAATAGACACAGCGCTCTCACATAGACACACCTGCCACATGTGGCAATGACCAATATGTGGGCAGCTTGCTGTTGTTGTTGTTGTTGTTATTGCCGCTGTAGCTCAAGTGTCAGCGCCATGGCCAGCGCCTACAGCTGCTTAGCATGCAACGCGGAAAGCGTCAGGAAGCGTCGCCATTGCCGTAGCAGCAACTGTTAACTGGCTGAAACAATTTAGCGGTACTTGCGCTTGGTCATGCGGCCATGGGAATTACCGTCGCCATTGCCGGCTCACTTGACGCTTTTGACGTATTGGCCTAGTAGGCAGGCAGAGCGACCGGACCGACGGACAGCTGAACAGCGAGCAGCGAGCAGCGTACGTGCGTTTGCTTTTACAGTTAGTTAAGCCGTGCATGGCAGTAGTGGACTTTGGTCTAGAAATGTTTTGTACAAAGCCCGCAGCGCCGTTTGTTGCATTTTGATGATGCAGCTACTACTTAATAAAGTCAACAAACCAAACCAAAAAAAAAGACACAATTTAAAGCGCTTTAATTATAGCCAACTAACACCCATTGTCTGCATTATTTCAGTTTAGCTTTATAGCCCGCTGTTTTTTTCGTTTCTAGTTTTAAAACTCTTTTTGAAAGATTTGATTTGATTTAATGAAAGGCCCGTGGTGTGCGCTTAAACCGCACTTAGAGGCAATTGTTGCTGCTCCAAGTTAAAGGCAAGGGAGCAGCTCAATGCTACATTTGGTGTAGCATCAAGTTGAAACGTGCGCCAAGGCTTGGACTAGGCGCAATATCCCTTCATTAAATGATGCTGCGGCTGCTGCTGTACTCCAAGAGGTACGTAGCAATTGTCGTTACGTTTTAAGTATCTTGGAGATACACGCGCGGGCGTATTTGCATTGAAATTGCCAAATTAAACGTGACACAACAATTTCATGTAAATGCTTTTAATGTACTTTGTATGGACATAGTTGTGTGTGTGTGTGTGTGTATCTGTGTGTAGGTCGCGCAATGACACAGCCCAAAGGCATTAACAGAACTTTTTCCAGCCCAGTTGAACTTTAATTGACTACAAACTAGATTCAAAGATCCTGCCAAAGCCAATATAGGAGCAACCACAAACGGCAAAGCCAGCGACACTGAGCGAAAAATCGAAATGCCAATTTCTTGCTAAAACGGCATTGATCGCCTTAGAGCCACGTTTTCTGCCACTGTATGCATGTACCAAAATCGAGCCAAACAAAACCATTTATTGCCACAGGCCGCCGCATTGCCAGTGTGCCACCAAAGGCTAGAAATCTGTAACTGTATGAAAATTATAGTGTGCGGTTTTCCTTTTGCGTTTTTGACTTTGGCAAATGACTTTTGTTTCACTCAGCCAGTCAGTTAGTCCATCAGCCAACTAGTCAGTGAAGTCTGTTAGTCATTCGGACCAGTCAGTTAGCCCGTCATTCGTCAGTGCCAACACCCGCAGCGTTTACCATTCCAATTGGAAACGACTCAATCAAATTGCCATGGCAGCTAGTCCAGAGCTGGCCAGGCCCGGCACAGCTAGTCCAGGCTTTTGCAACTAGGAACAGTTGGAGCTCCGCGCTGCTTGAAACTGCAATTATGCGTCCGTCGTCGACAATTGCAGCAAACAATTCAATCTAATTTTTTCGCTGTTTCGTAGCACTGTCTCTCTATCTCTCTTTTTTTTTTTTGGTTGCTAGAATTTCAGATTTTCGGCTTTCCACAGCGCAAATGTTGCGTGCATTATTGCATGCCGAGTATGAGTTTCTTTTGCTCCCAGGGCACAAAAAATGTGTTAGTGTGTGTATGTTGGTCATAAGTGTGCAAGTTAAATTTTATGGCCTGCGATCGAAATCGAACAAAGCAACAAACAGCAAGGCAACCAAAGAAACAATAACTGACCATGCAACAAAACAAACGATCATCAGCTGCACGTTCCTAAGCCAATATGCAACTTCAATTTATGTTCAGTGCTGCAGTTGTTATAGTTGTTGTTGTTGTTGTTGTTGCCGTTGCTGCCCCATAACAGTGGGCAGTGCCAATTTCCGCACAGTAGCCAGCCAGTTTTCCAACTCAATCCCATTCAGCACTCAAAATTTACAAGCTGTCGAAATTGTTCATTCCTCTCTATGAGTTTACTTATTGTTCCATTTTATTTATTTATATTGTTTAGTTTTGTTTTGTTTCGTTTTTTATAGCTCCGTTCGCCCATCAACGTCAACACGTTCATTTAGTTTCTGCCCCAACGCTTGCGGCGTGCAACTTGGGGGCTTATTAATGCATTTTCGCATAAATTTTGCAACACGGAAAGTGCCTCGTTTGCTTGTTAGTGGGCAGTAATGCAATTTTAGATATAGATACACTCATGTATGGTCCACATAGCACTTTTTGCAGCACATTATCATGTGACAAAGCGTTTTTGCTGAGCATCTATCGCTACCTAATGGTTTCAATTAGTTTCTGTGCTGGGAACCCAAGTAGGTAGCAGCTTTCTTATAGCTGTGGCACTACCTCAATTTGTAATAAGTTAAGGGTAGAATGTAGTTTAGACTAGATTTAAGTTTTTAGCAAAACTGGTTAAATTTAAGGTAAGCAAGTTCAAGCAAAACCTGCACATTGTGGCCCCAATGTATGCTAAACTAGGTACTGTCATCGTGGAGCGACTCTTCTTAAAATTTTGTGAGAGTTTGCGACAGAGAGAGGCGCAAGTTACTTTCACACACTTACAGTTGTTAACATAAAGCACACACATATGCATATAACATAAGAGAATGCGAAATTAAACAGCTGCGCTGTTGACGTCGCAGCGATGACAGTACCTTTATAAATATACATTGGTGCCCCCTAGTCAGCTGCTCTATCAACACTCGGTGTGAGAGCAGTGAGCTCATGTACGCAGCAAGGTCTCCCCAGGAGCCTAACAGTGTCTCTATGAACGTTTGCGAGTTGTTATGGCCAGTCAAGTAGAAGAATGTGTTATATAACATGACATGTGTCGTGTCCTTCAAAAATATACGCAATCGTTATATTTTTTTCGAATAAAAAACAGCATTTGATAACCCATTGAGATTGAGCACGGTATCTCTGCAACACAAGGTAAAAAGGAACCTCTCCGAACGTTTTGATACCCTCTTCTGCGACCTCTACAACTTTGTGATGGAGAGTGTATTGTAAAAGGCTGTAGTACGTCGGTAGGTGTCAATATTGAACTATACAAGTGTTTAGTTGCTCGCCTACGCAGATGATACCGATACTAGGGAAAATATATTGTTTTCGAGTGAAGAAAATGTTACTTTTCATGTTGACATTTATATCCTTCACCTTGGCCATCCACCATCCCAATGAAGAACGATTTCAGCATGTATTTAAAGGCCGAGAATCAATTTGCCAATAGATTTTACTTTGGTCTCACTAGGCGAACAATGGGTGATGACGCAATCTGATGAAAATGTCCTTCGAGTGTTTGAGCGGAAAGTACTCTATAAGATCTGTTGGCTTCTATGTGTTCATAGAGGAATGAACTCTATGAGCTCTATGACGACATTGACTTAGTCAAGCGAATTAGTCATGTAGTACCTTTCGATGAAGAAGCTCGCGCCAGAAGAGATACGGCTGTTGACGAAAGGTGTCAAAGGGACAGGCGTTATCCCCGTTGGAAGGATTAGGTAAAGAGCGAGCTACCTCAGGAAGCTTTTGTGCTAGGCGTATGGTGGTTCAGTTGGATACCAGTTTTACTTTTAGTTTTAACAAGAAACAATACTACATTATTTCATGGTTGTCATTAGATTCCAAAGATTTTCTCTCAGTAGTTGTGGAAATAGTTTTTTTTACTGTAAACGCTTGCTTATTTGTGTATTTTCAAAAATAACAAGATTTCAAGCAACTTTAATCATACAAATTGTAAAAAGCTGAGAACATAAAACGACTTCTACATGCAGATTGATACATGACCACAAATACCACATCTCTTCGGCGTCAAAATAAACAATCACTTCATATTCTACATAATATGCGACATATTCTCGTCTCTCCGCAAACGTGCCATGAGATACGTGGTGAACTTCTATCTGCTAGCTTGGCAGAAAAAAAACAAAAACCATAAACAAAATACACTAGCGTACAAAAACGAGTAACTGAATGCAAAATTGCAATTGCATTTTGGGTTTAAGTTTTTGTTATGCTGCGATTTGAATGCGAATATAAAATTTTACGATCAAACAAACTATTCGTGCAGAACATGAGGGGGAAATTGTTTTTACAACGAACTCGAATACTCGAATAGTCTTGCGCTGGATTGGATGGGCACTGCAACGATGACGATGACGACGCCGACGTCGTCGTCGACGTCGACGACTCCTCTATAGCATGTTACTCATAGATACACCGCTTGTGTGTGTGTGTGTGTGTGTGTGTGTGTGTGTGTGTGTGTGTGTGTGTGTACTTATGGCCTGCACTCAAATGCATTTCAATAATTTGCAATTGTCGCTGGTTACGTTTGGGGGTCTCTCTCTCGCTCTTTCTGAATGTCCGTCCCCCTCACTCTCTTCTGCTTAGAAAATTATTATAATTTTGTTTTTTTTTTCACAATTTGCATTACTTTGCCATTATCGTTGTGCTGGCGCTGGCTTTGTTTTTGTTCTGCATCAATAATAATTTTGACCTACTTTTTTTTGTATACTACTGAAATTACAGCTCTTTCTTTGGTTTATTTTGAGGGTAAGACAAATAACAAACAACAGTCGCTTATAATAATGTTTGCACATATTCTGCAATAATACTTAAATATTTGGTTCCCCGGCTAATTGCCCTCTCCCTCACTCGTCCTCTCGCCCTCTCGCTCTGGCTGCCAGCTTAAATCATTTGTTGTTTGTTATTTTAGTCGGGCGCTCTTATTGCGGTTTTTATACCCTGTAGACAAAGTGTAAAAGGGTATTATAGATTCAGATACAGATCATATGTTCCATGGGCAAATCATATAGACATGTCCGTCTGTCCGTCGAGATATCAGACACTATAAAAGCTAGAGGCACATAAATTTACCAAAAGATGCGCATTTACAGCGAAAAGATAAAGTTTGTAGAATCCCGTCGATATCTTGCCCCTTTCCCTGGGACATATTTTTGCGGTTTACAGCCCCTCGCCTATCAAATGTGCCAAAATTGCACTGCATAAAACTGCGAAACCATCGATCACATCGATGGTGGGCCCTTGGTTGGGCGCCATCGATTGTTATTACCACTATCGATAGTTTCTTTTAATTTGCACACCTCTACCCATTAAATTTCACAAGAAAATTTTGAACGAGCAAAATGGTGATAGCGTTGGCGGTGGAGTTGGAACTATCGAAAAAATCGAGTGGTGACTATATCGATGGTTTTGCAGCTCCGGCACTGCATGTAGATATGCATGTGAGCTAGATCCACCTTTTTTCAATAGAACCCCCCCCCCCCCCCCCCCCCTTCCCACGCAATCGAATTACCTTAATTACTGCCACATCCTCCAATATATTTATTTGAAAATTGTGTTTGTATTTATGATCTGTGTTACAAAATATAACGACATTGGCCCAAGAATACTGGAGTTATGGGCATAAAAGTAATTTTTACCCCCACTTCCCAATGGGAAAACTTGTCAATTGGAACTTCCCAATAGGAAACTGCTTACAGTCATATTAAACTTGTAAAAAGAGACATAAAAGAAAATACTTTCGGTCCCATTTTACAGTATTCTGAATTTAGTGGTTATGGGGAAAAGATGGGTAGAGGGTATTCCACTGTCGGTCACCGTCCCGACTGTCTGCATCAAATTTTTTGTTGTTCTTGTTGACGTCACTTCGTGTTGTTTATGCATTTTTCACAATCACAAGTTGATGTTGTTGTTTTTTATTTGTTATTGTATTTTCCAACGGTAAACTCGTTTGTAAATAATTTTTATACATTTGTTTTTTTTTTCAACTATTTTTTACGCTTGTTGGCTTTTTTTGTGCAACTTTTGATGTTGTTTGTTTGTTTGTGCAATAAACAACAGTTAGCCGGCTACCGCAGCAGAAGTTGTTATTGTTAATCATTGCAATTACAACAACAAAAGAGTGCAACTCTGTCTCTCTCTCCGTCTGTCTCTGTCTGTCTCTTTTTAAAGTAAGACGCTTTCATTATGCGTTAGCTGACAGTTGCATCAGTCCGTCGGTTGTTGCATTGGAGCGGGCGGCTAACATATCGCCGGACGGACTGCTCCGTAGTTGACTCAGTCGAGCGTTGAAAATTAGCACTGACGCAACACTTTGGCTGGATCGGAGCGAACCGCGTAAATTGACATTTACGCGATAATTACGCGCTTATTATATTTATTACCAGTTTTTTCCGCATTGAATTCTTTTGGAGTACTTGTTTTTTTTTGCTTTTTTTAGTATTTAGTTGGTTGTTTGCAGAGTTCTTTGTTAGTGCATTGCGGACATAGCTCAAGTAGCTCAAGGCATGTCATCCACTTGAGTAGTTGCATTTGTTGTATCTTTTTGTTGCTGTTGTTGCTGTTGTTGTTGCTAAGCCGGCACACCTTGAGAGGTGTCAGTTATGCTTGACGTCTATTATTTTTACCATGTGTGGGGAGCATTGTAAATGGAGATTTTTTACTATACTATAGATACAAAGCAGTCATGTCTTGTCATGTCATGTGCTAGCTGCATTAAAACACTGAATGCATTAGGTAACGCTGCATAAGTAGTTTAACGCTTTTCTTTCTTCTTAAGGATGGCCATTTAGAAAATCAAGTAGCGAAAACACATGAGCTACGAGAGCTGCAAAAGACGCTCAAGACAGCTTTATTATTGTGAGTTTGTTTGTTTTTTCAAAAACATTACAAGTCGAAACCAAGGCTACAAAGTGTAAATATGTGGTTTGTTTCTTGTCTAAGAACCTACAGGTAGCTCGATTTTGGGTTCAACAGCCGGTTCGAGGTTCAAACTAAACTCTGAATGTGTCAATCATACAAACAAATCAAGAATTTGGCCTGTTCTTATCAATTGATTTGCTTGATTGAAATATCAATTTCAGAAAAACCTTATCGCATAGCAAATATTGAACTTTCAAATAGCAAAAACAAAAGTGTGAAATTGAATAAATGGCAAAATAGAACATTCTCAAAACATTTGAAGAATTAGGTAGAAGTGTGATGGGAAATATGGGTCAAAAACAAGAGAGAATCATTTGAACTTAACACATTAACATATCGGATGATTGTTTAGGCGAGAAAATCGCTTTTCTGTCAGCGATACGCTTAGGAGACTCAAAATCTAGCTACTCAATTCTAACGAAATACGATTTCATGCCACTCAAAATGGACTACTGTGCAGTTTCCAGTTCAGCCTTTAACAACCTAATTCCACGTAGGAAAGAATGGAGGCAAGGCCCTTTTTCATGGATTGATCTAGGTTAGATGAATAGATTGGAAATGGTGTATACTTAGAGTAGCTATAGAACAGGCAGAGTTTTAGACTTCCGGCTCAAAGCAGTGTTTTCAGCGAAGATACTTGCAATATATATAGCAACAGCTCGAGAAACAATATAGCCAAGCGGCTATCAAAGCGATTAGCTTTAAATTTTCCAATTCGATTTTCTAACCAACTTACGCAGAACTCTGCAATTGTGCGCGCCATTCACTCAGCTTCTTGATCATTTCAACCGTTTTTGCAGTAGCTGCTGGGGTGAGAAAGATGAAGAAACGGTAGAGCATGTCTTCTGCTCATGTGTAGATCTCTGAAGACGTAGGTATAAGTATCTCGCCAGCTATTTTTTAAATAATATCTCAACTAAACGGATTGCAGTTTTTATCTCTGCATCTGAACTGTTTGCCACTCTTATCTTGTATCTATTTGGAAATGGGGAAGCTGTTAGATTATTAGATTAGATTTGTGTTGGGTGTGATGGCTCATCAGAGAAGGTTGAAAACTTCCTAATACGAAAACCTGTCAATTGGATCTTTCCAATAGGAAAATGATTACAGTCATATTGACCTTATGAAAAGAGGCATAAAAGTGGATACTTCCGTTCCCATTTTACCGTATTTAGTGTTTACAAAAAAAACAAGGGTACAGGATATTCCACCGTCTCGACTTGCATCAATTTTTTAGATCCTACGGTAGCACAACTTAAACAAAAGCGTGTAAGGCGGATAGCCTGGCAGCCGTTTTAACTTAATCAAACTTGACATATCTTAAATGCATCAAAATTGAAAGAAACAATAAAGAAGATATGTGCCTAATGGATGGTAATGCATCTTGATGAATGATTGCTTGTTTTGAAGATATGAGCGGCTAACAATAAAAATATAAACAACCATCTAATAACCAATTTTTGAGAATATGAAAAAAGCTCTACATAGTAATAGAAGACACAAATTCCATGGAAATCAAATTAAGCAAACAAAAAGAATTCCATAGAAATTGATATCTCAATAGTTATGCAAGTAAACAAATAAAACCATCTAACGTGCAATTTGATATAATCAAAGCTCAAAGTTATTTTAAGAGATTTTATTAGTTGTAAATGAATTTCATGGAAATTCATAGCTATAGCCAAACAACTGAAAACTCTAGCCAAGTACGTATCTAGTTTTGACAGCAATAGCAAAACGCAAAGTCAAACTATAAGATACTTTTGTAGCTCAGCACGTGCATGTACTCATTTACCGGCATTATGTGTCTAAGTGTAAGTGTATGTCAAAGCCTACGCGGATATTTGCCAGATCTAAGTTAAAATTAAATATTATTTAATAGTTACGTCTTTGGTTTGTTTACATATGACAACAATGCGTAGAAAACTTAAGCTACAAAGGCAAAAACATCTACCAATATTTGTTTACCAAAACTAATACTCAGAGCGCTGGCTCTCTGCCGCCCACTTGGACTATGTAAATTAATAAAAATTAAAAATGTAATTTATTATAAAAAAAGCGAGAAAAACATACACTACAAGATTAGCACTAGTTAGTTATGTGAGCCGTAAGTTAGAGTGTGACCAAGAGAGCGTGCGGCAGCGCACGCTGTGTATTATGTCGTATTACGATTACGTCGCAAACGGCGGAGGTCAAGTCTACGGCGAGGGGGGCAGAGCGGTTTGCAGAGAAGCCTCGTTTCGGCTTTGGTGGCTCGTGCAAGGTGAGCGAGTTTGCCTTATGTGTTATCATTACAGGCACTCTGCCAATGTGTGTGTGTGTGTGTGTGTGTGTGTGTGTGTGTGTGTGTGTGTGTGTGTGTGTGTGTGTGTGTGTGTGTGTGTGTGGGTAGCCATAATATCAAAACACCAATGCCAATGATGGCATGAAGAAGCAGCAGCAGCAGCAGCAGCTAAGCAAAATGGCGACGACAGATAGACGTCACACATATGGGCGCAGCGACGTATATTGTGTGTGTGTGTGTGTGTGTGTGTGTGTGCAAAATAAACACTTCCGCATTTGAGTTCGAATTCAATGAATTATAAACAACAACAACAACCACAGCAGCAGCATGTATACAAAGGCATTTGCGTTGGCAGAGCGGCTCGCTTATAAGATAAACGCTACAACCGGCAAATGCCGGCTATCTGCACACACACACACACACACACACACACACATACGCACAGCCCACAGGGTGCCTCATAAGTTTTGTGCATTGTAATTAATTTAATTAAAGTGGCGCAGGGCTTGAGCTGTACTCAATTGAATTTTATTTGAATTTTATTACAGACGCCATTGTCGCCAGGCTTTTAGTACATGGTTGTATTTGTGCTGCTTCTTCTGCCACTTGCGGTAGTTGTTGTTGTTCTTGTTGTTGCCGATGGTGTTCTTGTTATACCCTATACACAAAGTGTAAAAGGGTATTATAGATTTGTGCAAGGTGTTGACCTGGGCAAAAATGGTCAGGAGCAATAGTCGAGTCGATATAGACATGCCCGTCTGTCCGTCTGTCCGTATTGTCGCACTGCTCTCGGAAACTATAAGAGCTAGAGCATAAATATTTTGACGAAAAGATGAGCATATACCGAGAAAAATACGAGTTTGTCGAATTATGTCGATATCTCAGCTCCTTTCCCCGTGACAGATTTTCGCGGTTTCAACCCACACCATAAAAGCTATCCAATTGAAACTTGGCACAGTTATGCACACTATTACTGTGCATGTGTAGTGTAAAAATGATTTATAGCGAATGAAAACTTTAGAAGATTTAGCTAATAATGTGCCAATTTTAGGCGCCCTCTCATAGGATTTGCAACAGAATTTTACTTTTTACAGAAATGTTAACCAAATGTGATACGTTAGGCAACCATGTTGATCTTTTGACTAATCATCCCCCTTTCCCCCCCGTAGAACAGTTACCGTTATTACGCACATACCCCTCAACGCGTCGATACAAGAATTTATACAGAAATTTGATTTTCATGGAAAAAATGGGTACAGGGTATTCCACTGTCGGGCACCGTCCCGATTGTCTGCATCAAATTTTTATTGCTGTCACCGTGTCATTGTTGACTTTGGCTCTTGGCTTTACACTGCAGTTTTAGTTTAGTTTTTGGTTTACTTCTGTGTTTCGTTTGTATTTAACTTTTAGTTTTTCCAGCTGTTTTTTAGACTTTGACTTGGCACTACGTGTCAGGCATTTACGTCGCAATTGACTTGGGGCCCAGCCCCAGCCCCAGCCCCAATCGCAGCCGCTGCCGCAGTCGCAGACCCCGTGCCAGCAGAGACAGTGTCTGCCGCTGTCGCAGTCGCAGTCGCGGCCCGATTCTCGGTTTGAATCGGTACGACGCGCAATATTGTTGCTGTATTTGTTGTTTTTGCTTTTATACTCTTTTCATTTTGATTATTATTGTTATTAGTTTTATTATCAATTGGGAACGTGGCCGGCATTTTTGCGCAGCGCCGGCATATTTGTAAAAGGCTAACTACATTTGTTGTTGTTGTTGGCTTTGCACACTTGACTAATAGTTTCAAAAGCGAGACGCTAGCTTATCAATTAAAATTGAATTGAAATATATAGCAACAATTAGATGTCTGTATAAAGTGTGACCACAACGAAACTTGAATGCTCTAAAAGTGTTACAAAAAACTGCTTATCGAAAGCAAGTTTCGAACATTTTCTTCTTGATTTGACTATATTGAAGTAAAACCAAAGTATTTTGTAAGTTCTTTCTAATATTGTCTAGTTTCGCTCAAAATCTGTACAAGGAAACATATTCATGCATAAAATTCTTTCTAGATTACACAAAATCTCAAGTTTTTTTATTGCTTAAATCGAATTGCTTACAAATTTGCTGTAGATTGAGAAAACGTCAAATATCTTGATGGTTTGTAAGTTAGCTTTCATCTTTGCTAGCATATCTTTATACAACACCAAATACCAGCAGTATGTTGCTGTGATAGACAAGAGAGTGATTTTGAGAGCTCTAAACAATTTCTTTGAAATGGTTTAAAGTTTGAAGATATTTGATTTGAAGATAGTACGAGATACACATATTTACATACTTTTTTGAAAGGAAATTTAGCAGCTAAGCACACCAGGTCCTTGCAGATAGTATGTGACAGAATCCGCGAACTTCGATGCAAAACTGATTACTTAGTTAAAGTAACTCTCTAAGCAATGCATTGGGCATAAAGAAACGTCTCGTTGTCACAATTAAATGTCGACGTTGTTGTGCTTGTAATAGTTGTTCTTGAAGTTGTTGCTGTAGTTGTCGTTGTCGTCGCGACGTCTAAGCAGGCATTAGTTGAAAACTTGAATTACATATTTTGCAATCAAAACAGAGGTAGTATCAAAAAAGAAAACACTGCCGGCAGACTTTATGTAAGTGCAAATTGCAGCCACTGTCGATCATGCAGTTCATTGACGGCGGGGTTTTTGGTAGGGTGCTGGTGCACTATGCTAAATAGACGACTAGGGGCGCAGCCTTTTTTGTGTCTAGCCGGGCACTGCTTAGATAAGCCGTAGCGTATACAAACGCAAGCTATTATACGCCATAGCAAGTGGAGACATAGTGTTAGCGCCGTAAAGACCGTGACTTGTCGTCTTGTTCCGCTAATTTGTCGCCGCTGATAAATTATTGATATAGCAGCAGCGCAGTCTGGCAAATTTTTATGCAAATTACGCGCTCACGAAAACATAAAGAAAGCGAGCAAATCAAACAGGTATATACCATATGTAGGGGGTTCGAATGGGGGCCAGTCGGCCAATGGCCAATAGTTAATAAACAGCGGGCGGTTGATTGCCTTAACAGTAACTTAACTCTCTAGTTGTATGGGGTACTTACTTTTGCTGCGGCGTCAGCGTTAATGGCACCTCAATACTGTGTGTGGTACGGCGACGATCGCCACCCATGTCGGCCAGGCTAGCAAAGTCGGTATCGCGACCCTGATAGGCCAGACGCTGCGAGCGGCGCGATTCCAGCAGGCGCACTTCCTCCAAACGCTTTTTCAGTTCAACGGGTTCCTGTAAACAACAAAAAATTTTCAATAAATTAGTAAAAAACCAATAGTTGGCAGTTAAATAAACAGTTGGCCCTGTTTATAGTCACCAAAGCAAGCAATTAATGACATATGGCAGCACTGGACTTTTAGTTCTTATCGCATTTATGGCTGGGCTTTTTACAAAGACAGCGAATTTGCTTGTTTTTAGCAGAACTATGAATCATGTGATTTGTTTTCAATTGTTTTGGCGCATTTAATAGATCGTCCCAGTAAATTCTAGAGATAATCAAATCGGGGCAATACGCAAATAACAAAATACTTGTGTTGCTCGTATGATAAGAAAATTTACTAAAAATGATGCTTCTTTTGGTATTGCATGTAGCATTTAAGTTTTAAGATACCTTAACCATTAATTCAACTCATTTGCGTAAAACTTGCTAGCAGCCATCATTAAAGCAATAGAGAAATATGCAACTAACTGAACTTTAAGATACTTGATCAGCCTAGAAATAATTTCAATTAAAGTTTGAAACTTCTTTTGTGTTACATGATCAGCACAGCATTTAAGCTAATTTACGTTTAAAGCTAACTTAGCAAATAATTAACAATTATAAATTCTATTCATAGAATGCAACTTACTTAATGTCTGTCGCATAAAAGCTGACAAAAAATAAGTTAAAATTTGAGCCTTTACTACTGTGTACTTGTACTAAGTAGCTGCCAGCTACTTTAAAGTCTTTTTGAGTTTTTGACATAAAAGTCTGAGTAACGTTCTGGCAGCACTGCCTTGGAAACTTTAACTTTGTCTTGCCCCAAAGAAATTATGTTGCTCGGACAAGAGACATACTTCCGAATTTGTCATAATGAAAATGCCTTAATTGCCCGTTACATAAGCACAAGAGAACTCAGCTAGAAACAAGTTTTAGCCCTGGAGCATAAGCAATAAATCTTCTTTTAAGATTTAGTGTAATTATTTGATTATTTTTCGAGCGTGGGCGCCAATTTGCAAACTAATTAGGAAAACTTTACTAGTTGCAATAGCTAAAAGATACATTTAATAGACTTGCCCACTGTTGCAGCCAGCTCATTGCACAATTTGGCAAAAATGTATAATATAAACGAACAAACATTTAAAATCACCTTTTGCATTTGTTGTAGAGCGCGCAGCCTTGAAATGTAAATTTTTGCACACAGTATCTTATAGATAGTTGTATTTATTTATATATTTATATACTGCAGTTGTATATAGTTATTATATATACACATGTATTTTAAAAACACACACTTGAGTATTTAGTTGATTTTTAGCAATTGATTGTGACATTCATTATTATTGTATCTATTTTAGTTGTAGCTCGTATAGCTGCTAATAAGATATTGTAGTTATATAGCTTTTGTTTGTTGTTGCGTTTGTTTGTTGCAAACTTTAGTGTTTGTCAGTTTAACAAAGACAACAACAAACAACACTTGCTAAAAGTAGCTGCCTACACGAAGTAGTTTGCCAGCTGACATTAAATTGCATTTTGTAACCAATTAATTTATACATAGAAATATGTGTTTATTCTTCAAATAAAAGTGGCTCACACACACACACACACACACAGGAGATTTTGACTGCAAAAAGTACACGCGCCGCTTTTAACTTGGCTTGTAGGTGTATCTGTATCTAATGCCTGTTTCTGGCCAACAGTTGCTAACGGCACTCTCGCTTGGCGGCTTGTTGTACTATGCCGTAGCTTGGCTATTTGTTGAATGTGCGTTAATTGGGCACAAAATGCCGGCCGGTGTTAGGCCAGCCAAATGCGTCAGCAGCAGCAGCGCGTATCTTAAAGATACATATACGCACACACACGCACTTGTGTTTTTTAGGGGAGCGGCAAAGGCGGTTTTGCTTTCGTCAAAGCAACATTTCGCCTTTATCGTCGTTGTCTTCTTTGTCGTGTTTATTTTTAATTATTTTAAATTTTTTGGCCGCTTTCGCTGCTGCTACGCTTTGAATTTGGGCTACTAGGCCTCGTTCTTAATTTCACGCACTCACTCAAACACACACACACACACACACACACACACAGTTTCCGTTGACTTTGGCTCGATTTCACGCACCTTGCTGTATTTGTTTTCTTTTTTTCTTTTTTTATATTTTTTATCGGCAAATTTTCACCACAAAAAAAAACGATAATTTTCACTTTTCAAATTGTTGTATTGCAATTGTTTTCACTTGCACTTTTTGTAGCTTTATTTCGGCTTGTAAGTTTTTGTATAACTTTTTTGTTGCTCTTGTTGTTTAGCTGTTACACTTTAACTTGGCTTGTTTAAGTTGTTGCCTGTTCAAGTATCTTTGCTCTTAGCTTGGCTGATGCGAAACGTTCGCGCGCGAGTTCAAGAATGATTCTGTGTGCCGCTCGCCAGTTATTGCCGGGCCGCATTTGGCTCGTTTTTTGCCCTCGGCTCGTTGTCGGCTATTTCATTTTCGCATGCTTCGTATGCGCGCGCTCTCATTTGGCGCTCTCTCGCGCTCGCTCTCTTTGCCTATTTGCAATTTTCCGGTCCGGTCTGCACACACACACACACACTCACACACACACACACATACACACACAGCAGCTCATAGTCATAGCTTTATGCCGTTTGTTTTTGTTTTTATGCTTTGTGCTGGTTTTTCGCAGTTTACTTGTTACGTTGCCGCTGTTTGTTTATGTATCTTTTGCAATTGCAGCGACGGCGCATAAGCTGCTCTGCTCGCGCTCTGCTCGCGCTCTCTCGCGCTCTCTCTTGCTGTTTCCACTCCACTCAACAGATATTCGTTTTGCAAGCTCTCTCACTCAAATTGTTTACGTAAGTTTTGAAGCCGAGACCGGCTGCGCTACAAATGTATCTTTGAGTTTGTTTGCTACCTGCAGCAGCGCCTTTGCAGGTAGTTATGCAGCTCAAAACTCGCTTTACCTGCAGTTTTCCAACTCTCGCTATCATAGTCGCTCTCTCTTACTCTTTGAGCGTGTAGCCCCGTAACAGCCTAGTAACTGGCACTACCTGTGGTTGCCTTTGTTGTCGTTTAGCATTTGCCGATCGCGTTGTTTACTTTGATTTAAGAGCAATTAAATTTGACTTAAGAGAAACATTCTTCTTGTTTATGACACGCCGACCGATGACGACATAGTCGGAATTTGTCGGCATCGTTTCAGTTTTTGTTGTTGTGCTTGTATTTTTCAAGCTGAGCTCATGCTGGGATTTTTACACTTTTCACGGGGGTTTTCGGTTTAAGACTGAGCAAAAACAGCAGCTTTATTTGTAAACCGTTCCTATTAGAGCTGGCTTTTTGCTTGAAGGCACCTGCGAATTCTTAAAACTTTATCTGCAATTTGTGTATTTATTTTGGATATCAAAATTTGTGTTTTGCCTTTTACTCTTTCTCTCCATTGCTTATTTCTGAAAACTCAACAAGTTTTAGATAGATGGCCCAACAGTCGTAAAGATTCGTTTGCTCTGTGAAAAATCATCAAAGTTGTAAAGCGGAGCATATGGAACCATAACTTGCCCATTCAGCGAAATATGGAACACCTTGTACTGTACAAATGTATTGTGAAGATAATCTTCTTCTTCTTAACTGGCCATAACAACCTGTGTAATCGGGTTACGGTCTGATGTAAATACATTCTTTCATTGGAATTGTGGTTTTACGTGGTGGGTCCAAGACCCTACGCACAACCATTTTAAGACCTGATTGGCTCTACTGGTCTCGAAAGTACCCAGTGTCATTGTTAGTCGCCTCATACGACAAGCTTTGATCTGCTGAGGTGGTATTATCTAACTCGCTCACCACACGGGGATGAAGATCATGTATATCAAATAAAAGCTTCAAGAGACGCAGACAGTGTTGTCATTTTCGGACGCCTTATCTCATAAACTGCAGGAACTTTTTTTTTTAGATATGTTAACATATATTTGGTAGACTTGGATATAGTTATCTATGCCCAATGAGCAAAATTGAAGTTATTTACTTTTTTTTTTGTAGAAAATGAGTATTGTTGACGCGATCCAGCTCTCTGAATCATTTCTTTTATAATATCAGGTGCTTATTCATTTAAAGACTTACGAACTGGTAATTATTTTAGCCCCCGACAAGCAATTGGGTAGCTCACTTTCTCACTGCGTGCACTTTAAAATGGATCACAAAACCTCCAATCAGATCCGGTTACGCCATTAAATGCATACATTTTCCTTTGACATGCATGCTTTTGTGGGAATACGTGGAGTTTGTGTTGAGTCAGCTTTATATGAGCCTTTTTTGTATCATTTACTTGATACAAGAAGATATTCAAAACTTGTTTGCATATAAGTAGGTTTTAAAAAGTAATTTTAGAGAAATGAATAGCTTTAAAAATTGAAATTTTGGTATCTAAGAAAATGCATGAAAATGTCATATCCTTATGCGCATATAACTTAGGCGACAAACATGTGACGATAGCAAGTGACGATAACATACGACAATAACATGTGCTGATAACATGTGACATATGACGTTCATGTGTGACAATAATGCATGAAAATAAAATTATTCTATTAGATATATGTATGTACATACATATGAGGCAATTTCGTAACGAAACTAAGTCTTTGATATATACGCAATAGTTCTTAGTTGATTTGCTTTGAAAAATTGTGGTAACTTGGCCTCAAAAACTCTTGCCGCAATTAACTTCGGTTAGGAAAAGTTCATATCATTTTTCGCTTATATTCTACTTAAATTTAAATTGCGGTTCTAGGTACAGATAGCGTAGACCGCAAGACAGCAAAGGTCCCATCATATATTTGCCTACTTTACTTTGCATTTTTGCTGATATGCTGTCCATTGTTTAAGCTACTGATAATGGCAATTTTGTGGCAAGACTGCGCTTATCACTTACAGTTATTTACAAAAAGTAACATGCTAACAGATATGCGGTCTAGAAAAATCAACAGAAATATGTTGGGCTGACCAAAATATAAGCATGCATATGGCAAAACAAAAGGAATACGCCCGAAATTTTAAAGAATTGAAAGCGACAACAAAATATCGCTACTCATGTGCTGATAACAGACACAAGCATACATACAGATACATAAATTTATAAGATAAGAGCACTTGAGTCTGAGGGCGCGATTGCTTTGTGAGTTCAAAGCAACTAAAGTGCCAAGGACAGGCAGCAACCGGCAATAACTGTGACAAGTCAAACTAATTACAATAAGTAAATACTGGCATATATAACTTAACAACAGCTGTTTTTCCGGACAGGCTACACTCAACAACACTACACAAGTGTATCTGTCAGATGAACTTGCAGTAAACTGTAGCAACTGACAAGCAGTCAGTTTTGTTTAAAAAAAAAAGGTACATGGGTTCCATTTTTAGAAGCTGCCCCTTACGTTTGTCACATTTTGAAAATCGTGAACGCGTGGCCCAAACACGAAATGCATGCAAAATGAGTTGCGATACTCGTAAATTTATTTTGGAGCATAAAAATGAGCGCAGCACTCTGCATATTGATTGGCTTTGACAGGTCAGCTGATTGACGTGTGCGCATAGCTAAAGTTACATACTGATTTTATCACATATGCAAGTAATGCTAATTTAGATAATCTTCGAGTATATGCAAAGCAAACTGCAAGCTTTCTACCTGTATACTTTTCTTTTACAGTACATATTGAGTAACCTCTGACAGTATGAAGTATCGTTTTAAAGCATGGTATATACGTTGTCCAGGGGTTCTGTCATGGCAGGGCTAAGCTCCCTGATCTCTGTCTCTACATATACCAAGTCTCCACATGGCGGTACCCCTTGACCACCACTAGGTGTTAGAGCAGTGAGCTAATGTGCGCAGCGAAGTCTGTCCAGGACTTTAATAGGGTTGTGCATAGGGTTAAGGACCCCCCTCCCATTGGAAGAAGGCATAGACCGCCTGGAGCAGCGCCCTACATTAGGCTGCAATCCGGTAACGGGCTGTTATGCCCAGTCAAGAATGAGAATTTATACGTTTTCAACAAATTTCGATCAAAAATTGTAACCTTATTCGCATGAACATCACGAATGTGAATTTGCTTTTGTGACCCAGTTTTCAGAACCGAATAAAACAAGAAATACAGCTGCCGTTACAGTGAAATAAAATCGAGTGATACGTTTGAACACAATTTGTTAATGTATAATCAAAGAAAAGCTACTGTGAGAAAGGTTTTCAATGCGGCTGTTGAAGGCAGGCAACGAAGGAGCAGACCATGTCTCCGTTGGAAGGACCAGTTTAAGAGCACACTAGCTAAGTATGGATGCAATGATTGGAGAAGGTTGTGTTTTCGAAATCGCAATCAGAATAGAGAAAATCGATGCCGCTATTTGCATTGGTTAAGTTCCGTTCTCACTAAAACTTCGATAGTCCTCAGTCTTTTGGTAATTTCGATCCCTACAGACAGTTTCTTTACCTAAATCTCTGCCATAGTTAACCTTAAGCTTACTAATGAAAATCTTTACCAAAAGCCAATTATTGAACACAAATCTAGAACTTATGAATCCTTTTAATAGATGTGCGCGCTAGAGATCAGGCCTAGTCTGATTTAGAGTTAAAAAACTAACGATAGCGGCAATGTAACATTTTGCATAAGTTCTATTTTGCCAAAATAAAGTTCCTGTGATATAATGTAGCCTTTTATATAGATATATTCTCATATATATTTGCATTCCGAAAAAACGACTTGAAGAAATGATTTGGGAATTTGCTGTTTTGGAACTACGAAAATCTTTGCCTAGAAGCATTTCTCATATGCTAAACATTCTTTTATCAATATTTAGCAAGATCTTAGTTAATTTACAAAAACATAGCATAGTAGACTGCTGCAGCAAACCCTTCCCAGCCGCTGTCCATAGCCTTCTGTCTAATTTCTTAAACTGACAGCCAAACCTTAGCTATTTGTGGCCAATTATAGGCTATCTGTATCTTTTAAATAGAATTGCAAATTGCTACAACTGAACGTCAAATTAACCCAGTTGGCATGCATTTACAAATGTTTGGAATATGTTGGCCTCAGCTCAAATTGTTTGCCTAACCCAAAAGGTTCCGCTAATTGCTGGCATTTCAAGCCAATCGTCAATTTACCAGGCTAACTTGCCTTTCAAATAGAGTGGTAGTACACAATAGTGGGTTCCAGTATTTGGCTTGGTTTTTAAGCTGACCAACAGTTGGCTGCCAGCTGCTGCCAGATGACGAAATTCTCTGCCATGGATCCGGCGGCGGCTGCTGCAGTATTTTTTTCTGAGTTTTTCGCAAGAATACGACAAACGGAGCACCCGATATGCCCACGTGCCGGTTTTTGTTCAAAATTTGGGTTAATTGTCTGTGGATCAAGTCAAGAGACCGACCGTAAGAGCGAGTGGCTGTTGTTGTTGTTATTGGGGGCTTAACGCCTTGAAATTTTTGACACTTTGGGCGCGCGTTCGCTGTCTGCCAATAGATGAAATTATGGCTCACGTTTAAGGCAAACAAAACTGTCAGACACAAAGCGATTTGTTCATGCAACGACAGTGACAGCAACAACAACTGTGACGGCAACTGTGACGCATTCGCAGAGCAAAAGGGTAACGAGTGTCTCATAATAATGTTGCTCTTATCCAAAACTGGAGCACTATGGCGCGGGGACCCTGACTCAACTTACATGCATATTGAACGAGCAATCATATAATATAGTAAGTAGATAAATAAAACTGAACTTTGTAACTTATGTGACGATCGACAGTTGACGCTGACGCTGCCGTTCGACGTTGACGCCGACGCTGACGTCGCGCGAACGATAAATTTTAGGCGTCATTTGACGCGTTCTGAAAACCGAAAGTGCTCACTGCTGTTGTTATTGTTGTTCTTAATGTTTTGTAGTCATTTCTGATCTTGTTTACATTTAATGTTAAATATTTCTTACGTAATATCTTGTGGCGTATTTGCTTAGTTTTGTATTTCTATCCAAGCACGTTCTTTATATGATTCGATCATGCGATTGCGCTAAGCATTTCATATACGCTTTACATAGCACAGAAGTAATATGAATTCGTTGATCTATTTGTAACGCTTCGATGTAGAGTACATAAATCCCATAGGGTATAGTATAAGCATAAGTAGTATATGTATACTTTCTATGAAATTTCGACCAGCTTTTATGACATTTTGTCGTTTTTGTTGTAAAGTACAAATGAAATCGTAAATTTGAGCGCTTTAATGCGAATGAGCTGCGCGTCTTGAAATAAGTTATAGTTAAAGTGGTGTGCCCCAAAATCTCTAGACGGTTTTGTCTAGTTGCAATTGAATTCATAAAAACTCCGTTGATCAGTTGCCTACTTGTTAGATTTCCCATGCTCTCAAAGATATTTCCGGCACATTGACGAATTGGTTTTCGATTGAAATTTAGTATAGAATAGATATCTCGCATACCGGAAAATTGATTTGGGTTGAAATTCGGTTGGAAGAGATTTCAGGCACACCCCCGAGTATTTACTATAACTTCTTGTCGCTTCTATTCTAATACACAAAAGACAGCTTTCTTTCTTGCAAAGAAGATTAGCGCTGGAAAGTAGCTAGCCTCTCAATGCATGAGTTGAAAGCTTAACCAAAGTAACTTATCTATGCGATATAAAGAATTTATAGTCTTAAAAACTAAGCATTTGTAGCATTTTTGTTACTTCTGATATCCAAAAAGTGTTAATATTCAGTTTCTATCTGTGTCTTCTGCGTTCTCTTTTCTTCTAGACTTATACTAATTGCTATCCTGCTTACCATCGAGCACTTAAGACTTACTCATATAAGCTAACTATTAACTAACAAAACCTTTGGAACTCAGATGATCATGGGGAGAATTGAATAAATGAATTGACAGCAATTTTTTGAAGATGATGTCATACTTCTTGGTGTAGAAACAAATACTTGAAAGCCAATAAGTACCTTTTTAAATTCTACAACTACACAGCTTTAAAACAGACAAACTTCGTAGACAATTGTGTGCCAGCAATATCTAGACGGTTTTGCTTAAGTTTCATTCGACAGCTTTTGAAATACTGGCAATAGCAAGCTTTTTGAGCGATTACGTTTGTCTGGAAATACGGCTTAAATAGATCACTGTCAAAGCGACCGTTTGAAAGAGACATCTGAGCACGTCGCTTAGTATTGAAACAACAGTTTGATTCAAACTTTGCAGTGTATTCAAACAACACTTAAAGAAAAGACCCAGTTCTGCTTTTTTGTTGTTGTTGTTGGCTTTTCCGCTTGCTTAAGCTAGTGCGATCTTTATGACAAATGTCTTTTAAGTGCTCAAGTATTTAGCATATTGTTTGATATATATGTGAGTCAAGGCAGGGCGGAAATGTTGTGCAAGTCAAAAGCTGAAGCTCGTGTCTGAGGCGTGCCTCGTGAATCATCGCAAAAGCAAATGCATTCATTTAAATGTGTAGCGTCTATGTGTCTGCGTGTGTATGTACATATGTTTTTGTATGGCGGATTGACTGAGCACAAATGGAATTCAATTTTCTACAGTTTGTCTAAATTGAAAGCCACTTAACCCATTTGGAAATACATAATGCGAAACAGTCAAGTTGGCGACAGCAGCGGCATACATTGGGTGTCAGTTGCCGCTTCCCGGTTGCCTGTGGCACTACGAGGGGTGTATTAAAACAGCAGCAACAGGCGGCACACAGCTGTGGCACATATATATTTTTTATGGCTTATTTGAAAATCATAGTTGTTTGGTTGTTGTTGTTGTGGTTGTTGAGGCGCCTGCATTTTTATCATCGCGCTGTCGATTTATGAGCCTAATGAAGTTTTTAAAAGTCATTAAAGTGACTCTATGTTACAACTTTGACCAGTTTAAATGCGCCAAAGCTGCGTGAGGCATGATGTAAGCTCCAAACGACTTTCGAGAGATCAACAAGAGCTTCAGAGCGCGAGACGACTACCAACAATTAGTTTTGCTTTTGCAATGTACAACAAAAAGAGGCGCCAAAAATTGATTGGATTTATTGGGAGATGATGCAAACTTCATGGCAGTTCCGTTAGACTTGCTGGCTTGCTACTAACTGCTCCAGCAGCGGGTGATGTAAACGCTTTAAAAATGTGTTTTGGCTCCGCAATAACAAGTAAGCCACAAAATGCGCCGCAAACGCCATTCGAAAGCAAAGCTCGTACCGCTGCTGGGTTTCTATGCAGCACGTACGTACTACAAAAGCTAACGGTACACCAGCATAAACATAACCGTAATTACCAGCAGCCGCAGCATAATTGCACGGTAATTGCGGCGCTACGGCTACAATATAAAGCGGCCAAAAAAATGAAAGTGCAGCAAATAGCAGAAATAAAAAAAACATCGGATAAGCCAAGAAAAGACTTGAAAAACTAAAGCACGAAAAATGTTGAAACGTATTTCGATTTGCTGTTAGAGCTTTAAAACCACAACAACAACAGCAACAGCTCCGAAATTACCGGGTCAGGCGTCAAGTCTAGTAATATAGCCCCGGAATCGGGGCTGGGCGGCACATAATAATTGTGACCAAGCGAAAGAAAACCAAATGGAAACACTTAAGCCGCATTACAATTTCAATCAACGCGAATCGAATTCGTTTTTCAATTTAGAAAGCCAGACAGAGCGAGACAGCCGACAAACCAACAAAAGAGACAGCTGCACAAATAGACAATGAAATTGAATTTGATTTCTGTCTTTGCGCTGACCAAAATCTTGCAATGGGGCACAAAAAAACCAAAAAAAAAAACCAAGTGAAAGTAAAAAACCGAAAATAAAAAAGTGAAATAAAAAAACACACACAACAACAACAGCGGGCATATTATGAAACGCAAGTCAGTCAACCGGCTTGTAAGCGTTAGGGGGAGTCGGTGGCGCTCAGAGTTGGGCAGAGAGCGGCTGCTGCCACATTGACGCAAGTCATGCAAACGCTGCGCAGGCGCCGCTGCTTTGGCAGGTGTTCGCTCTGAATTCGCGCAAAATGAGAAAACAAAATCTTTCAAACCCGAACGGGGCGTCAGTCGACGTTGACGTTGACTTTGACGTTCCAGTCGCCGTCGCCGCTGCCGCTGCCGTTGCCGTCTCAGTCGCTGTCCATGTTGGCGCTGCCGCTGGCTATAATTTGTACAAATTTGATGACGCTGTTGTTCACACATTGCAATGAGTTGTAGCTACGCATTAACGGTTAATTGCCAGGTGAATTGGTTTGGGTGTAATCACAACTTTGTGGTTTGAGCTGTGGCAAGAGCTTTGACGTTGTTGCTTTCAGTGTGTTGCACATTGCTTTGGAAAACTTTAAAAAAAATGCATATTAAACCGCAAAATTATGCTTTTCATTATGTCTTGTGTGCTATGGGAAATGTAGATATGGTAATGTCGTCAGGGTTGGCCAGTTGCCGCTTATATGCAACTTTTGGGAACTGGTGAAATCTATTTTTGTGAAAGCTGACTTTTAACTGTAGGACCAAATCGACACCCCACATCTTTTTGTCCCTTATAAAGCAGCATTTAATAGCCCAACGAGGGATAACGTATATGACGCACTGTCTGAGTTTGGAAACCTTGAAATGACGTTGTGCAACATTTCAGATCCGTCAAGTTACAAAAAAGTTTCCTCGAGCCTTTTGATATCGAGCGAGGCCTCAGACAAGGCGATGCACACTACTTCAACTTAGCGATAGAACGGGACAATATTGAACTATAAGATTGTACATTCATTTGGTATTGAAAGAGAATCTGCCAAGTTGGTTTTGATTGCAAATGAGAGCAAGACAAAGTATGTGTTATTTTCGAGTAGAGAGATGGTTGTACTCTCACATTGATGTTGAAAACTATACTTTTGATGTTTTCCAGAATTTCATCTCATGATGGATATCAAGCTAAAAGTGTGTTTGCCAATCGATGTTACTTTAGTCTCAATAGTAGTAGAGACCACTCATGCGAGTAGGAACTAAGACGTTCTTTCTTCACTAAGCATAAGTGAGTGAGTCTGCAGCAGATGCGCTTGGAGTGTTTGAGCTGAAAGTTTTCCGTAAGATCTTTGGCTCATTATGCGTTTTGAGCTCTACGACGACAATGTCCAACCAATTAGCATTCAGCAGCTCTGCTGGCCATGTTGCATGTATGGGTGGGTCTTCTATGCAGCTGTTTAAGCTAGGCGAGCAAAGGGCAGGCCATGTTGCACTTGGAAGGAGCAGTTAGGGAGCGCACCAACTACCTTTGGCATCAACGATTGAGCAAAGCAGAGGTGGCTGGAGTAGCATCAGGCCACAAATCGGTAACTGTTTGTCATGGCCGGGTAAGAAGAAGACTTTAAAGCTTTAAAAACGGACAAGAATCGCAACATTTTGGAATTATTTTAAATGTTTGACAAAAAGCATAATGTAGCTATCAAAATTTAAGCACAATCAATTTCAATAACTGCCGCGGGATGACAGCCCGCACTTGAGACAACAAATCATCATAAAGAAATAATTTCGAAAACTTGCTACACAATTTGTTGCTAGGCTCTAAAAATACACATTGTAGGTACCATAATATATTGTTATAACATATTCAAGTAGTAGCAAATGGCTTGAAGCACCTGTAATTGTAGCTGCTACTCCAAAAGTTACCGTTAGGTCTGTTGTTGATTTTCAAAACATTAACTTTTTTTTCCCTCACTGGCAGTGAAATTAATTATGCGTTTGCGCTCAATTTGTAGCCCAAGTAATTTACACACAAGAGTTACAACAGGTGAAAGATTTGCGGGTGGCTCCACCTTAACGCGACTCGACTTGCTTTTGGTCTGGCTTGGCTTTACTCCACTCCACGGATCCCCTGCCATCCACGCCCAGTCTCTGCAGTTTCACCATAGCTCAAATCTCGGCTAGTAGTATTCCATGCTTGAAGCTACAAATTGCTGGGGGCTCTTTTGCAATACTTCTACTCTGTTATATTGTAGCGCTGCGAGGTTCTCTCTTTTCTATAACTATAAGATAGTTTCAGTTTTTTTTTCTTTATTTCATGCTTAAGTTAATGTTGCTGCAGCAAAGACAGTCAGCAGGTGGCATGCTGCAGCAGCGCTTTCAGTGCTTAGCTCAGCAATAGAGATTTTAATTAAGCGATTGCAGCGGGTGTTGGTCTAAGCTGCTGCAAGGCTAGGGGGCAGGGTCGGAGACGCAGGCGTTTGCTCGCTGATCTTAATTAATTGTGAAGCAAATTTGAAGGTTTGAGTGTGTGTGTCGTTTTGGCTTACTGGAAGTGAAGCCAAATGAAGTGTTGTATGTTTTGCAAAGTAATTAAAACTTTGTTTGGTGAATGTGTCATAGATGGTCAGCAGCAGGGAAATACTCAGAAAGACGGTGGGGGGAGGCGCTAAATCATACACAAGCAATTCCACGTGTTTCAATATGAATGTTACACATAATAGTATGTGCTTTAATACAATTTAGGAGTATCGAAGCAGAACTCCGAAAGCTCCTATTGTACTTGGAGTACTTAGTTGCTTTAGAATGGAAACAACATTTGTATGAATAGGTTAAAATCAAATACTTTAAATAAGTCAAGATCTTTCGATCACAGACATTTAAGACATCAAAATATGACAAATGTGGGTAAATCATGCTTCGGAAATTACATATTATAGCAAATGTACGCTTATATCGTGTATTATGTGTAATATCAAACCAATTGGCAAGACAACAAATATTAAAAACGGGTTTTCTAAAACAATTTTTCACAGAATTACTCCTTAAAGTTTTATACTCACCGAATGTTTGACGTTCATATCAATACAAAAGTAAACTAAATTGAGAGTAATGCTATCAAAATTCGCTGTCAAAAGTGCAGCAAGTATGGTTGGTAAGCTATCACTCTCTTTCTCTCTCTCTAAGCTAAATGGAATAGCTTCTGCCTCTGAATCTCAGTTCAATGGGAATTTGTTGAACAAAAAATGTGCACGGATCTCGATTATTGTGTAGTTCTTTTAAAGCAATAAAATAAATGTTCAATTTAGTATTTCTTCAATAAGATTAAGGCTGGATTTTATAAAAAACCTCTTCTTCTTCGTCCCCCATTTCCTTTTCTTCCTCCTCCTCTTCTTAATCCTCCTCTTCCTCCTTCTCCTCTTCTTCCTTTTCCTCTTCTTCGTTCTCTACCACTACTCTTCTTCCCTCTTTTCTTCCTTCTCCTCTTCTTTTTTTTCCTCTTCCTCCTTATCCTCTTCCTCGTCCTCCAGCTCCTCTTCAACCTCTTCCTTTTCTTCCTCCCTCTTCCTCTTCTTTCTCTTCCTCCTTCTCTTCTTCTTCGTCCTACATCTCCTTTTCTTCCTCCTTCTCCGCTTCTTCTTTTCCTCTTATATTCTTATATTCACAAAACGATGGTTACCAAATACTATACATATTTATCGTTCCATAACTGCATGGTCCATTTGAATTGAAAAATTTTCTCCTATTTCTAGGTAAATGTCAATATTTCAATTAGTTTTCAAGTTTGCCAGAAATCTTTAGCAGTTTTTTTGAAGCGCTCTCGAAAATATGACTTGCATAGCCTTCAGATCAGTGATGTGCACTTAAGTTATGCACTAGTATACCTTGTTTGTACCCTTAGCCTAAGCGACTCGAACTCTTCTGGTGTGATCACACAAACGTGGCCGAAGTTCTGAACCGAAAGCTGGACTCAATGCTGCTGAGAGACAAAAAACAGTTTTGAAGCAGTTTCTGGTTGCTTACAACGGCTAGTGCCTGCTTTATACGGCCCACACACACAGCAATCGGTTGGCCAACCTGCGCTGTAAAATCAAAATGTTTCGATTTTGTGACGACCGAAATGTACTGCGGTTGGCCAACCGATAGCTGTGTGTATGAGGGTTTTATGTTTCAAGAGATACCAAAAGTTGTCACTCTTTACTTTTCAAAGTAAACTTAGTGTCACTTTCGACTACGCAATAGTAGTAGTAGTTTGTGTTTCGTTAACTGTATGATAGAGTTTTTTCGCTTAAACGAATGCAATTGAATTTAATTGGCTACTAAATTAAAGTTGTAAGTTTAAAACAATATTATACAAACAGCCAGTTTTTGGATTGGATTGGAAAAAAGAGGCGATTATGCCAATTTCTTGCAGTTTTCGTTGTTCATTTCTGTATTGCACTTGTTGTTATGCATCTAATGCCAAGGTGGCAAGGTATCTATTAGATGCCGTTAACTATAGGTGCAACATTTTTATTCGTTGCAAACACGCAGCAGCAGCAGCAGCAGCAAATACAACAACAAGTGCAATCAGTCAAAAGCGCGTTGTGTTGTGGCAACAACAAAAAAATGCTGACTGCTTTTCATATCAGCGATGTGTCTTGGGGCAGGTTCGTTGACTGTTGGCATATAATTATGTGCGACAGGCGCAGGAAACGGCGTATTAGAAGCGTTGCAACTTGACGCTGCATTATCCTGCGGCGTCTTGGCAGCAGCGCAGTCAATGTTGGCAGCAAAGATTAGCTGCGATTTTGCTGTGTGACATGAAAAGCACACGCGAATTTGGCCAAAACACGGAAGTTCGCGAGCCACAATTGTTGTTATTGCCGCTTTCATTGGAATTGAGCCATAAAAGTTGATGATTTTCGAATTAGCTGTTAGGCTATTGTACGCTATGATAAGCAGAGACTACCAAAAAAAAAAACATGACAAATTGTCAATCAGTAAATCAGTTGGCCAGTTAGTTAGCCAAGTTAGTGTTGGATGTGCTGCCTGTTGACCAACTTAATGCCCGGTAGCGTGTAATTATTTTTTATGTATTATAGATAACCAACATTAAGCTAATGTGTGGCCTCGGCAGATTGTATTGCTTTGTTGCCTCTTTTATATGTATGTGCAGCTTTGTGGCTTGCAACAAGTCTCAGGCCGCAATGTATGTGTGTGTGTGTGTGTGTGTGTGTGTGTGTATCTGTGTAATGAGCATTTCAAGAAACTGGGCCACATAATGGCAGCGAGACGCTGGCAATTATGTGCTTGCTATCCATAACAAGAGAATTGTGCCAAAGAGGCTACCCACTGGCGTCGACAGCGACGTATGCAGCGGCGTCGACTGCGCAGCCACAGGCACAATAGTATTGCTGGAACCCTCAACTTGGCCACAAACGCAGCTATAGAATGAAAAAATTAACTCGAATCTTAGATGCTCTTTTGGACGTACTCTTTTATAGCAGACTGTACACTTTAGAGCTAGGATTGCAGGACTTCGTTGCAAATCTGCACAAATTTCAAGCTATCAACAGCAGAGTGTATACAGGTTACGAAGTAGTTAGTTACTTATAAGCATAAGTTTATCAAGCATTATTCATACACTTCTGACATTTGGCTTTAACTGTGGTGAACAAAAAGTAGCTCGTATCTTTGTATCTTTTGGCGAGAACAATAAGACAAATGCTGAATTAACATTAACCCGGAAATTGTATAGGTTTGCGCCTTAAATGGGCTTGCAGCTGCTGCTTGTACAGCGCTGACTCATGTGTTGCAGTTGCAGGTGTGGCACAGCCCAGGCTGAACTGGCCCACTTGGGGCAGGGGCAGCGGCAGCTCTGTTTGTGGTTGCCGCAAATTAACTTGTTTGCCAGCCGATTAGAAGCGGAAATTTATGGTTTATATGATTTTGACCAAGTAGGTCAACACATGCGTTTTGTGTAAGTTTTTATGAGCAAATCAATTATGCCACACAGCTTGTTGTTGGCCTTATTTAACATTTAGGCCAATACTTGAGTATACCTTCAATTAATCAACACTTAACGCCAACTGTTTGCAAATTGTCAAAATTGTATATCTCGGTTTTTGGCTTTGACTATGTTTATTTTGTTGGTTTCTGGCTGCAAACGAGTTGGAAAGTGCGAATTTTTGCACGTCTTTGAAATTAGCATAAAACTGAAAACACTTTTGTTTTTTTTTGCATAGTATTTTTGGCATTGTTTTTAAGTCAAGTTAAAACAACAAAGCAACCATTAGTATGAGGTAGACCAGTCCCAATTCGGCTATGACGACAGCTAGACTGCAAAGAAGTTTGCACAGTTTTTTATGGCAAGTATCTAGATATTAATATACATATGTATGTTCATATTTATGAGTTGACTTGTTAAGTTAGCCATGTTTATATAATATGCTTTATAAAACTAACGCAAATACTAGTTAAAATTTCCTCTTCTGTTCACTTGTTGCTGCTTATTCGAGCAGCTAAACAAGTTTGCATAAAAATTGCACACCTTGCAAAGTGCCATACATATATAAACAGCTAAAAAAGTTGGAAAAAAAGCGAAACAAATCCAAAACCAAAACATATACACAAGAAAAACTCAGCTTGAAGTTAAGTTGCCCAGCAGCTCGGCAGCAGTTTCACACTTTCGAGCAGCTACGAGATATGCTTGAGTAACTAACGGCATGAACTAAACAAAATAAAAGTATCTCATAGATACCGACTGTGTGTGTGTGTTTGTGTGTGTGTGTGTGCATGTATGTGCAGCAAGTGGCGAGTGGCAAATTGTGAACTGTAAGCTGCAGAAAAGCATGGAAAAGTCGGAAAACCCGGCAATAGCAGCTCTGATGCGCTATGCAAACAATGATTGGCATTTGTTGTTATCTTTGTTATTGTTATTTTATAGTATTTGTAAAGTTTTCAAACACTGGCTACTATTTGATATGCTTAGTGGAAAATTGCCAGACATGTCAAAGAGTAAGCTTCTAGTTCTATACACTCTTCTTAGCTTTGTTCACATGGCGTATGCTTAATATAGCTATTATTCAAGCCTAAAACAAAAGGCTTTATTATATCTATCAAATCAGCGTTATGTGGCAGCATTTGCAGTTGATTTTAACAAAATTTGTACAATTTGTAATCAGATGACGACATACGGTTCACTCTCAAGCGGCACAACAACAACTAAGCTGCATGCAACAGACAAAAGCTAGGTTGCAGCTTCGGTGTCTCTGATTGGAGCTTATCAGTGCGGCTTTAAGACTGATAGTCTAAGCCAAATATTAGAAAGCACAAAAACATCAGAATCAACGTCTCTTTTCCCGCTTAAAGCAGCGTTTCATAGTTCCTTGAGGCATCGCGTATACGACGCATTGTCTAACTTTGTTATATTAGCAAAGATGTTGCATATCTGTAACGTGATGCAGTAAAAGCTTTTCAAGGTGCGAAAGGATCTCTACAAATCTTTTGGTACCGTGGCATAAGGCATTGCATTCTATGCCGTACACCAGTTCTATGATCGCGAGACAATGAAACATCCAAAGAAGTGGAGGATTATGAAATCGCAGGTTTAGCTGAAATTATCATGTTTGTGACAATGAAATGTTGGATAATGAAGAAAAGTTTGCAAAAAGAAAGCAATTTTTCTTTTGAATCCCAATAAGAGACTAAAAATGATATATTCCGTTTTTGATCCATTGCATCAAAAGGGCGCATCAGAATGCATAGCATCTCCAGCCTGAAGAAGGCGGAGAGCTTGATCAGCTGAGCTTTAGTAGCAACTGCTACAATATTGCTCAGTACCAATCGAAAACCAGCGGCTTACCAACAGTGCCGCCCAAACAACTCATTTGCCATTGATATGGGCTACAACCCATTAACCATCTAATGATGTTGCAGGAAAAGCCAACAAAGTGTGTATTTTGTCAGCAAAAATCCAGTACCAGTTGCTTCCAATGCAACATAGGAGTGCACACTAAGTGTTTTATTTCATATCAAACTAAAAACTAATTCAGTTGTGCTCATAGCATAATTTCCTAATGACCTATATGTAGGACGGCTTCAAAACCCTACTTCTTGATAAAAGTTTTTCTGTTGAAGTATGAAAGTGTCTTATTTTATCTATATTTAGAAAGGAAATGGGGTTTTTCAGGCACAGTATCGTATGGGCATATCTGGCAGTGCCCTTCGTTGGTAGGACGCCAGACCGGAGGCTTTCATTTCTGGTAGAGCCTTGGCGTGGCGTGGAGTTGCATGTTACAAAAGGGTGCTGCGACCCAAAGACCTGCAGAGATTTAGATAGGCAGCGATCCATATCATGGAAAAAGTCATGAGCAAACAGAAATGACTACAACATGGCACCTGCGGGAACATTATTCGTAGGATCGTTGATTCACGATACCAATCCTGTACTTATCACCGTGAGATAAAGCCTATAAGACAGTGATACCATTGATGGGTTTTTGATTCTATTGTTTGAGAATTTGTCACAGAGAAATGAGCGAACAAAAGATGATATGTTCTGCTAATAGAAAGTAACACATCGATTGCAATATAGGACTTGGTACATCAGTCACTTGCCGATTGATGTTGCCCTAAGCGGCCAGTGGAGTAGTAGAGAGCACTCGCGTGGCATAGTCGGATGAACGGAGAGTGCTTCGTAAGATCAAGCGTAATAACTACCTGCGGGCTCTCTCGCTCTGTGATGTCGTGCTTATGGACGAAGAATGTTCGGGATAGTTCGACTTGAGAAGTAGGAGAAACTTTGCGATGACATGTTGACAAGAAGCAACAGATGACAACGAAAAACAACAACTGAAGTCTTATAGTCAAAATGTTCAACTAGTGCGAGAGTACTCAAGTTGTTTATCTCAATGTGCAAATCGTACCTGTCAACTAATGAAGATGAGTTATAACCACATAACAGTACAGATCAGTGCAGGCGCAGTACAAGCCTTTTGAGATTTGGAAGTACTGCTCCAAATTGGCGGATAGCAAGCCAGCCATTACTCCAGAACGTCTCATACCACAGGAACACGGTCCAAAGCTCTCCAAGAACGATATCTATATATAGGGTAGGGTCAGGGTCTCAGTCGCTTTTGGTTTCTACAGACTTGCTGAAGGTTTTTATCGTGCTGTAAATGGTCTGAAGCAGTTATTAAAGTAAAGCCAATCACTCATCACTGTCAATTTAAATGGAGTTTAACTTTGTAGTTATATAATGCAAACTTTTCTTGTGGGAAAGAAATAAAACAATTGTTTATTTATTCTGATCAATCTGGTTCTGCTAATGAAGGGCGTGTGGGATCTGGCCGTTTATGAACCCCAATAGAATGCGGTTTATTATACAACTGTTATAGGACATGCTTTTGATGTATTATTGCTGCTATACCCTGCAATATACTCTCCAGTAAGGCACCTTTCTGAACATTACATTGCTTTTATAAAAATGCCATATTCGAGTTTGGCCATTATATGTTTACAGTTCATTTTAACACGCAAACTTTGAGTTAATTAAGTTCCAATAAGCTTTGCTTAAACAACCGTCAATTTGGTGTAATAATCAAAACTTTCTTAAATTACCTTGAATATGCGATTGTTTTGTGCTTCTTCTTGTACGTACCTGTAACGAAGAGAGAAAAAAAATTTGGGGTCAAATACTGTTTAATTGTTTAATCATAATAAGCAAATGTTTATGGTTAACTGTACTAAACAAAAAGAGCAAGAGAAAAATTATTACAAATACAAGTGCCATAAATTTTCACAGAGTTTTCCTCATTTGTTGTAATTTTCAGTTGCTGTTGTTGCTTTTGTCGTTTCTGGCAGCAGTTGTGGCGCCTATTGTTTTTATTGTTTTTGTAGAGTAGGCTTTGGCCAAACACCTGTAAGCCACAATTCGTTGGCTCATTTCTTGCATGCAACTTAAGAAACAAGTAACAATAACAACAACAACTGCAGCAGCAATAAAGCAGTTTAAATGTTTAAGTTGTTGCATAAAGCTGCAATGCTGCTGCTCTAAACAAATGCACACAGATACAAACACACAGATACACACACACACACAGATACAAACACACAGATACACACACACAGATACACACACACACACGGACAGCTACACGCAGCTGCTTGTTTTGCTAGAAGAAACTGTGGTTTCTTTTCAATTCGCTGTGCAAAAAAAGTGAAAGTAACGTCAGTTGCCAACTGACAACAGTAGCCAATAAACAACAACAACAACTGCTTAGACCAACAACAAACACAACAACAACAACGAAAGCAACGAACTCTGCAACTCTGAGTGAAAAACAAACAAAGCACACTATATCGCCAGGCGCGCAAGCCATAGGAAAAATATAAATTTCCACAGGTGAATGAATTTAAATTTTGCGAAAAAGAAACAACATTAACAACAACAACAACATCAGCAAAGCGAGAAATTAAAATGAGCTGCAAAGAAAAGTGCAGATACAAACATAGAAAGATATACACTGAGAGAAATATTGAAACGTGCTGTTGACAGAGTAGAAAATCCACAGGACATTCACCCAAAAAGTGCTAATTACTAGTGAAGAAATTTGAGATTTTGATGCTAACTGTGGGGATAAAACCAACGGCCGGCCTGATTCTTGTAGCCTGATTTGATTTCTGTGACTCGGTTGCTATTAGCAGTAACTACTACTTGCTTTTCTAGCGATAATTGGAATAATTCTATGCAGCACGTAAAGTTTTTTACAACGCGAAACGGAAATCAAAGTGAAACACCTCAGCGAAAGCAAACTCGTAGGGCATATAGGGGAAAAAAAGCGAAAGTTCAGCATTTTTCACTAGTTGATTAAACAAATCAGAATCATATAAAATTTAGTTTTCCAAACTACATATATATAGATGAATCCAAAAATGTGCCAGTGGCAGACGCACATTGGATCCAACTGATTTCTTTTTCGGCAAAAATCATAACTTTTGAGCGAGTAAAGATATTTTCAAAATTGAAAGTTTTTTGAAGCTGCATCTATTCACAGTATATTTAACAGCAGTAATACGCAGAAACTTAAGGAATTCTCTGTTACATAAATTTTTCATTTTGAAAATATCATTGCTCCCTCAAAAGTTATGATTTTTGCCGAAAAAAAGTCATTTGGATGCACTGTACGTCGTTACAACAAACGTTTTAGTGAAACTTAAATCGTGTTGTGTATTAATGTATTGTAATAAAACTTTTAGAATAACCAGATGATATAAAAAATATGCAACGAGTTACATACATACATGCATAGAGAAAACTTGATTTGGCAATGTTGCTCTGTATGTTTGTCTGAGTGAACGCAGGAAATTTGAACAAAAACTATGAAATTTTTGTGCAAAAGTTCTTAAAATTTAATTCATAGTACTGAAGACGTACTGTCGTCTCCTTATACCCTAAAATGGCGAATGAATTGGCTTCTTTATACCCCATTCTTTATACCCGATAACAACGACTTTTGTGTGGCATAATAATCGATTGTTGGCATTGTTGTTTTTGTTTTCAAAGCATTTTTGGCTAGCAATTGTCGTGCAATATTCAGTGCGGAAAGTCTATTAGCCGCTTAGCCGTGTGCTTAAACTATCGATGGTGAAAAAAACATCGATAGTGAGTCACAAAGGGAAAAATTCGATGTATCGATTGTACTATCGATAGTTTTCCAGCTTTAATATAAATGTATGATTTATTCAAAGCATACTAAGTTAAGTGAAAGCTATTAAGCAAATCAACCGCTTGATTTTGAGTAGCAAGTGATTTCTGACACCACTTGATAATTGACCCATTTCTCGCAGTGTACAAGTACACACACACACACACACAATCCAGTTATAGCCAAAAACGAGTGAGGGAGAGTTGGCTAATGTAACGTTCAAATATAAATTTAAAATTAAGAAAAATTTTAATGACAATTTGTTGTTGTTGTCCATTGACTTTTGCAATTGCGCAGACGCGCACCTGTTTTGATTGTTGTTGTTGTTGGTGTTGTGATTGCAGTTGTTGTTGTTGTTGTTGTTGTTGTAAGTGCCAGGCATTGCACTTACCGGTCTATCTCATGGCAACGATCGCATAAAACCGCAGCCACAATGACAACAACAAATTCCGGATTTATCAACAGGCGGCAACAAGAAGCGGCCTGCAACAAAGCAGTTCGCAACTTGCCACAGCAGTCAAAATATCTTTGAGTACATATCGCATTGTATCTTTTAAACACAAATGCAAAAACACCTCGAAATGCCGCCGCATTGTAATTGAGTTAAATGCCTGCAAAATGCCAGCTTAAGAAAAAAGGAACCAAAAAAAAAAACAACAACAAAATAATAAGCAATAATAGAGTTATAAATTTTATAACATAATGAAGCAAAGCAAATAAAGAAATCAAAGTTAGAGATCTAAGAGTTTATGCGAAGATTATTTTGAAGTTTCGACTCTAATGCGACATATGCGGAAATTAGCAAAACAATCCAAAAGGCCATGACCATAAGATTCGTGCATGATTGTGTGGGTTTATGGTTTTGTATCTTGTAGATACGGCGTTAACAAATGGCTTTATAAATTTGGCAAACTGCGCAATGTGCAACTCAATAAGAGAAGCGCTGTTGTTTTGCATTTGGCCGGTTCCGGCTTGGCAGTGAGTGGTTTTCGCTGTAGTTAGTGCGATTTCTTGGAGACTCCAAAAACCATTAGTTACGGCAGGGTTAACTTTTAGCAGAAGTTTTTCAGAGATTGTATGAAAGGTCTTCATCCATCTTTTAGATATTAATAGGCAGTTCAGTTTTTTTTCAACGTATTGTAACGTATTAAACAAGTTATCAAATTCGAAACTGTTATCTCTAGACGGGTTTGCCTTAAATTTCAAGTCAATTTTCTTAAAAATTCGTCGATCAATTGCTTATTTATTAGTTTTTCCATATTCTCAAAGATAGGTCCGTTATATTGACGAATTTATTTTTGATTGAAATTTTGTATAAAAAGATATCTGGCATATCGAAAAATTGCTTTAGGTTGAAAATCGGTTGAAAGTGATTTCAGGCACACCCCGATTAAGCCACTCCACTTTTAAAACCCTAACTTTAATGATCGTCTATGACTATAAGCGAAACCGTTGTTGCCTTATATTTTGAATCATTTTAATCCTTATCCGTTAGGATCTGTCTATCTAGCTTAAAGCTCTCCCAATATTCCTAACGAGGATATATATTTCAATATCTGGGTTGGTTCTAAATGGGCTACGTCAGGCATCCAGAGTTGTTGCCCGCCTGAGGTTCATTCTTCTTCTCGCCAGTGCGTCGTACTCGGCGAGCACATGCCGTGACGAATACTTCCTCAGTGATCACACGACCTACAGTCGTTAGAGCTGTTGATGCCCAGCTTGCTTTAGTGCAGTGTTCAGTAAGTAGGTCAGTCTGAATTTTAAGGTTACTTCGCTTAGTTGCGCAATTTTCTGAAACCTATTAGAGTTATAAGAAATAAGGAGCTTTTTCCTTATATCTTTAAAACTATTTAAGATAGATTCCTACAAAAGTAGTTTTAGCAACTCAAAAGTAAAGGAAAGTCGATTTGGGCACAAATGATTTTGATCAAGTCGATCTGCCCCCCATCGTCTCCCTTTGACAATGTCAATGCGGTTCATTGTGTGAATGTCGTCGTAGAGCTCAACTAAGAGCATAGTGACAACTATTGGCAAGAGCGATTCTCCTTTTGATCTCCATGCTGACATCGTTTCTCATTGTGAAGGTCGTGCCAAGGTAGACGCAATCCTTGCTCGCCCTCTACACCCGAAATAAAAAAGGTAACAGCTCATTTTTCTATGAACACATTTTCCTATTAAGCTCAAATTGCTGTTCCAAACAGACTAATGTAAGTGCAAAGCAATTTGGAAACAAAAGCTATTGGTCATCATTTTCATCATCAGTTCCTATTTCAAATCTTTGTAGTAACTGTACTTCTGTGATCTAAGTTTATTGATGCTAGGTAAAAACACGTTGCAATAAGCTTAAAGTTCCAAACGTTCAAACAGATCATAGGTTTTGCTCTCGTTTTTAGCTTCATTCGAAAAGTTATAAAGATCTTTCTGTCTGTCGTCTATTTTATAGTGAAATTCTTTGATTCTCTCTGCTCTTGCTAACTCGTCAGCTGGCTTATCCCCACACAAAATCTTTAACAATAAACACTCTACCTATAAAACCAATAGGACTTTTAATTTATTAGATCAAATTTTGTATGCCCATTAATCTGCTCAAGTGAAATAGTGTACTTAACCATTCCATTGACCTTTGACCCAGCTAGAGCAATGTTTACACGTTGACTCGCTCCATCTCGATATAGCTATTTCATGGCTTTGCTTAGTCAACATTTTTCATACAATTTTCAACACCTTTCCATGGAAATTTTTTACCTTTTACTTTGGCAGTCAAGCTGCTGATTACAAAGATATTTCCCTTAGAACATTTGCAGCCACTTTGCCGGCTATGTATTTATGCTCCATGTTTTCCAATTTATCTCCTGCTGCCAGCATATCACTAACCCTGAAGCCCAGTTGGTATTAGCAGCTCAGGTGCTGCTGCTGCTGCTGCCGCTGCCGCTGCCGTCGCCTCTGCTTCTGGTTGCTGTTGCAACAACGGGGCGTATTGCTTGCCTCAAAGTGGCGGCCTAATTAGATGCACAGCGGCATAGAAGGCACTTTATTTTTGAGACAACTGCATGTAATTAAAGGCAAATACTTGAGTGACAGCCGCAAAAGCGAAGAAAGAGATAGAGAGAGCGAGGGACTCTCTAAAGAGAGTGTAGCTGGCATTGGTCATGCAGTTGAGCCAATTTATTCAAAAAGATTTGATGCAGACAGTCGGGACGGTGTCCGACAGTGGAATACCCTGTACCCTTTTTCTTTATAAACACTAAATACGGTAAAATGGGAACGGAAGTATCCACTTTTATATCTCCTTTCATAAGATCGATATGCCTGGAAAAATTTTCCTATTGCGAAGCTCCAATTGACAAGTTTTCCTATTGGGAAGTTGACTTTTATGGTGGCAGAATTCACTTTTATACGCATAACTCCAGTATTCTTGGGCCAATGTCGCTGAATTTTGAAAAATAGATCACAAATACATATATAGATGTCTGTGACAATTTTCAAATCAATAAATGTGAGGGTGTGGCAGTAATCAAGGTAAATGGTTTGCGGGGGAAGGGGGGGTTTCATTGAAAAATCACACGAGTCTCTACATCAAATTTTTTAACTCTAGCTCACATGTATCCATATCTACACGTAGTGGAATTTTGGCAGAGTTTATATATCTATAACTTTTGATGTATTTATCCGATATTGATTATTTTTGAAATATGCACATAAACACGACGCACATCTCTGAGAAGTTTCGAATTGATAGATTCGCCTCGCTCTGCCTGTTACATACATTGCACAAATCTATAATACCCTTTTACACTTCGTGTACAGGGTATAACTAACGCCTGTCCGTGTCGAGACTCTGCTGACAAGTTAAGTTGAGTTGAGTTGACTTCAGTTGCAGGGTGATCACCTGGTCTGCCACAACGAGCGGCAACTCTACTCGACTCATGTTTCTTTGTGTGCAACTCTAGATTTATTTTTCCCCCTATTAAATGCAGGCGACGATTTTTCTCCCTTTTTTTTGGGTTTCTGGTACACTTATACGTCTTTGTTGTTGTTGTTTTTGTTTTATTTGGTCTGAAAGATATGTTAATGGGGTCATTTGCCTTTTGGCGCATTAAGAACTACATAGAAGGAATGTTTTAAATATTTTCAACGCATTTATTTAAATTCAATTTTGTTTGTGTGTGTGTGTGTGTGTGTGTTTGTGTGTGTGTTACCGTGTGTGTGACTATAAAATGTTGTTATGGCCGTGCGTGCTCTTAGCCTTGTTTTTCCGTTGTTATTTTCTCAACATTTCTCTGGCATGCCACTGCGTATTGGGGCGCCATGGAATTGACTTTTGTAATCGAGCAGCTACTTCTGAAATTGCAACAGCCCATACTTGGCCATATATATATATATATATAAGTATGTGCTATATATATATATGTAACGGCATGCAGCGGCACCTGTCCGAACAGTGATAGCCAAGAAGAAGAAGAAGAAGTATCTGAAAGAAAGCCGTGCAAATGCTGCTGATAAATGTTGCATAGACAGACGCTCGTGCGATTGTTGCTTTTGGTCAGTCAACGGCTTATCGGACATTGAGTGTTGTATGAATGTTTTGTAATCGCAACAGGTAAACAAAGAGCAAAGAGTCATGAAAGTGTTACGACAAACAACAATAAAAGTAACAACAACTTCCGCTTGCATAAAACAAAAGAAGGGAGAGTGTTAAATGGGCATGAGAAAGAGCTTTCAAAACTCACGTGCCTGTTGCAATGTTGCACTTTGTCTTTGTACACATTAATGTCGCTTACATGCCATATGTAAACAGTTATGTATACAGTGTATATGGATGTAAGTACACAAACGAAAGTTTGTGAATGGAAAACGATTCCCAGAACTTCTATTGGACAAGCTTATTTGTTCATCATCTTTCATAACTCAATGTTTTGGTCAAATAGTATAGTTTAGAGCTGTCTAATTGCAGTTGGAACGTAAATTCAGCATCGATATTGATGTTTTTTGATGTTTCACAATAGCTATCGAAGTTCTGTTCTAGCAAAACCAAAATTTACGTGCCAGCAAATACGTCAAACTTACTTTGGCACTAAAGAAACACAACAAAAACAGCGAGAGCCTTAGCACGTTCTGTGAGATTTCGATATTTCGCTAAAATATCGGCTAACATTGATACATCGGCTCAACTTGCAGCGTTTTTCCCCTTGAAAGACTGTACAGTTAATGTTTAGTTAATATTTTAATACAAAAGTATACATAAGTGCAACTCTTGATTCAAAACAACCGATATATCGAACTGCAACCATACCCAGGCACTACGAGTGTACTTTTTCCCGCGTTTTTAGAGTTTACAAGGGCGCCCGCAACAGAGACTCGGGAGTTCCAATGAAATACAATAAAAGAAACACAAGGCACTATAAGAGAACCCGTATAATTTTCACAACGGGCATGCATTTTCTCACTATATCGAACTACAAAGCACCTCTTATGTAACTTATAGATACATTATCATAATAAACTTCGATATCTTGGCAAATCTGTGAGATAACACTGCTTCATCAACTGATGTTCTTCTTTAGAGCCAAAGCTGAACCTTAGCATTTCCTTATCAACTATTATTTTTATAGCATACAATCTTTATCAGCCACTTCATGTGATGTCATTTTTAATTTTATTTTAAGAAAAACTGGAAATGCAAGTTGGTAAAGATTTCGATTTTCATTTGTTGAAATGTCATATAAACAGGGAATTCTTGTTTTTTCTTTTAGCAACAAAACTCATAAAAATCAAATATTTTTGGAAAATCTTATATAAGAGAAGTGTTAAAGCTTAACATCTATCTGGATATAACATTTGCATGAAAAGTGGTATAATGCGAAAACACAGCTTCCCATAAAAGCGAAAAAAGTTGAAACATCAAAAACCTTCAAACCTTCGGTCTTGATTTTGCCATTCTAATGATATTCGAGATCTAGACTTAAAAGTTACACGAAATCTGTCCTGAGTTAAAAATGATAATACATGCTGAAAAGTACATATATTTATACATGTATAAATTTTCATAAAGAGATTTGAACAAAAAAGATCTTTGCCTTGATCTTGCCCTTCAAATGGTATTCGAGATCAAGGCTTAAAAGTTGGACGAAATTTGTTCTGTTTTGAATATAGATAATAGGCGATGAAAGTTACGTTTATACGTTCAAGATATGATCAAAAAGAGCACTATAAAAAGATCGTCTGGGCCGATCTTGTCATTCGAGATCGAGGCTATACAAACTTTGTCATTATCGCAAACTGTAATCACAATTTGTGTGCTTATCAATTATTCTCCGACCGTATTCAGATTTTGAGGCTGTTTTATTAAAGCTTAAAGAACATTTTTTCCGCTCTTTTAAGATCGATATCGTAGTTTTGAAAACGTAATAATAATATTTATAACGTATTTGTGTAGTGTGGTATTATTTGCAGGGTACTTAACCCACCCTTGGTACACAGCTGGCTGTGACCACTGTATTAGACTCTATAGAAGAAACGGGCAGAAAGACTGTCAGGTTGCAAGGGTATAAGCATCTATTACATCCACAGTGTCTGGTGCCTGAAAGTTGCTCCTCTGCCTTGATTGCAGTTTTTTTTTCCAATTCATAAATGAAGTCGTGAAGACAAGAAGATAAGTGTCTATGAACTTCATATATGTGTAGCGCATCGTAATGTCTTGTAAGAAAATACTTCCAAATGCTTCCTGTTCTACAGAAAAACCTATCTGAAAGGCTTCAGCAGAAGATCATTTGGTGTCATCGCTAAGATGGTTTGTAACGTTCCAAAGATATTTTTAATCCTTGGCACATTTAGGCCCTTGCCTGACCGCTTCATATGCACCTTCCAAATCAGCTTTGAATCACGTGTCATTCCTAGATACTTGATGTACATGTGTCTTCATATTAGTCTGTAAGCCCGTGCAGCGCAGTTTTTCTTTGTGCTTTGTTTGAGCAGCGACGTTGGCAGCTCCGTCAACGTCGACGTCGACGTCACTGGCGACGCTGCCGTTGTCGCCTATCGAGCACACGTGTCATTTGCAAATCGCGACTTTGGCACGTCCCATTTAGCCATGTTGACAGTTTTGGCGCGGCCTTGGAACGCCGCTCATCTTTCGTCGCTCTTCTGGCTTTAATCAATTATCTCTTAGATGCGTTTTATTTACAGTTTTTATTTCTAATTCTATTTGCCCGTTGACATTAATCTAAATTAATTTCCATGTGCAGTTCGCACAGCTGCGTGCACTTGAAGCTGCCAGTGACTATTTTTATACCCTGTACACAAAGTGTAAAAGGGTATTATAGATTTGTGCAATGTATGTAACAGGCAGAAGGAGGCGTGGCAGACTATATGTTCCATGGGCAAAAATGGTCAGGAGCAATAGTCGAGGCGATATAGACATGTCCGTCTGTCCGTGTTGTCGCACCGTTCTCGGAGACTATAAGAGCTAGACCAAAAGATGCGCATATTTTGCGCGGTTTTAGCCCACACCACATCTAGTTAAAACTTGGCACATTATAGAACTTTAGAAGATACAGCTAATAATGTGCGAATTTTTGGCCCCTCTCCTATGAACTGCAACAGAATTTCACTTTTTACATAAATGTTAAAGTTAACATTTATGTTAACCAAATATGGTACGTTAGGATTATAAACCAAACAATGTTGACCTTCTTCCTCACCATCCCCCCATACCCTTCAACGCATCGATACAAAAATTGGCATTAGATTTGATTGTCATGGAAAAAATGGGTACAGGGTATCCCACTTTCGGGCACCGTCCCGACTGTCTGCATTACATTTTTTTACTATATATTTTTATTAATTATTTTGCATTTTTAAACGATTTGTTTCGTCTGCATATGAGAGACAATGCGCGTGCACATTAAACATTTTATATACGTAGTTTTTTTTTGTTTTTTTTTTGTAATAAATTATGTGCCATTTTTTCTAATTAGCTCATTATTCTTGGCTGAATTGTTGTCATTGTCATTTTGAGCAATCGCCGGGTGATAATTAGACACAGAGGCGACGATGGAGTTGATAGAGACAGCAAATGCGCAGTTAGTTAAGTCAATCAATGGAAAATAGTTTTGCATTCAGTTAATTAAACATAAACAAAAAAGTGCTTAATAGCCAATGAATAGTGAGTAGCATGGCGTTGAAGTTATGTGACATACTTGCTGAATTTTCTCTAGATTTGATTTTGGAAAGTGTTTTCTGTGTCTTTGCATGGCGGCAAAAATCTTTTTATGCACACGTTCAACAATGAGGAAATCTTTACGAGCACATCTGGCGCATAAAGTGTTCACCTCCGGCCCGCTTCTTGGTCTTGCTCTTGGTCTCGGTCTTGGTCTTGGTCTTGGTCTGGCTCGCTCTGCGCTCTGTGGCTGTGGCAAGTGCTGTAAACGCAAACATGAAACGGCGGCCACAGATATGTCCATGTTGTTGTTGTTGTTGTTGCTGTTGTAACTGTTGTTGTAGCGGCAATTAATTACGGCTAGCAGTTGACAGTTGAGTGCTGCCGCTGCTGCTGCCGCCGCTGCTGCTTTAACCGCGGCTGCACAGAGCGAGACAGCAGCATTGTACCATTTGATCTTTGCACTTCGATAGCGAAACGTGAATGAGGCGTTGCTTGTGTGCTGCACTGTGCGTGGCGAGGTTAAGCGGCATCCATATGGAGCATATGTGTGTCTCCGTATGTGTTTGTGTGTCACAAAATGTCAAAGCAACCAGGAAGTGGACGACCACAACAACAGCAATGGCGGGCGCAGCAACCGCAAGTGTTTCATATTAACAGCAACGAACAAAAGCAACAATTTACATTGTCACTTCAACGGCTAAAGCAAACGCTCGCTTAGAAGCCTAGCTAAGAAAATTTTAGTTACGTTAACCAAGTTTTCTTGTGCTTACTGATTACTGCTAGTGAATGCAATAGTTACAGTAATTACTTAAAGGTTAATAAGTTTTAGAAGCGAAACCTTCGAAAAATTGCAATTGGAAAATATGTAAATTCGAACTATTCGGAAGTCCGAAAAACACATGGGTACCATAAGTTCTTCAAATGCATTGTTGCTAAAACCAAGAGCAACTCGAGCTGTCATGTTACAAAAACTTTATTTTCATTTTCATAATTGTGGTAAAGAAAGATCTCCTAAACTAAACTTCTTGATAATATAGAAACTTGTATATATTTCTAGCAACGACATACCGAAAAGTAATGTAATGGTTTTTGAGGGTTTTATTTCATTTTTTTCTTCGTCAAGAGTTTCCTACCAAAAAAACCACGACTAATTTGGTACATCTTTGATGTGTTTTTGGGCAGATATCATCTTTGTTTGTTTGTGTTTACACGATGATCGTGCTCCAAGCGGCAAAATCAGTAAACGGACACAAACAAAGTTAGACGGATTGTGATTTCATTATAGGGATCCGAATGAGAATGGGCGCTCTGTGGATCGCTCTTTTCTTTCCTTTGGGTAATTCTACTAAGGAACAGCCTAGTGCGCAGCTTTTGTTTTTCCCTCAAGTAAGATATTCACGAAAATCGTGGCTAACGTTGTACCCTTCGGGTCCCCCGCCCTCTATTATAAAGGTGATGCATGTTTCGGTTAGGTTAGCTTAAGTTAAGACGGTGGTCAGATATGCTGCCTGACGCACGGATGCCATAATACTGTAGTATCTAAGAGAGCCCTGCTCTCCAAAAGCTGTCAAATCAGAAGAGGGACTTCCCGAATGCAGATATAAGCGATCTGAAATACGCTTAGGTCTAATTACGGTCAGATCTGAAATACTATTCAGAAAGTAACTGCCCCGATGCTTGAGCCTACGTCTACAGAAAGCTCAAGATGAACAGAAGCGGCGCTCAACCCTTTCTACTTCTTCCTCGCAGAAGGCCTGCAGTTGCTCTCCCGATTAAGGGCCAGGTTTGTTTTGCGATAAGACTGTTTGTCGCAATAAACCAAGTTGCCTTGCATACTTGTGCCTTCTTCTTCAGAAGAAGAAGTGAAGCAGTAGTGTCCTGCCTGGCAAGCTCATAAACTATACAGTTGCCTTCAATGTGCACGGATTACCCAAATTTTAATTGGAAAGAAATCGAAACATTGGATGCGAGACAATCGCAAAGATATACAGAACCCTTTTGAAAAAACAATATCCTTATGAAGAAGTTACGCTTGAATTGGTTCCTTAGACTTAATAAAAGCAAAAACCTATGTATGTGCTGAGGTTTGCATCACTGCTGCGAAGGTAGCAGTTTCCTCATATGTGAGTGACATTCACAAAATGGAAGAACCACAAATTAACAAAGAAAAGCCGACCGGTCGAGCGACCAGCCAAATCCAAGTTGACATTTGTAAGTTCTGTTAATTGGTTTAGAAATCACGCAAACATTTTCAACTTTTGACAGCAATAACCCCAGACCCTCGACTTAACCCAAGCAGCTCTGGCATATTCGTAGCTATTGTGTTAATCATTTAGAAAAGAAAACTTTACATAAATCTTACTAGCAGCGGCAATTATAAATTGTATTTAAATGAAGCCAAGTCCATATCACAGTTGGAAAACCACCAAGTCACAGTTAGAGATATCTTTAAAAGATATGCGAGTCATTGCGGGTTCGGAGCGTGGTGGTGTGCTGGCTCATTAATTAGTTAAAATTCCACACTAATTTTGTGCTTTCGGTTTTGGTTTTCGGTTCGAGTTTTGTTTTGGGCCCGCAACAAACCAATTTCGAAATTAAATGAGGTCATTTGTGAAAAGCCTACGAAATGTGGAAAAACAAATTGACGATGCGTGAAGCGAGCGAAGGGTGTAACACCAAAAACAACAACAACAACGGTATTTGCCTCTTATGTTTATGCAACTCACGCACCCAAAAACGCAGAGGAAAACTCAAAGGAAGGCAAAGAAAAACAATGGAAATATGTAAAGCGAAGCAGGAAAAACAAAACAAACTATGCAAAGAAAAATGTACACACATTTTCGTAGCTGTCATTTGGTAATTTTTGGGTAATTTTCATTTCTTTGCTGCACGGCCTGTCAGTTAGCGGGTGTTAGAAATGGGCAACTTTGGATTCAATTAGCCTCAGGAAATGCAATTGGTATTTGTTGAAATTTGGTTGGTGTTACTTGCTAGACTGCGCCAGTTTCGGCGTTCAACTGTGAAGTGAAATTTATGGTCTGTAACTGGGAATGGTCAGTGTTTTTGGGAGTGTGCGGCTATATTTTCTTTCTTTTTTTATCGAATTTAGTTACATTATGTGGTATTCATTAAAGTATCGTAATTTCAAATGAAAATTTATGGGTTTGGGTTTACCGGTAACTATTTCCTCGCTCAGATACATATCAATTTTTCAATACCTGTCATAAATGTCGAAAATAACCAGCTGATGAACTATTTAGCAGGATTGGGGTCTAAAACCTAAAACCAGTTTAATTTCTCAGCTAATGCAAACCTGTTATAGGCGTTCTATAACCCTTGAAGGATCAGAGTCTAATGTGTGTGCTCTAGTAGAGTTGTTAATACAAAGCACAGTTAGGAAGTACCTTTTAGCCTGTCCTTTGCTTTCGAGTGCAAGACTGTTGCCTTTGGTCAATATTTCCTTGGCATTAGAAGCGCACATTACTTTCTAGCATCCTGCAGCCGGCACATACTTCTCTCAACTTACTTTCTACTGCAACCCTATGATCAATGAGCAAAGTTTTAAAAGTGTATCAAACTAACTCCAGTCGAAGGTTCAAGCTGTTTACGTGTCTTTCTAATCCTTATCAAAAGTGTTTTTCTTATTTAACTGTTTTCCCGGCTCAATGTCCAAAATAAGAAGACCAGATCGCAAACTCTACATATTAAAGTGTTTTCTTAAATTTTTTTATTTTTCTAGGTCACGTTCGAACCCAGCAGTTCGAACAAATTTAAAAAAGTAACTGAAAAGCTGAAGAAAACAAAAAACCAGAATTGTGGTCTGCAAACTCAAAAGTATATGTGGGCTGTTCATATGTGACGTCACCAATGAGTTGGGGATAGGGCGCATCATGGGGAGGATACAAAGAAAACAGACGCCACAATAACCAAATAAACTACAATTGAAAATAATTTGTTTGTTTTTTACTACAACCGCTACAGCGGTGACGTGACATGACGTCACATAAGCGTGGTGGTCAACAATTTGACACGATTTGTGACTATGGGCGAGGATTAGTGTGCTCCGATTACAAAGTCCAAACACTGCAATTGCTAAATAGGCTTTTGTTTCTTTAAGTATAGCGATTTGTGACGTCATATTAGGAGGGTATGGTGAGGGTGATGGAATTTCAGTATGTTAAATGGTCATTTCCATGGCTACGCACGTGACAGTCATAAGCCTTTAATATGAACCAAAACAAAATAATGTAGTATTATAGGCGTTTATATGTAAGTAGTAGTTAAATAGTAGTCCTTCTAAATCCTAAGTATTAGTTGTAAGCATATATAGTTGGTTTCTTTCCATGTAATGAAGGAACGAGTAGACGCAAACCAAAGCAGAAGTGTTTAATGTCTAAAAAGTTGTTTCCTTGTTTGCGGCAGCACTTTAGCAGCATTATATTTAGTGTAAATCGCGCCATCGAGAGTATGATCTTAAGATACTGGCAAGCTAACGAATGATACGTGACGTGACAGCAGAGACAAGTGTTCCCAAAGCCGTGCATATATGTACAAGCTACGTACATGTTAACAGAGACTAGGAAAATTCTTGATTTCAGAATGTTCCATATCCGTTTGTTTCAAACTAACTTCATTTATGAGTAAACCGTCTTTTATTTTTCTCAGTGTAGTCTGCTATGTTTACTGCTATTTTGGAAAGCATCGAATTTTCAGCCTATTTGAATGTGTGTGTTTAATGCTAAGTATCTTTGCAACTCTCTCTCTCTCCCTCTCAATCAATTATTGTGCATCATTTTCACACACTCGATAAAACTCAAAGCAATAAGGAAAATTGAAAAATTGAAAAATGATTACATTGAAATTCAACAAGTAACTGACACAAACTAACTGTACATTTAGCCATGGCGTGTGCAGCGGCAACTGAAACAAGTGTTGTACCCCAAAGCGCCCCCCTGCGGCTGGCGGCATACCCTGAGTGCGTGCGCGTGTCGGACAAAGGCGCGAACAAGAGCAGAGCAGCGTCGGCGACAACAGCAGATGCGCAGGCAGCAGCAGCAGCGGCAGCGGTGGCAGCGGCGGCAGCGGCGGCAGCGGCGCAGCGAATTAAAATGCCGTTAAAAATAAATGTAGGCAAATTAACAAACTCTGTTGCAAGCACGTCCAGTTTTTTTTTTTTTAATAATAATTTAGCGGCAGTGCCAATGAGCGAGATGGCTTATAAACTGGCTGCAAGAAACGCACTATCAAAAGATACATGACACAAAATAAACAGCTACTAGCAAATATTTATGTACAGTTAGTTACCAAAGCCTTGCTTAAATGTCACACAATCTGCCGCATTTATTGTGCCATAAAAAAAGATTATAAATTAATCAGCGCCAACTTTGACTGCAACTGCAGCGGCGCCGCAAAAAACAGTCACAAAATACAACCATGAGTTGTACCGTTCGTCTCAAGGCTTGTGTCAAAGCGTTAAGCGTTGTTTTTGCCTGCATAAAATTTAGGAAAATTTATGTTGAAAACGCCAGTTGCAACGGTAAAATGTTAACGAAAAGTAAAACGGCCGCGCCTGCGCCTGAACCACTTTGAATTCTGGGAGCGGCATTAGCCCGTTCTCGGCGTTCGGAGTTAAGCGTTTTGTAAACATTTTTCATAAGCTTTTATTTAGCTGAGTCTCCGACTGAGTCGACTTAAAGGCCCAAACGCTGACAGTCAAATGAATGACCGCCCAAGTCAAATGGTCGCCAGTTGTTGCCGTTGTTGTTGGGTTTATTATTGCCGCAGCAAGACCTTGGACTATGATTTCCAGTATTTATGTGAACTCGTTTGGACTCTTGCATCAACTTGACGATGTTTATGTTCTGGTTATTACATAACTTTCAGCTTGAATGTGGTCTTTAGTGATCTGGCAGGTAAATGTAGCATGAGCATTTTCTTATAAGCTGCACAGTTACTGAAGCGAAAACTTTCTTGTATAGGAGCACATACAGTGCATCTAGTGTATCGCTTTATAATCTGCTTTTCGCTGTAGTACTTTAGTATTAATGGAATCGAACATAGGTGCTCGATTTGCGTGGCATATGCTAAAAGCAATGTTATAAGCAAGGTACCATCAGAGATCGTCTTATCCACATAAAAACCATCTATAATTTCTCTCAAACTCTCAAATGTAGAATACTTTTGGAAAGCATTATCGAAGAATCGAACGAAAAACTTGAAACTTGGAAAGGAATACCAAATGATGTACAGAGTTACGCTGATGTTATAAAAGCGAAAGGAGGACGCTTTGAAAAGCATTTATTTTCGTTTAAATGTCAATAAATTTGTATGCGAAATGAAAAGAAAACATTGAATGAAAATATAAAGAAGATTTCGTCAGTTTTTACATTGACATTTTGATTGTGACGTCACGTATTCGGTTAGGCTTAAATGGCTGCCAGTTGTGATACGATAGATCCGTTCATACTCCCTCTTTCAACCACTGGGAAGAGCAATTCATATGCTGATATGTCATCCTCTAATCGTTTGGGGCTCACTTTTGGACAGTTACAACTGCCTAATATGGAAGTAATCACCCAGATACTTTTCAAGGATAAAAGCTATGAAAATTGTGGGCTAGACAACTGCTATTCTCAAAAATATAAAATTTTTCTGTATCTTAAAGCGATCTGCTTGATATCCAACAAATTTGTTGTTATATACTATAAAGAACATTAATCTAAGAGCTTAAAATCTAATTAAGACTGGAATTCTAATAGCATAACTTAAAATGCCTATTTGATATACAATTTACTTCTAAAGTATCCATGAACTAGTTTTATAATAAAAACTTATAATTTTAAAAAAATTTTCATTGGCACGCATACACAAAAGACGAGTAACTCATACACACACACTCGTAGATACGACAAGTCAATTTAAGCCATCTAATTTGTACCAGATTTTGAAAATTGTGCGGGGGTGTTCCGTTTATGACAACTATTAACCAAATTAAAAATTTGCATATACATATGTATCTAGATACATGTATCTTTGGAGTGCAGCTGCAGTGCTCGGCATTAGTGTGCTTTGATCCAAGTGTATCAGTGTGTGTATGTGTGTGTTTGTTGGCTTTTGAATTGCCTCATAAATGCCAACACCCACATGTTAACCTTCTTGGCATCAATTTAAGCGATTTAATTAGCCATGAAGGCCTACAAGTGTTAGGCACTACTTGCCGAGCTCTCCATTTATAAGCAGCTATATGCATATGTATGTGTTAGTTTTTATGGTTGTATTGCGGCCTTATGTAACTTTGGCACTCTGAGCTTTATTGTTACTCTTGTTGTACCTTGTTTATTAGGCAATTGACATGGTTTTCTATGTGCCAAAATATGCAAACTACTCAAGTGCTTTAAGTATCTTGTAATCTTTGAACATCTTTGAAACTTAATCTTTATTCCGATTGTATAATTAAAGTGGCTGCCACTTAAAATGAGCTTGCAAATATTCATTTCAAAAATTTTAAAGTGCATCTTAAATTAATTATGCAGAGAGAACATTATATGTCCAAAAAAAAAAGCAAACTCAAGTTGCCAGTCGGAATGTGTAGCAGCCAAAATTGTTAACACTTTAAGAGCCGAAAAGCAGCTACTCGAAATGTGAACAAGATTGAGTAAGAATTCGTTATTTTGGCATAACGACTTATGTATACACTAACTGACTGCAGTAATACTTTTCGCAGCGCAAACATTGGACAGAATCGTTCGCTGCTTGCAGCTCGCGTTCGTGAGCGTGAAATCTGTTCAAAATGAGCGTCGCTCATTTCACCTGCGGCTCGCGCTCTTGAAGTCTATTCAAAATGATCGTGCTGAGTGGCTCACTCAAGAAGCCGTTGATGGATGCTCATTTTGTAAGAAGCTCCTTTGCAGAGCAGCTCTTATGAGCTATGCATTCTTTTAAGCTACAATGTATATCGCTTATATGACGTCTCGTTTAAATGAAATTATTGCTTATATGCAAAGAAAAGTTAGTTTTAGTGCATTTTATTTGCATCGCAATTATTGCATATATATAGATATAGAAACGATCGGCTTTTTCATCGATCGATAACAATATAATCGGCTATATGTTTAACTCTTGAAAATTTGAAACAGCGATTTCTATTTAATCGATTGATAATAGTGTAATCGTTTACTTTGCCCCAAAATATAAGCCAATAATAACTAAAATATTTTGCATATATCCGATTATCGCTTATATAAAATTAGCGCTTATGCGCAAAAAAGCGCTGTATTTTCGCTGTTTCGTATAAACGATAGCAATTGTCGCTTTTTTTAAATAATTTGCATAAATCCGGTTATCGGTTATATGGAAAAAAAGCGCTACATTTCAGCTATAATATCCCAAACGATATTGATGATCGCTTATTGTAAATATTTTGCATATATTCGAGTATCGTTTATATGCAAAAAGGGGCTGCATTTTTTATATTGCGTATACACGATTTTGATGATCGCTTATTTTAAATATTTTGCATGTATCGGATTATCGCTTATATGCAAAAAAGCATTTGATTTTTTTTTATCCGTATTAACAATATTGATTATCGCTTACTTTAAATATTTTGCAAAAATCCGATTATTGTTTTTATGAAGTTATCTCTTAAATGCAACAACAGCGCTGCATTTTCGCCATTGCGATAAGCGAAGTCTACTCCCACTGACCGTTCAGAAATGTGTATCTAACTGGACTCTGTTCCTTTCTGAACAAAGTTGCCTTTGAACGCTAAAAGTATGACTTGTTGACTTTTTTGCAGTTTCTTTTGAGTTCAAACAAGTGCTGTTCTATAACCATGGACCATTAGCATATTTCCATAGAATCCATTGATGCATAAGAGTCACGCCCGTTTTAGTTGCGAAAAATCAACATTGGCTATCCACATATGAACATCATAGTGATTGTATGTGTACGTGGGCGGTTCTGTCGTGTCAGTTGTAGCATAGTAACTTCAGCGTGGAAAAAAAGTGCGTCACATAGGAGAAAGGAACACAATCGGTTTGAATTTCCAGTCGCTGCACAATACAACGTTCAATTGAATTTCAGGCGAAATATTGTGGGAAATTTGAGCAAAACGTGCTAGTACCACGGACCAATAACAAATTCATATAGAAACCGTTGGTTGTCAGTATTGAGCTCACAGGAGACAGTTTTTGCATAAAGTTTACGCCCATTTTTATAATTAGTTGCGAAAAATCAACATTTTAAGCCAACATATGAAAATAACAGTGTTTGTATATGCTTTAGTAGATGCTGGACATAATATACATTTACATTATAGTATATAATTACGATTCAGGCGGTACACGGCGAGAAATTTGCGTTGCATATTCTAAATGGTAAGTACTCACTGCGGTACTTGTTGGCAGGGTGGGCCTGGGTTCTGGTGGAATAGGGTGAAAGCTTCTGATCGCCATACACCGGGCAATGGCCAGGGTGATACCTGTCTCTACCTTAACCAAGTTGGGAACGACTACTGCATACGATGGAATGACGAACTTTATGAGCTCTACGACGACATTGACATAGTCAAGCAAATTAAGATCCAGCGGCTCCGCTGGCTAAGTCATGTTGAGCGTATGCATGAAGAAGCTCCTGCGAGAAGAGTCTTCAATACGGTTGTCGAAGGGAAGCGACGAAAGGGCAGACCATGCCTCCGTTGGAAGGACCAGGTAGAGAGTACGCTAGCTACCTTTGGTATTACCAATTGGAAAAGGCTTGCGCAAAGCAGAGACGCCTGGAGGAGAGCTTTACATCAGGCCGTAACCCGGTAACGGGTTGTTATGGCCAGTGAAGTAAGTAAGTACTCACTGCAAGAGTATTAAAAAGAACGGAACCACAACAAGGAATTAAAAAGGCGACGCATTGAATGTCGGCATTAATTTATTAAAAAAGTTGAATGCCATCAGCTAAATGGATGTGTGTGTGTGTGTGTGTGTGTGTGTGTGTGTGTGTGTGTGTGTGTGTGCGTTCTGCTTATCGTGATCGCCAAACGGCGTCTTGGCCAGGTCAGACTATGGCCATTTATACAAATGAGTTGGCAATATGTTGGCAACAAGCGGATTACATGTAAAACTTCAAATGAAGTGGAGAGTTGGCGGCTTAAGGGGCGGTGGTGGGTGTGGCTTAAGGTGCAACAACGACAACAACGACAACAACAACAACAAGAACAACAAAGGTGACAAACACAACAACAACAACAAGCTGCAAAGCAGCCAAGCAACTTGCATGCGGATTAAATTAAATTTTATGACTGTCGTTTGTGCTTTGTGTTTGTTGTTTTAAGTTGTTGTTGTTCGTTGTTGCTTCTGACAAGAGTGCGCTGCACTTGTGTGACGGTTTGTTGTTGTTGATGTTGTTGTTGTGGTGTTGGTGGTTGACGTTGTTGTCGCTTGCTGCTTGTCACAATAAAAGCGTTTAATTTGCTCGCTGCTTGTGACATTTTACGACAATTAGACAAGTGAGTGTAAGAGAGCTGGCAACATTGTTGCATGCAACATGTTGCGTAGTCAGTTGCCTGTTTAACTGGCCTAGCAGCTAGCCAATTTGGGCAGCCAACTTGCCGGCCGGCTGCGCCATAAATCGCCTTAAAACTGGCCCGCCTTCCAATTTCATTGCAACACGAAACAACAGCAACAACAACAACATTATTGATGACGGTAAACAAAGCTGCACTGCATTTGCCACAGCCAAAAGCCAAATTTGGTTAGATATTTCGTTACCAAGCAGCCAGCAGCCAGTATAAAGCCAGACAATTTGGCATTTGTGCAATGTTTTTGTTGTTTGTTGCATTTAATTTATGTTTTATTTTGCTTAGTTTTATTTTATTTATTTATATAGCTCTCTTGTCAAAAGCATTTTGTCATAAGCCTAGCGTTAAAGCCATGTCACGCTGAGTTCATCAAAGTCAACAGCTCGCGGCAATACCAAGTTTCTATTTGGTCAAAACAACAAAAACTACTAAAACAACAACAAGCTGCAAGTGGCAATAGTTTAAAAAAAAACCTAATTGAAGTGGTTTGTAAAGTGGAAACAATGACCTTTCGTTTTGTAAATTAGTCGCAAGCAATTTGTGTTGCAAGCACATTGAGTGCACTTGACTGACTGTCCTGGGGCTTAAATCATCATAACCAGCCTTATAAGGCCGCGTTTCGTTTAATATTTATAAGCTGACTGCTTTTGTTGGGAATTGGGCTAAAAGTCGCTGTTGATTAGAGATGAAGTTAGCGCCGCTTAGTGCTAAAAGATATGACTAGTTTTGAGCTATAGTAACTATGCTTAGGAATTGCGAAGAATAAAACTGTTGAAAGTTTAAAGTTGAACATGGGTATTTCTAAAGGTCTAACAGTAGTTTTGAAAAAACCACCACATTTTAGCAAGCTTAACAATAAACAACTGCATTGACTTACCAAGTTTTGCAAGCCAACTATAAAATCAGATAAATAATACCATTTTCTCTGGAGCGTTCAACTTCCTAAGCGAGATTATACATGATAAATCGTTGCACTAAATCACCTTCACAGCAGTAATTAGCTAATAAGAGATTTGACGAAAAATTTGTCATTTGATTTAGTTTATGGCCTAATGTCACGTTCGCGTTCGCAAAACATAAGAAAATACCTAAGTTGTTCAAGAAGCTTAGTATATATTTTCTTCGATTAGAAAGACACATCGGTTGGATTCTTAGATTGATGTTGAAAACTATACTTGTGGAGTTGACAAGGATTTCGTCTACCTTGGCACCATCGTCACGATGAAAAACGATGTCAGAATGGAGATCAAGCGGAGAAACACATTTGCCGATTACTTTGGTCTCGGTAGGCAAATGAGTAGTAGAGACCTCTCCGCCAGACGAAACTAACCCTCTACAAAATGCTTATCCTTCCAGTTTGGTTTTATGGCGGAAAGTACTTCGTACGATTTTTGGCCCTTTACGCGTTGGCAACGACTACCGCATACGATGGAACGCCGAACTCTATAAGCTCTACAACCACATTGACATAGTCAAGCTAATTGAGATCCTACGGCTCCGCTTTCTATGAGAAAGGTATTCGGAAGGTCCTTGCGAGTGTCAAAGGGAGGCAACGAAAGGGCAGACCATGAATCCGCTGGAAGGACCAGGTTGTAAGCACACTAGCTACCTTTGGTATCACAGACTCGGGAAGGCACGCGCAAAACAGACACGCCTGAAGGAGATATTTACATCAGGCCGTAACCTGGTAACGGAGGAAGATTAACAAACTATAACGAATTGCTGCATTCGTATGATCAGGTGCGAACCCCCTTATGGACTTCGGTTCTTCAAATAGCATAATGTTTCAATATCTTGAGAGGTTATGCAAGGCTACTGAAACTACTTCGTTTTGTGTGCTTTGACTATTCCAGGACCAAAGAACAAACAATGTATGGAAAAAGTTACATAATCTTACCCAAAAACTTATATCTTACGAGATGCGGGTATATGGACATATCGGTTATTTTAGCAAAAACAAGATGTATGTCCAAGTTATATGTTGAATAAAAGCTGCTTACAATAAACTTAACCCTCTATTCAATTGCAGCTGTTATTAGTACTGTCAACAGGGTCATATACCCAAAATTTCATGTCATTCACCGGTTAACCACCATTTCTTTCTCCTTGAATCATTTCAGCACGAAATCTGTTAAGCTTTTCACAATGCCTTATTAATTACGCTCAAATTAAAGTCACTTAAAATCAAAATGATCAAAAGAACATGCAAGCTGAGCAATGCCATATACCGTATCTACTATATATGTATATGTATATACCATATACCCCCCACTTGCATATACTATAACTCACAATCAGCCATCAGTTGCAGCTATATTGGCAGTCAAGCAAAGACATTCGGCCTATTAATCAACGCCTTTAAACAAAGACAGACCGGGTAAAAAACCGGCCAAGTGGCGACACTTCCTCAAGTTAACAGCACGCCCCAAGGCAGCAACAACAACAACAATAAAGATGACGCCGCTCCACTTAAAAGGAACATCTAATTACGCGTTAATTTTCTGCTTAGTCGCCATCGTTGGCGTCCAACGTTGCAAAGCCGACAGTAACCGCAACGGAGTCCCGCCCCTTTTGGACTACCTACTGTGCACGGGTGATTCACTTGTCAATTTCGTAAATTATTACCTCATGCCACTGTGCGATAAAAGTCAGCTGAAAGAAAGAAATGCCAGCAACCGTGCGAGGGGCAAAGACAAAGCAAATCAAGTTAATTGCCGTTAATTTCGCCACGGTGCATTGGTAACAAGAAAGGTCGTCAATGTCTACAGATCCATGTACAGTCGCGCATCCGCGCCACTAAGCCCACTCTCCGCTCTATGACAGTGTCACAAATCAAATGAAATGCGTAAATTGCAGTGCACAATGTTGACGGCTAGTTAAGTGCCATCGACAGAGTTAAAAATTGCCAAGGGTTGCCAACGCTTGTCGCGCGTCAAAATCGCCGGACATCGGACATTGTATGGTTGACAATCTCTGTGAATTAGCAGCTGTTCCGGTGCACTGTTCTTTGTGAATCATTAAGCGATTTCTTCAAAAAATGTGATTAATTATTGTGTGAGGCGCACGATAATAAAAGATGTTGGCTTTTGGAGACGACTTGGGCCAGTAACTGTAAGTGCTGGGCGTATGACACATAAAAACCCACATTTATGGCCTTTACAGTTAGTTTTATGGCAGATTACGCATACGCCCTGCTACCGCAAGCCCAAAACTCGAATCATACAAAAACTAATGCCTTCAATTTGCTGCAACCCACATTAATACACTAACAAACACACACACATGCACATACAAGGCCCCCTTGACTTGCAGCACTTCACTTTAATGATCAACCAACAACAAAAACAACTAGCACAATTATTTGCAACTCATGCGCATGAAACATTCAACAGCAATAACAGTTACAGTAACAACAACAACCATTGTGGAGAGCGGCTTGTATTGCAGGGTATATTTCTTTCAATAGCAATTCGAACGCAGCCGCTTAACCTTGAGCTGCAAATATTGCAAAATGAATAAAACAAAACCAAACCGAACCGAACCAAACCAAACCGAGCAACAACAACAGCTATTCAGACAACGGCAAAACTCATTGAAGCCAATTTTCAAAATCCGCTCACGAAAACAATTGCAAAAGTCATTAAATAAAACCAGAAATAATACGGGCGACAAAATTGGCGGTCGCAGAGTTGCATTCAAAAGCGTCCAAAGCCGAGTTGGCCAAAATGAATGCATGCCAAAACGGAACCACAGCAAAAGCGCAAAAACAAAGAAAACAAAAAGAGATAGAGAAATAACAAACAAAGCAATAGAGAACTAAACAAAAATGGCAAGGACAAATGCCAAAACAAAATGGCGTACAAGTTTAGCACTTAGAAGTGTCTAACAATTGTTGCAGATGAGAAGTACGAGCACGCAGTAGAGCTTCCGAGAAAGTTACTGCTGAGAATTACGACTGCGCCAACTTGTATTGGCGTAGTTTCAAGTAATAACAGTATGTACCATAGAACTTAAAGGAAGAAATGCGGAATCTTTAGCATACTTTAAAAAATTTGATATATTTTTCATTTTTGTGGAGAAAATTTTTAATATTTTTCGATGAAGGGCAAGGGGAATGACCATTTAGAATCCGTCGAGAGGTAACGGAAAAGTTTTCTTTTCTCGCAGCCGAACTATCATGCAAGTCTTTTGCAGAGACATATGGTAGATGAGCATTTCATATGCTGTTGTGCAGATATTTTCTGCTCGGATGTTGAAATGAGAAGATGAAGGGGATCGGGATGGAAAAGATGGTGTTAATGATGAAGCAGATTCAGATGAAAATGAAAACGAAGATGATGGTGGACCTGAAGGTGAACATGCAGATGAAGATGCAGATGAAGATACAGATGTAGATGCAAATGCAGATGAAGATGATGATGAAAATGAAAATGAAGATACGGATGCAGGTGAAGAGGAATATTTATATGAAGATAAGGAAACAGATGAAGATGCGGATGAAGATGTACATCAAGATGCAGATGAAGATGAGGATACAGATGAAGATGAAAATGAAGATGCTGATGATGATGATAAAGATGAAGATGCTGATGCAGATGAAGATAAGGATAAATATGAAGATGAAAATGAACATGAAGATGGATACGAAGAAAAAGATAAATATGATCTACTTCGAGAGGGGCTCGGATAGGTTAGAACGGCTACCACGTAGAAAACTTTGGCAGGATTTATTTATCCTTTCTCCTTTTACCCGCTGAGGATACATGCTTATAGGGAGAACCATTTAGATGCTGATATAAAAGCTACTATCTGTTTGGGGCTAATAAGGATAGTTCTGGTAGACTGTTAGGGAAGTACCCACCCAGGTACTTACATATATCGTCTTTTGCAGAGGGCAAAACATGAGCAAAAGATATTCCCTGCCTGTTTCCTACTCCTCTACATTTCCGCAGCTCTGCAGAGCTCGTTTTACGGGGCAATAAGCCTGGCTGCATGGACAGCTGTCCAACTGGCCAGTGTCCAGTGGTGGCTCTAACAACGGCTCTGCTCTACACTGAGAAAGCAGATTGCGGCGATTCGTTTGTTATTAAATTAACTGACCATTTTTTATGCAAATCATTAATTTTAATTAGCAAATATACTGTTTTATGGGCAAATGACGTTCAACACATAATTTTTATTTTTATTAAAATTTTTCATATAATAGTAGTTTTTTTAATACAAATAACCTTTTTCTTTGCACATAATTAGAGTTTAATATGTGTTTTTATGCAATAAACTTTTTAACTATGACAATTTAGACAAATTATCGATTTAATGTGCAAAACGACAGTTTTATGTCCACTTTTAGGCTAACTACCGTTTTCATGGAGCATATTTGTGCAAAGTATGCGTTCAATGCATATTATATTTCCTTTTTATGCAAATAGTAGTAGTTTATTTATGCTAATAACTGTTTTCCAGGCATTGAGTAAACTACAAAAATAAATTATGGCAGCGGAAAACATTGTACACACAAATAGTTTAGCTGTTTTGCGTTCTGCCTTTACAATTTCGCTACCGCTGGCTGTAAAACTCTCAAATTCCAACTCAAAACATACCGGTTATTTTGCGTTTGTTTGCTGTTGTTTTGCCCTCTAAAGAACAAACACCAGCTACAAGCCATAACTAACTACAACACTTAACTAAGCGCAGCTTACATTGCAACACCCACTGCCACGCCCACTCACACAGCTGACCCTTAACATTGTGACTGACCGCAACCCCCAAAACTTGCAGCCATTCATCCATTATTTCGACACAATGCCAATTAATTTGTTTTATGATTTTACGACTTGGCGCAACCTTCCAAAAAGAAGAAGAAAAAAAAAACAAAAGAAAAGCAGGAAAAACTAGCGCGCATTCGCAGAGGAAAATGCCAGCAGCAAAAATGGCAGTAAAATGTTTGGAAGTGCATTGGGAATGAAACTATAGATGGACTTGGACTCGAAATGTGCGTTGCAAGAAGTTGGGGTAAAGTGGCAGCCAGCCCATTTAAGCCAAAGAGGTATCTCTACCCTAGTCAATGGCTTGCAGCTGGCTTTTGCCATTAGAAACGCCCCTTAATGGCCAGTTAGCCGCCTTAAAATGCGGCAAGACAAGAGCTGGCAGCTACAACAACAAAAATGCAATAAAATTGGTTGATAATGTTTTTCTCAACGCCATTCAAATGTTGGCAACAACAACAACGTATTATGAGCTAAAATATAGGTTAGAGCTGCATTTTAGCCAAGATCGCGCAGAGCAAGAGGCCCGTGAAGTGGCTTTAATGTTGATGATCAGCGAGTGCGCTAAGTGTATGGCCAACATCATAATGTTGGCCAAGACAATAATGAAGCTTTTGTTGTTGTTGTTGTTGTTGTTGCTGTTGCTGTGTTGTTCTTAGGCAACGCAACGTTTAACCTCTGATCAAAAAGGCAGCGCTTAAGGCTAACCGGGGCTTGGTCCAAACGCTTGACCAAATAACTTAAAAACAACGACAACAAAAAGGCCAACAAGCGCATACGTTGAAAGCGTACACAGAGAAAAATAATCAAGTACATTGTACGCAAAGTGAGCACATCCGTGCACGAAAGCCATGCAAGTATATAAAATCTCATTTTAAGTAAAAAATTCGAATTTTGAGTACAAATTTAAGAGTTTGTTTTTTTTACGTTTTTGAGACTGTATATTTTATTTATTATATTTTTCTATAAATTGAGAAAATTAGTGAACGAAACATTTCTATATGCGGTCATTGTGGGAATCGAACTCACGACCTCGAGTGACTTCAAAATGTTACTCATTTTGAGTTTTTTGTACTTAATTTAAGTGCATTATGTTCTTGGTTTTTATTTGAGTACGAAATTTACTCAATTGAAGTATTTTCTGAAAATGTACGCGGCAACTCGTTTTGAGAATGTCGTTTTTCTCTCAGTGTAAGAGACTTTGGCTGCACTTGGCATTTACTTGCAACAACTTGTTGCACACACAGACACACATACAAAGTTTAATTAAAATAGAAACAAAAACTATATATTGATATAAATGCATATGCAAAAAACTAAAACAGAATCTAAATACAAATTCCGCATTATTCTCACGTTCATGAAAATTCCTTTGGGCTGCTTTCGCTGTAACTTGAATTTAGCTTTAGCCTTGGCTTAAACGTAGACAATGTTGCCACAAATAATTTACCAAGAATTACGAGCATCATCAGCAGCAGTTTCTGTCTGTTGTTGTTTGTTGCTGTTGCAGTTGCAGTTGTTGCTGCCGGCCGCAAATGTAATTTCTAGTTGAATTTTCAACGCTTTGCCGCGCACTTTGCCTTGTTGTTGTTTTGGGGCAGTGTGGAAAACTTGCCGACTTTTCAAAATGATTTTCAAGTGAAGCAAAGAAGAGGCACAGCAATGCATATAACCATTAGCAAAGCAACCAACAGCAAAAACAACATGCAACAACAACAAATCCGAATGTGTTTTTCATGCTTTTTTTAGGCCAACATACCAACTAAGTAATTTCTGTTATCTTGTGCATCATTTTGTAGCAACGACCCAATGACTCCATTGGCCAACTGAATGACTGGCCAACTCAGTGACTGAGTGACTGACTGGCTTTGTATTTGATCCTAAGCCAAGTTGAGCTCTAATTATCATATGATATATGGCCATAGGCACATGCATGACGCTTTTCCTTTATGAACAACCTTTAACACATCTATTGTAAATTTCCTTCGCTGAAAAGAGTTTTCACATTTGAAGAACTGTGTAAACACACTTTCTCCGGCTTAATAAATGTACGTTTATATATATGTAAAAGCTTTAAGTTGGTGTTTACAGAGCCCAATCTATACGGGTCTAGATAGTAGCGAAAGCTGGACATCACAAAGCTGCAATCACAACGGATTGCCATAACCTTCTACGCTCCATTTTCCGAGCAGCTCACTTAGCCCAGCAGCCGAAACACTTTGGATGCATATATCCCTCTTTTTAGGAGGTTCTTTCAAAGAATCAAGCGCAATATTCCTGTAGAGATGCGGAGGGAACACTTCTCTGACTCAGTAACGAGCGATGATGGGAATAATGCCGCTTCCGGAGTTAATTTGCCGATGTAACCACTCATGGATGATGGCGTGGATAAACCGTCGCCTAGCTATAACAATGTCAGGGACACAATCAAGAGAGGCTCAAGAGCAACAAAGCTGCTGGGGCAGATGACCTGCCTGCAGAGTTGTTCAAGACTGACGGCAATGAGTTGGTAGAGTGCATGCACCACCTCTTTTGCAGAATATGCTTAGATGAGATCATGCCCGATGATTGGAACTTTGGGGCCCTGTGCGCGATCCTCAAGAAAGATGAACCCACAATATGCGCTTATAACTAAAGTATAAGTCTAGTTTCATATAAGACTAAAGCCACTGCGTCGAATCCTGGAAAAGAACCACGAACCTTACTGGTTCGTTGAGTTCGGCGTCCCTAAAAGGTAGCTGCCACTTAGCAGGATGACGTTGAGCAACACACGCAGCTTCGTAAAGGTGGAAACTATCTTTTGATACCGAGCACTTATGACATCGACCACTGTGCGATCCTTGTACCGGTTTGAGAAATGTAGCTTTGTTCTACACAGTTTTCATTCTCTTACGATTGAAGAGAGAGAAAAAGCCAACTTTCGATGGCTATAACTTTAAACCAGAAGAAATACAGTAAAACTATGCGCGTTTTTGAATCAATTGCATCACAAGGTGTGATTTGTACCAAGTGATTTTCCAAAGCGAAAAATGTTAGTTTTTTAACTTCAAGCGGCTGTAAATTTTGACGTTATTTTCTTTATTATATGAAAAGCTCCACTTTTGTGTTTATTCATTAAATTTGTAATGAAAGCTTTACATAAATAGGACTGTTTTCATTATGCATTTATTTATATCAGGCCAATCTATTCACAAAATAGCTTCAGCTTTGGCTCTAAGAAATCCAATTATGCATTTTGCATATGTGGAAATGATCCGCTTATTGGGGATACTAAGCAACCAATGCAAACTTATCGCACTTGAACACTTGGTTATTTGCAAAAGGGCGGACAATAGATGCAGTGCTCGGCCTGTCAATTTTGAATGAAAAGACACAGCTAGCGTATAAGGTAACATCTCAGGATGTGGGAGGAGTCGGCCACACATCATCAGTAGCTGCATCGCATGATGGAAAATGCAAGTAGTGCTGCATGGGGTTAAGTCAGCTTATGGACTTGCCCCACTGGCAAACAAAGCAACTATGCTAGTTACGCAGCTCTCAAAGGGAAAAGCCTATAAGGTTATTATTGTTTGTTGACCCGTATTAATATAACGGCTGAATTGCTTGCATGTAGTAGTAAATATGCAAGGCACTATTTATCATCTTATTTGGCACTTTGCAGGCGGTTCAAAGGAAATTGTTGCATTGTCCTGTCTCTTGTGTCATGAGATTTATCATAACAAGAAGGGAGTTTTCATCTACCCAAAATACGCGCAGAATGTAGATTAATTGCTAGTAGACTTTACTGTAATGGCGCATAGGTTTCTGTCTCGGACTTTTAAGTCAATTGTGATTTGCACAGAAATTTAATTTTCGTAATAAAAATGGGTGCAGGGTATCCATTTGTCGAGCACTACCCGACTGTCTGCATCAAATTTTCTTGTTACTACAGTAGATATCGCGAAATGGCAAAAATGTAGAGCCTACAAACGTTAATTTCATATGCGCTATAATTGGATATATGCAAAATATTGCAAATACGTCTTAAACGCTTTAAGTAGTTAAAGCTTATATACATGAGTAAACATAAAATTTCACATAAGTGATAATCGGATATATGCAAAATATTACATATGAGCGATAATCGGTAACAGTAGATATCGCATAAATGCAATAGCGCAAATGTAACACAGCTTTTGGCGGTAAGCATATAAGAAGCTAGAAGTGATAACCGCATATATGCAAAAAATATTTCATATGAGCGATAATCGGTTGCCTATAACCGATAACCTTTGAATATATGTTATATAGAGGACGATTTTTTATATAAAAGTTGCACTGAAACAAATTTATTTTGCATACAAGGGATTATAATCGATTTGTGCTACATAATTCTTTGGTTCTTGCTTTGTATGGATGGAGGATGTAATACGTTTCAAACTCACTGCGTCATGTTTTTCATAGTCAAGGAGCTCCCAAAAATTAGCTGCGAGATGCGAGAAATTGAATTCTTAGTTTGCCATTTTTGAAAAATTTGGATCGAGAATTCTTCTTATTTGATTTTCGAGTAGCATTATGACGTAAAACTCATAGTTTGAAGAGGCTTTTAATCCTTGAAGAAGCAAGTCTAAGCATATGTCATAGGGAAATCTTCTATATGATCCGCAGAAGTTTTCGTAATGTTCTACATACATATATCGAGCTTTCTCCGATATTGCTCCATAAATAAAACATATTATTAACTTACTAAAAGTAAAGCGTCTTGGATAGCAAGTCAACATACCTGCAAATATAAGAGAAATTTATATTTTCATTAGTTTACTACTCAAAAGAGAGTTTTTTTTATAAATGTGTTTATAGTTACTTAAACTATTGCTTTCGGTTATTTGTAATATATATTCTATAATTTCAGCCAACAAATAGCTCAATTTTCCAACTGAGAAAAACTGCTTGCTAAACTTTTTAAACTTGTTTTTTGTAAGATTTAACTTTTTTCCGCTTTAGATGTGAATAGTTGTTGGAAGTTTGTTTTGTTTCTGTGGCACATTCGACATGGCATACAACATGCATTGTTATTATGACTTTCCTCGTTGTTGTTGTTGATATGATGAATGTTGCGCCGGGTGCTAACAAATTGATATCTCTTACATGATATTTTCATATAAAATACGAGCACCCCTCACACGGAATCTGCAGCAAACAAAAGTGACGCTACAACAATTCATACAGAACTAAGTATTTACACAACATGAACATGCAATCGCCTGGCATAACAATTGCACCGACAAACAACAACAAACAACAACGAGAAGAGCGACTTGTGGGCGTGGCTGGGCGGCAAATTCTCTCAATAACCATAACAATAACAAACATGTGCACAACTATGCAGTTCTATAGCTTTATTTATACTCAAACTAATTTTGTTGCATAGAAATGTTGCTGTTGTCGTTGTTGTTTCAATGGAAATCATTAATAATGCGCCCAATGATGTTGTCGTACTATTAAAGTGTTTGATATCGTTAGTTGAATGATAATATACACACAATGTCCAAGCTAATACTGATGCTGTGTAGGCTCTATGGACAGATCTGTTGGACGATCTCAACTCTGTGGGGGAATGCAACGCTTCGTTGCGTTCAAAGTTTTTGCAAAGTCATTCGATAGCGGCAATGTCTGCCTCTTTCATGTTTTAGCTGTGTTTTTTTCTAGCTCTCTTGCTATTAATTAATTAAAATTGACATTGAAGCACATCAACAATCGACAACAACAACGATAACAGCAAAAAATACAACAATGCCAACAAATTGCAAACAAGCTTCTAATGATTAGTTGCATGCCTTTCGCTGTTAACAATGTGCAAAATGCTGTTGCTTCTTCAGTTTCACGCTACTTATTGTTATTTCTTTTATTTCTTCTACTTATATACTCGTTTATTATTATCTGTGACGGCAGCGGTTACTCCCTTTTGGTCTTGCCAAGGCTAGCGGAAGTATAAGTAAAAGGAATCGCCTTGACATTCTGCCAAAACATGCACAAATTTATGAGAATCGTGTATATCTTCAGCAAGTTTTTTTTTATTTTAAGATGATATTTATTTAAAGTGGAATCCTTGGCCGTTGCCAGGACAGTGCGTAGATGTACGTTTGTTTTGCTCTTTCTCTTTCTCAATTTTGCCTACGAATGAGTCGGTCTAAGAGAGACCGCAACACAAACAGCCTCAAACGCACACTGTCTTGGCATTTTAGCAAAAATTTTGAAAATTTCAAAGTTCCAGAGTTCCACTTTATTACCTTCATCTTTGGTTTTTTTTTTGCGATGAGGTAAAAGGAGATGAGGTGAAATGAAATGTGATGAGATAAGAGAAGGCGAAGTGAAATGAGATGTGTTGAGATAAGAGGAGATGAGGTGAAATGAGATAAGTTGAAATGAGATAAGATTAGATGAGCTGAGATGACAGTAGAGGAAATGAAAAAAAGGAGATGAGGTAAGAGAAGGGGAATGATGAGTGCTGAGAAGACATGAGTGTCGATGGAGTGAAATGAGATGAGATGAAATGAAATGAGATAAGAGGAGATAAGGTGAAATTAGATAAGTTGAGATAAGAAAAGATGAAGATAAGATGAGGGAGATGAGATGAAATGAGATGATGAGGAGATGAGTTGAAACGAGATGAGTTGAAATGAGATGAGTTGAGATAAGAAAGGGTGAAATGGGATGAGATTTAACACATAAGTTAAATACTGAATCTGTGAAGTGTATTAAACTCATTTCTTGACATTTTTACACCAAATATTTCAATCTTACCCCAAGGTCTTCCTATGTTGAACTTCCTTGTGTAAATGAAATGCCTCTATGAATCACTCATGCCACGTGAATATCGAGTTACTAATTGAATCAACCAGCTAATAATGGCTTTCAAATACGCCCTCTATCAGCTATGACAGTCTTCAGCGTACCTCAAACAGTGAAGTCCATATTTGACTCAAAATCAATCAATATCAAACGCATAACTAATCGAATATGTCTAATGATAGCAATATCTTTTCACCTTTAAAATTTAAATCGAAAAATACCCCAATAAAAATGAAATAAAGAAATCAATTGGAATTCATTCAAAGTTTTATGTTGCACATAAAGAGAGCATAATCAATAAATACAAATTTTCTATTTATGCAACAGCTCAGGCAGAGGCGTCAACGTCTCTGTTGCCTGTGTGGCAATGACAACATAACGGGCCGCAGCCGGCGCTGCAGGAACTTGTCATGAATGCACAAATACGCCACACACACACACACACACACACACACACACACACACACACACACACACACACACACACACACACACACACACACTCAGCATAAAACATGCATGAGTTAATAAAAAACACACATATACACTATATGTATGTATATTTTTATTCATTTTTTTTTAGTTTTCTTAATTTATGCAAATAAATTTCCACTTTGCACTGAAATCAAAATGAATTAAGTGCGAGTGATAGAAAAGTTGTTGTTGCATGTGTGTGTGTGTGTGTGTGTGTGTGTGTGAATACCGTTGGTTGTGCCACTTTAGACGAGTTTAGTTTTCTTCATCATGTTTTCGATTTTTAATGGATTTTTTTTTGTGCCGTTGGCCGGCCGGCCTGGTCCGCTTGTTGCGTGTCCACGGCGGCGACGCAGGCGGAGGCGGCGCTGGTGGCGACAATGGCGTCTCGAGACTTTGCGTCTTGCCAGGGGCAGCCATAGCCACAGCACCGGCAAGTGCGTGCTTGGTTGGACTTTCGGTGTCACAGACTGAGACTTGTTTGTTTGGCTAGAAACGCTGCCGGTAACGTTGTCGCCGTCATTGCCGCTGCCGACGCAGAGACGCCAACGCCGCCCGAGGCGCTAAGTAGTCCAAGGTGCGTGAAATAAATTTACAGCTGACGTCCGTGCTGTGCGTGCTGCCAAGTTTTCACAATTTTCATTTGCCTGACAATTTTACATGTCTGGGTTGGCGTTCTGGTTCCCACCTTCGGACTACTGACGGCTTGTTTTCATAATTTTCGTAGTTTTATGCAGTCTGAGTAGCTATAGTAGCTTTGTTGCAGACTTTATGAGTAGTCACTTTGGAGTGTGTTAGGATATATGACAAGCCAGCTTTGAAACGAAGCACTGAATTCTAGTTATTTAAGAGCCTCACTAATCTAGTCACGCGAAAACTAAAACCATTACTTGTAAATAAAATAACTGGGAAACCCGAAACTTACTTTAACCATTAATTTAAGTTCCATATAGATCATCTATCTTTTAAGTTGGTTAACTTAAGCTAAAGATCTCAAACGATCAAAACATCTTTAAGATTACAAGATACTTTAAGCTTATGGCACTTAAGAAGCTGTTATTCTTAACAAATCGTAAAAGTTTTACAATCTTAAGAAGTTTTCAAACTATTTTGGAGAACAATTTAATTTGCTTATTCTTGAGAATTTTGTTATAAAATCATTTTTGAGCAATTTCATCATATTTCCAAAGGTATACATTTTTTCAGCATGATCATGGTTTTGTTCAATTTTTAGAATTTTTAAAGGGAATCATCTCAGAAGTATTGTCAATATGTAGTTGTACACTTTTGTGTACAACACTTAGTAATTACTTCCTTTAAAAGGCACTTTAGTCACTCAAAGCAATTCAACTTAATCAGCAGATGTGTCGGAAAACCCTTTCAACCACAACACTATACGTTAAGAAGTCAGATATTTTTGTACCTGTCGAGTTGACGAGCTTTTCAAGTGCTATCAGAGGCAAACCCATCTAGTTTTCTGGCACTAATTTGAGTTTCAAAGTTTACTGATTTTACAGGGCATACGACGTTTGTTGTTCCAACAGATTTTGCCGCTCTTAAAATTTGTTGCCACATAACTAAATGAAGCACCCAGTAGCACGTCAGCATTATCCATGGATTAGGGCGCTCCATGACATGCCATTGGCCACCCTCCCGGCCGCTTGGCATATGCCAAGTTAAGTTGAACGGCTTGAAATTGCGTGAATTAACATAAATTACGGGCAGGAAAACTTTGTACGCAATTGCCTTGAAAAATGTGCAACGGAAATTTAAGCGTAAATTGCTCAGGCTGACCGGCGTGTCCAAAAGCTGTAGGAGCCAGGGATTAAAGTGCTAACGGGGGCAGACTCAACTATGTTGCAACGTCATCGCCAAGCGACGGCGACGGCGACACCGACAACGTCATGGCCACCCACCCCGTAACTCAGGTCGCTAATTAAGTGGAAATTTATGGAATGAAATTACTTTGTGCACAGTTCGGTGCAAGCATAAAAACATTATTTTTACGAGTAGCCAACAACGTCAACAGCTGCCCCTCATCGAGGGGGCCCAACAACGTGCTGCATATCATAGCCCCATCATCAACGCCGCATTTCAGCACGTGAATATAGTACAGCTCTCAGGGTGTTGGGCAATTTACTGGGCAATTTGAATAAAATTGAATTAAATGCATATGCTTGCATGTGTTGCACATATAAGCTTGCCACACACACACACACTGCAACAAATATGATTTGGATTTTAACTACAACAAACTGTAAACTGGAACTGCACTGGAATCTTTCAATGACCATAAATGATTAGTGCTAAGTGAAATGGTAAGCTAAATAGGTTAATGTACGGCAACTCAACTAATGCATTTTCCATACAATTAACACTGACATAGACAAAGGCGATTTCTGTGTGCGTTGTCACATTTGATGTGCCACCAAGAGGACAGAACATGCAACTGGAGAATAACATAAAGTTGCATGGGGCTTAAGAGATACTAAATTGAGTAGCGCCAATAACTATCTGCTATTGTTATAAAATTATAGCAAATCTTATGGGAATACATGCAATAATGTGCAATAGCTCAAATATCAGCTTTAAAAGTCTTTTGTTGTTTCTCAATGGAGGCCTGATGTAGAGATGCAAGCTTACTGTTTCCAGAGGTAGAGGTAGAGGCTGGCTAAGGGTTAAATATGTGGGAATGAATTCGGAAAAATCCTTCTCTGGCTTAAACACTGGTGTTAGGCGGTTAAAATGAGCCAAAAAGAACTACTTATATCAATGCTAGATGAAGAGGTTTTGACCTTAGTTCTCAGAATTGTCGCTTTCGTTATTGTTTTTAATGTCTGAAATAAGCATTGATTCTGTAAAACTGAGATCTGAATGCATCTGCACTTTGTAAGAGATGTTGAAAAGGTTGATGCTTTTTAAAGCAACGATGTTGAAAAGGTTGATGCTTTTTAAAGCAACGATGTTTTGTTGATGTAGATATGTGCGAGAACATCGAAAAGTTACAAGCCAACCATCAATGCATTCATGTGTTTTTTTTAGACTACTAACTATAATACCTTTGAAACTATGTGTACAGAGTGCAATTATACAAGCAAAATTCCAATTAAATGTAAGAACTCTGTTCAAATCTTTTGATAAGCTTTTCTTGCTAATATGCCATTAAGCAGAAGTAATGCATGTGAGCTTATTACAAACAGCTCTAATTAGTTAGCCCAAATTGTATTGTATAGTGAGCAGTATTCCCGTGAAGGTATCGCTATATAACGAACTGCCTGCTAATGCTTTCTAATTAGGTAGCCACTGTGCGTATACTTAACGTGCTGCAGGCAAAGATAGCCCATTCATTCATTCACGCATTCATATCTGTTAATTATATCAGCTGCAACTCTCAACTCTTTGGAATAGTTAGTCATACAAAACAATGCATCATTCTCGAATAGACAAGTAAACAGTCTGTCTGTCTGCCTGACTGCTATCTCAGCTGCTCCAATATGCAGCTTATCAGTGTCAGAACACGTGCCAAATTAGGCGATAGGCTGTGTTCCCGTGTTGCAGTTCCACTTAGTATGGAGAAGTTTTGTTTAAAGCCAAGTTAATCGATGAATTGTATAGTGCTTACATATTTGCGGCACTGTAGAGCAGGAAATTTATGTAATAAGCCTAGGCCGTGCATTTGTTGGTAGATGCGCCCCACTGATGACGCCATAATAACAACCGATTTTGTTGGCCTCGCGTCACGAGGCAAAGTCAGAGTGCGATTGAGTCAATTTTAATTCAATGATATTAAACGCGTTCATGCGTTTATTTTCAACTTAATTACAACACGCACTTACAAGCACACACACACACACACACACACACACACACACACACATAGATACTAACTGTGACGTATATTTACATACCGGTCTTTGTTGCCACTTTGTTGTAGTTGTTGCGCCACAATTAATGCCGTTACAGGAGTCGCGGTCACACACACACATTTGTATGTGCATAGATGTGTGCATACGTTCAAAAAACTTGCTGCTTCGTAGGCGATTTTTATCGCAAGTTGCGAAAATTACAATTCAATTATTTGTAATGTTTACACGAACCGATCAAAAACAAATTAACAACAACGCTCTTACAATGACATGTGTGTGTGTGTGTGTGTGTGTGTGTGAGTGTCAACATTTAAAAAGCTTTTTTGTGTTTCACTTACTTAATTGTTGTCTTTAAAAGATTTTCAGCTGTTTTAAAACTGAAGCATAAGTACAAAACACTTATTGTAGCTGACACACTTGTACAGTAGAATTTAATTAAGGAAAACTTTGTTAAGTTTAAAGATTACTTTATGTATAATTGACATAAAGCAGAGCAATTAAAGCCATATGCAAAAGCAATTAAGCCAAATGTCGGCATAAATGTCAGTAATTTTACTTAAAATGCTTGCAAATAGTCATAAAACAAGCTTAAACGAATGCTATTAAGACTTTTCATGTGTAATCGAGTGGGAGGGAGGTATGAAATATCGAGATATACTGTTGCCGATCCTCTTCTCAGAGAGACATGGTAACTAATGGAGACGGTTTGAGAAGCTATTATGCCGACGATATCTGGCAAGTATCGACAATGGAATGAATGAGATGCGTCAATCACTGCAAGTGTATGAAGAGCAGAAAACACGTAAAAATCACCAGAAAAAGCAAAAGAACTGGGAACTGTGAACCATTATATACTTATAAATTTACTTTCGTTGCTGAAAAGAATTCTCATGCCCAAGTACATATAACATAAGCTTAAATAACATGCGTGACACACAACCTCCCCTCATTGAAATTCACAAGTGAATGAAAAGTTAAGAAGATTCGTAGCGATATGTTACCTTTATAAGTATATATTGGTTTTTCCTAACGTATACATAGCGTACCGTGCGGTGGCAATATCTGCCAAGGGGCGCCAAATTTCTAAATCCGGGCCTGACCTTGCCGAACTTAAGCTTACCTAAGCAAACCTGATCCAATAGATTCTACAATACTGCCGACTGGGACAATTTCGTCCAAATAAAGATTGTCAGCAGAGACGAATAAACCTTACATTAACTTGTCAAGTCTAACCCAATTTAACCTAACCTCACATTGCCAAGTCTAACTGAACTGCCTGTGATTTTTCGGAATATCTTGTTACTTTATGCAAATCGGCGTTTTGGGACTTGTTCGTTAATGTCACAAATCCAATAAAGTGCATTCTATACTGTAGAAGAAGTTATCCTTAGCTTAGAATGCATTCATTATTAAGCCTTCTATTGGCATCTTTCGATTAGACAATAATATTTTTGGAGTTTATTGCAATTTAACTTGCAATTGAATCAAAGAAGACCAAAACCAATTCGGAAATATTAAATCAACTTCAGTTCGAGTTACAGTTTATCTTGAGCCGCATTAAGGTTCCTGAGTAATATGGTTTTTCTTATGATTCGCCAATCGCCAAATGTTTTGTTAATTTGAAAACCAAAAAGCTTGAAAACTTTTTGTATTCGAAATCAGCTGCCCAAAATTTGACGGAAAAGTTATGCTTATGCCATGGGCTGCATCATTTTGTTGCCTAGTGTAATTAAACACACTGAACACATTTTCGACTTTGCTTTTTTTTTAGCTGTTATCAACTTGTTGAACTACTTCACATAAAGAGTGATGCAGCTTTTGAAAACTTATACATAATACCATAATTACTGCTTACAATATCATTTTCTTAACCAATTAAATAAACAGTTTTCACTTTACGAACTCATATGAGTTTTAGATGCATCGACAATTTAAAAACTTCCGCCTGTGAAATAAAGTTAATGAACTTGAGTCAAATGTGCAACATCATGTTTTGCCAGTGTTGGATAATTCCCGCATTAATTTAAATCTCCCTGCAGCAGTTATAGAGTTGCAATCAACCTGTTGCTTTCACTTGCATGAAATTTCACAGAAACATTTTTATAATAATATTTTCATCTACAAATGAATTGCAGCTTAAGAGTTTCGTGTGCGTGTGTTTGCTTGTGTTTGTGTTCGTGTTGAGCATTTTCAAGTGTTGTTTTCAAAACACTACAATAAAAATACATAAATATTGCGTATACGCAGCTTTCAATGTGCAGCGCATAGCTGTCAAGGTAAATTAAGCCAAGTTAGTTGACATGAAAACAATTAAGCTGCTTAAGAGAACCAAAAAACGGTTCATAATAGCAACAAGCAACAAACCCAAAAAAATGAAAGTCGCAAGTTGACTTTCAATTTTTTGAGTATAGTTTTTGACTTGAATTTTTAAACGAATCGTTGTTGTTGTTGTTGGTGTTGTGCAATTGCCGGCGCCAGCAGGCCAACAACAACAACAACAACAGCTGCAAAATAATGCCGTAATCGATGTTCGAGCGTCGCCTTTGCGGGTGTAGTGTTGTGTAGTGCGCTTAATTCAATCAAAAAGTGCTGCACAACATTTTCGTTGGAACGGCCAGAGTAAAAGTTGAAAAGTCACTTGCGGCATTGCAAGTCGGAAAAACTGTGTGTGCCACGTTGTTGGACATTTTTCATATGCAATTTTCATTTTCATTCCGACTCGGTGATTATTACTCAATTCGTGGGCATTGGCCATTCACTTGTCGCATTGCTGGATTCCAAAAATAACAAGATAAAAGCGTTTAATTTGGTTAAACCGAAGTTCTGATGCTCTTCAGGGAGAGATACCTCACGCATATGTGTGATAATTAAATGGAAGTGCAAACTTTTACGGGTAAGTGTACTTTATGCACTAGCTATGACACATATATAAGTTTACTTTCACTGTTTGAAGGATTTCCTTAATGTTTACCTACTTAAAGATAGTTAAATTGTTGCTAGGAATAGGAATCGATTCTACTAAAATAAAGACAGTTTTTCACAAAAAAAGGTGCTCACAATGAGTATGATTTCCTCTTCAGATCATGAAATATAGATGGTTGATAATACTCTCATAATAGCTTATTGCGAAGCGGAGAAAAGAAAACTCGAAATAACGTTTGTGTGTACAATGTTATTTGTTTTTGTTTGTTTCTAACGTATACAGCACTTTTTTCTTACTTCAAATCAATTTTTACCAGTCTTAAACGCAACGTATCCAGTTGAGTCTTATATTCTGCAAACCGCCAATATTTTATCTTTCGAATAGTAGAGGTTTTACCTGAAAACGTTACGAAATCGCGAGTTCATCGGTACCACACTGAACATTTGCTAAGCGTATTTATATATAGAAGATAATCTTTGTACAATCGATGAACTCAGCGATTGGAAGCGTTCCTTCATTATTTCGCTCTATAAAAAAGCTCCGACAGATGAAGTTTCACTCCTAAACTTGTTGAGCACATAATTGCTGACCAACTTAAGAGCTCAATACAATCATTAAAGGGAGATCAATATACACACATTTTTTGGAGTTTTCCGCGAATAACATCTATATTCAAAGAAATTATTTTGCTAGAAATGGATATGATTGGAATTTCGAACTCTTAAGTACACTGGATCAAGACTTACTGGGTATGAATGAGGATACAAACTCTTTAGTATAATGGATCTTATCGAGCTCAAAAGGTTTCTTCTAATGGTGCATTATCTTACGTGTTGAATGTAACTTTTGAAGTTCCCTATTGTGGTCACTTCTGTACAATCCAGTTTAACATACTTACTAACGACTTGCTGTTCCTCGAAAGACCTGATGTATGCTGACAATGCTAAATCTTATACTTGTGTATCAGACGGCAGTGGTTGTAAAAATCTTCATTTCGATCTAAATAATTTCTTTGCAGCTAAGCACCTCAAATTGAATGGCCATAAATGGAAAATGATGAATGTTTCACAAAGTTTTATCGTTATCGATCGTTATGCCACAAAGAGGCTATGCATATCCGTTGCTCGCCGGATCTTCGAATAAGGATCACCTGTTGAGAAACCTCAAAATGCTCAGGCATGTAATGAAAGCCGAAAGAGGTGGTCACAAGAGTAGTTGGATCATTATGTCACTAAAAGGCTATTCTTATCTCATTTTCGCCCGATCTTCTAATTTGGCTCATCTGTTTGAAAACCTCAAAATGCTATGTACAAGTATATCGACTTCATGGTCAGCTAAGTGAAATCTCTTGTGGGACTCATAAAAAATTGACCATAAGAGTACTTGAATCCTTATGACACTAAAAGGCTATTCAATATGCTGTGTAGGCTGATGAAATCACATCGGTTCAAAGCCAGTTGCTTGTCCTTGCTCTAAGAAGCCGACGATCTCTAGGAATGGCCTAACCTTACCACTCAAGGAATATCATTCCTCACAAAGTTTATAGGTGCTGACGTTGCCTCACCATTTCTGTTTGATAAATTTTATAGATTTGAACATTTCGAATCATCGCTCTCTGAACCCTTTACAGTTTTATACCAGAGGTATCAGGTGTTTCTTACCTTTTGTTGAAAATTTCTCTTTCTCGACTGTTTTTGTTGTTATCTTTATAAAATATTTAGTAACTTTATATCAAAACGATACTTTACTCTCAGCAATTGAAATTTCCATGAGCTGCATGTAAAGTGTATAAAAAACTGAGCTCACGCATACGCCACGTTATCATTGTGTTTCCCATGAGTGGCTACCTTATGCTTGTGTGTGTGTGTGTGTGTGTGTGTGTGTGTGTGTGTGTGTGTGTGTGTATCTGTGTGATGTTATTTTTAGCCATAACCCACATGCAGTCTCTGCATGTGCCACATTTTCCTATTATTAATATTTTAGCCTACAAGCCCAACTGGTTTATATTATTTTTCTTTTTGTATCTTTTGGATTTTGAAAATTGTAAATCATTTTTTAAACTTGCAACGAGTTTTTGAGGCATAAAAATCATTCAATTGGGTTTGTTGCAAACCAGTTTTGGTATCTAGCCCAAAGGCCTCATTCGCTCGATTTGCGATAAATGTTAAATGCTACGCAGATTGATTTTGCTGTCGTTTTTTTATATATTTTTTTTTTTGTTGACTTCAGTGAATTATTAACTTGTATGCAAATTGCTTGAAAATCAAATCAAATTAAGCGGCAACCGGCATTTGTGGCACTCGCTCTCAATACTGAACTGTCACAATAGTGCTTTAAGTGGTTTGAATGAAATATATGCCAACATTTTATCTACAAAATTAATGATAGAAAATTAAATGCATAGCATAAATAAATATAAATATAAATAAAGGCAGCGCCTTGAGCCCTTTTCTTTTTCAATTTTTTTGCACAAATTTAATGGATTTTTATATTCAATAAAAACTGGCAATATATTTGCATTGAAACATTATTCATGTGTAATATTGAAATATGAAAGCTGTAAGCAAATATTAGATATCAATAAAACTGGGGAAAAAAACTCTTTAAATAGAAATGCAGTCAAGTCAATAAATGCACATTTTATTGCTGCAAAAATTGTAATAAAAAGTGTGCAAAGTACAAAAAAAGAGACTACAGAAAATATTACAGTTAATAAAAGTTAAGTTCAAAAATATTGGAAAGGATACGATAGAAAACAAATTCAACTCATGCGCTCGGCAGATGTGCAACATTCAGCTGGGAGTTCACTCAAGCTGTGCGTCATGTGGCGCCATCTAGCGTACACATATGCGGCGCGAAAACAATGTTTAACCTTACAGCTCTCCTCGTTGGTCGCTGCTAGCTCAGCACACAGCAGCGTAACACCATCGAAGCGTAACTCTCGTCCCCCTTAATTTTCCGCTTCCTTCTTTTCTTCTTCCTCCTCCTGTTCCTTTTTCTCCTCATCCTCATTCCTGGAGCTATAAGATGAATTAATCAGTTTTATGTTGCATTTCGCCCTCTTCTTCGTTAGATCATGGTCCTCTTGCTACTTTCGAATTTATAATATGTGTAATAGTATAGATGAGTCTTAAAGCCTTTGTTGTTTGTTTTCCCAAAACTATGCAAAGAGTCTGGCAACGCCTACTTGTGGAAAGCCTGAGGATGGTGAGATGTGAAAGGGAACGGAAAGCGGCTTGGGAATGGGAAGAATATGATCTACCTCGAATGGTGCACAGGCGGAACCCCCTATTTATTTTATAAATATGGCATGTACTATATTTTTTCGCTGAGAGTTATGTGCTTAATATGCAAATAACATCAAGAGCTCTATTTAGATATGTCGCTAGACATACACAGCAGGGACCAGTAGGCCCATAGTCCTTTTGTTATATAACAGATATAAATCCAGGCCTCACACAGTTCAAGCAGTTATATGGCTTCTATACCTCTGAAAGCTACAACAAAACTAGTCGGTGAACGTAGACTAAAAGACTAAAAGGACACCCAATGAGAGGTGCGGGCATAGGCTACTTTTGGACCCGGGTTACGGAGCTCTTAAGAAAGTCCGCAATAGAAACATGAATGAAACAAACAGTGAAATAGCCCAAGCTCTTCCTGTAGGTTTAGTGAGCGAAAGCATTCTCATACTTCTCATGCAGAAGCTAGAAGATGGCTGCAGTTTCCAGGCGGCTATAATCACAAAACGGTTGAAACCATTACAGATTACGAGGTTTGATTGATTGATTCTATTGCGATGATAAGAACGATTTGCTAAATTGTAGTGAACAAATTGTTCTGCACTTTGAATTATGGCTCAACTCCTAATAAATATGCTTTCTGCCTTTATAACTTGTCTTTGAGAGAGCCTAAAAGCACGCTTAGGGCTTTTTTGAAAGCCAAACCAACCAGTTATAGCCATGACCATGACCAAACATGTGAAAGCTAAATGGCTTTAACTGATTATTCTATGTTAATGAGTTGATGCCAATCCGAAAATCTAATTAGCTCAATGAATGCATTTCGCCCATTAGCATTTAGAATATCATATTACACGCGCTCTAGCGAGCTTCTAGTATTTCCAACTCATAATCACATATTTCACAACCCCTGCCACTTGGCTATAAGATATTTATGAATAACTACTGTTATGTGGATTGCCGCAAAAGTTGCACCAAAATGCATACGCAATCCGCAGTGAGCGCAATGTAGTATGAAAATTAATTTGAAATTCCAGAACACGTTAACCGGAAGTTGCAAGCACAATAAATGTACCTGAATTATTATGTTTGTTTGTTGTTCGTGTTGTGTGCGTGTGTGAGTGAGTGTGTGTTTTTCTGTCTGTCTCTCGCTCACACCCTCGTGCTGGCGGCGGCTGCAATTTTGTGCCGTTAAGGCAACGGCATGCGTTCTGGATGACTGCCAGGAAAGTGCGTTACCCGCAGGTAGCAGTTGCCACCAACCTCCCGGTCGCTCGCTCGCTCGCTCTCTGTGCCTCTGCCGCTGCTGCTTTACAGCAAAAGGTTCCAAAAGAACCGAAACCACCAAAAGGGTAAACAAGGCAGGCGGGCGGGTCATTAAGTTTGCTTGTTGTTTTTGTTGTTGCAGCCATTGTTGCCGAAGCAGCGTTTCGATTTGTGGCAAGTGTGTGTGCGGCTTTTCTTCGTCAACAACAGCAGCATGGAAAACTTTTGTTGACTTTTCAAATAAATTAACATAAAAATATGCCAACACAGTAAAAACAATGAAAACGAAAAAAATGCATGCGCCGCATATGAAATGCGGAAATCTATGACACTTTGGCGTAGGTAACGACCACGTAATGAGACATTCGGTTGGCTCGCTCCGCAAGTGGAGGGGGGCGTGGTCATGGCTTTGTGCGATATGAATGCAAGTTATTGAGAAATGTCACGCAAATTTTTTTACTGAGTACATACAACGGCAACAACCTACGAAATATATAAAAGTAAAATATGTGAGAAATTGAAATGTCTGGCAAAAACGCTGATGAAATATGGCTAGCAGTGTGTGTTGGGCATGACAACTGATAATGATTATTTGCTCTATGCGCATGAAATTATGCAACTTTTTTTAAATTAGGCCGGACCTTTAAAATGTAACTAGTATGACACATTCAAAAGGGTTTATGGGAAAACAGAGACGGCTTTGTGTGTCAACTATTAAAACTACTTACAATGAAATCTCTTTCTATATAAGTCCTTTTCACAAAATTCAAAAGTCAGTGGAAGTGCCTTTTAATCGTGCGTGTGAGCAAAGCCTTTGTAACTTGATCACGTGCGAATGTGTCTGTCCAAATCATATGAAATGAGCGCATAAACATAGCACGGAAAGTTCTATCGCCACACTGTCTTATCTCCAATTCGCTCTTAAGCATGTTGTGTTTTGGTACAGTCCCGTCCATAGTGCGTTTTGAACGATTGCAAGCCCAAAAAAGTTTTCAACAGTTGTTGAAAACAAAAGATAGCTTCTGTACTCTTATATTGCTTACCAACATACAGTGGTTAAAACTGAATTGGTTTTGGCGAATATCACAACTTTTGAAGCAGTAGAGATATTTGCGAAATTCCATTAAAACAATTCGATTTTGTAAACTCCAAACATCTTGGACTGCTTGCCTATGATGGATGTGCTCTAGTCGACCTTGTGTCCATCTCGTACAACAAACCATCTTATAAAATTGTGTTTAAAATTTAACGATTTACTGAACAAAAAGCACAATTTAGAATATACGATTTCTCCATAATTCAAAAACCGTTATAGACAACTCAAAACGGTTTCTAGATTTGAAATCAGCGACCCCAAATTTACCGGAAAAGCTATTCTTTACTCCAGGATTTTTATATTGTTTTAATTTTGTACGGCAATTCAAAAAAATTATCGATCGTTGCATTTTTTCGATATTCCTTCCTTTTCCAATTTTTCTGATATCGTTATCGAACTATGGCTATTTCCAGATAGTTCCAAACTTTTTCCGGATTCAAAATCAGCGAACACTAATTTCGCGAAAAGGTATGTTTTAGGCATAGGCCTTTCATTGAGGTCATACGAACATTTATGCAAGTCTCTAATAATAAATCAAAATAGCAACAGAACTTTCTAAAATTGGAAACATTTTTTTCTAGACATGTGACTAACTAACTGTCATATTTCCAAGGCATGATATGTAAATATACTTTACACTTTCAATAAAAATGCACCGCTTGCCGAAATGCGTATTTTTTTATGATTCGCATGCAAGTATCTAAGCTTTCGTCACAAGTTTTATACCGCGAATAGTTTTATTATATTTTGCTTCACTTACATAAAACCATACAAAAATTGTTGTTTTTTGTTGTTAAATTCCTTACCTGCAATTAGAAAAGAAAAAATGTTTATTAATAACGGTAATATATGCAACTTGTGGAAATAATTTGCATGATATTTCTACTTGGCTGTAATTTATGCTATAACAAAAATGATGTAAATGAATTTCAAAACTATAAAACACCGCTGAAAAGTTGAAAAAAAAATAATATCAGATATAAGCGACGAAGCTTGCATTCCCTTACAGGAACTTTTGTTGCATTTCTAGTAAATGTTGCTTAAATGACGTAGCGCTTATAGGAAATAATTGTTTGTAGGCAAAAAAAAGTAAGTTTCAGCGAATTTTATTATAGTAGAAACGATCAATTGATGATATAAATATTATCGGTTATATGCAAACCAACCAACTTTCAATGTGCATAAAATTTAATAGAGTGGAATCCTTGGCCATTACATTTGTCGACTTGCTGAAAAGCGTGCACTTTCAGCACTTTCTCAATTTTGCCTACGAGTGAATCGGTCTGACAGAGACAGAAACACAAGCAGCCTCACATGTACGCTGTGATAAAAGTGGTCGCTTTGTAACAACAATTTTGAATTTATGAAAACTCCAGGATACCACTCTATTATTTTTCATGTGCATGTGGATGTTCTGTAATCGATTGTTGTACGCCAAAATATATCGTTTCAACTGACTCTTGTGCAGCTGGAAAGGAGAAAATCGCTTGAATATAAGATTTTTCATATATCCGTTTATCGCTTCCATTCAAAAACGTCGCTGCATTTTCGCTACTACATATAACACTGCCCTACAGACATTTAGTAGCAGGGAAGATGGTAACTTTCCCATAGTAATTTGAACTTTCTGAATCCAAAACTAGCCACTATCTTAAATTCTACTTTACGAGTTATTTAAAAAAAAAAAACCTTTTGTCACAGACGCATTCAATATGTTATTAAAAATCGTTGGTAATACAGCTGGGAAATTTGGCAAATTGAAAAAATTGTTGTTGCGTGCATACAGCAATTTACGTTCAATCCTGATGAGTTTTTCGAATTTTCGAAATATCTCAGAAATATCTCGAAAACTAGCGTTGGTGGTGTAAAATGATGGTCATTTTTGAGCGCATCGAGGTCACATCTATATATAAATACGCCAAGTGAAAATTTAGTGTGGTACCGATTACTTCGCACTAACACAAATTTTTGAGGCGAATATTATACGATTGGAAGGATAAAATGCTTGAGGTTTGCAGAATATTAGTTTCAACTATATACATTGCGTTTTAGTCAGTTAAAAATTGATTGGAAGTAAAAAAAAACCAAAACAAAGTACATTTTACACACAAACGTTGCTATTTCGGGTTTTCTTTCTGCTCTTCGCAATCAGCTGTTATGAGAGCGTTTATTCAACGCAAGCGGAATGGCTTTAAGAACAACATTTGGTAACGAAGAGGAGATTGAATGTCGACGACACGGCGAGCACAAGTTACTATAAAAAAGATACCGATTTTGTGATAATTTGAATCACATTGATTCACAAAAGTTCTTTAAAAAATATGCTTTGTTTTGAACGTAAAACGGCTAAGTTGCCCAATAGCCCAAATAGCCAACTTACACTGCGTGTAGAGTATGAAATAAGTCAAAACGAAGTGCAATGAGTCTTGGCCTGCTCTGGCCTGAGTTGGCCATGAAACCATTGGCGGTCATAATTAAATTCAAATTTCAAACTGCAAACGACCAACTTTGTACTTTCAATTTTGCTGTTGTTGTTGTTGTTTTTGTTGCGTGTTGCAGCATTCGTTGTTGTCGTGGCTACTATACCTTTGCTTACCTCTGCTTCTGCTACTGCATCTTGTTGTTGTAGTTATGTTTTTAATTATAAAAATATTTGTCAGCGGTCGGCATTATATACACATTTGTTGTATTCGTTTTTTCCACATTTATTTTTTTGCTTAATTAAATAAAAAACATGCCACATAACCTAACATAAAGTGCAACTTCTAGTTCGCGCTGCATAAACAATAATACTAACTCCCTGCTGCCACGCCCCCTCCACCTATGCATAATTATGTTGCCAATTAATTAGCAACAACAAAAGCCATTGGCCCTGGCGCCAGTTTGTTGGCTTTTTTTGATGGCTTGCAGCCAGAGTTGCCAGCGAAATTTGCATATTTTAAGTGCGGTTTTACTGCTAGCAGAGTTGTTAAATCTGGCAATTAAAAAAATCGCACACACCTGACACAACAACAACTACACTGAAGTTAACCACATATATAATTAATTGTGCACTTTTCAAAGCACACCTCAAAATTGGCTTATAACATTTATTAACCGTTTTCAAATGTCAACATTGCATTTGGCCAAATGTCAAGCCCCCGATTAGTTATGAGTGGAGTGTATCAGCTTGTAAGTGGAGCGATAATTGTTTTTTTTTTCATCTATTAGAGTGCAGACAACGGCGCAGCTCTATCTGTTTGATCAATCAATTGTGACATTAAGTTTGTTCACAATTGATTGAGTAGTCAGCCGAAAGTTTGGGAATATGACTAAGAGCACGATTTGGGGTGATTTCCCGTGCAAAGCAACAGGGCTTATTTCAAGGCAAGTACTCATCTATAAAATTGGTGAAAACAGGCGATGAAGTTGAAAGGACCAAAGCTGTAACCCGTTAACGGTTTGTTAGGGCCAGTTAAGAAGCGGCAACTAAGTTTGGTAGACTTTACGCGTATTACCATATTTAACCTTCTCAATTCTCACTCAACGGACCGGCAGAATTGGCTGCTTCATTCAGAAACTTTTCAATACAAAACATTCTTTCAACTTTTGCACACTGTACACCAAGTGCATTTGTATACCTCAATAATATGAATAGATAACTTGCAATGCTAAAAAATATTTGTAAAAAAATATCTTAAGCCTACATGCAGGTACCTCTGGGTTCAGCCGGAAATCTCTAGGTGGTTTGTGTCTAAAGTTTTATTTCTGTAATCTTTAAAAATTTGGTCTTTAACTTTCCTGATAGCTGTTCATCGCTTTTTAAGATACTAGTGTTAAAAGCATTTTATCTTTCGAATGGTATAGGTTTCACCTGAAAACGTCACGTATTGGCGAAGTAATCGGTACCACACTGCATTATTGCTTATGGTATTTATATATAGATTGCTTGTAACTGATATATATCTCTATGGTGCATAGACATAGATTTGGTGGAAATTCGATTGCAAGAGATTTCTGGCACTCCTCTGTCTAGATTTAAACTGAACACTTTAATGAGAATTTAATGCATCCCCATAACGTGAGGCTGTGTTCTTGATTCCACGATACCGAATAATGAAAAAGCTAAAGTTATAACGAACTTCGCAAAAGACGCCAAAAGCAAGTCTGCAGCTGGAACGCCATATGGTTGTTAATAGTTTGGTCAATACAACCAGACGTCATATTCCTAAGACTTCAAGACTTTTTCCGCTAATTACCAAATGTATTCCATTTAAGTTTACTTTTTTAAATAGTTCTCTTGTTGGATCAAGGTCCGCACAACGAAGAAGTTATAAGTTTCACAAAAAGGTGCGCCTAGCAGGAAAATTAGATGGCCTGATTCGTTTGGCCTGATGTATATTTTTATGTATACATTCTCCAATATTTCCGACTCGTTACGGAACTCAATTTTCGAAATTAAACTGGATATAGCTTTTCAGTGTATATGTTGTGTGCACAAGAAGTTGTGAAGAAAAGGTATATATAATATTCTGTCATTTTTCTTGTGTTTGCTTTGGCTCCTTATGATCTCTCTCTTTTGACTGCACAAAAAGGAGCTATGATTCTGTAATCGATTTCTTTGCTTTTTAGATTGAAGTCCGGTTTATAGGTTTCATAGATGATAAAATAAATTTGGAAGACATCTTTCTGCAGAATATTTAAACTTTGCACTTATATGAAACATGGCTAAATCCATAGGTTTACTTTATGATGAAATGAGTTTACCATAGAGTTTCGCTTAACAAAAGTTTAAAGATTGGAAAAGTATATTTAAGTCGCTTTATGGATTTTCAGGAATTAGTATAAGTGAATATCATAATATAACTATATTTAATTTATCTCAATTAAAAGTTCCGTTCACAACGTCAAGCGAAAATAAACATGAATTCCAAGAGATGTATCCAATAAATAGTATTATTGAGTATTTTTATGCATCATAAATAAAAACTCGTTGAATATTGTTTTCTAGCCATATTTCGACTTTGATGACTCCATCAGAAACTTAAGTATCAGAGGCGTCCATTCTAAAAAATTTCAGTTTTTCGTATCTAAATTTGAATAAGCAGCCATTTTGAGTAAGTAAGTGGCTTAACTGTAAATTAATAGTTTTAAAAACAAAACAAAAACATTGTTTTTAGTTTTTCTGCTATAGTTTTGCTGCTGCATGCATTTGGTTCTGGACTGTCTGTCATCTGTCTGCCGTCTGTCTGTCATTGTCTTACAGTTACGTGAAACGTGTCAAAATTATGGCAATTTTATTTGGTCGAAATGTCGATTTGATGCGCTTTATCTTGTCACGTAATTGTTTTTTCAGACGTGCCGAACTTTCAATTTTTGCCAAAACGAAACCGAATCGCAAATGTACAGAAAAAAAGAAGATATATGTGTAAAAGTTAAACACGAATGCAGTCGAAAATCAGCGGCACTTAATGTCAATTTCGTGTTCATACAGAACATTGCATATTAAATGAAGAAGTCAAAACGCAAAGCACTTAATGGCCAACAACAATTTTAAGTACAACATAAATTGTAGAGAATTTTTGGTTAAAAACTGCCGCTTTAACGAGCTCGTAAAAATGTTTGCCAAATGGACAACAACTATCATAAAAACTATAAGTAACAAGAAGAAGCAAAGAGCATATCTTCAAGCCAAAGAATTTTTTGATAAATGCTGCAAAACTATGGATAGTGACTATTTGACGATAGTAACGATAGTACTTACTATCGATAATAATATCGGTTTCTGTCCTACCTTCCTATCGATAATACTATCGGTATTGGCCGTAGTGGCTTGGAAATGGTCGATTTCTAGCAAGAACTTTAGATTTTTTAACGGTCCAAGACTCCACTCTTTACTTTCATGCTGTTTGGCCTAAGAAAGAGCTGCAAAACTATCGTTTGTGCCACCAATAGGATTTTGTCGATAGTATCAGCGAAAAGACGATAGTAGCATCGGTTCGAAAAGTTTTGATACTATCGACAGTACCATCGCTTTTTTTGCTTCCTACCTTCCTAACCTTAGCCGCTTAGCCGCTATCGATATTGAGACACAAAGGACAAAATTCGATATATCGATAGTTTTACAGCTTTAATATGTTTGTAGCTTGTGTTCAACGAAAGTACCATCGATAGTTTTGTAGCTTTCATAGCTTTTTCTTTCTTTTTCTTTCATTTTAGCTTAATCGCTAAAAACAAATTTGGAGTTAAGAAATCTTCATGTTTATAGAATGTTAATAATTGTTGTTAATTGAACTCTTTTGTTTTGTTTAACTTGCCAAAAATCTACAAAATATTCCAAAAATATAACAGCTAATTTTTATAATCAACCCTTTAACCCTAGAAAACTCATCTTATTGAACTTATATGAAAGTAGCTAACTTCTTAATCTAAAACTTTTTGCAAAAATGCCTAGGCAGAAAAACCTACGAAATCTTCTTACAGTTGAACAGAAAACCTTAAATATAATCTTACTACAAAGAAAACACACCAAAAAGTTAAGCAGATGACATTTAAAATCTTTCATAAACATGCATCTAGATTCTATTTTGTCATCTTAAAAAACTTTTCGCAAAAATGAAGCAGATGATAGTTTAAATCTTCATCTCATCTATAGTTCACAGGTTTTACATCTTCTGTATTAGGGTGATCCCTTGTGAAAACTTAATTGCTCTCTTTAAACTAAGTATGAAACATTTCTGAAAAAAATAAGTTTTTGGGCTAAATAAAATTTTGTTCCAATACTGAGAGAGAGAGAGAGAGAGACTAAGTACCAGTATCTTCCAAACATAAAATAAAAAACAATGATACAACAGGAAGTTAGGCACAATTTGTATCCGAATATTTAAAGAACTATAGATTGCTACTTTAATATACGCGCCGTGAAGAGCATAAAACAGGGTCGCTCGAGTAGTGAAATAGTTTTGTATGACTCATTGAGGAAGCTAAGTAGCTATTTTATGAACTTTTTGCAGATTCGCCCACAAATTTAATGGTCTTAAAGCGTTGCTCGAAGAAGGGCATAATATGGATGACTGCTGCTACGTCACGATTCAACAACTAACGCATTGAACAATGCTCCTCCTACGGCGTTACCTTTGTTATCTTGGCATTTTCGATGTGGAGCTCTTCTCGAATATCAGCAGTAACTGCAGCAGCAGAGACACGGCCAGAAGTAGCCGGTAGCAGCAATGTGCCTTAATGCCTCTTGTGCGTTGCATTTGGACAGCAGTTGGTGCACCAACAGCAACAACAACCACAACTACAACAATAGCGACGAGCACGGCTCAAATGAAGCGCATCTGTTGGCCAGGCGCACATTCCAATGCAGGCCAGCGCATCATTTTCGTATATGAATTTTTCATATCGGCAACAGACAGCGGCAGGGGTCTGAATTAGAGATGTGCACGTGACTTACATGATCAAAAATCGAGTCGGTTTTATGCAAAAAATAATAGGAAGGGAAAAGGTTGAAAATTTATGGAACGTTTTTAAATGTTTGAATGTCTAGATATAACAACACAATTTTACAACTACGTTCATTACATTGAGCCAAGCCAAAGTGTCTTTGGGGAACATTTTTCGAATAAAGATGTATTTAGAGATGTTTTCGTTTTAAGAAGTCCCAAGCATTAAGAGAATTGATTGTTGCTACTCTGCCTTGTAAACGATTCCAAAAATAACTAACTTTACTGCTACTGGCTATACCAGAATCTTGTAGAGGTTCTACATTACGGCTGAAACTAAACTGTGTTGAGTAGTCACTAAATCCTTATGTATACTTTTTCGCCTTTTCCTGAAAAACTTCTGACTTTTATTTGGAATGAAACCTTCATTGTTTCTATCCTTAAAAATTTTTAAAAGTCTACTGTGGAAAACTATCATAGTATTGCAAAGCTCTTAACTATCCCTAAAATTTGTGAAAAGATTTTAACTCTGCAAGTGCATTACCATTGTAATTTGAATACATATTTAATACATACTCTTTTATATTGGGTCTTTAGTTTTGCTTATCGAAATGTGTGCAGAAGTTCGTTTTCAGAATTTTATAATGTAAACAATGTTTCTTCGGGATTACCCCAGGAATGTCACCTAGTCTTCTTACTTTTTGTTCTATTTATAAATAAGCTTCCTCAGGTTATTCTGGCTTCTTGAATACTACTTCCTGTACCTCTCTTATGCAGTGAGCATTTACGCTTTCATTACGCTGGGGTTTAAAGGGTTTGCTGCGCCTACATCTATCCTATCATCATCGTATTCTTGAATTTTGTTTCTGTTCTTGGAACCATCAGTAACAACTTAATGGAAACAAAATTGAAAGCAGTTCCTGGTCTTTGCCCTATATAATGGGACCCCAGTATCAGCTTACCGGCATATTCTAGTAGACTTCGCCCTATAAAGTACCGTCAAAAGTACTATCGAAGTATTGAATTTGTTCCTTTGTGTCTTACTATCGATGTCTTTAGGCAGTTTGGTAAGATTTGAACAAAAAGCTATGTATGTATGTGAAGCTACTGCGAGAAAGTTCTAGAAGGCGCTCGCCAAGCAGAGCCGCCTGGAGGATTGCTTTACATCAGGCTCTAATCCGGTAATGGGTTGTTATGGCCATGGTTAAGAAGAAGGCTCTAGTTGTGCATAAACGTACTCTATTCGTGCATTGCTTAAAACGCAGTCCGAGCACATCTCTAGCCCAAAGCAAACCGAACCAAGCAAGCGTAGCGTCATTGCCGCTTCTGCCACATAAAAGTCGCTGCCAAAATGTAAAAGCCCAGTAGCTGGTGAAATGATTTATGCCGAACATATGCGCATTGACTGGCCTGTTGTCCCGGGAAACCCCCTCGCCCCACTGACACTGGTTCGTCCGGTTGGTTACGGCCCGGTCAGCAGGTCTGTTAAATACTGCCGACTGTTGTTTATGCGCTGAAAGTGCGTTCTGTGCGTGTGCACACACACAAACACATACGGACACCTTAAGCTCAGCTGCTGTGGCAGTTGAACATGCTCATAAAAGCAACTTTAGTTCCTACGTCCAAAAATAAAGAATACTTCGAAATTTGGGTCATTTCATAAAAATGTTTCAATTTTAATGCGTTTCATGCCGCCAGTCAGAATACAAAAATCATAAATCATTGGCATAAAATTATGTCATGTTGGCCGCAATTTCAATCAATTGGTAATACAAATTATTATGGCTAACTAAGATGCTGCCAGCTGCTGGCTCGGTGCTAAATTTTGCTTATCAGCTGCTCGGTCAGCGCTCAGCTGGCGGTCAGTCATTAGCATGTTGTGATAGATAGATTGCCGCAATCAATCTGCCGACTTGAAGCGTTTTTCGAGAGACTTAGACTGAGTTTGGGTCTTGGACTTTACATAAAAGGAAATGAGATCATATCATATGATAGTTTGTTGCATGTTGAGCAATGGCATGATTGATTAGAGCAGCTGGCTTAAAATAGTCATTTATATTATCGCACATGTTAATGATGGCTCTTAAATAAAGCTTATAAAATGCAGGCAACTAAGGGGCGAAAGTGGGTTAAAGCCATAAAGTTTGTTAGAGAGCTTGTTAAAAACATGGTCTTCCGCACTTAAATTGTACTTTAGCTCTTTATGCGTAAGATTTTGGCCAAAACTCTAACGGTAAACCGGTAAACGGAGCCCAAAATGAATGCTCAAATTTATGAGCTTGCTCAGTGCAGCGATCCAAAACTCTGCATGAATTGCTCATCGATGAAATACAATATTTTTGGTAGCGCAGCTGTGTTGCCACACGTGCCGCCTGCTGCAACACGCACTTACCACAATGTTGTAATTGTGGGAGAAACTCTGGAAATCAGAAAATCAGAATGCCAGAATGCCAGTCGCAACTGGCAAAAAAACCTTCGAAATTCGAAAGTTATTACGCTTAATTTGTGGGTCAACAAAAAGCTGCAGAACAAGATTTTCCCTTTCTTGGCATTTACGATATGAAAGTAAAGATACTTTTTTTCATAGCTGCCTGCAACCAGCTTAATTTATATGATTAGCTACCTTTTTGGCTGCGTATGCAAAAAGAAAAAGAAACCCAAAACTAAAATCTGCGACTGATTCATGACGGCAACCCATAAATGGCAGATCCAACGAAATGGAATTTTTCCATACGGTCAAGTGGGTCAGAGTGTAAAGGCAAGCATTTGCATAGAGCGCTCCAGCGTTGGCTGCAACGCCTTTTTGAGCGCGGCCCAAGCTTCCAAATACGCAATGAAAACTGCTGGAAAATTGATTTCGCACAATAAGAAACAAACTGAAATTAGCAGGCCATATGCAAATTGAACTAAGGTTGCCACAGCAACAACAAGCTGCAGTGCTGGCTCTGCCGCTGACTTGCTCTTAGCCTGGCCAAAACACAAAAGACCAAAAAAGTATTATCCTATGCGTAACGCATCGTTAAAGCCTGAACATTTTTATGACAACTTTTCCGAGTGCATTTCCTGTTGTGCGTGCACATGGTGGCAAGGTGGCATGCCACAGCCTCTCTTAGCCTGGCTATATGCAGTGCACTTTAGAGTATACATAAAAACAACAACAACAACAATAGCAGAGCACATGTGTGAAGTTAAAAGCCCTGGTCGATGCTTTGCTCGATTTTTTTAATAAGCTAACTAAATTTTGCAGTTTCGTATTCCCTGCTGCTAGTTTGGCCGGAACCCTGTCGGGTTTGATTTGGCCTGCTAATTGAGTTATATTGTGATTGAAGCTGCGAGGTGATGCTACTAATTGAATGCAACTAAAGCTGTCGTCATCGAACTCGTGGACAAACTTAATTAAGCTGTCAGTGCATTTTGGAATTGGCTACTCGATGGAGCGAGTTGGTAATTGCCCGAATTACACTGTTCAACAGCTTTGCGGCACTCTTTAAGCACTCAGCTACTATTATTTGCAACTTCAAGCAGCTAGAGCTATTGACCAGAAAAAACATCCAATAAATGACCAATAGCAGATATTTTTATGCCATACGATTCATTACTTAGCGTAAACGTTGAGTGTTCCCAGTTCAATCTCCTACGTTATCCTATATATAAAAAATGTGACGAAAACTAATGCAATTTAAGGTACAACTTGGTAATTACATACCAGCTCCTTTAGAAGTTCAACTTCAACAGTGTTAAGTGGTCTCTGGACCGCGACTCGTGGTCCTCCTATGGCAAGCCTCCACTCAAAACACCTTTTACTTTTGTTACGGTTTTCATTAGTTATTTTGTCTTTGCCTGCGGCTCACACTTTGCGGCCTTGACTGCGCTCAATCCATGCTTCTTACACAATCTTTTGCCAAGTTGTCTACTTTCGTAAAAAAGAAATAATATTTGACCAGCTAAACTTTTAGTAAAGAAGACACATCTCTAGGAAAAGAGTGCAGAGGACTAAGCCAACGAATTGTGGTAAAAAAAAAAATCTTGCAAATACTGTAAGGCAAACTAAAAACTTATAATGCTAATACAAAATATGTTAAAATTTTGGTATACATTTTATTAGAATCTCATAATGTAGTGATAGATAAAAACTTGCCATATAAAAGAAGTACGTTTAGCATGCACTCCGCAATTAGAAAAAAGTTTATTTTTTTAGTTCCGGTAGAACGCTTAAAATCAGCGATACATAAAAACTTCACTTCTCGAAAATAGAACGTTTAGCATGTTACTTGAAGACCAAAGGAAACAAGCTTCTTTTTTCACTACGGTAGAAGGCTAACCTTGCTTTTTCTTTTCTTAATTCATTTTACCCTACAGGCACTACATGCTTTTTTCGGAATGCGTCATAAGAAGAGAAACTCGAAGGATTCACGAAGAAAAACCACATAAAAAAGTATACGCAAACCATAGTTCTTAGAGGATAGACCTTTGTTCTAAGCCATGCACGTCTTGAAACAAAAGGAAAACAGTAGATTTTGGAACCTACTTCTGTATTAAAAAGATTGGCAAAAGAAGTACTTCTTTCATGCTGACAAGTGCAACTGAGAATGTGTTGTGCTCAGTTATGTAATTAGCTTAAACGAGAGCATACAAAAAACGTGAATGGCTGGCATGAACCAGCTTCAACGCAGTAAGTCAAGCCTTCGGCTAGCACTTCGGCCGTGCCTGTGTGAGCACCCGGTTTGTAAGACATGCCTGTTGTAAAGCTCATCTTTGTTATGGAGGGCAACTTTTCCTTAGTTGACATTGGTAACTTTTTTACTGCTGCTGCCGAACACTGCTCTAAAATGCTGTCTGCGCTATTACATAACAAAAAGCTTTTATCTATGGAATCCCTTGGATTTTTTGCTACCCAACACAATGCAGTAGCTATCATGTACATATATCTGACGGTATTTAAGCTCATAAATACCTCGAAACAACTTTGAAAAAATGAAGGAAATAATTACCGCAACTTAGCAGGTAGCATATTTTATGGCTAAATCGAATGCTATAAAACATGCATTAACATGCACCGTTTTGTCAGTTGCATGATAATTCAATACACTCGCCGCCACATGGAACAGCATTAAAAATTTAGCCACCAAAAGAAATGCATAAAAATACTAAAACTTAAACGAAGCGTTAATTTAACTAATGAATTGTAATTGATATTAACAGCTTTTCTTTGTGGGGTGAATTTATGGCATCGAAAGGCCATAAAGCAAACCAAACAAACCAAAACTATCCATAATAAATCAATATAATTACGTTTTATTTGAGATAATAATTGAAACAAAATGAACATTAAACAAATTGTCAATTAACATGTACAACAAAAAAAAAAGAAAAAAAATGCATAAAAAATGAGGAAAAACATGGAAAACCGCTGACCTTGTAATTACAACAAAATTGTATATGAAAATTTGTGAATAATTACAATTTGAACATTATAATTATTGACGAACTTCACGCTCAAGTCACACGCAAAGTTCAAAGGAAAAAAACAAAATGAATAATTCGATAAAAATCGAGAGAGAGAGCGCCGTTAGGCGTGACTAAGTTTGAATACACTGGAAATTCGATAGCTACTTTAATTGTACACTTAGTTTTTTTTAAAATTTTTTTTGGTATTCATGGTATGTTTCAGTTTTATAAGTTCTTTAAAAAAGAATACTTATGGTATTTTTTCAGAACAATTGGTATTGGCCAAAACTTTTTTGGTATTGGTGAAACTTTTTTGGTATTTATTTTTAAAATATTTTTTAATGTTAGTATTCAAAAGTTGATGTGTAGATTAAGTTTTTGTTTATGGTGTGTTTAATTGTTAATAGACGTATTTTTTGTATTTATTATTAGAATGAATATTAAATTAATATCGGTATTGTAAAATTGATGTTTGGATTTTGGTATTTATGGTGTGTTTCAGTTGTAAAAGAACTTTATGAAGCGGTATTTATTTGCAGTATTTTTTGTATTAATTGGTGGCATTGAAAAATTAATCCTTTGGATTTTGCTATTTATGGTGTATTTCAATTGTAAAACTTGAAAAACGCGGCATTTATTTGCAGGAATTTTATTTATTTATTAATAAAAACTGTTTCTCTTTGCAGTATGTTTTATTAATAAAGTCTATAAGCTCAGCGGTTCTTTATGATTGAACATTTTTTTCTAACTTGTACACTATTTTTGGTGTATAATAGCTATATACTTAGCACCAGAGAGCTCACTAGCAAAAAAAATTAAAAATTGTTTCCATATTTGTGAATATAGTAGTTTCGATTTTCAGAAAATTTTCAAAAAGTTTGCCACCGTACCAAATTTATTTCGCCCGTCTACGATTCTTCTCGATTCTCATACTCAGTAACCAAGCGTTAAGGTGGTAAAGGGTAAAAATGGGACTTAAAGAACGAAATCTCAGAGTAAGAAAGAAAACTAACTCGAATGGAATAAATTCGTGAAGTATATGACACGTGGCGAGAAATGACTCAATCACAGAAAATTTGTCTATTGGAAAAGACGAAGGAGAAGGACTTGTCTACCTTTTACGAGTACCGGCTCATCAAGAGCTAAACGAGCAGGTTGCGGAGCCCCATTTTATTCCATAAAAACGTGAAAATTTCGCCGCCATTCCTATGGTACTTCGTGTAGAGGCAAGCTATTGTAATAACTCACCGAATAACAAACAACATAAACAAGCTGAAATACACTTTTCAAGTGTATTCGAAGTGAAAAGTTGTGCAATGTAGGGTTAATTGTTGAACTACCGACCGTACTGCCGGCACTTGATTGGACTTATCGGGGCAATTCCATCACATTGGGAAATTGTACGCGCAAGTTATAGGAACGCACAATCGGTGGGGCAATATGGTGCGGGATTAACGCAGAGGGGCCTCAAAACACAGCTGCGTGGCATTGCCCAAACTTCCGTTGGCTCAACAGCGTTGTCCAAATATGCATATCACGCGTTGTTGCTATGAAATTTATCAGAGGCATTTTCATCGCTGTGACGACAACGACATAAGTACAGAAGAAACCAAGCCTATAAACGAACCAAAAAAGCCAAAGTCGAATTTTGGTTTGAAATAATGAGCAAAGGGGAAACTCAAGTTTTCCCATTAGCATTCGCAAACGCAGTCAAAGCCGAAGCTTTGCTTGTCAGTTCAGCTGCTTCTATTGTCTCTGGCCCCGGGCTTTTTTGGTAGGTTTTCACTATTGCAAAATGGCGCTGCAGCTGCAAGCTGGCAACTACCGTTAGTGGCAGTACACGGAGAGACATGTGTAGCCACGTTAATCATTACATCGGCCCAAAAACTGAGCCGCATAGCAATCACGTGCGTAAGATCAATAAAACTCCAATTAAAATGCAAAAAAGTTTCATAATTATAGCTGGAAAGTCGGCGATAAAGAAGATTAATGAAAAGCGTTAACAGGAGGGCGGAGAGGGAAAAACTGAAAGCCACTCCAAATGGCCAACTGAGTATATACTACTAAACGAACGAGCGTGAAAATGAGCAAAAAACCAAAAACCAAAAACCACTTTAAGATGAAATTTCGTTTCGTACTCAGTTGCCACTGACTTTAGACGCAATTTTTTGTTGGCATTGCAGTTGGCGTCAGTTTAACAACTGTTTTATGCTGTCGATTGCAGTTAAAATGGAAATGTAAATGAAAATGGGAATGACTTGTAATGACTCGCTAAAAAGACATTTTACATTTCGTCTTTATGTTTCTTATAACCTTATTTTTTTGTATGTTTCTTTCTTTCTTTGCATAAGAAACAAGTTAGTGCGAGAAAAAGCCAAGTTGAGTCAGCGCAGTCACAAAAAGCAGCCATAACCTTTTAAGACATTTTACATTTACGCTTATGCAGTTTTAAATGCCATTATAATCTGCTATAATGTTGCTAATATAATAATTATTTGTTTTTTTGTTTAAAGCTGCAATGAAACATTTAGCCGACTTTCATTTTTGTTGCACTTAAATGTTGTAATGCATAAGTAGTTCGTGAGAATTTGTATACTTGGAGGCTTTGGAAACTCTGAAGCGTGTACTTCGAGCGCTAGTGCTTTGAAATTAACATAGCGCAGAGTTCTAAAGTATGAACTAGTTCATCATTCCAAGAAATTTTAAGAAATAGGCTATGAAGCAATTCAATTGGTTCGTCTTTTCTAATGATCTAAAGCACCATGTCAAGGTACTACTGCAACGAACCTCCCAGGTAGCGGATGTTGTTTTTTTAAGCTAACTCTGACGGTTGTCTATCTCTCTTCAATTACGTTAAATTCAAACCAACGCCTTTATAAGGACGCTTCAAACCTCAAGCTCTATCTCTTTGTAAATATTCATTGATAGGCACCGTACATTCCTCCAGCTTTTCTTTCCAAACTCCACTCCGACTCTCCTCTCGCCTTTACTGCTCTTAAGCCTCCAAGACCGACTCACCAAGATCGGCTGCCCAAGACCTACTGCCCTAATGACTATAGCCCGTGCCTTATATAGGCAATGCCAGCAATGACGCTCCAATTTCCCACCCAAAACTATCGATAATACCTACCTAAAACAAGCGCCTAGCAGCAGCGGTACTCTGCTTATCTACCTATATCCTAATGACTATCTGACATTGACCACTTTCTCCTGACTATGTCTATCCCTTAATCTACACTATCACACATGTACTGTATCCTATTTCTATGCCCTATCTCTAACTACCTGCATTGTGCGGATGTATGTTCGCTGTCAACGCCTCGACCTTCGGAACGCCCAATACTAATGCCGTTCGCCGCAGCAAACTATTCTTTGGCTTTTTCAATTGCAGTTTCTAGCTTATCCTTAATATTGGAAATCCATGGAATATCGCCTTTGCGCTTATATCCATGTTTGTCTTAAAAATAATATAACATGATGACGTCATCATTAACTTAACTTCCCCTACCTCCATGTAGAGAAACATAAACAATCGTGTTAGAATAAGGAGATCTTTAAACGAAATGGTTTAGCAGTTCGTGCCTAGCCTGATATGGGACACTAGACATCTGCAACAGCATAGCGGATTAGCTGGCCAGACAAGGTAAGCTGAGAATACATGAATTTTTCGTAGGCCAATCAAAACTGGCAGAATGTGCTGTAGTGTCGACAAACATGACCATAGCCAAATAGCAAAAGAACACCCGCGCTCTACTCCCTTAGTAGGGAGAGATGCTCAATCGTTGTTAGGGCACTACTGGAGACTGGCTAGTTTGTGTCCATGCAGCTTCGATTCTTGCGCCGTATAATGATCTTTGCAAAAGCTGCGGAAACGCAGAGAAGGATTAAACGGCAGAGCATTTCTTTTACTCATCGGCAAAAGACGACATAAGTACCTGGGTAGGTACTTCCTTGTCAGAACTGTCCAAAATCAGCAAAAGAAGATTGGGTAAAACGAACCTAACCGATCCCATGGTAGAATAATATAAGTTATGATTAATGTATTGCCGCTCTAATGCGGTACCTGTAACTACTCTGAGTAATCATACCTTATATTATTCTTCCCAACTAGTTAAACTCGTCGTCGCTATCAGTGATGCTGTAACATATGTGCGGCCCCTCCTTATATTAAGATATTAGTCAAATTTTTCATAAGCACTGAAAACTCTTACATCAACTTTTTTCTTAAATTGACAAACTTGTGAAATCCGAAACATTGCTGAGTACAAAATACGACCTCCATAACTTCAAAAAAATCACGTTTTATTTAATTCCCATTAAAAACACAAACTAAAAATTAATACATTTCCTGTTTTCAGCTGTCTATCACGGAAATGTCCAATTATTGCACTTTAACAAAAACAAAACTAACTGTACAAGACCCAATAATTACAGTTCTAAGCAATTACCTCAATTAACTGCTATTTTTGTGTTATCTCAAAAGTTTCTCCATAGAAACCAAATAATTCTTGAACTAAAAATAGCTGAAAAAAACTATTTTTACAAAGTTGACCAACATTTTGGTTGCACTTGTGTTGATATTTTGAAATTATATTTAAAAAACCATTAACAATTTATTAAACAAACGTCGACAACCGAACATGTTTGACTTGGTTTTTCACAAAAATGTTAAGCTACTTAACTGTGATTATGAAAATTAGTGACACAAAAGTGCAAAAAAATTTCAAAGTGAGGCCAATTTTAATGGTATTTTAATGGGTTTTCTTGTCGACTGAACGACGGAACCAAAGACGAAGACATCTATGAAGAAGAAGCAGCAGCAGCAAACACATACAGAGCTAAATGTCAGACAGACAGACAGCGGCAGACCGTCAAATGTAAAACAAATTTGATGCGAACAGAGTGAAATTTGGCCCGCAAAGCCAAAAAGACAAATGTGAAATAATTTGCATTTAATTTGACATTTCGAATGCGTCCCGAGGCAATTATGGTAAAGCAAGGAGCCAGGTAGCGGTAGCCCAGATCAGATACCAGCTATGGATGGCAAACATTGTAGCAACTGATCTAAGTGCACTGAGAGAAAAGATGCGTAGGTTGTTATTCCTGAAATGATGCCGGTTTTGAATTGCTCTGCTTTTTCAGTGTTTCCAACTTTATATTGCAAATTTTGCACTTCATTCAGATTTCATACGTTTTGTTTCTTAAGCAGCGCACAAAATTAGTCAAGAACTCTGTTTTTATAATGTTTTTGAAATACTTCATCCCAATAGTGATAACAGTTTCATAAATTCACTCACTGTGTGTTTTCCAAAAAATGCTTAAAAATCTTTTCAGAAACTCTATTTCCTAAGCACGCAGTACGAATAACGGGCGCATATAAGCCTCCTTTTGCTCGCCAGCGGCGAAAACTGCTTGCGAATTATAAGCTCCTCTAAGCAAAAGTACTTTCGTTAAGCTTAAACGGTTTTGCTGTTCTCGCTCTTCTCAAGCTGACACAAAAAACTTCGTAAACTGCTTGCAGATTATAAGCTCCAATAAGCGAGAATGCATTTTTTAATCTTTCAGAAGACTTAGCTTTGAAAAAGCCTATTTTTGCTGCTTGAAGTAGCTGTATAAGCGTTTTTCAATGACAAATCCGCTACTTTGACGGCTCTCCATACTCTTCTGACTGGCAATTAACTCAAGCAGCTTGATTTTTTCTCGCTGTGCATTTGTGTTGTATCTCTGCATTGCTGACTTAAGTGGTAGATCGACTGCCTGACTATGTCGATGCCGATGATAATGATGTTGATGATGATGATCTTAATGATCAAGCCAATGATGACGTAGCTGCTAGCCAGACCAAGTTAACTGACGTTGGTCATGGTAACTTCACTTGGCATCATCATCGACGTGTTGGCGGCTCTTTTGACAACTGGCAGCGGCGCGTCGACTTTGATTTGACAAGCGAAACTGCCGGCAGAGGCAGCAACAACTACAACAACAATTGGCAACAGTTGACAACAACTGCAAGCAAGTATTTGCTAATCGTCTGACGCGTTGTCTAAAAATGGCCATGGCGCGTTCTCAGCGCTTCATATTAGACCAAAGCTTATTATATTTATACGCATTAAAAGTCTTGTTTTGTGGTTTTTGTTTATAAGAGACTTTCACTGGAAAACTTCTCATACAAAAAGCAACGATGCTAACTTGCCTTGGTATTAATGGATACTTCTACTTATAAAAGCTATGCTATGAAAAACACATAAAGCTGTATATGCACGAGCGGATTCAAGCATGAGCCGATGGGCCCGCATATGCAGGGCGCATGTACATTAGGATCACAACACAAAAACTTTATCAAGCTCAACATCTTGCGAAGAAAATGTGGTCTATTGAAATAGCTTCAAACAGTGTGTCCTCGCTTGAGTCTCGCAAAAGATTGGACTCGATCATCCAAGCCTTGTTGAGTGTTTGAAGTCGTTGAATCATTCATTAATTTCGTTAATAGACGTTTGTTAGCAGAACTCATGCGAAGTATTTCTTCTTACTAGTCATCATCCAATTAAGTTTCAATGCTTGTTTTCTTAGTTCCAAGCTAAGAAATAGAACTCAATGACAAAAGCTTGTGAAGGTATAACCTCAAAATATTGAAACCACTTTATTAAAAGAGTGTTGCCGACAACTTTGAGAATCTTCATCACAATGTGCTATTGTAATGTACTTATATCGCATTATAAGAGAGAAGATTTTGTCAATTTGTCAACGAGTAGAATTGAATTTTTTAGGTAATACTTAATGATGATGATGATTTGTACAGTTTTTTGATCGAACAACGAATCGTTAGTAGCCTGAAAAAAGACAGACTAATCATCTGATTCACTTTAAGAACTCTATTTCGCTTATATAATTAAAGCCGTGAATCCAAAAAGGAATCGTTCCAGTACTTAATTCTAAATTAAACGGTCTCGTTAACAGCAGCTACAAATTTTATTAGTAAGAGTTGTATCGAAATGGAATATTACGAAACTTGGGCCACTCTATGTACTGAATCCGGCACAGTTTATGTTTATGTAAAGCTCGACTAAGTCTTCCTTTGGTTTATTTACCTTTTGCGTTTGCACATATTAAAAAATGGTTTCACATTTCGGTTAACTACGCGTTGCTCTGCTTTCCTTTGTTGTTTTCGTACCATGACATCAGCTGACCCCCCCCCCCACCCCCCTCTTGCAGTGGCATGGCAGGACCCCCACGTTGCTGCCCTCCAAGCCGCTCCCACCAAGCCAATGCAGTTTTGCTTCCGCTTTCTTGTGCACTTGCAGCACCCGTGCTCGTTGCATTCCTGATCTACTTCGATTTCATTTCTACCTTCTTGTTTGAAATTGTATTGAATTTCAAAAAGGGGTTTTCGTTTATCCTCGTAATTATGCACTACAAAGCGTGCCGCTAATCGGGGCTGCCAACATTCAAGCAGAATTAATAATATTCCATGACGTCCAGGTGCGATGAGGGAACAACTGAGTAGTCTGTACATTATATGCGTTGTTCTCAAGAGCGAACAACAAAGTTTTCTTGAACTTATTTCAAGCAGATGAGCTGGCTTATTGTTTAACTTTTATAGCGTTTGTTTTGGATTTTGTGACACTTTGTAGCCAAGTTTTAAGCGGAACTTTTAAGCAAATTACGCAATGTAATGTGTTCAGTTCGTTTGAAAAGCTGATGATTGAGAACATATAACTTATGAGTCAAAATATGAAGATATAATTTTTAATATTGTCTTTATATTATTGAAGTATATCATAAAATGACATAAATAAAAAAATTTCACCATGCCGGGCTTGCGAATCGCATTGTACAGTCTAATATTCGGCGGAATATAAAAAAAAATGGACTAAAAATCTGTACAAAACTACCATAGCATATTTTAAGTCGAATACATTCGAATATTTGGCCGAATACCGAAAAACTGACTAAAAATACCGTATAATTGACAATAATTTGTTGCGTTTCTAATTGTAGAGGTTCAAGGATGTACAACACAAGCCGAATACCGAACGCATATAAATAAAAGAATAAAAACGAAATTTAATTATTCATAAAACAGTTTATATTAGGCCGAGTATCAAAAAAAAATGACTGAAAATATATTGTTGCATATGTTTAAAGATGTACAAAGTCATATTTTAAGCCGAAAAATAGTCGCATATACCACCGAATATTGAAAAAACTAACTAAAAATCTTTTGTTTTAGAGGTTGCGAGATATTAAGCCGAATACATTCGAATATTCGGCCAAATAACCAAAATACCGTAAAATTTACGATAATTTGTTGTGTCTCTAGTTATAAAACTACAAAGATGTACAAGTTAAGCCGAGATCAGTCTTATGTTCGGCCGAATACCGAACGCATAGAAATAAAAGAGAAAAAAACGCAATTTAATTATTCATAAAAAATATAGTTTAACGTTTTAATTAGAATTTGTGTATGACATTTGGAAATATTCGGTTTTTTGGCAGAAAGTGTGTCATATGTTTGTTATTCAGTTTTTCACTTTTTTTTCAGGAAAAAGCTAGAAAGAATAGCTTTTTTATCAGTAAATGCATCCAAAAAAAATAGCCATATCGAGCAAATGGAAAGCATTTTTCCTAAACTAATCCAAATCAGATTGAATGTGTATTGTTGCATATAAAAACAGCAGAGCAACAACGTGTGCTTTTCTCCAATGCAAAAAAAAAAAAACTAATTAAATACTGCGAATTGCATTTTAAACGCTTAGCAACAAAAATCTGAATAATTACGAGCATTTTAAACAAAATAAATGTTGCATAAACAATCAAATGAAAAGCGGCAGCGGGCAACGGAAAAGTGGAGAGTGGAAAACAGAGAGCGGGAAAGAAGTAAGGAAAAGTTCATGTATTAGAAACCATATATGACATATAATAATGAACAAAAATCGCGTCGAAAACTGAAAGCGTTAAATTGTAAAGAGCAACAACAACAACAACCTCTATGATGACAAAAACAAAAGCAACAACAATGCAATAAAATGCATGCGTTTCCACAAACGGCAAAAGTCGCAGTCGTCGAAACGTTTATTTATGTAAAGGTCAATTCGCAATGCTCGGCGCAAGATTAGGCATGGAGGCACGCCGATGTGTGCGAGTGAGATAGAGCCGGAGCTGCGCTGCTAATCGAGCGAAATGAATGATAAAAATCGGGGGTGTCATTGACGCAACAATAAAAATTTGATGCAGACAGTCGGGACGGTGGCCGACAGTGGAATACCCTTTACCCTAAACACTAAATACGTTAAAATGGGAACGGAAGTATCCAATTTTAAATCTCCTTTTATAAGATCCACATTTTCCTGTTGGGAAGTTCCAATTGACAAGTTATCCTATTACTTTTATACCCAAAACTCCAGTATTCGTAGGTCAATGTCGTTGAATTTTGTAACATAGATCAAAAATACATTTATAAATGTCTGTGGCAATTTTCAAATCAATATATGGAGGTGTGTGGCAGTAATTAAGGTAAATCGATTGCAGTGGAAGGGGGGTTCCATTTAAAAAAGGTGGATACAGTTTTAACGATTAAGGTTAAACGAGTCTCCCCTCCCTTTTTTTGTAACTCTAGCTCACATGTATCCATATTTACATGTAGTGGAGTTTTGGCACAGTTTATAGGCGAGGGGGGGTGGAATTAGCATATTTTTGACTATAACTATTGATGTTTTTATCCGATCTCTATCATTGTTGAAACATAGATGCACATTAACACGACGCACATCTCTGAGGAGTTTCGAGTTCTAAGACTCAATGGAGCGGTTGTAAACCGCGCAAATCTGTCACGGGGGAAGGGGGTAAGATGTCAACATGATTCGACAAACTTCATCTTATATGGGATTACGCGCATTTTTTCGCAAAATTTTGTGTCTCTGACTCTTATGGTCTCGGAGATCTATCCCCTCATACGGACAGACGGACATGGTCCAACCGCTACCCGAGTCAATGATAAGACTTTTTGCCCTTGGAACTCCTTCTGCCTGTTACTATAATCTATACCCTATAATACCCTTGTACACTATGTGTACAGGGTATAAAAACGACAACAAGCGCTGCAGTGCTATGTCTCGCTCTCGCCGCTTATCGCTGGCTAATCACGGAGACTCATACCTTACATCTAACTAGACTTTTTCCGAAAATGACAATGCCACTTAGAAAACTTACAATGCACGGAAAATGCCGATTGACAGCTGACTGACTGATGGCTACACAATCAAGCGGGAAAGCTGTGAAAATGACATTAAAAGGAATTTCTGCTGACAATGTCAAGCGAATTAGCCAAAGCGGAGAAGCAGCGGCGGAAAACAGTGGAAAAACTCAAAGCTCAAAACCGTGCCAAGTTCCAGTAGTAGTTTTTGGGGCTGCTTTTGACATTTGTCAAAACGTTTATATTAGATTTGCTTTTCCTAGGTGTCTTTTTACCTCTTGACGCGTCGCGTCATTTATGCAAATTTGTGTGGCATGTCAAGTGAACGCTGCAGCAGGTAAGCACGAGCTGCAACTGGATGAGAGAGAGAGAGGGCGAGAGAGAGAGAGAGAGAGAGCGTGGTGGTACAGTTATTTGCGGCCAAAGCAAAATAAAACTGTTACGTAACGAAACTATGGCAAAAACGTGCCAAAACCGGCCGCCATTTTGACATTGTCAATAGAATGCAACGCACACTTGCATACAACGCTGCTCATTGATGGGTTGCATTGCCTTCAATTTTGAATGTATTGTCAGGGCTTCTGAAGGTTGTCAGCCGCACAATATAAGGGCACATTATTGCATTGACAACAGACCCTGATGATTGTAGTATGGATATTGTGTATAGGTATTATGCATGCTATTATGTAGGCGTGTGCGGGCTCAAGCCGAGCACTCTCTCTCTCTCTTTGTTGTGCAAACAACAAATAATTTATTGAACCTCAAGGTTGTCATTGAGCAAAGTAATAGTCAGCCATTGGATAATGTCAAGTTAATGTTAACAATTCGTTAATTAGCTAAACCGGCAACAAGAATGACTGGTTGTATTATGTATAGAGGGAGTCATTACGACAAAGCAAGTAAAAGACTTGAAAGATATACAGTTCGGGGCGAGTTGCCTTTTCTAGACTTACAATTGTGTAAGCAATGTTCAGGGTTTCAGGTATCCCTGTACCAGTCTTTCTTTGGAATTAGGGTTTGGGCTTAAAGAACGGCTATTTATTAACGGTGATTTAAATGGGTTATTTCTCGAAAATAGTTCATATTGTGCGTATGGATGTTGAATGAAGACGGCGAAGGGGTTGGTCATGCCTCATGCATACCAGCTACATTTGGTATCACCGATTGGAGAAGGCGGTGGAGTAATCTAACGGCTTATTATGGCCAGTTAAGAAACGCTTATGTGCATAAACTAGAGCAATTAAAAAGGTTAATTGCACATATTTGAATTTGAAATTTGAATTCTCAAAATGTGAATCATGCAACCGAATAAACAATTAATAATAGTTTCAGTTTTCACAACGATTTCAAAATGTTTTTCTACATATTTAACTTTTTATTGTTATTTGTTTTTTTTTTTATTATGTAAAATGCCGGCGCTGCGGCAGTTAAAATTTCTATTATTGCTGGAAAACTTTTATTTGTAATAATTTTAAAAGCTAAAAGGCATACAAACCGCTGCATAAAATGGCGAATCTAGCAGTTACACATACATACACACATATGTGCATATAGAGCAATAGAGCGCTGCATTATGCAACTTGTGGTTGTTGCTGCAACTTATTTATTTATGCAGCAACAACAAACAGTTTTATAGTTCGCGATTTGATTGCATTATATAAGAGGAGCCCGTTCCCCCGGTCATAACCCACGCAAGTTGAACGCAAATTCAATCGGAAAATCGGCCAACTCCCCCAACAAAAGCAAAAACTGCATTTTCACTTGATTTCCCAACGTCTTTTCTTTGCCTGCCGGCTCGCTGTTATTGCCGTTTTGCGCTTTGCACCTACAACGGAAAGCATTTATTATGGCACATCGAACATTCGGAAAAATGTGTTGAATGCATTTTCACATGGCAACTAGTAAAAGCGCATTGAATGCGGAAAATACATTTTCATGTGAGCAGGCTTTTCAGTGTTGCCATTTGTTATGGCCAAGTGCTGGCTATTGTTGCTGTTGTTGGTTTGTTTAGTTGTAAAGTCGCTTACCAAATGTTTTCCCATCAATTTTATTTAGTTTATTTAGCAGTTCCATTAACCTTACCTAGAACGAAATAAAAATAGATGGAAGCATCATAAATATTTATTGTTTGTCAGTTTGTTTGTTTGATTGATTGATTGTTGTCTCATTGATGGCATGAAGCTGTCACTTGTTGAAATAAACAAAAGCATTATTCAATAAATACTCAAAGTGTGTATATTTTTATTGACTTTATTTTTTTCTTAATTACTGTCTTAATGTAGAAATGTATGTGCGTAGGAAATTTAAAGTTACATTTCATTTCATTCAATGTAACTCTAGTTAGGAACAGTTGCTTGTGGCAACTTTTAGCTTCCAAAGCATCTGGGCTTTGTTTTTTATAAGTAACTAATAAGTATTTTGTTTTCGAATTGATTGATTTCATATTTCATTCATATATATATGAATGTGAATATGAGTTACATCCTGCTTATAAGATTCAAGCCATTAAAAACTCATTAATTGATTCAAAATCTAAGAATCTTGCAAAAACTTATCGAAGCGAAGTGCAATCGTCTCAGTCAATATGTACTAAACAAAATATTCGGGGGTGTGCCCGAAACATCTTTCAATCCAAAGCAATTTTTTTATACAGAATTTGTGCCAGAAATATCTTTGAGAGCATGTGAAACTTAACAAGTGAGCAACTGATCAATTTGGAATTTGTTAGAAAATGCAATTGAAACTTTGAGCAAAAACCGTCTAAAGATTTTGGGCACACCCCTGATTACCAAATATTTCACATTTTCTGCTAACTAAGCTTCCTGTCTAATATCTTGGATTAGTACTTAACATGGAGCGCTTAAGACTACGACATATTCAAAAAACAGAAGATTACACAGGCTCACGCTCTTTCTCACCAAAATGTTCAAGTTCATTTACTTCGTACTTGTTATTTCCCTTTGGACGTCTCAAGTTCTTTATATTACAGAAAAAACGCATGTTCGCAAAGCGACTTCAGAAGCTTATTGCCTGAAACTTTCAAAGCAAATACTAAGAAACAGTTTGTTTAAATAAACATCAAATTGAGTAAACAATAGACTGCAGTTTAACTTTTTCTCTTCTCTGCCCCTAAGGGTAAGAACGACTTGTATGCCGTCACGAAAATGAGTTATTATGCTAAGATGGTGCTACGCTTGCATGGTGTTACGCTCGGGTGATTTTTATTTGTGCAAAACATTTCTGCGCGAGGGCGGTTGGCGGAAGCTGAGGACCGCTCGTCAGTTAGTTGGCGTACGCCGTCTCCTCTCTCGGCTGCGCAGCTGATTCAGTATTAGTAGTCACTCTGCAGCATGCTGCCTACTTTATTGTCTGGAGTAAAGGCAGTCAGCCATCCCACGATCTTGTGTCACCAATACACTTGGTCTAGGATATTTGGCTGGCCAAAAGTATCAAAGGACCTGATTAAACAGAAGTCCGCGTTAACGGCTAGTGCGTTCAGCGCCCTTCCATGTCCAACCATTGACATATAGGTGTAGCGAGCCCGTAAACTGTTGGGAGTTTCAAATTTGTAGTGCCTTCGGGTATAAAACTCTACCAGGAGTCTAAACTGGTGCCAGGAGAAGTCAGTAAGGCCCGCATAGCCTTTCCTTTTTAGGATATACGATCCCAAAATACGCTTATTTTTGCTCTAGGACGCTTAGTTTAGGAGTTAAGGCCATTTAAAGTTTTGAAAAATCAACCTCCTCTGATTGGCTTCCAATTCACAGCAGTTATTCGTGTTCGATCAAGTGATTCGAAAATACGCTTATTTTTGCTCTAGGACGCTTAGTTTAGGAGTTATGGCCATTCCTTTTTAGGATAGGCTATGGTAGACTTTAATGTTTGAGGCCCTTCGGGAAGTTTCGTGGTGGCTGTGGTTTAGACTCAAAAGCGAGAAGTGTCTTTACACAGAGTGGCGTTGCTCTTAAGCAACCGGTTGCTGGGACCCAGAGACTAGTTGGGTGAGTACCCATCGGACCCAACAAAGGTTGAAGTGAGATTGCTCAACTCATCTTTTTCATTTGGTACTTATGGAAATTGGAAAATGTAAAAACATATACCATATGGTACCTTATGACTTCCGAGTTGACACATTATGCCTCTCTCTTTCGCTATTTCAAACTCTCACAAAATTTTAAGAAGGCTCACTCAGCGATGACGATACCAGGAGACTCTTTCTTAGAACTCTGTCATACATGACGTTCCAAAGCCTTGGTCCCAGGACAGAACCCTGGCGAACTTCTCCGGTAAACTTGCATCGCTACTATCTACTATCAGAGAGCAGAATCCTATTTTCAAAGTAGCTCTTGACCAGTTGTACTAAATAGACAGATATTCTCCATCCGCTGAGTGCCTGAAGAATGTTAGTCCAGTTTGCGGAGTAGAAGGCATTGTTAACGTGCAGATTAAGCAAAAGTTCTTTGCACCGCCAGCGCATCTCGTGCTCCTTGTAGCGGCATTACTGCTCTGATGGCATCAGAAGGTGTGTGTGCGTGCGTTGCCATGTATAAGCATGCATGCTTATGCGAACGCTAGATGGCGCCACATTATGCCAAGTTGTAGTGAGCTCACGGCTGAATCAGCCGGGCATCACGTGTCGGGTGAATTTTTTTTTGTCTCAGAGTTGATCGCAAACGGCTTAAACACTCAAACATTTTTGAAGTTTGGCAGCTCTGTTTTAAATATTGTTGTTAAGAGTATCGTGAGCAACGAGTATTAAATAAACATTAGCTTACACACTGTAATCACTTCAAAATCCAATTTGGACAATGTCAAATTGATTAATCATTACAAACCCCATTTCCAAACTATTGTGAAACCATAATGAATTCTAACAACTTTTAAAAGCCACTCAAGGGCTTAATCTGAAATTCAATCAAATAAACAAAAAATCCACTTGAAAGTTTTCCTTATATACGCACAAAGACTGTTCCGAGCGCAATTAGTTGTAAAATTTAGACAACTTGCTTAAAACTGGTTCACCTTGCAGAGCACAGAATTTATTATTTATGCGCATTTTCGGATAGCTCCAAACACTGTTGTAATATAAACTAATGTAAGCTATAACTCAATGTGCTTTTTTTTGTATATTTATGAAATGCTCGAAATGTTTTAAAAAGAAATGCCTTAATTTGTTTGTAGTTTCAGTGTTTTTTTACGATATTTTTTCGCTGATTTACAGCTACAGCATAAAAGCACAGAGCCACAAAGAGAACAACAATAGCAACAACAACAACAACAAGGAAAACTGAAATAAATTACACACAACTACAAAAACGAGAAACAAGCGCGTTTTTTTTTTAATATAATTCACCTTGAAAAGACAAATAGGCAAAGAAACAACAACATCGGAACAAAAACAAAACGCATGAAAAAATTACGAAATTACAGCAAAGCTGATAAAATGAGTAGCTCTATTTTTTGGAGGGGCCTTTTGAAAGGCAGCAAATAGTTGCTGATAAATAAATTGGAATAAAATATGAAAAAATGTCTGTATTATATTGCAGCACAATTAAATTTTAAATAAATTGTGTACATGGCCGCAAAGACACAAAAAAACACACACACACACACAAGTTATATGTCATTTTTCAATATTAAAAGAGTCATAGATACGCTATATGCAAACATAGATACAAATGTATCTGAATCTATACACATACACACACACACACAGCTGTAGAATGGCAACTTAATTTATGAAATTAACAGACGGCCAAAAAATGTGTGTGTGTGTGTGTGTGTGTGTGTGTGTGTGTGTGTGCATAAATAATAATCAAATAAAAAATACAACAACAAACACGCTGGGCCCTTTTTCCGTTACAGCCCACAAGAATTTTTCATATGTCGCCGAAATCATACAACAACACCAACAAAGTCGACAAGCGGCGCGGCAACAAACATTGAAGGTGATAGCAGCTTGTGGGCGTGGTTGGTGAAGGGGGGCAGGCGGCGCGAACTGTAGCTGCTGCCGCTGCTGTTGTCGGTAATCAACCTTGAATTTGTTTATTTACACAAGCACACACTTCAATACACACACACACACACACGCACCTACACAGAACGCGGGCGACACCAGCAAGGTATACTTAACCAGGTACTCTCACTGCACTCTCTCAGGTAGACCAATTTGCTTTACGTGAGAGAGAGTTCGCCACAAAACTAAAAATAGTTGGCTCTCATGAAACATGAGATTACCTGGTTAACTATACCTTGGGCACAACTGCTTACTCAGTATGTGTGTGTAGCTATGTTGCGGAAAAACGTGCCGCATTTGAAAAAAACCAAGAAGAAGCACAGAACACAAAGCGCAGCAACATCAAGCAAATGTAATGACGGCAATACAAAAGTTTTGTTTTATTTTAATTTTAAGCAGTTTTTTTCCCATTTTTTGTACCCGCAGTAGTTCCGAGATATTTGGAGTTACTAAAACGGACGTCTGTGACATGAAGCGAGATTTTCAAGCGAGACTGAGATTTGTTTTTCGAGCTGTTTTTTAGGCATAGTAATATCATCTGTAAGTTGTCTCGAATGCAAGCCTCTGCGACTTGCTTCACATTAGAATGCATTGCCATATCGAGCGAGATTTTTTGTGCAAAGTGTTGCAAAGTACGTTTCAGTGTTGGGTTGCACCTCACAGTTAAGTGCTGCTTTCTTGTATTTACTAAATTAGAGTTTTCCGATTTCAACCTTTATTTTCTTGCTCTTGTTAAATACTTTTGTTTATAACACCTTTTTGAGCAAGTGGTTTAAATGGGAATCAGAAGTATTGCTAAACGCAATATCTTTCTCATATGCAGTGCCGGCCATTATTGCGTTCTGCACACGCAACTCCGTGAAAACCCCATCCCTCAATTAAAAAACATAACTTAACGTAATGCTTAAATATCTAAATCATTATTTATACAGACGATGTTCACATTTTCGATAACACTAGGCAACAAATTTGGCCTCAATGAAAGTTCCTTGTCTAAAACATACATTTTTGGCTAAATTTCGAGTTGCTGATTTTGCATCCGGCAATCATCTGAAATTTCGAGGTTTTGAGAGCAGCGAAGTCAGCAAATCGTGAACAAATTGGAAATCAAGTAAAAGGCTTTTAACTTTTACAATGGGTAAGGCTGCTTAAGTGCTAGGGATGGTATAAGCTTATCAGATGAGCCATCGTTCCCTCCACCTATCTATATTTTTTGTAAAAACTTTTAAACATCAGTTCAATGTCCGTTAGGCAGTTTTGGTCGAACTTGATTCGATTATGGATAACAGGATAAAGCATTTTTAAGATTTTTTTTCGAAGTTCGTATTCACATTCATGGCTCTTTATTCCACAATCTTCTTAAGATAGACCAAATCCATCCGAAAAAACATTGAAACAATACATACTTTAATTTGAGTTACAGTTCATTCCGATGGGAAGTAAGGTGCCCAAGTTATGTGAGTTTTGCTGAATTCAGACTACCCGTATTCTCAAATTTTTTAAACCAGATTTTGTTCAAACATGGATCAAATGTATAGATTTCCTAAATAAAAATAGAAAAGTGTTTCTGACTGTTATGTTCATAAAGATTCACTTCCCGTGATGGAAAAAAATGTGCATTAGACATGGTTCTTCTATAAGTAGAACTCAAATTTGTGCCTCTCTCCTTCTCTGTACCACTGAGAGCAGACTTAAAAGCATACATTGGTAAAATGGCAGCTTGAGCTGCAACTAAAGTAGAAACAGAGTTTCAATTTAAATACCTTTCTGCCAAATTAATGTGACACAAATGACAATCTACATTCATTTAATAGTAATTTTAATAAGTTAAATGAAATGAACGAATGAAGCAAAAATGGAATAAATGTATATCATTTATGGAAGACTCTAGTAATAATGCGAATTCGACAATATTACACTGAAAAGCACTTGACACAAATCAAATAAAATGCAATTGTCCGAACTACATTAAAGTTTTGGGTGCAAATATAGCTGCAAAATGCTTTTTGATTGACATTTTAATTATTTATTGCATATATGAATTTCACATAAGAGCCTGCTCGAAATAACTGTACAGCTGTTGTCCATACTGCCAACGGCATTATGGTGGCGTATGAGTGATGCCAACAAACTTGTATAACGCATACGCAGTGTGTCCAAGCGTAAAAAACTTGTAATTTTCAACCTGCCAGCTAATTGCATGCCTTAAGTTAAAGTTTTCGAGCTAGAATATTACCGCATATCAATAACTAACGAAAATAAATAAAATATGCTTTTAAAAACGTTTGGCTTTTATCATTTTTATGGGCCGCTTATGACGTTGATAAAGTCTAATGATTGACGCTATGCCCTGAATTTTGAATAGGTTACCTTGAGTTGCGGCTTTACAAAGATAAACAAAGTTTGCCAAATGTTAAATAATAATAAAAACTAATAAATACATTTTTTTGGTTTTTTTTAAATATACTTGAAACACGTGCAGCGCGTTCTGTAGCATTTTTATGTTCATTTTATTATCATTATATATACGCGCAGTAAATGCTCCTAAGTGGGGAAAAATGATTGGTTGTTGAACGTTTCTAGCTGCCAAATATTTAAAACGAAGAACTTCCGTTTCCGCCGCATGAAGTTTAAATGAAACAACCTGCACTTCGACGAAAGAGAAAATCTTTCAATGTTACCCTCAAATGTGTGTCATTCTTTCAACGAACCGAACACATAGTTTAACTTAAAAACTTTACTATGGAAACCTATGCATAGGATGCCATTTCCAAGTGGAACTTGGGTTTATGTAGGTACTGTGAATTTGGGAATGAATTTCTTTTGGTTTTCATATACTATTACATTGCATTCGATCTCTTTTGTAGTTATAATTAATGGCATAAAAGGAATGGTAAGTTCCCACAAATACCTAAGAACAGTTAATGGTAGGCAGTACCCAAGTTCGGAATGTGGACAATACCACCAAAAGTCAAATGGAAGAAGAAATGTATTCCTCATGTAGAACGTGTCCCCATACGGAACTACCGGCACGGCTCCAACAGAATTAATGTGCTATCGGTTGTGCCAGGCTATCGAATTTATCCATAAAATTTACGAGTTTCAAGATTTTCTTGCTGAATTCGCTGAAAGAGACGGTGATTAAGCTGAAAGAGACATGGATTGTATAAGCAAACACAAAGAAAATGAAGTTGCTAATAAAAAGAGTGGGGCAAGGGACATCAACATTGAAGTGGGTGACACTTCCTAAAGAAGGTAGTATTTCCACACAAACTCATACCGAATCTTGACACGACACGATTGAAGAAAGCAAAGGAAACATATATTAAGTGTCTGGGGGAGGTTGGGCTCTAATTAGAAAAGTGGATCTCTTCAGAAAGATTTCAGGCGTTCCACCAGCACCAACTTTTAAGGATTACTCTTACGTAACCTTCTACAAGGATAGCAATGCAACAAGCGAGTACAACTCAGGGCCAACAAAAACCTAGTCTTACATGACATGGTGGAACGTCGAAGAAAAAACAAATATTATAAGCCAGTTAAAAAAAAGCTAAACTTTGATAGATTTGGAATGCTTTTAAGGTTACTTCCGACAAATCGACGTATATTCTTGGGCTCGAAATGCGGCTGCAACTGGTATCTGACACACATAGGAAGTAAAGCTGAGTTGATATTCAGTAGAAAAAGATTTCTGGCATACCTCTGGCTCGTCTTTTTTCTTTTAATCTCATAAGTTTAGACAAGTTTATTGTGATGATTGTTGATCCCTTAGCAGAGTTCACGAGTGGTTTATGCAATCCAAAGAAAGTTGGAAGTCGATGAAGCTATGCGCCAGCCATCATTAGTGGTTACCCAAGAGTCCATCGAAAATGTGCGAAAATTTATGAGCCGCAATTACTTAATTAGGCATATGGAAGTGCAATAAATTAACTGCGATACCTAGATTTACCACATTTTGGCTTAGTATTAGGCTGACAGGATTCTTGGTACAGGACTTTTTCGAAAACCTTTTGACACTAATCACTGTTTAGTGGCATTCGCCATTTCCCATATTCGCCTGTTATGTCATGGTGTGATCATCGACGTACAGGCTATCCAAATGTCGTCGAGCGACATCCTACAGCATAGTACGGCCATATATGTAGCTAAAATACTTTTTTTTACTCTCTAAACCGCTCACCATCGATTCGTTTTTCTTTAAGTGTAAGGTTCTAGGCGTGAAAAGTAGAAATTGTGTTTAAATTGGCATATTCAGAGTTGCACACGTGTGACCCATATTCCAAGTTTCAGTGCACACGGAATTGTGCACAGCCTTTTGGTGAATTAGGTAAGCAAAAACGCTGACGAGCACTCTTATAAATCAGAGTGTAAGAAAAAGCACGACTTCAATGAAATCTTTCCCTATAAGATATGTTTACGCTTAATGTACTTTGCCTCGATTATCTTATCAACACTGAAAACTTGAACCACAAAAGCATTTGTAAAACTTGTTAAAATATTTTCCATATTAATTTGTTTATTTGCTCAAGACAATCTGCATTTGAAAATGTTTCCTATTTACATTTCTCAGTTGGAAAACAAACAGAAGAAGTTTATTTGTGTTATATATTTATTTTTGATATACTTAAAGGCACAGTTATGGTTATTGTTCTAATCTTTGTGTTTTCCGACATTTGCTGACAATTGATTTGAGGTTAATGCAGCCGACTTTAAGACATTGACTGACTGCAGTTTCCAGCTAATGCAAAGTTTGAGCACACTTCGAGAGATATATATACATACTATATAGACAGCGAAAGGCAAAGAAAACAAAAGATTGGCCTAATTAGTGTCAAGTGTTTGCCAACGGGCAAGCAAGACACAAATGACAAAAGGGGGAAAATTTCAATGAAAATGACAACATCGATGACAGGCAACATCGAGGCAGCCACAATAAATGGCTAGTTACAAAAGCGAAATCCAGTCAAGAGGGAAGTCAATTAGAAACAAACACACAAAACTCTGGGCTGCATCTAAATTGCAACAACAATAACAGTAATTCGAAGTAGTTGCGCTATATTCAAAAAAGCAAAAAAAAATACAAATCAAACGAACGATAAACAGTAGCTTTACAGGCATAAAAAAAATATGTACACTACAACAATATAAACACATATAGCTTTGTATCTACAAGTACGTCGACTTGAAATACAAATCGAGTGCGCTGCTTTAGCTATTGCATTAGTGTTGTTGTTGTTGTTGTTGTTTGCAGCTTGCGTCGAACTGAATCATGACCCAATAACCCAATTTTGCAAAAGCGCTGTCTCGCTTGCACACAGCGGCAGCAATGACAACGGACGCGCCAGACAGACAGACGGATGGACGTGCAGTAGCAGCAGCAGCAGCAGCAGCAGCCGCAGTCACTATAAATGTATCTCATAGATACAAAACTTGGATACATTTAAAGCTTAAAGCGCAAAACTGCCGTTGGCATTGAGCTGGGGTTGACCAAAGCGCTCTCCATAGCGCAGCCAGAAGTTGGCAACGGGGGGGGCCACAGGTGCCCGCTGCTGCTGCTGCTGCTGCCTAGTTGGCCCACTGATTTGCAATGCAACGGAAGACAAAACAAAATAGCAATAAATAAGCTTATTTTTAGTTAACACAAAACAAACTTAGATGCATATCGAATATATATATATGTGTGTGTGTGTGTGTGTGTGTGTGTGTGTGTGTGTGTGTGTATCTATGTGCATTTATCAAGCGTGTGCAGCTGCCAACTGGCAAGAGCTACGTGCTAGAGCTGTAGATACAAAATCGCGCTCGCGCTCTTATCTCGTTTGCCGTTATGCAAACTGTACAAAAACAAGAAGAACAACAGCAACAAAAGTGCAATATACGTAGACTGTCATATTAATTAAGCCACTTTGCCGTTTGATGCGGAGCCCCCTTAGGCCCCCATAAGCACCCCTCAGTACGCTCGCTTATAACTCAGCTGACGTACTAACTGTCGCTGCTGCTGCGAAGTAATGAAGCGCGTTGGGGGGCATTACGGGGCCAAACACTTTGCGTATTAATTACAAATTTGGTTTACGTCGTTGAGTTTTGCATTCGCTTTGAACTTTGAAGCGTTGCCAAGTAGTTGCAAAAAAGAAAGAAACGCACAAGCACAAACGTAGACTGACAGCATGAATAACGGAATGAAAGACTGACTCTGACGATCTGACTGTCTGTCGAATTGCACTTTAGCCCAATTGTAAATCAAATAAATTAATGCAAATAACTCAAGCAGTCGGACAGTCGAGCACTAATTGATATTTAGTTGTCAAGTTGGCAAAAAAATCAAATATTTATTACTTGGGTGCAATGACATGACAATGCAATCTAACGGAAATACGAGCAAAGGATTTGATAAACGAAATGGATCAGAGTTATAGAAAACGCACTTCAACTAGCAACACTCTTCTTTCTATCGCATACAAGACCCTATCGGGTGAGTGAGTGTTGTGTAAGTGGCTAAAGAGATTCGCGAAAGAAATTATTGGTCCTTATCAGTGTGGTTTTAGAACTGGTAAGTCCACCATTGACCAGTTATAAAAGAAGACCTCAAGAAGGTTGACCTCAAGAAGGCTGACCTTAAGAAGGTTGACTTCATAAAGGTTGATTTAACTAACTACCGCAGTATCAGTCTTCTTTCTTTTGCATATAAGGCCCTATCGAGCGTGTTGTGTGAGAGACTAGAACCATTAGCGAAAAAACTAACCACCATAGAACAGATATTCACACCATGCCAAATCCTGACCCACAAATACCAAATCGACACATACCAACTCATTGTCGATGGCAAAGCAGCCTTTGATAGCCCGTTGCGGGATCGTTTGTTGTCTGAGTTTAGTATCCCTGCAAAGTTGGTGCGATGTAAGCATCATACGCAGCTTCGTCAAGGTAGGAAAGATCCTTTGCAAACCCTTTGATACCGAGCGATGCACCTCTTCAACTTTCTGATAGAGAGTGTATTGCAAAAGCAAGAAGTACATTACGCTCATTTAATGGAAGACTGTCATAACCCAAAAACCGTGATTTTTGTGTTAATGATGCAGAATTATTTGTTATACTCTGCTTCATATATACTCTTCGCGTAAGAAGCGAAAATGTCACTCTTTTATCTACTAGATGCAAAATCGTACTTTTGGAGTTATCACAGTCTTCTAGTAAATGAGCGATATGTCGAAAGGGAACAATATTGAACTATAAGAGTGTCGAGTTACTCGCCCACTTCGTTGATAATGAAGTACCAAGGCAACCATTTGCTGAAGCTTTTTCAACAGACTAAAACTTTGGGAAAAACTGACATTGCAAGAAAATATGAAGATTTTTTCAAAATTTTGCTTTTGACATCACGTTTATCAAACAACTACCATCGTCACAAAAATACAAATTTTGATGAACCTGTTCCCCCTTCCTAAAGATGTGTCATGACTTTACAAAATTTTTGTCTTTTTTGATTTGTTCTACTTTCGTTTTACACATTTTTCATCAAAGTCGCCCATAAGCTACATCTTTTGTGCCAAATTTTTCTTCATGGCCCATCACAAAATGTGTGTATGTGTGTGTGTGTGTTTGTCTGTGCCATTGACCAACATTTGCTTGAGATGAACTGAGGACAACATAGGCCATAAATTTCAATCAAAATGCTGCCTGTAAGCAATTAAATTGCGCAACTTTTTCTTAATGTGCAGTCAACGTCAAAATCGTTGACAGATCGCTAAATGGAATTTCTGAAGGTAATAATACATATATTGAAAAGAATATCAAAAAAAGAAAAGGAGAAGAAGCAGAGCAACATATATAGAAGTATAAACAAAGGAAGTTCGAAAGCCAGCTGTGGGAGTTCCTTGAAAAATGCCAAAAAAAAAACATCTTTGAAGTTGAATAGAAATACAAATTTTTGTCAATATTTTATTAACTCAATTTGCATAATAAGAGGTACACGGTTTTGAAAGAAGTTTAAATGTTGTTAAAGAGAAAACAACTCGAAACAAATAACAGTTAGTATGTATGCTAAATATGCCTTGACGTCATTTTATTGTAATAACTTAGCTTAAATTATATATATAATTATAATGGATTGGAATGTTAAAAAATAGCTCGGATAATATGACAATGATGTAAAAGTTATTTGCTAGAACTATGGAACGCATAATATTACTGTTATGTAAATATCATTTCTCAGTTTTCAATTTAATTTATATACCTAAACTCTGACTTATTAGTTTGAGCTAGCTTTAGGCAATATTTTTGTGAATTTGAGGACTAATAAATTACTAAAAAGTAAGTATATTTTACCCATTTTGGAAAAAGTTAATCATTAGAAAAAAACGCAATTTTTAGTGGAACTTATTTTCAGAAGATTTCTGAAAAACATGAAATCCTAGGGGGCTCCGGCCAATGTTCCTTTCACTCGACAACCACAGTGCACAGTCTCAAGGTAGATCACATTCTTCTTCCTGTTCCTCTTCGCTTTACCATTTCCCTTCCACTTCCTTTTTCTCCTCCTTCCTACTCCAAAATCCAGCTGTGAATATTGGTACCAAATGTGACAGGTGTCTCATCTATTCAAAGTTTAGTTTAAGATTCGTTTTCATATTGAACTGCTCAGTCAGCTACTGAGTTTGCACTTGTACCTTTCGTTTACTGTTATCATCTCACAAATAAAACTTAATCAAAACGAAAAAAGATTAAGTCGAGTTTTCGAAGTAATTTCATGTAAAAACGCTTGTTCAATGGGGCGTATAAGTAATATGCTCTAATACCTGTAAGTCGGCAACACAAAAACTTAAATATTCTTCTCCTAGCCGAGTTCCAATTATTCAAAAACAGCTATATGATTTAAATACCAAATAATTTATAATTAATTCAGCTTAAATACCAAATAAATTATCAAAATTTGATTAGCATATTGAAGAATTTCCAGCTAATATTTGTACAAATTTGATGGGCGTTATTTGATGTAGAAAATATAATTATTTTTAGTTTATGCATTGGCATTGATTTGCATTTGTGTTAGTTCGTGTGTGTGTGTGTGTGTGTGTGTGTGTGTGTGTGTGTGTGTGTGTGTGTGTGTGTGTGTGTGTGCACGCGCTTCAAATGTATGACATGCAACATTGTAACAGTGACACAAAATGAATTTGTTACTAAAATTAAACAAGTCAACAACAATTACGACCACAAAACCAATTGGCATTGCTAATGTAATGGAGGCGTGGCAGGGGGGCGGCGGGGGGCGTTTGTTTTGCGGTGGCGTTGGCTGTGATTTGTTTGCCGTGCTTGTTGTTGTTGCTGTGTTGGTTTGATATTGTTGCTTTGACTTACTTTGAATTTTGTATTTCTGTGACAAGGCGAGGCGCTAATTTTGTTTACTTTAGCTGACTCAATGACTCCTACTTGTGAGAGCAGAGCGGCAATACAAAGCGTAAGCGAGAGAGCAAGAGAGAGCAGAGTTGCAATCGAAATGACACAAATTTTTGCACTGTTGCTGTTATACTCTTTAGGTAGCATATGGCACGAGCATAAGAAGTTCGTCAAACAGTTTGTAAACGAATTGCAGACAACACTTACAGCTTAGATTTGACTGACAAACTTATAGCAGCGTCAAAAAACTAACCTTTATTTATGTATGCATTATGGATTTTGAGTTCCAGTGACTCATCAAGAGTCAGTCTGCACAAAAGAAGCCTTTCTGAGAAACCTCAAAATGTCAAACGAAAAAGCTCTTTTTCGAAATACTAGATCTATGTAACAGCTTATGCAAAGAGCATGCAAACGTCGTCTTTTAAAAGTTTGCCTTTGGGCATTTCTGTTGCTATGACTGCTGTTTCGCTTATTTTTTGGCATATTTTGTCTGCTGCATTAAATTTCAGCTTTTCGGTTGCACACAGACGCAACGTGACACACTTTGTAGTCTGCCGTAGTTGCCACCGTCGCCGCCAACTCGTCTAAAGGTGGTCCCAGCCAAATGCCGGCGGCCGCGCTGGCGGATACGCAATATTTTTTGTTATTTCTTTTTATTATGCTTTACACACAAATCTGTGTCATAATTTTGCCACTGAAGTTGTGCTTACATTTGCATGCCGCACACTTCCAAACACACACACACACACACACACACACACACACATACAACTGATGCAAATGCAATTGCAAAGGAAACAAATTATTCAAAGTTTTGCCAGAGTGCAAAAGTTGAGCTGAGTTTTCGATATTAGAAACGAAACCCGTTGCTGAGCTTGCAAATTTCAAATATTATTCCCGTAATGCTACTGTTTTGACGGCGCCTTGTGTTTGACCCATTTCGCTGCATTTCGGCTTGGCAACGCTACGAGTTTGTTTAACGACAAACACACACAGAGTCGCATACAAAAATGTAAGCAATAGACGCCATTTTGTATTGAAAGCCAGGACAACAGGCAACTCTAGGAGCTGCTAGGCGGCCATGCAGGGCAGTCAACAACCGTTGGCAGGCGCTTAAATAGGTCAACTGTGCACAAAACTCACTCGCACACACACACACACAGTATGCTGCTTTTATGTGTGTGTGCTACCGTTAGTTACTATGTATTTGTTAGCTGTACAAAACTTAACTGAGCTACCGTTATTGGCCACATGCCAGCGTTGCCACATCGTTGGCTTTGGGTCAACTGCATTTGCCGGCTTTTCTATTTGGTTTTCTTTCTCATTTTTGTTTTGCTCCAGCGAAAGTGCTCTACAAAAAGAGTTGTGCATAATATGTCCCAAGTGCTTGGTACAGTTTGGTACAAGGCTTCTAAGTAATTTGCTGCATTTGCAGAGCAGTGAGAGTATTGCGATGCTAAGCCCAGTAAATTAATGATTTAACCTATATCGAAGATTTTTCATGGGTTATGTTTGTTTGAGAAATACATAATATTGGTATTGAAAAGCTTGGAAAAAGCATTTCGTACATCTCTGCGTCAAACTAAACTTTAATGTGTGATTGGCTTGTGTTTCAATCAAAAAAGTTGTTCGGGTTTCCGTAAAAGTTATCTTTTGTTGTAGCCAAATGTTAATGCGAATCGGCATAACTGTGACTTACGGAAAAATACTGCTTTTCCGAGAGATTCTAGAACTTTTTAATCTGATATCTTAAACAAATTTTACTATGTATAAGTGTATACAACTTAGCTCAGAACTTGCTAGCTCTTTTATGAGCCTTTTCCATTAAATGTTTCATTCTTTAAGAGAGAAATTACGTTTAAACTTATAACTCTGTCTCACAAACACAATTAACAAAGAAATGCATTTTCCAATATGAATTCTTCTTGAATTTACTATAAAGTTTCGAGTGTTGTCCGTTGCAGCACTACTTTTTTCATGAACACAACTGTACGGAGCGATAATAACATTCTAAATCAAATTTGCGTTGTTTCTATAATTGATAAAAACTAAGGGAAAAATTAGTCACATAACGTATGTCACGTCACGCAGACTTTTGCGTTTTTATAGCAGCAGGCGAAAACCCCTTATGTTTACTGTCACGTGACGTATAAGACAATACTCGCTCTTAAACTAAATATATTGTTCCTTAAGTGCTGCACAAAATTCATAACAAGGAAATCAAATTTTGGCTTTTTCTTTGCTTTTACTCATATTGAAGATACTGTCACGTGTGTAGTCTTGAAAATGCTCATATGTGCTTGGCATAGGGAAACAAAGTGACTGAAATTCTGAAACATTACTTAAAAGTAATGCCAAACAAAATTTCCGAAAAATACGGCCTGGGTGATTTCAAATGGAAAGACCGTTTTACAAAACTGCTAAATGATTTCTTCCTTTTCATACAGTTGCTTAAAAATCCATCATTTATACGAAATTATAAAAAAGTTTATTTGCATTGGAGAACGGTTATTTGCATAATCAAATTAAGAGCAACTCTACCTAATGGCTGCTATCGTAGTGTTTCGTAGTTTGTTGGCTTAAACAAACTACTAATGGCATAAATTACTTGATATAAAAGATAAATGAAAGAATATTTAGGTGTATTTGCAAAGGAGAGGAGCAATATTTGTATAAAACACGCTATTAGCCGAAATTTTGATGATAGTCTGTGATAACTAGCTGGTCTTGCGGACAGAAGAACACTAAGAAAGTTCCTTAAAAAGGCAAGCAATGCCTTTATTTAGGCTTAAAAAGAATCGTTTCTAAGAAGAAACTACTACTTACTGCTTAACAATAGTGCACTGAGTCTCATGCGGCCTATAGACACAGCAATCGGTCCTACAACCGCAGTACATTTTGTTCGAGTGCGAGTTGACCGACCGATTGCTGTACTGTGTATGGGCCGCCTCACATGTTATACATATACATGAGAGTAAGGTAAACTAGCGTATAGCGATATGAATTTTATACAATGCTTCAAAATTTTAAAGTTAAAATCCATAACAAGCCCAAAAGCCAGCGCGAGCCGCTTGCTGGTTATAACCGTTTTTATGTGGCATCCAACTTATTGGCCATAAGCAAACCAAACCTAAAATAATTAAGCCGCATGTACTTATATTTATATGGTATATGCCTTTTAATAGATCTGATATCATATGTGTTGCCTTCGTTAGCCGCGTTAATTGTAATTAGTAGCCAAGTCTGGCTTGTAACCAATTCCGTCATCTACGTCGTCATCGTCGGCAGTTTAATGGCCAATAAACTTGCTCGTCAAAGGGCAAAAATCGTTTTGGCCATGTTCTCTTCAGGTTAACAGGCGGCTGTGGCTGCTGTCGCCCATTGTCTCATGTCATTTGCTTTGGGTTTGCTTTAGGTTAGCTCTTGGGTTTCCTGACCGACCGGCAATGCCACCGGCATGGTCTGTGGCCAATGCCGAAACCTTTTGGTGTGGTCAAAGCCAGCAGGTTGGCTCCCGTTTTATCACTGGTATTCTCGCGCCTTCGCACTCTCTCTCTCTCTCTCCTGCTCTAACGCATACTTGATAAATAAATTAAATCTGACACGCATTTGAGTCTGCGTTTTATTTCACTTATTTTATTTTATGGATATTCTTATTCTCTTTTTCCTTCCCTTTATTTTGGCTGAATTTTTATACCCTGTACACAAAGTGTAAAAGGGTATTATAGATTTGTGCAATGTATTTAACAGGCAGAAGCAGGCGTGACAGACCATAGGTTCCATAGGCACAAATGATTAGGAGCAAGAGTCGAGTCGATATAGACATGTCCGTCTGTCTGTGTTGGGCCAGCTTTCTCCGACACTATAAGAGTTAGAGCAAACAAATTGTACCAAAAGATGCGCATTTTCTCAAGCCTGAGGGAGTTTGTCAAACGAAGTCGATATCTTACCCCCTTCCGCCGTGACAGTTTTGCGCGGTTTAAAACAGCTCTATTGAGTCTAAGAACTCGAAACTTCTCAGAGATGTGCGTCGTGTGTATGTGCATCTATGTTTTAAAATTAATCGAAATATAATAAATACATCAAAAGTTATTGTCAAAAATATGCTAATTTCACCCCCCCTCGCCAATAAACTGCTTCGAAATTCCGCAACGTGTAGATATGAACACTTGTGAGCTAGAGTTACAAAATTTGGTGTGGAGACTCGTGTAACCCGCATCCACTTTTTTTCTCTACCCATTATATTTACATTATATTTTTTCTCCCACCATTATATTTTGATATAGATTTTGACCTATGTTACGAAATTCAACGACTTTGGCCCAAGAATACTGGAGTTTCGAGAATAAAAGTGATTTTGGCCATCATAATAGCCAACTTCCCAATAGGAAAACTTGTCAATTGCAACTTCCCAATAGGAAAATGTTAACAGGCATAACGATCTTATGAAAGGAGATATAAAAGTGTATACTTCCGTTCCCATTTTACCATATTTAGTGTTTATAAAGAAAGTGTACAGGGTATTCCACTGTCGGGCATCGTCCCGACTGTCTGCATCAAATTTTTTGTTCTATGGTTTCTGTTTTTATCGTCTCGTTTAGCTGCTCTGTCTCCGCTCGTTGTTGTTGTTGTTGTTGCTGGGTACGTGCGTGTAATTGTGCGTATGCATGTGTGCGTGCTTGTGCATTTCTGTCAAAGAGAATCCCCAAAAATATATAAAGAAGACAAAAATTGGATTCAAATTACGGTTTTAGGCTTCGTTGGCCGCGACGCAACGAAAGGAAAACACACACACACACGCCACACACACACACACACACACACACACACACGCACACACACACACAGACACGCTCTGGCTTAGACGCTGAGAGCGCGCGCAAGAGAGCGCAGACAGTCTGAGTTCATTTGCCTCTGGCGGCGCTACCCTCATCGAGCCAGCCAGCCAGTTTGTTGACCTTCAACGAGGGCAAGAGCTAGTAAACGCCGGCACAGGCAGGATCACCTGTTGCAGCAGCTGCTGTTAAAAGTATAAACAGCAAGAGAGCCGTTGAACCCCCAATGTCTTACCCACAACACTCGCTACGCTCTCGGTTGCCGCTCTGTAGGTGCATTTGTGTGTGTGTGTGTTTGTGTGTGTGAAAAGGAAGCCTCCACCTTGATTGCGGCGAGACGGCATAAAACGAAAAACAGAATGGAATTGCTTGGAATTCTTTCAAAATTATAGCTATACCTCTGGTAAAGGGAGTTATTTTTTGGTAGCTGCTTTCTGCTTCAGAGATTTAACGATTTGCGTTTCACGGCTGCAAACCATAAACCATCTTATAAGGAGAGCAATGCTACAATTAAACTGACACTACATACAAATAAATGCAAAAATGTTAATGCCGTTTAACGTTTTGAGTCGGAGCTCATAAAAAAGCTAAGAAAATGACCAAAGTTTACATTAAACTGACACTATCAGTGATGCGCCTGAAATCTTTTTCACGCGAATTTCAACCCAACAGCAATGCTTCAGTTTTTAAGATATCTCTTTTAACTGAGTTTCAAGGCAAAATCAATTGTCCACCTTTGACAGCGTTGAAACTCTATTATAACAGTTATTGAATAATGCATATTTCTTGAGATTTCGGGCACACGCATGTAATGAACAAAAATATAAGAATTCTAGTATTTGCTAAGATTCTTTTATCGATTTTCAAGCAGTTCCTCGATGAACTTGTATAAACTGTACTTGTTAAGCTTAAGTGTAAGCCACTCAATGAAAGCAATTGTAACAATTAGAGAATGCCTACTGAACGCCACGCCTTTTGTGTGAAAGCTCTTTGCTTTCAGGATCGCTCGATAACTCAGTCTTGTGTTCCCCATATGAACTACAGTTATAAGATAGTTTAAATGTGTGCATTGCATTCGCTTTGATTTGAATGCATAAAAACTTTGAAAATAATGCAACTATGCAAGTAATCGTTTATAACACTACTGTGTACCACTGAAATTTTTCAGCACACCCTTTAATACTATTATGCAACGTAGAAAAGAATGGTCACTTGGTCTAACAGCAGCCAAAGTTGCTACCTCCTTCTTCACGGATGAATCAAGGTGTGTTGTCTACTCAGAACAGCTTAATATTAGGCGGTAGTCTAAGTCTCGACCGTGCGATGAGCGAGCTAGAGAAACATGTCAAGAAACATCAATATTGATAGTGATCAGCGATCAGCGCAATAACGTCTTATTCGATTTGTATAACAAAACGCCGCTGTATATGAAATGTGTCAACAGTTCGCTAGCGGTCACTTATGGGAGCCGGTACTTCAGGGGATTGCGGGTAACTGTATAGTTCCTTAAGGAAGAAAGCGCCCGTAGACCTATGACCACTTGCAAGCTTCACATTAAGCAATGCTACGATCGTAGAGTCATCGTATAATGGAAGAAATGCCATATGGCCAAACAAACTTGGCCTGAAATTACCAAAAAGCGCACCGTGGAGCTGCAACCGGGAGAAATGCTCTACAGTTGCGCGCGCTATTACATGATACTGGTTGATTAATGTACACGCAGCTTCTCGCTACTTTTAACAACTTTTGCAGCTGCTGCTGCGACGAGTAGGCGGAAGAAACGTTTGAGCATCTCTTCTGTTCATGTCCTGCTCTCTGCAGACGTAGACTCAACTATCTTGTCAAATCTTTCCGATATGACACCTAAACGTATTGCAGATTTCATCTCTGCATCTGGAAAATCGCCCCTTTAATCTACCTAACCTATCTGTTTTCTATGCAACTAGCCTTTATGCGTTATGTAAATAACCTTTTTTCTTTGCAAAATATAACATATATTTCAAGCACTCAGAACCATGCCACATTACCTATAGTACGCAGAGCATTTCATAATATTTCACTTCATTATACAACAATTATCGACAAGTTGAACAGCGCTGACAAGTGTCAGACAACTGCAATTGAAATTCTTGGCGTTTTTAATCGCTCGACAAATGAACCAATTGATGCGATTAAAAACTCACACACTCTTATTCAAAAAAAAAAAAAACTTCCAAATATGTACTATATTTGTGTTTCACTCACATTCGGTCATATGTAAATGCGTTTGTTCCCCTGCCGGAATAATATAAACAGAAGCAGAAACAAAACTGAAACAAACATTTTTTCATATATACAAGACAAACAGTTTGGAAGAGTCAAACGGGATCAATGGCTCGGTCGTTCCCGAAAGTTGAATAACCGAAATGGGCGTATAAACAAAACGCAAAATTGAACACACACACAGATACACATATATTTACAATCTCACACTGATATCGGCGCTTCAGTGTATATCATGCATGTGTATTGTGTCTTGGGTATAAATCTACGGTTTATATTATGCATAATATTATACGGAAAACGACGCCACAAAACGTGCCAAACCAACAAATGGGCGTTGGAATCAACAGTCAGAGCTGCGAAGGCATATGAGTAACACTGAGTTCTATAGAATGTGTCAACGTCACGGGTTTCGGTTAAACTATTGAAGAGGGTCAACAAAATCGGACAATGATGATGCCAGCAACTGAGAGAAATGTTTAGCGTCCAAGCATTCAATTTCTTCAGCTTGTGAAATAGAAAACACTTGGTGAAATTGAATAGACATTGTGTGAAGGTGTAGTAGTATGTTAGTAACAGTTGAACGAAAAGCTGCGCTTGTAGAGATGGTCTTCTAAAGAAGTTCATCGTAGTGATGAAATCTTTATTAGATCTGAGAAAGGTGTTATACGCATATTTTCTAGCAGCTATTTCAGACTTTTCAAGTATAGCTATTAAAAGTCAAAAGATGAAGTGCATTCACTCTTGAAACAGCTTATCGATAGAGTGTAACTTATTAGCTATGAATCTTAAATTATCTTATCTTATCTTTTCTTGCTCATAAGGTTTGTGTAACATTTCTGATGGCTTGCATTTGCTGTAGCATCTAAATTGCAATCGCCTCATTTAAACTAAGTTCGTTAAGAACTGATACAGAACCCGCTCTTGCTACAATAATGAGTAGCCAGAAGAAGGGGCAAGTCTCATTTGTTTCTAATAATAACAGAAGTTGGAGCCAATCTCAGCGTATCTACTGCCTTTTCGACATTTCTCATTTCTTCGAGATACAAGAAATGATAGAAGTTGTGTTACTATTCAGATTTTCACAGAAACTGTTCACATTTAACACATAGATCTTTCAGATTCAACCAATTGAACAAACTCTGAACTAGCGCTCTCTTAGCTTTATCTTTCACAGTGCATCTATTGTAGAAACAATAGCGCTACAAAAGTAGCTTAAGTACCACATTTAATGATATCTTGCAAATAACAGCTTGACTTTCCTTTTTGTTTGTTTCTTATCTTGCTTTTCCGAAAATCGCCTCAACCAATGCTCATTATCTGTCACATAAGTATTTATGACAGGCCGTCCTTTATATTGATGATTCACCTTTTGGCAGTTTACGCCCGTACTTTGCGCTAGTTCTATGTGTATGTATGTGGGCCGCCATCTTCTGCAGCTATCAATTTCAGGCATATCTACGCTACTTTTGTCTCCTATAACACACATTTACCATCCTGTATGTGTGTGTGTGAGTTCTTGTGACACATACGCAGACACTTACTTCAATATATTGGCCATATCAAATTGCATTTCCTATGTGCATATAAACTCCGCTCACCCTTGGCACACACAGGCACACTTTTGTATAGCCAAAAGGATTTTCCTGCTTGTACCCTATTGACAACTACTATGATAAAATTGTCGTAAAAATTGCTATTGAAAATCTGCTGCTAAATATGGTCTGGCATTTCATTCATGTCTCAACTCTGTTTCAATTTATGCGAGAGTTTCCTGTTTCAATTAAATTTTATTATTGTCGATGTTATGCCATAAAAATTTACGACGCAAAAAAGTTCTAACTGCATGTTTTTTGTTGTTTTTTCGTTGCATATCTTTGGCGTTGAATGTGTACTCACAGACAAAGTTGGCCCAGAGCATTGGCATTAAGTACGTACCTAAAACGAGAAAGAGAGCGCATTTAGTTAAAGTTTAAAGAATTTGCATGTTTTAAAATAAATTCCAAATAATTCCCAGGCATTGGAATTTGAGCATCGACGTCATACGAGCCGAAATTGAAAAAAAAAACACAAAAATAGCGAAGGTGTATTTGCTATATTTACGTTATGACGTCGTAGGCTTTGTTTACACTACGCAGCCGGCTACGTATCGAAAGAGTCATAGGTAACGCCCACGCAGCCACCCAGCACAAGAATAGAGAGCACAAAAGAGAATAGAAACGACAGCATGCGATAATGGCCGAGCGGCAAGCGAACCCCCCCAAGCTATGTTAGTAGTAGCTAATAAAAGTCACTACTGCGTAATGAAGGCTGGCCGTGGGCTGGGGTTAAATGGCTTGCAATGAAAATGTAGACGAAGACAAGGCGGCTTAGCATGCTGCAAACGGTAACGGCAATATTACGTATACGCAACGTAGGCGGGCAAGCGGAAGTGTACTGCAAAATTGCGTAGCAAATGCCAATGTAACGGAACTAGCAGCAGCCGCAGTAACGGTGTCTGCCTCCCCCTCTTTCTCTCTCTCTCTCTCTCTTCGCTCTCTTCGCTCTCTGTCTCTCTAAACAGCCACTCACTCACTCGGACACGCACTTGGCATTATAGTTGTATGTACTTGCTATTGGCATTGGAATTTTATCGTCTGTTGGCCATGCAAAAGAAATATTGCAAAAGTGGCGAAAGAAGCAGCAGTTATGTGAGGTGAAAACTTTTAGAGCTTAACACGGCACATTTGCTTCAAAGCCGAGCAGTTGAAAGAGAAAAAAAACATCAACAAAGTCGATTTTTTGTCTATTTTGGTTATTTTGCATACAGGCTAAAACCATTCAAGTTAATTTAATCGCGTAATTTACGCATGATTGGCATCCAAAATGCGTGGAGCGCAACATTTTTAAAAGCTTTTCATTGTTGTTTTTGTTATTGCTGGTGTAGCTTTCGAAATGTAAATAAGAGAGAAAAAAAAATAACATACAGAAATAGAAAAATGCGTGAGATGTGCGTAAAAATGCGTGAGTGTGAGTGTGTGTGTGTGTGTGTGTGTGTGTGTCAATCGAACGCACACACTTTCTCGCTCTCTCGCTCACAAACAGCCAGCACACAGCAAAACGCGGAAAATTAAAAAGAAAAGCAAAAAGAAAACCGCAACCAAAATAATAAACAAAGCAAAAGCGTCCAAAAGTCCGCAACATAACGGCACAAAACAAAATGGCTACGCTGTACATATTGCGTTGTAGTTTTGGGCTTGAACGGCTGCCATTTTGTTTTAACGTTTTCTCTGCATTTACAGCTGTCCCTTTTGCACGTATAGCAAACGTTAAATGATTGAAAAGCATCTTAAAGAAATACGTTTTATATTTATTTCGCTGCCGCTGCTGCTGCCGTGTTTTTGGCGGTCCGACTGACCGGCCGGCCTGCATTTAAAATGCGTAGAAAGCGAGCAAGTGGGGCTTTATAGAAAGTGTAAAGCTTTTGATGAGGCATTGAAACTTAGATTAGATTTATTGTAATGTGTTGAAAGTTTGCTCTAGTCAAACATATTAAGTAATAGCAGTTATAGCTTCAGCATGCAACTCTAGAAACTGTGCCGCTTTTGGTTGCAAGTTACAAGCTGAGCTCCCCTAACGAGTTCGACTGCAAGTTTTGTATGAGAGATTTACAAGCGCATTGCCGTCTAGGGATTTGATTTGTAAGCTAGCGATATGCATATAGCTTATACAATGTGCCACTTGAGCTGGTTTTTGTGCATCCCGAGGCGCTTGCCACTGTCAATTGCACATCAGCTGCAAAGAATCTAACAAATTTGTATAAATTTAACAGTAGCTTGGCACATTGTATGAATTTGGAAACATTTTGTACCAACAGATACACTTCAATGTGGCCAGTATCTCCGTGTGTGTGTGTGTGTGTGCAACTGTTGCAATGCATTTAGCCAAGCGTTGAAATGCAAATACAAACACAAGCGCACACAAACTTAAACAAAAACTTACCCCAACCACTTTTGCCCCTTTTTATGGGCGCCCTTTTGGGGGGGGATCGAAATTGAATAAGCACACGATGTACATACAAAAACACATGAGAAGTTTTTGGCTTGCGTGCACTCTGCGCGTGGGCGGCCGGGGTGTGGGGGAGGGAGCAACAAAGGCAGCGCAAACAAAACTCGAAACAGTGGCATAAAAACATATACAAAAAAAATAACTAAAGCAAGGGCAGTGGCGGCGTGCAGCGGGGTCGGTCTAGCTTATTGGGGACAGCCAACGTCGAGTGCCGAGCGTCGAACATTTTAATTTGATTAAATTTCATGTGACCCAAATTCCGGAAACAGTTATTTTTGTGCCCTAGACTTGTTTCGGTTTTGGTTTTTGCTATTTATGCGCTGTGGTCCCCTCGGTTGCAGCTACGCTACGTTCCAGTCATGATCCCAAAATGGAAGTTGCTCAAACTGACAATGGGCACGCATTACGAAAGCCTAAAGGAAGAGCAAGTGAAAACAGAAATCAAAACAAGCGAAAAACCTCAAATGGCTGCCAACGAAGTCGCGTTACTCTTAATTCAGAAAATTGACATAAATGAAGCACAAATGCAATTTTTTTTTTGCATGTTGTTTTAAAAACATATTTTTGTTTTGAAATCTTGGAAATACCACTTTTTCTGGGAATGAACCTCTCAAGAAGAGCTATGAACTAACATTCTTGATGCAAAAATTTTTTGAAACCGCTTCAAAAGGTTGATATAATGAGTAGTATCAACAGTTAAATGAAAGCTTCAGCGCAGGGAAGCCCAAGTAGAAGAATCCAATATACGGTGTTGGCATTCTAAAGATGATGTTCCGTATGAGAAGGTAATACAAAACCGAATTCAAACCAGATGACGAATGGTTTTTGAGTCTAAGGGATCAACGAAGATTAGACCAAGAAGCCAATTTTAAAAACTTTTTAAGCCTTTATTCAGTTTATTGTAATTTACTGTTCAAATACATAAATGCAGGGAGGCCTGAGTTTTCTAAGGACAGGGTGAAGCTTCCTGAACGCTGTCTCTACCTAACCTGACAGCAAAGTGTCTCCAGGACTTAGGTGTGGGCCACGAGCAATGGAAGATTGTTCTGAGGCATCTGATGGAGTTCTTTAAATCAAGCCCTAAGCCGGTAACTGGTTGTTCTGGCCAGTCAAGAAGATGAAGAAGAAGACATAAAGCGTTTACTTATGTTAGAAATGTTCAAAAGAAGAGCTTCTGCTTTTCAAACTTTTTCGAAGTTTTTTCCTTTAAATATGAAATTTAATTAAAATTAAAAGCTTATTAACTTATTTTTACTCGTTTTTTTTTTAAATTTAACGCCAATTGTAAGATTTTATATATTATATATATAGTCTGAGGAAAAACTTGGGCACAACTATGCACACTAGTCTGAAAGTCTTATTTTGGTGGACAAAAAAGTGTAAAACTAAAAAAATTACTCAAAATCTGAAAGACTACATTTTTACAAAAACTATGCAAAACGTCTGGCAAAACCTACTTCTAGAAAGAGGAACCGAAAGGCGAACGGGCAGAGGAAGCTAAAGAGAAATGGAAAGAGCAATATGATATACCCAGAGGAGCAAGGGGATTGTAAGCAATTCGAAAGGGAGGCGGTGTTTCAGTTTGAAATGAGGATGAGAAACCTAAAGATGAAAGAGGATGAGAAAGACGAAAAGCAAGGGAAAAACAATGAAGAAGAAGAAAAAGAGGAAGAAAAACGGGAAGAGGAACACCTCGAGAGGGGCACGGGGGTAAACGAGCGGAGCGAGAAGTTGGGGGAGCCACCTAGTATTATATAATTTAAAGATTTTAACTTCGCCTAAATTTGATTTCTAAAGAAATTTGAAAAGAGTTCACATATTGCTCTTGGTCTTGACAAACTTCTTGATAAGCTCATGATACTCTTTACCGTACGAAGAGCATAATAATGCCAGCCACAGGATGAAACAAGGGCGTCTTTTTTGGTGGGGGTGGCAGTCCATTGCCTGGCACCGTGGAGCGCCAGCGGCTGGAGTTGGCCAAAATTGCTGGGGTTAAAGTGTGCGTGTGCACACACACACACATTACATATGCGCGTTCTGTGTTTGTGTTAGTACAACAAAAAAGCAACAACAACGGCGACGACAGCAGCTTGACATTTTCGGTGACGTTGGCGACGCTGACGTTGACATCTTGGTTCAGAAATTTTCATGCCGCCAACGCCTGCCGAAAAAAAAAATACACGAAATACATTTCCATGAAAAGCAATTTTCATGCGTGGCTTCTTTTTGTGGGTCTGCGGCTGTGTGTGTGTGCCAGCAGGCGGTCGATTCCGCATTTACTTATACATGTACACGCGAGTGCGTGTGTGTGTGCGAGTGTGTGTGTGCGCATTGTGTATTTCCGCTGTTTTGGAACCCAGAGCCGGTTTTTCTTCAAAGAGCGCTCAACACTCCGTACGACAAAGAGCGTGCGTAAAGTGCGTAACTGTTGTTGGCTTCGAAACAAGTTTTTGTTTCACTGCGTGCGTGTGTGTGTGTGTGTGTGTGTGTGCGTGTGTGTGTGTGTGTATCTGTCTCTCGGCTCTCTTAGTTTTTGTTCTTGGTGTGTACAGCTGTTTTCTGTTTATCTCGCACTTTCCGCTTCTTCTTGACATTCGTATTTTTGTTTACGTTCTGTAGCACGCACTCAACACCCAAAGACAGAGACGGAGACAGACCCCGGCCACAGCCCCGGCACCGTTAACGGTGCCAGGCCAGGTCGCTCGCTGTGTGTGTGTGTATGTGTGTGTGTGTGTGTATCTGTGTGTGTGTGTATCTGTGTGTGTGTATCTGTGTGCGTAGTTGATTGCTTTGAGATACGACGTCATTTGCTTGCTAGCGGTTCTTCGCTTGCCATGTTTGACTTACATTTTACAATATTCTGCGACATCTTTTTTTCCTCTCTGTTACCCAATTTGCCTTTTTTTCTATTTTCTACTTTTGCCTGAGGAGTTTCGATGAAATCATGCTCGGACTTAAGCTTTTGCTCGATATATTTATAACAATTTGTGTTAGACGATACCTATAAAAACGCAACTTGTCCTCTTCATTATGCTTTATTATAAGCTAGATGAGATAGCTCGTTTTCTTTTCTTATTGGGGCATTACTTAACATCTTTCCGTTTTGGACTTTATCTACGCACAAAGCGTAGCAACGCTTTCACTTTTAAATTAAGTCATAATTTTATACACAAAAATAAACGTAAAATTAACAATATTAACCTACTTTTTGGGGACAACAACAAGAAACAGCGACTTAAAAATGCGCAAAAAAGCTTCACAAATATGTGAGATCAAGGCATAAGCATAAAAAAGCCATATAAAATCGTAGAAGACTGGTTATTGATAAAAGTCCGTGAGTTAAATCAACAAGAAAATTGACATTTTGGTTTTATGGATAAGTGTTTAAATAGCAGTATTTTATAAAAAAAACTTTTGCTCTAACTCGGAAAGTAAGTAATTTTTGAAGTTAGAGACTAAATAGTGCATTCCATTTATTTGCCTAATTTTTTCGGAAAACTGCTAATTTATGTAATATTTCATAAGTAGTGTGAATATTGCTTGTCTAAAGATGGCAGACCCGTGTGGTGAGCGGGTTAGAGAATACCACCTCAGCAGGTCAAAGCTTGTCGTATGAGGCGACTAACAATGACACTGGGTTCTTTCGAAACCAGTATGCCTTAAAAGGGTTGTGCGTAGGGTTTGGAACATACACGTAAAACCACAATTCCAATGAAAGAATGTATTTACATCAGGCCGTAACCCGATAACGGGTTGTTATGGCCAGTTAAGAAGAAGAAGAAGAAAGATGGCAGAATTTGCCAAAAAGCTTCAAAAACAAGTACTAGCTCGGTTTTTCATATGGAAAAATTTTGCCTGAATCAGAATGGCAATCTGTTATTATAACAATTCTTATCAAACATTTTGATTGTCTCGAATTCATAAACAAAAATCTTTGTTACTATCCAGTAGAGTTGCAAAACTACCATATCATAGCTTCACCATACTTTTTAACTTTCCATACTTTTGTTTACGTTTTTACATTCCTTTAAACCAGAACCACATGAGTGTAGTGTAATAACAACAAGAAAGAAGGTGCCAATAACAGTTTACGTTGAATACAAAGAGAAGCAAGTCAAAATTACTTGTTTCTGTTACAAATGTACTTATTTCAGTTTCGATGCCTAATGAGTACAAAACATTCACAACCTTGTCCTTGTCACAACCATCCTCTAGCCTGTGTTTAAACTATCGATAGTGGGTCAATTCGGAACAAGTTTAATATATCGATAGTAATACCAATAGAGAAAGAGCCTGAAAGTAATAGAGTGGAATTCCGGGCAGTTGCTAAAAAGTGACCATTTCCAAGACAGTGGATGTGTGAGGCTGCTTGTGATGCTATCTCCGTCATACCGACTCACTCGTAGGGCAAAAGAAAAGAGCACATATGTGCACTTTGCTGAAAGTGGTCGCTTTTTAGCAAGCCGACTCAATGTCACGGCCAAGGATTCGACTCTATTACATTTCATGCTCTTTGAGCTTTGCAAGTATCGACATTTTTCCTTTGTGTCTCACTATCGATGTTTTTTTCCCTATCGATAGTTTAAAGCCAAATGCCGACAGCGTCAGCTCTGCTTTTCTTGAACACACGCTGGGAGTTTAAGGCTAGGCTAAGGTAGGTAGAAAAAAACACCGTTAGTACTATTGAGTATGTAGCATATTTTTCCTAAAACACCGTTAGTACTATTGAGTGTGTAGCATATTTTTCCTAAAACTAACGAAAGTATCGAATGGCACCACTATCGCTAGTTTGGCAGCTCTACTTTACAGGTCAAAGCAAAGAGTTGCTTAGAATTGGATTTCTTATATACATTTATATTACATAAAACAGGGAAAGTGCAACCACAGTCCGCACGTGCCGAACTTTCGTCGTGAGCTCACACAGACACGGCCGAAGTGCTAGCCGAAGGCTGGACTCACTGCTTTTGGTAGACAAAAAGCAGCTTCATTTCGCTCGCTACACTCTCAAGTTCTTTTGTGTGCTTACTTTTCTCCACAAGTCTGACATAATGCCGCCCATACACACAACAATCCATTGGCCAACCTGCAGCGTGAACTCCAAATTTTTTGATTTTCTTGCGACCAAAATGTACTGCGGTTGGCCAACCGATTGCTGCGTATATGGGTGGCATTAGCCTTTCGAATATGACACTAAAATGTTAAACGCCCTAAAATTAAGAGAAACTATATAAATGCAGCAATTCCTTGCTAAAATTAGTTTGTACTGCAGCTTGTGTATATGTATCTGTGTATCTGATAAACACTTTTGGAATAAGTCTTTTAAAGTTCATTTCACGGCGGTTTAGAGAGTGTGAAACTCAAATTATCTCCTAGCTCATTATCAGCGTGCTAACACGACGTCATTATGTCTGCTGATTAGTTACAAACCAACTGAAATAATGTGTATGCGGCATTAAATCAGATACAGTCGTATCTTTTTCTCTCATTTAACTAGTTGGCAACTCTAAATTAAGACTGCTTTGCTAAAACTCCAACCAAAATGTTTTTCCTTTTCATGCCCAGCACAGATTAATGAAATCTTACTGCCCCTCTCTCTCGTTTTCTCTGCTCACCCCTCTCTTGCTTCACTTACGCACACTGACAATCATTGCTTGCAACTCTGCCATTAGGCAGCAGTATTTGCCAAACGATTTGAGCTCTATTGCCATGGCTATGACGTCGATGGTTCTTTGGGTTCCTGCGAAATCCACCCGTGCGTAGTCTTCTCTTGCGGCCGGCCTACCCCGCATAGCCGAATCGGGGTCTGGGGACTGCCTGCTGTTTAACCTGATGCGAGTTAAGACCTGATACTGCTGCATTTCTATGGTTTTATGATACGTACATTTTTTTCGGTTATTTGGCTTTGTATTGGAGGTAGCTGCCGCTGCATATTAAAAATTTTGTGTCGTGCCGTTTTCGGTTCTTTTTCGGTAAGAAGATACACAAAGTGCAGATACAAAGGTCACTTGAAGAGTGTAACGAACCTTTGTGGTTGTGTGTATGTGTGTGTGTGCGTGCGCTCGACCTTGCAGCACAGGTAAAAAGCAGGCACATTTTTAGCAATATACAAACAACAAAAAAATGAGCTCTAATTGGAAATAATAAATTACACTACCTACACAATATTTTCAAGTAAAATAACCTGTATAAACATTTCAAATGCAAACCAACAACAACAACAGCAAAAGTGTCATAAAATAATGTTTGGCTTTCATTTCATTTTTACTTGTCGGTCAACACGCTTAAATAACCTTTTTGCCCGTTGCCGGCAGGTTGAACGACTTTTTTTTTTTGCTTTACGGGTTTCGGGTTTTTGAAGTAATTCATATCAACGTTTGATAGTTGTATGAGTTAGGCGAAAGGAATGTTTGTTGTAGCACATCAAATGTCATAGTTTTGAGTTCATTTTACTTCGGCGACCCAAATTGTAGCTATGAGAATCTGTGACTTATTTCGTAATGAAGCACTATTAAAACAAAGCATTTGAATGTCTTCCTCAATTAGAAAACTTGTTTTGTTAGAACTTTGGCTCAGCTTTTAAATAGAACTCATGTCTGGCGGCTGAAGGCTAAGCCCAGCATTATAGGCACTTGGCTGAAAATCAAAAACTGACAAAAACACGAAAAACGAAAAACGAAAAAACACCAAAATAAAAACGACTTTCAAAAAATGCAAGCAACTCGTTTCAGTTGGGCCTTAAGTTTTGATTTCAAAGCGCCTTTTTGTTGTCTTCCATGCCAGACACACTTGTATACACACTCACACATATATTGCACACCTGCTTAAACACACACACACACACATGCCACACTCATATGTGTGTCTGCGGCATTTTGGTTATGTGCCACCTTGGTATGTGGGTCAATTTGAAATGGTTTTTTATATATTTTTTTGATTAACGCCAAAAAAAACACAAGAGTCAGAAAATGAGTTTTTTCTCAAGTGTTTGTTATATGCATTAAAGTTTATATTTTTAGAGCCGGGCAGCATAAATCACCTTATTTCATAATACACTCTATAGATCTGGCAATTATTTGAGTTCGTATAGGTTTGAGTTTTGAACATAAAATAAATTATGGGCCATAAATAAGTTCATGGAATTGTTTTAAGGATCAAAGTTGGGCATCGAATGTTTGATGTTCATTAATCAATCTATAACTCCAAAGCGCAATTCATTTTTTGTTTTCTTAAATTATAAGCAAAAAAAACACAACTAAAACCACATGTTTCTATAACAAATGTTAACTCTATTTGGCTTTATTTGATAAGAGTTATAAATCAAAAGTTATTCAATGTCCATTTCTTTGATTACAAACTGATAAGCAAGTTTTAGGGACTTTGTACAAATTAAAAATTAATAATTTAAACTTAATTTTCAGTGTTATTTTCAAATGCTTATAATGACTTAATAAAAGGAGGTACATTACAGCCAGTTTTTTGACTCAGACAAACTCGAGAAATTCGACTGATTAGGAGAAAAGGAAAGGCCAGAAATATGGAGAATAATAAGCACATAGTGAAGGCTTTTACTACAGACATCGAGACTCCGATAGAAAATCGGAAATGCCAGCTTAGTGTTTAGTGTAAACATATGTTCCGAGCTATCAATGTGCGTGGCACAAGACACTGCCACCGATGGAAGTCCACCTTCTAGCAGCAGTTTTGAGAGGGCCTTCACTCATAGCGTTCCTCTATTCGGCGTCAAACCGATGAAGCAACACTTGGAACTGATCTGCTGTGGGTAAGTTTTTTTAAGTTCTGAGCTAATAATATTTTGGTATCAAAAGTTTTGAATAGTTTTGCTGTTTCATATTCGACGATTCGCAGATTGTGCGAATTGACTACTTCATTTCTTTAGCTGCCGCATTTGAGCTTGAAGGAAACTATTCCTTTTCAAAAGATTGTTTTTCAGCTCTTATAAAGAGAAGCCTTCATCCAATTTTGTTTTAATTTTAGACTATTCTGCTATATATGTATGAATATGGACTATGCTCAACCTTTGAGCAAAATGGGTTTCTGTGTCTGGCGCGTAGCTGTAATGGCCTTCTATCGATATTTTCTAAGCCGCATTTATCAAATTTGGCTTGTTTTGACCTATTTCTGGTCTGACTTTATCAGAGACATTTGTTTTGAGCAACCATTAAAGTGATTTGCAGACTGTTCTCTTGACAAACGACATAATGGCATTTTTGACCAGGCCAACATTCAAAAGCGGCAATGCCATTAACTTAAAATGCTCAACAACTTAGTTATACAAAGTTGTAAGAGACGCAAGAAAACTGCAATCGAGGTACATTACTTACTTACTTACTTTTACAACTTTAACTTGTATTTACTTGCTCTCTTTTAAATTATGACAAAAGAGGTCAGTCGAGCGCTCGGCAAAGGGAGCGCCGTGCGGGCGATTAAATTGGTTGTCGGACTGATTAAAATGGCAAAAACACAAGAACAGCAATAACAACAACCACAACAAATGAAAGTAAAAGTCAGCTGACAACTGCAAACTCTTTTGATTGAATCGCATACAAAATAAATCCATGAAATACTTGCCCCCAAAAAATAAGAGTAAAAAAATAAAAAGGGAAACCAAACAAAAGTAACAACAAAAAGTTAAAAAAAAAGTATGCGTTCCCATAAAGGTAAAACAAATAAGATTGAAAATTGCCATTTATTGCGCTTTTTGGGAGCACATGAAACTCGGTCAACGAAGTGACAGCAGCGACAACTCTAAACCAACTTTTTTTGTTTTTAGTATGCGTGAGCAAATGTCAAACAATTTTTTAGCGCACGGTTTCAATGTCATTTGAATGAATATTGTTCTTACGGCAAACAGGAGCTGCACGCATCTGGGGCAGCGACTACGGCAAGCAAATTACCCGCATACCCTCCGGAAATGAAAGCAAACAAATCGCAATTTGCTTTTACTTAACGCTTCGCCTGCTGCCGCCCGCCCCCAAAGCCAACCAATACCCGAAAGCGTTTATTTTGCTTTACAGTTAGGTAGTTACGGCTTGGCTAGAACTTTGGGCTGATAAATTATAGCTGACATTTTTGGCTGGCAGTTTCACTTTTACTTTGCCGATATGTATTCATTTATGATAGAAGTGCTGCAGCCCCAACGGCTACTTTGACAGCAGTTGGCAGCCCCACGCTTGATTGCTTGACCTTTTTTTGTTCAGTGCTAATTATGTAGCTAAGTGGCTTGCATGGGCGTTGGCATTGGCAATTGCGGCTGTAATTAGTCGCGGCACACGGCGTATACGTTATATGTGCGCATACGTCATAATTGGCATGACGGCATTAACTTTTGCAAGCAGCGTGAACGTTTTGAAACCAAACTGCACGTAATTGAAATGAAAATGCGAGCAACAAGTTCTCAAACCCAAATAACCTTAAAATAAATTGCCTCACGTTTCCGTCCCCAACAACTACAACTATACTATTTCAACTCGTTTTTATTAGGTTTTTTTGTTGTTTTTTTTTTTTGCCTTTTGAGTGTGCTCCATAAAACACAAAAGCCACAAGCAGTTGTTCAAGTTGCGGCACCTTCGAAATGAGAAATAAAATTCATATTCAAATGCGTTTTCCTAAAAGCAAGCATAAACAACAATACAGCATAGAAATATGTGTATAAATATTAAACTTTGTTCACAAGCCCCGAGCCGCAGCTCCAACAGCTCTCCATAGGTAGTACAATATGAGCACATTTTGACCAGACCCAGACCCCATGCCACACGTGAGCATCACATGCGAAGGAGAACAGCTATTCAGCTGTGTATAGCGATGGCATTTAACCAGAAATCGTGCTTTGAGTCGAAATATGCAATCGTTGTAACGAAAAATTGGTTTTAATTGGTTTAAAATAAATGCACTTTTTGAGCTACATTTGAACAATGTGAGTTCGAAAAAGTTCGGTTTTAGTACAAGTTAACCTGTACTTACAATTCGCAAGCGGTTTTAGCTCTATAGATTATGGACCAGCATCTATCTAATCTTATACCGAAACTGGAAGTTTTCAAAACACTGGCAACGGTTACCCGATGCCTCTGACTGCTTCTACCAACTCTCCATGGGTCTGCTACTACAACATAAAAAAAATTCAATGAATATGTACTCAAACAGATGGATGTTAAGGTAAAGAGAGCTGTAACGAAACGGATATCTACAAATGTCTATCAGTTCAGTGTACTCAGTGTACTCAGTTTATGTTGTGTACAGAGCGTATTTAAGGTACTCAGTGTACTCAGTATGTCTCTGCCCATAGATCCTAAGTAGTCATTTAAAACCGCGAATGTATAAAGCATCTATTTGAGTGCACTCACGCAGGTCTCTATTTTCTATCTAGATGCCTTGAAGATTAATGCATGCTCAGAGATTTGGTCACTTTTTCACATCCAAAGTTCTCTAATAGCCTAACCTTTGAGCGATACTTTCTTAGCTCGTACTCAAATGTGTCATCTCTAGCTGCAGATACATAAGCAGACATACATGCTACATATATTCATTTCGATTTGCTTGCCATATTACGAAATTTACAGAAAAATAAAAATATAAAATGAAAACCCAAATGTTGATTGACTTGCAGCAACTTCTATTACAACAATCTACTATGTATAACAACAACAATTGATGATTTTTGTATCCATTTAGAGCCACTTTTGTAGTTATCAAGTGTAATTTATTAACTACTTGCCGTTGATTGCTGATTGTTGATGAGGTCATACATAGATACACTACACTACATAATAGGTATGCCAGATTTTGGTGTATCTTTCGTTTGTGCGTTGTAACGGCCGCCTGTGCTATACACACACATGTATGAGTGTGTGTGTGTGTATGTTCACACGCGTCTTTATCTAAATTTTATGCACTAAAACTGGCTGCTCTCAGGGCCAAACGCCAACTTGTGGTTTTTTATTTGTATATACATACATAATATATCAAGTTGTTTTGTTTTAGTTTTTGGTTACGCGCATCTATGAGATACTTTGCCGTATTTATGTTTTAAGCAATTTCTGACAAGAGCGCTATCAATGTGTATTTGTTTCAATCAAAACCTACATACATTGGCTGCAGCCTGCAAAGCTTGTGCCGGTTTACAGCAGCTACAGAAACTACAAAATCTTAAGAGTAACGCAGAAATTGGATGCCACGAACCTTGACCATGTCAGACCCAAATTAGTTGTACGTATGAATAACAACAAGTATTGAGTGTCTAGCAGTAGCTAAATTAGTGAGCTGTAAGTGACGCGCAACGACAATTTTTGTCGATGCTGTGCGCGCGTATCTGTTAGATACATTCGACTTGCCTAGCGCTCACTCTCTAGATATTTATAACTGTGTGTGCACAATGAATGCTATAGAAATAAACCCACATACACTCGCACACACACACACACACACACACACACATTCAAACGAGCTAACTGACAAATTTATTGACAAGCAACACGGAAAAGATACGACTTGCCGCTGAGTTGGCTGAGTTGGCATTGAGACTTTGTATCTCATAACGCACGCTGCATGCACTGCAGCTTCGTCTAAACAATTACAAATATTGTTGTTGCTGTTGCTGTTGTTGTTGTCGCTGATTATTAGTTGAAAAATGAAAAACACTAAGCAGCGACGAGCAAGAGAGTGAGATAGAGAGCTGCATGGAGACACAGCACAAACAACAACAACAACTACAACAAATGGCAAACTGTTGGATTCGAAATGCTGCACGGCCCTGGCATCCCAGGCGAGCAGTCAGCCGGCAAACTGACTCGAGTGCCTAGCTATTGTAGCTCACAAATACACACAGATACATTTGAGAGATATGCAATATCGTTTATCTAACTATCTTTTTCATCTACGTATCTCTAACTGGCTATCTCTGACTGGGGAGCGGCGCGTCTGTCTGCCGCCGAGCTATGACGCAATTAGACAAAAGCACAATAACAACAACAGACGTAATCGCATACAAAGTTCAGTTGTTGGAGCTTTACGCTTTTTACTGGGTTAAGGGTTGGCGGCGCTGTCCGGCCAAATCCATATAATTACCTATCAAGCGTAAAACTTGTGAAAATTCCCTGCTGACAACTTGTTACGTGCCATATGCTAGTGTTAGTTTTGTATAACCCTGAAAAGTGTTTGCTTCTCGTTGTTTTTTTTTTTTTATCGAATATTTTCACGAAATTTAAATTCTAAACAATTTTTGTGCTTTTTGTTACGACACATCGACAAGACGCCAGCGTCATTGAAGGCCTCTCGCATTCTATAAATGTGATTCGTTGGTTTTACTCTTCGAAATCATTGTGGGCCAGACGTGTGCGTAATTGTACTCGCAATGACGATGACGTAAGTTTTGCTTGAGGATCATCATCACGAGCATCATCATGATGATTGTTCAGCAGCTGTTGGGTTCAGTTTGAAATTTAACAGCTGGTTTGCGGTTTTGCTTTTGCGCCCCAGGGAGCAGGTTGTCATACATAACTCAACTAATTGCTATTGATTAGCTTTACGTGTTTTGCTAGGAGCTACCTGCTGAGCTTAGTCACAAATATTACCCTCAATATGAGACAAGGGGATTCCTAGGTTTAGGTGTGTTTGTCTATTCAGAGAGTAGCGTTTTAATGAAACAGCGTCATAGATTTGGCTCTAATGTTGAAACCATTTTGGCTCTCAACTCAGTTCTGATGGTACAGTTTTGTAGATGCATAGAATTGATCAAGTTGGTATCAATATCTGGTTTTCCTCAACTCTTTTGCTTGAAGCATGAAGATGACGAGAACACAGTAAGATGATGGCAAGATGAAAGAAAACAAAATCTATTCAAACTGCCTACAAGATGTAGTTAGAGCTAAAAAGCTTATAAAGCTTGTAGCATCGAAACGCATTCTTTGCTACGCGGACTCTTTTATGATAAATGTGTCTCAAAAATCTCTAAAAGGAGAAGGACATATGTTACGCAGGCACCCTGTCAACTGGACATTTTTTGTATGCGTAGCCCGGGGAAGCTCTTTCAGTGACGAAGTTCCACAGTCCAGGAATTTCAAAAAGTTTAGAATTCAGTTTAGAACATGTGATGGCTATGATGAAAAAAAGGTTACACAAAGAACATACCTTCGGATGTTAAAACATTTCGCGTTTCAACTTGATTGTGAGATCTTAGGGAATACCCGCGGATATGAGGTTTGAGGACAACAAAATGTAACCTATTTGAGTACAACGGCACTAAAGAGCCCGCTGCTTCCAATTTCATACGATACTTTTACACAAAGAAGCGCCTATTTCTTTGTCATTTGTGGAGTGCATTACAAGACGAAAGCCTATTCTCTTCAAGATTGTCAAAACTAGAACAATTAAATGGTCGCCTTCGCCACTTGACTGGCAGATGAGACCAACACTAAAAGAAGGAGCAGCAGTAGATGAGCTGCAATTGTGAGATTCAATAGCATGCAAAATTAGGTCAGCAATGGCATCTCAGCTAGCTGGCTCACACTGCTCCTCAGCTTGGGGGCAGCTGCACTCTACCTCGCTCAACCCAATTACGTGCCTGCCACCCAAATGTGAAAAGCGACCCTCAAAACAATTTTGCCACTGGCCGCACACACTCTACATATGTACATAGATAGATATACATGAGGTGTTGTACATAGAACGTGCTTGCACATATATGAGCATATACATAAACTTGTACATACATATATGTGCTGCTGTGCCACATAGATAGAACGCTTCACCGAGCGAGCATGATTGCAAGCGCTGGCAACCTTGACACACTTTGCACCCAATGATGACAGCGATGTTGGCAGCAACGATACGACTGGGGCAGCCGCAGCATAGAAACTGCAGCAAGGTAGCTCGATGCTGCCCACACCTACGCCCACATGGAAAGTATAGCTCAAGTGTCGCTTACCTCATTTCCAATTGTGGTTATCTTGACGACCACCTCATCCTTGCTGGCATCATGCAGCAGCACATCGCCAGACTGTTCGCGTCCGTTGACGGTAAGAAAAACACGCTGCCCGGGCTGCAGCTGTATGCCCATAATGGAACGAAAGCCCGGTCCAATAAGATCTGATTCACGAAACTCCTTAGTCATGGCATTGCGACGCAAGGCCTGTGCGGGACTAATATGCACGCTGGCTGTGCGGCGTGGCTCCACGATGACCGAATCAGCGGCGGTGGCGGCGGCGGCCAGCTGTGGCGGCAGCATAGTCTGTGCCTGTGTCTTGAAATCGAAGCGCACGATATAGCGAGTATCCGCGTTCAGTTGCGTATCGCCGGGCGCAATGAAGGTGTGCGGCGGCGGTGGCGGTGCCAAGGTATTTGCGTTCGCGACGGAGCAGGCGCCGCTAGTGACGGTGGAGGAGGGCGGCGTTTTGACGTCCTGTATGACGCCCGAATACCAGAGCCCGTCCGGACCGGGAGCACACACTTTGGTACCGATTATAGAGCGTTTGGCTAGACGGCGACCAGTGGACATTTTACGTGCGTTATCGAAATGAAAAGGAAAACGAAAAAAAAGGGAAGCTAATTGGAGAGTCGAAGTAACGCGCGCGTTTTTCCAACTTTCAACTTTTTATTTTTTAGCGTTTTAAAAGCGCTTAAAATTTGAAGTGATTGATTTGTGGTTTATTTCGGATTTTTTTTAATGCACATTTTTATTGCACTTTTCTGCTCGTTGGTTTTCAATGGAAGCACACAATTATTTTTTTTTGGTTAGTTGCGCTTTTATGCTTCAATTTTAATGACACTTTTTTGTTAAATTTAAGATATTTTATTTTTTTGGTGTTTTTCTTTTAACACTTTTAGAAATTAAATTTAATGATATTTTCTTTTTTTTTATAATGATAATATTGCTTGCTTTGTTGAACACAATTTACGACACTTTTGCACTGTTGTTTCTTCTGTAACTACTCTGCGCTCAAATTCTATTTTCAAACTTAATTTTCTTGCACTTTTCCTTTACTGTTTATGCTTTTCTTTCTATTCGCCTAAGTCATGCAAACGTTTTTCGTCAATTTGTAGACATCGATTTTGTTGAGCTCGCTGATTTTCTTAATGATATTCTTGTGATAGAGCTCCAGGCAGAGCGTAAAACGCTGATTGAAGCGTTGATTGAACTGCAGGCGCTGGCGCAGCGCTAGTATGGCGGCAGTCAGCGCTGCTGACGTTGGCTTTGACGGTGACGGTGACTGTGACGTTGACGTTGACGTTAACGTAGGCGGCGACGCTGACGGCGTTGGAGCAAAAGCGCAGGCATCCAGCGTTTTCGGCTGCTTCTTCACATGCTCAACGCGGTTTTGGACAGAGTATCTGTGTTGTTTGTGCCTAAGCATAATCCAATTTTGGGCAACTTAAGCGACAGTTTAGTACAATTTTTGTATGCTGTGTAGACAGAAATGCAGCTCCCGAGCTTATAGAACAAAGTGGCGTGGCGTGGCGTGGCGTGGCGGGGGCTTGGTCACATAAATTGATTGATTGATTGATTGATTGTATAATTGTTGTTTATAGATTTTTTCCAATTGTTTATTATGTGCTGATTGCCGTATGCTTTATTGCTTGATTTGCTTTCACGTTGCTTTCGCTGCCGGTCGTTTCACTTTTTGCTTTCGTGCAAAGTTTTTCCTCGTATCAAAATCACACATGCACAAAAGATACAGATGCACTAACACATACAAACACACACACAAACATCAAAATGGCAGAGAGCGATATGCAACAAAGCTGTTGTTCTTGTTGCTGTTGCTGTTGCTGCTGCTGCTTTTGTTGCAGTTGTTGTTATGCACTGATTTGTTGTTATATTTATGCTGGTTTTGTGTCTATCACACACAGTTTATCAACAACGACAATTTGTTGTTATTTTGGCGATTTCGATGCGTTATAACAACACGCAGCGAAATCGACACAAACTAAAAATAAAGATTGATTTGCTTAAGCACTGTTTTGTGTAGCTTGTTGCTTATTTAGTTTGTTGTTTTAGGGTTTAATTTGAATTTCAATTAAAATTTTGCGTAGACTTCGATGGCTAACAAGCGCTTATCGGTCTGTACACGAGAGTTGGCTATCAAAGACTGAAACTGGCAGTTCAAGCGAGCGAGTGAGTGCGGCGAGTTACAGTTACGCGTAGCGCTTAACTCTCGCTCTCTCATGCTCGCTCTTCTGCTCACTGAAAACATTTATGTGGCGCGCTCTTTTGCTGCTTTGCGCTTTTGTGTATCTTTTGATTTGGTTTTGCTGCCTGCATCTACCTGCTTGGAAAACTACACATATGCACACTTTAGGTGCCTGTGTGTGTGTGTGAGTTTTTCCCCAGCTACAAACATGTTGTGCTCTTGAAAGCATGGAAAATGCATTTTCCACATAACCCTCAACTTAACAGTTTTTGTGCTGCCCAAAACAAATCCTCTTTGGATTGCTCTTTGCCTCTTGTTGGCTGTAAATTTGCCAGCATAAATACATATTTATGTACAGATTTCTATATTTATAAACCTGTGTAGATAGCTTATTGAATTTCTCTACCACAGCCGAAACATAACAATCTATAATTTATGTTGCATGTAAATGAAATTTTGATTAGTTTGTCTGCTAAATTATGCAACATACAGCGCAGCATTGAATTTCTGTAATCTAATTGAGATACTTACAGAATCTTCTTCCTGATGGCAACAAATTAACGCTATCTATTGTTAGAGTTTAGTGTCTATTACGCGTCTATTATCAGCCCAACTCAGCGGCTTTTCAGTATCTATGACGCCATACGTCAACAGTTCGCAACATAACAGCAACAATGTTGATGTTGTTTATATGTATGCTCCCCCAGTCCAAAAAAAAACTACGCAGTTAAAAAATTCAAGCACTTGTCAACATTTTTCACAACGGCAACAGAAACAGAGCGAATAAGTATCTTTGTATCTGTGTATCTCTCTCTCAGCGCTAAGTGTGTGTGTGTGTGTGTGTGTGTATCTGTGTGAGTGTTGCTATCAATATGTTACAGCTGTTGTTGCCAGCTCTCAATACAATGTTGCGAAAACAGCTGTTGAGCTGTAAACAGAGCCAGCAAAGAGCAACATGAAAAACTGCCGGCCGGTTTCTGTTCTGCTTTCTCTGCTATCGTTGACGTCGGCGTCACATGACAACGTCACAAATTTAACAGTTAAAGAGCGCGACCTGCTCTCTCTCGCTCTCTGTGTACAAGTTTATGCACGCGCTCTCGCTCTCGCTCTCTTTCTTATTTGAGCGCTGAGTAGCTCACAGCTGTTATGCTTCGATATTCAATGTATTTTGTTTACATTTTGAGCATCGACATACAATTTATGCTGCCTGTGTGTGTGTGTATCTGTGTGTGTATCTGTGTGTGTGTGTATCTGTGTGTATATAAAGGCATATATGCGTATATATAACTACATTTTCTATATATTTTGTTTTTGGGGGCCGCTGTTGTTTCAAGTTAATGTTGTATGTTATATGTTGCTGTTATTGGTATTGTTGTTGCCTTTGGAATGACCTCTGTAGGCATACCACAGGTCGCCCGCTGCTATCGAGCTTGCTGGGGCGTATGCTTCGATACTTATCGAGGCATAGGGCAAAAATTTTGCGTTGTTTTTGCTGTTTAGGGTGGATTGAAATGACTTCTTCTTACAAATGCGACACCATTTGGGAGGAAAGACAAAATGCGTTGCGTATTTGGAAATGGAAAAACTTTGTTTGCTCTGCCTCGAAATAATTCTCACTTTCTGCATGTAACTGGCGTCAGTAAGCTGTAAAGTTTTCTTTCTGTTAACATTCGGCTCGAAAAGAGTTCATGTAGTACATAACTTTACATGTACTACCAGATTATGTTGTCAACAAGGAAGTTTGCCTTTTATATACTATGTACTTTGTACTGGAAAAACAAAACGATTGTAGGTCAGTCGTATATATGTATGTACCTACATATGTACGTATGTATCAATTTATATAGGCCAAGCTGGTATGGTTTTGCAAAATGAAGTTCTTAGACTGTACGTGCTTTAATAAACTTAATTTTGGAATTTCCAAAACGCAAAACAATAATGCTGTACAACTAAATTTGCACAAGTCTTCTGTTGCTACGATAAGATGAAAAAAAAATGCAGCTACGTCTTACATAGCGCAACTTACAGGATAAAATAAAAATCTAGATGAGTAGATGAGTTGGCAAAAGTCAAACCCAAACAAAAGCGGTGCCAACTTTTACAACAGCTATTGATGTGTCTTTTATCAATATGCCAATAAGAAGTTAAAGATACATACATAAATATGTCGATAACTGCAGCTAATGCCAGTTTTAGCACAATCCAATCAAAGAAAAACTACTTAGCTGCAAATTGAACGAAAACAACAAGAATGGACATCTCCAACGTGAGCCTAGATTAGCGATGCTAACGTAAAACAACAACTGTCAAGTGCAAAGATGCGCTATCTATCAAATTCAATTAATCATTTTTGTAGTGAAAATTCCAAAGCAACCTCAGCAACTACAAAGCCAACTACTACTATGCATACACAAGTCAATGCGTAGCTACAAATTGTATTCAACAGAGCGTTGCTGTAGCTTCGTTTTCGATGTCATTACAACAAACAGAAACATGCCAACAAACAAATGTACATATACGCAGTTACGAAAAACTCGACGACGCGCTGCTCAAGTGAATGTGAATGCAATCCATGAGTTACAAAACGTAACGAAACGCAAAAACAAAAAACAACAAAAAAACAGAAACCAAAACAAAGCCGAGCAAGCGGCATTAGATAAAGCGAGATGGCAGCCCAGCCAGCGCAAGAGAGTGAGCGAGTGAGCGTGTGAGAGAGCGAGAGCGACAGCGGCAGTGAGCGCAGCAAAACATTTCAAATACAACCTCGAAAGCGCACACACAGATACAGAAAATCAAACAGGCACGCACACAAACAAACTGGAAAATAGGTCAATCAGTTGAGAAGGCAACATAAAGAGACTGCCAACTCGCTCTAACGTCCGTCAGCCTAATTAGTCCAAAGAGAATATGTGTGCTATGTGAGAGAGCGCTAACGTGAACGCACTCTGTTAAGTGATTGAAAGAAGAGAGGCAGCGCTCAATTAGAAAGTGGGTGGATACAAGAGTTTCAACAGCTGTTGCCGCAGCTGTTAACAGCTACGCATCAAGGAAGTCTTCTAGGAAGTTAATTGTAATTGATATAGTCTTAAGTTTGGGCTATTAACAATGTGTGTTGGAAAATGCAGTTAAGCTGTTACCCTTTCTTTTACGCTCTCAACACTGCTGCCCCTTTGCCGCTGACTCTGCTGCAGCTACGCTGATTGAAGTTTGTAATTTTATTGGAATTTTATGAAAATTAAACCGGATTTTGTGGATTTCTTTGTAAAGTTGTAATAAAGCAGTTTGTTTTTTTTTTTTGTTTCATTTTTTATCATGGCTTTGCCTTTGCTCATATTGCTGTTGTTGTTTTATCGTATAATAAAGTTTCTGGGCTCCGCTTGGGCTTAAGTACGCGGCGTATTTGCTAGGGCGCCGTTTTTTTTTTTTTTGTCTGTATGAAAGTGTATGTGTGCTTATAATTCGATTGCGTTCGAAACCGGATTTCTTAAATATATATGTCATTTTGTTTCATTCAATTGCACACGTTGGTTTTTATTGTAAATTACCTTATACTTTGCATTCCGAAATGATTGCTTGGCTTAGTTTGTTGCAGGCAAGAAAAATCACACAAAGTAAAATGCGTAACAGAATGTTAGGTTGAATACATTTTTTCGAGTTCTTTTGGCATACACGGGGAAAACTTTGAATATTTCTTTATTTATGACGACTAAACACAAAAACATTCAAATATCATTTAAAAAGATTAAAAAGTAACATCAAAAGTAATCAAGAAATTAGTACTACAATTGTAAAGATTGGTACTGTGAAGCGTTGTTTATTCCTGATATAGCACTCTAAAGGGTTCAAAGGCTTCGTAGCTCCGAGCGCACAACCTAACGATGCGAGTAAGCTTTTTGACAGCTCACTGAGAATCGCGTTTTACAGTACATACTTCTAATTCCCATTTCAAACACAGGCTCCAAAAAGTGTTTTGAAATGAAATACTTGTAGCTAAAATGTGGACTCTAATTTAAACCTAAATTGAACATTTATGAAATTTGTGCATTTCCATAAGAAATACTAACACTATACAACAAATTAGGCCTCAATTGAAGGCCTATGGCTAAAATTGAAATGGTGATATTTCGAAAACCGTTCTACCTATCTAAAACGGGCTTAGTGGCTGTTTTTCGATATTTCCTAATAACTTCGCCATTTTGCTAGCATTTTGCTCAAATAGGTGTTGAAATGTGCGCAAAGAATCATTTTATCGAAATGAAAATTAGCCCATTACAATTTATTAAAATTTTTGATTTAATTCATTTAAAATAAAAAAAAAGAAGCAATTTCGAAATGTTGTTTATTGCCCTTTAACTTGCAATCGAATTAAGTAAAATCAAAACCATCTGAGAGACATTGATTTGATATTAAATTACCTTCCATTCGAGTCACAATTTATCTCGATCGGTAGGAAGCTTCCTGAGTAATAAGAGATTTTCCGACTTCGCTATTCTCGAAATCTCGAATTTTTTAAATAGCGATAATTTGCAAACGGTGCTAGAAAATCCAAAATGGTTTCCGGATTTAAAATCAGCGAAAAATTTACCGGAAAAGGCATGTTTTAGACAGAGGCTTTTTTTGTTGCATAGTGTAATTTTCAATCGGTATACCAAAAAATTGATCGAACCGTTACCGAAACGTGTAACAGCGCTAATTAAAAGCAAAGCTTTCCAACAAAAAACCAAGATTAAATGAATTTAAGTGTTCTACGTATAATGTATTAAGGTAAATGTATGTGCAGGTAATAACAGAGTAATGGGTTATGGATGCAAGTCAACGAATCTTCTTTTCCCCTTCAAATTCAAATTGCTTTTCGCAATTCTTATTCTTTTATGACAACCCTTTATAGGGTGGCGGCTCGAAGTGGTGACCATGAGTATGATACCTGGTCCTTCCAATGCAGAAATGACCTACCCATTCGTCGACTTCCTTCAACCACCGCTTTGTAGACCATTCACTTAGTAGCTTCTTCGTCTATACGCACACTAAGAACCAGGCAGACGAACCATTGGGTGTTAATTCGCTTGACTATGTGGAAATAGTGGTACAGCTCGTCGAGTTTTACGCGTTGGGTGCGAAACCCTTCAAAAGCCCTGTTAAGACTTTGGTGTTCAACTTATCTCAAAACGCTAACACCGAGTAGAGATTAGAGCAGCTAACCATGTGGCACCTTGAGTTTATGCGATAACCAGATTAAGAAAGTGTTTGCACTGATGAATCACAAACAAGGGCTTTACACTACCAAGAGTAGGAGGATCATCTATCGCCTTTGAGGTGTATCAGAATTTAAATTTTTAGATTCAATTCAATCATCTTATATGTAAATCTTCTTTATTCTATCACAATGACTTGAATGAAACAAATAAGTTGAAATGAATATAAATCCGTGGAATTTATGATATGCATTTGTCAGTGCAAGATTTACTGCACCATTCCAGAAGTTTTTTAGACGTCTTATCAGGCTACTAAAATTGATCAATTAGAACTCGAGATATACTCACAAAGTTCGCAACAGCTCCGAAAATCGAGAAAACAGTTGTATGACAGACAAAATGACTGTATACTGTACCTTATCTTAAAAGCATCGTATCAAATGTTTTTATATTGACATTCAGAGAAATTTAGAGATGATTTGCTATTGATTACACGATAAGACAAACGAAGTGTAACTTTAACCGAAATTTAAACTAGTTCATTCATAAGAATATTAGGTTGCTTTTTAATCCTAACATAAGAGTTAGTACAGTTTAAATATACATATAGTATGTGTTTTCTTTGGTCTTCGAAGACCATGTAACGCCTAATAACAGTTTATCTTAAAGACCAAACTTGTTGTCTTTTGCGTTCTTACCTGATTTCTTGTTGCCGCACAGTAAACGAAACCTTTACACAGATGTCCGGAGCTGAGAGAAAAAGAGAAGCGCATTGAGACAAGTACATGTTGACTTGCAGAGAAAGTGCAAGTTTGAAGCGAATTACAGCAGCCCAAAAGCTGTCAACTTGTTTACTTGTTGACTCGCACAGAGGTATCGATAAAATGACAGAATTTGAACTTGATGAGCGGAAGAAATGGTCAGCAGTGTTTGCACACATACATACAAACATGCGATATGTACGCACATAAACGATGACTCATACAATACATAGAAAAAAGCCAGCCCCTGGACTGTCAGTTAGCCAAAATGTCAACAATTACTGCATCACCCTGAGCTACGGTTGCTCCAGGCTTCAGTCAAGCTTGCAAAATTTGTGCAACGTTGTTGTTGTTGCCATGGCATGTGCCACAAAACCGTGTTGAGATGTCCATCAAAAAACTTGTCAGTTGCCAAACACAATCAAATCCGCCGGACTCCAACCAAGACAACGACTGTGAACCTTTTGATGTTGCGTGCTGGCTCATTAGAATGTTGGCCAAGGCGTTATTCGTTGTTGATGCAGCCGATGTTTTTGTTGCATTCGCTGTTGTTGTTATAGTTGTTTGTCGCCGAGGGTGGTTCTGTAGGGGGCTAGGGTATATCATAATGAAAATCAAGTTACGAGCAAGTCGTGTGATTGATGTGCACATGTCAGCGCGGATGTGGATGTGGACAAGCAGAAGGAAGCATAAATTGTAGGCAAAGATGAGCGTAGATACAAATGACATGCTCGGCCACAAGATGCAACACTCACACAAACACAGTTATACACACGTTGATGTACACATTACAAGCGACAATAAGACAAGGAGACAAACAACAAGCGACGTTGCTATGTTGCAGATACAAATTTATGTCATGTGCCATTGCACATGGAGTACGAATTGGAGTGGGCCTTGGGATACATCTAAGTATGTGAATATAGGGTGATTTTTTGTAGCGTAAAGGATTCTCATAAAAGTTGTTATGTTAATTGTCTCATATTATGTTTTTGACATTGCCATTTTGCAATTTTTATTATAAAATTCCGTTTTGTTTCACATTATTTGCGAAAACTTTTTCCAGCTACAGCATTACTTCTTAACTGGCCATAACAACCCGTAACCCGGTTACGGCCTGATGTAAAGCTCTCATCCAGGCGTCTCTGCTTTGTGCGCGCCTTCTGCAATCGGTGGTACCAAAGCTAGCTAGTGTACTCTCTACCTGGTCCTTCCAATGAAGACATGGTCTTTCCCTTCGTCGCTTCCCTTCCACTGTCACTGTCATCGTAGAGCTCACAGAGTTCATCGTTCCATTGGCCGCGGTACTCGTTGTCAACGAGTACAGGGCCACAGATCTTACGGAGTACTTTCCGCTCAAAACACTCCAAGGCCATATTCATTAGACTTCGTAAACACCCATGTTCAGCGACATAAAGCAAAACTGGAAGGATGGGCGTCTTATAGAGTGCTAGTTTCGTCTGGCCTACTGAGAAAAAAGTAACATCTTTTTTATCTCCATGCTGACACCGTTTTTCATTGCGACGGTAGACGAAATCCTTGACAACATCAAAAGTATAATTTTCAACATAAATCTGTCTGTCTCTCTACTCGAAGAAAGCATATACTTCGTCTTGCTTTCATTTAAAAACAGACCCACCCTGTCAGATTCTCTTTCAATAGCTGCAAAGGTTCCAGTAACTGCTCGCTTTGTGGGACCAATGATATTTATATTATCTAATTAAGCAAGCAACTGGACACTTTTATAGAACATAATCCCGTTCCGATGTACGTCGGCTTTTTACAAAACATTCTCCATCACAAGGTTGAAGAGGTCGCAGAAGATGGCATCCCCTTGTCTGTAGCCTTTCTTGTTATCAAAAGACACCGAGAAGCTCTTTTTTTCACCTTGACGAAGTTGCGCGTGTTGCATAACGTCTATCTGCATAGTCGTGCCAACCTTGCAGGGATTCCAAACTTAGACAGTGCGTCATATACGCGGTCCGTCAACTTGCTATTAAATGCTGCTTTATAATCGAAAGAAATTGTGGGTGACGATTTGGTGTTCGTGGGTCTTGTCCAGTATTCAGCGTAATGTGAATATCTGGTCAATGGTGGAGTTACCAGTACCAAAACCACACTGATAAGGTCAATCAGTTCTTTCGCAAATGGTTTTAGTCTTTCGCGAAATACTCTCGACAGGGCTTTATATGCGATAGAGAGTAGGCTGATACCACGGTAGTTAGGGTACACCATTGGGTCACGCTTCTTGAGGATAGGACAGAGGACACCCAGGTTCCAATTATCGGGCATGCTCTTATGTAGTTATATTCTGCAAAGAAGAATAGTAAAGAGTTTGAATTCGACCAAGTCTGAGGAAAATTCAAATCAGAAAATGTTTCTTCTAAGTACTAAGCATAGGCAGAGTAAATACAGGAACACTTTGAAAATGAAACAAGAGCATGACTTCAAAAGCTTCCACAAATATGTTAAATAAGCATACGCTAAAGATTTGCGAGATTTCAAGAAAAGAAAGCGGTACATTTAACAAAGTAACGAATTTTAAGTGCCCGCATTAACTTTCTTCCTTTGAGATGTAAATGTGAAAGTCGATTAATTAATCTTAAACATGGGAATGATCAGCGGATAACTTGCAATGAAATGGTATAAAACACCTTTTTTTTGTTTGAAAATGAAACAAGATAGAAAACAAATGGCAAAAACAGAACTCATCATTCAGAAAATAGGCTAGCACTTTACCAAGAGATGAAGTTTCTAATGGGGCAAATAGTTTTTAATACGCAGTAATTCAGGGACGATTTGGTAAAGAAACATTTAAAGGAGTTTCTAGGGGCGTTGGGAATATTGTGTTAATGGAGGACGCCTTTGTCAGCGTACATTGGTTTCGTTCTCATTTCAACTGTTCTTTCAAACTGCCAACTTCGCGAGACGGGGGACCATCAAAGAAGGTTAACCCATCACACCCAACGCAAAGCTATTTCTAATCTAAAAATAGTTAAGTAAATTCGCATACGTTAAGAGCAATGAAATTCGCATGAATAAAGTTTTTATTAATAAACAAATTTTTTTAAACATAATTCAGAATTTTGAGTTTTTTCATTAAGTTTGCTTACTTAAGAGAAATTCGTTAAGAAGTGGAGATTTTTAATAACGGAAAGGAAATTCAGTTAAAATATGTTAAAAAGTTTAGTTACAATTTGTTAATAAATAAAGGAAATGGATTTTGGTTTTGGTTTCCCAAAAGAAGCCCCAAGAAGCTATCCAAACACCCTATATGTATTTATTTGTACGTTTCGGTGTTCACATCTGTGTATGGGAGTAGAAATGACGAAAAAGCATGTCAAGTGTTTTGACAATGCACCAAAGGAGCAAACTAACCGGTTCACATACCACTCAGATGTGCAGCACAAACATGATCAGTGGATAGGGTTGGGCCCCTACAACGTCGTCGACGTGTATGCTGGGGTCAAGCGGGCACCTGTCAACTGCGCGGAGCGTAGACAAGAGTAACTTTCATTGCCTTTGCTAAGATTGGCCACAAAATGGAAAACTAATTTCACCATTGTGGACAATTCAATTGACGTAGAAGAAGCCAAAATTGCAGCCATCCAACGAACCAGCCAACTTTAAAAGGCACACAGATCTAAAATCGAAGCCACACACAGTTATAAACCCACACACACACACACGCACACACACATATACCTATATATATGCGCTATGGATCGTGCGTACGCGCTGCAACGCCAATGTTGACATTGGGTCATAAATTTTCGTGAAAAGCAGACAAACATTTTCATTGTTTTCCGCTGGGTCTTTGTTGTTGTTGTTGTTGAAAGACAGTTGGACTGAGATGCGCCCGATACGTCGAGTAAATAGCAAAGCGTACGAATAGACAAATATACAAATGCACGTAAGTTGTGTGTGTGTGTGTGTGTGTGTGTGTGTATCTATGTGTTGCACCCAGCTGTCAAATTCGAAACGTAGCCAAAACAACCAAGTTGCTCTTTTCTGAACAGGCACGCACAGCGCCCAACTCCGGTCTAGGGTTTCGTCTAATCGGGTCTATTAGGCTTTGAGTTGAGCTGACAAAACAAGTTGCTGCCGCTGCTGCAAAAGTCTCTGCTGCATGCCATCGATGGTTGCCGGCTGCTGATTAGCTGCACCCTCTGCCCATATTATTGTTATTGTTGACTTTAGGTTTTTTTTTCCTATTTGTGATTGGTGTCGTTGCCTAAACTTTGAACCCGTCGTAATTGCCCAAGCAAACGATCGCTAAAAGATGCCAACAATTGACAGACATGTTCCATTTGTTGGCAGAAGAGAAGAATTTTTCAATAAAATGCCGGTAAAATGATCCACTGATTCATAAAAGAGTACTTTACATGAACTAGAAAGCTGTCTAGTAAAATCACATTAGATTTCATTCAAATGTGACTTTCAATCAGTGTTTTCAAATGCATAAATGTTGTCCCGCATACGTTAATGATTATGTATTTATGCCTTTACTGCCAATCACTGCTTTATATTGTAACAACAATAACTTTCCATAAGTATGCAAACTCTTTTCGCTTTTCTTGGACTGCTGCTAACACAGCACACCCAATAAACGCTTATGCTAGCGCCATCTAGCGTTCGGGCAAAGCCATGCGTAACACCATCCGAGCGTAGCACCAGCTTTTCGAGACGACAAACGGTCTTACCTCCAAAGCATGCCAATAGGTGTTTTACAGCAAAAAATTGATATTGGTAGTTTTTGACCTTGAATACTGTGAGAAGCGAACACAATAATAATAATAATGTTATTGGGGACTTTTGCACCGCGTTCTTTAAGATCTATTGAGCTTACATCCACCTATCAGTCCTATCTCTTAGATAAACCTAATTATCTGGAAATCCCTAATCCACCTAGGAGGTAAATTTAGTTTCTGGGTTGTGGAAGCTGCGGAATTGCCTTTCCCAGATTGCCAGCGTCATGGGCACTGATTAGGTGGCCTCTGCCAGTTCCTGCCATTTACATCCTTAATAAGATTGAAGCTATATGACTATAAAGTTGAAGCTATATGACTATAAAGAGTGCTGCTAGCAATTGGACAGCTTCTCATTGCTCCTGTCATACATACACAAGCTAGCCTCTGCATTTTCATGAGTTCGTTCTTGAATGAGGTCATATTTACTCTTTTACCCTAAGCGATTGACCCACAGGTGAGTCATCTTAGGATTTTGACAAAGTTTCGTAAGACATTCAACATAAGATTCAGTATGAAATTTTACAGTTTTTACATATGTATATATAGTATCTTCTTCTTAACAAGCCAAAACAACCCAAAGCATACGCCCAACCCTTTTAAGGCTTGGGGTGGCTCTACTGATCTCGAAAGAATCCAGTGTCATTATAAGTCGCCTCATACGACAAGCTTTGACCTGTAGAGGTGGTATTCTCTAACCAGCTCACCACAAGGATTTATATATTTTCATGTTAGAACCTTAATTGGATAGGAACAGAACTTTTTGTTAAAGCATCAATATTCGCAGTATATCAAGAGCGAGTCGAACTGAATAGAGAGCTCGTGGTTCAGAACAAGTGTTGGCCACTGTAATTACTCCCACACTCTATACCTACTAAGTCGAAAAGGATTGAAGATTACTTAATATCCCTACTATCCCATCTGCAAAAGGATGTATTGGTTCTGACCAGTCCCTCTAACTGGTTTTTCAGGTTTGTCTAACTACCTGTATTAGAATTTAGTGGACAGTAAGAGTAACAAACCATGATTATAAACGTTACCAAATGGTTTGCAGCGCCCCGCATAAATCATTTTCAAACTGACGCCTGCCCTAAAGCACCTGGTATGAGTGCTGATGAGATCATGCTTAGTTTTGGTGGATTTAAGTATTTCAATTTCGCATTTTCATGGACAGATTTGAAAGTATCATGCTTTGATTTGTCAGCATTCACTGTATTTCATTCAATTACGTTACTCACTTTCTTAATGGAGGAACACAAATACTTGATGCGCTCAACAAATCACCAGGGTACAAAGCAAAAACTTTGTCGAGCAATTCCGCACTTCGGGAACCTCACTTTTCTTCTTTAATACAAAGCAAGTTGCAACTCATATTTAACAAATGGGTCACAATAACATTGCCGAGCCGAGCCAAATATGTTGACCTACTTTCTGCAAGATATATGTACGCATTGTATGTACCCTGCATGTACTCTATTTGCATGTACATATACAGAGGTCGAGCCTACTCGGCAGCAGATTAAATAAACCAACTTGATAGCACGAAAGTTGTCAAATTTATTTGCATTGAAATTGAAGCGCAGGCGCTGAAGTTGTTCAGTTCAGGCTGATATTGTCGTTACTGCTATCAGATATAGTCCAATCTTAACTTTAGAAGCATTTGTCCACTAACTCTGGCTATGCTAGAGTAGCTGCAGGCGCCCCTTATCAAGGGCAAAATGTATACGTCACTCAGCGCACTAACTCTATGTGGAGCGACCTACTCCCAATTGACCTACTTTCCTTGCATATAAGTGTATACCTAACACATACATACAGACAAGTCAGGGCTGCATATATGTAGCAAGTGTAGATAGTATTGGTCGGCACCCAACAATTTTCTGTTTGTGTTACGCTAAAGCTCAAAGCTTTTCGCGCAACATAAAGCTTTTATGTTAAAAGCTCTCAAAAAATGTTATCTCAGCCAAACGGCCAACATTTTTGAATTATAAATACCACAGAAAAAGACTAAATAAAGGCAAATTAAATGCACTAGCAACATCAATTTAAGGAGTACTGTAAATATCGACGTCTCGTTCATATGAAATTATTGCTTATATGCAAAAATAAAGTATTTTTAAAGCATTTTGCTTGCAATTTTCATACAAAAATAGTCGTTTATATGAAAATCGCTTATTAGCAAATACACAAGTCTACAAATACCGAGGACATGTCATTTGTTGAAAACTGAGGGTCATGTCCGAAGTAATATGCTGCGAAGAATCCGACCCGGGGGTTAGAATTGACCCATCACGTCAGAATTTTGAGGCCGTTAAGCAGCGTTTTTTCCTACTTTTGAGGTTATGTACAGGGCGCACTAATTTTTTGTGGTCTTTCTATCCAGTTACACCACTCTTACCCTTTTAAGAGTTCTAAAGTTTAATTAAGATTGAGTTATGACTATTCGAAGTTATGAAGTATATCCCTTGGACTTCATTTTATTATTATCTCAAAATCCTTACGTGATGGGCGAACTCTGATCCCGGATTCGGATTCTACTCAGCAAATTACTTGACCCTTAATTAATGACCCTTATCTTTTCAAACGGTGGGCTGTTTCATCGGTAAATTTTTGGTAAAACAAGGATCGGTTATATGCAAACTTTCCAACACAGTTTAATTATTAAAAATTTGCAACAATGCTTTTTATTTAAGCAATTGTAATGGTTTGCTTTGCCCATATAAACCAATAACAACTAAAATATTTTGCATAAATCCGATTGTCGCTTGTATAAAATGATCGCTTATACGCTAAAAAAATGCTGCATTTTCGTTATTTCGTATAAACGATATCGAATATCGCTTAACCGCAATAACAAACCTACATTTTCGCCATTGCATATAAGCCATAATCCTAATGAGCATTTAATAGACTGGAATGGCCTGGCCGTCGCTTGAAATGCGACTATTTCAAAGACATAGCATACCTATGCGTTTTTTTGCTCCTTCTCTTTCTCAATTTTGTCTATGAGTGAGTTAGTTGGTCTAACAGAGACAACAACACAAGCAGCCTTACATGTACACCGCCTTTGAGATGGTCAAATTTTTGAATTTTTTAGCGGTACAGTTTTTTTACTCTCTACTTCAAACTTTTGGAATTGCAATTTCAATACGCTTTTCTCGCTGGAATGATAGAATGATCTATATACCTTTGACTATACGAGGGCTGCCTTCTTTATACTGGGAATAAGCAATTCTAGCCTTGCTAAGTCAGAAGTTTTCATCTTGTTTGGTATTTTTAAGCGTAAAAATACTTAGAACGTCTTAACGAGTATTTCATGTTTTCTTCCGTAAACGTGACGTCACAATCAAAATGTTAATGAAATCTAAAAAAATCTTTCTATTTTCAATATTTACTTTTCTTTCGAATTCAAACATATCTATCAAATAACTTGCATCAAATTTTAAATTATTGACTCTTCAAATATCTTCCTTTCGCTCTGTTATCCTATCTGCAATGATTCAGTTCATATTCTATTCGAAGTTTTTAGGAATGGTCAAAGTTGTTTTTTGGTTGCACGGTTTATGACGTCACATTAGGGGTAGGCGGTTGCCGCAGTACATTTAATTATTTTGTGGTGGTTGGAGAAGGGGAATTCAGGGTCCGTTACCCTCTAGTATAAAATAAAAACCGAAACTTGAAGCCATAATTTCTTGAGTTGGACATTGAGATCCGAAATCTATGACCTAACCTTGAACTTCGGTAAGTCAAAAAAACGTAAAAACATGTACAATGAACATTGCGACTTAAATTTTTAATTTCCAAATTTGAAGTAAGTGACATTTTAATAGTGATTTTAGAGAGACTGAAAAAACACACACTTCCAAATTCATATATGTCTTCTTCTTACTTTTACATGCTTGCATTGATACATTGACAATATGTACTTTGTTTCAAATAAATACGCAATTTAAAATCTTTTCAATAGATCCATCAATCCGGGACCGAAAAACATATTGTCAATTACAGTCCTCATCTTAGAACCACAAGTTCGAATCCATTTGTAGGTTAAAAAGCACGATTTCCTTTGGCAATTCGCAAAAACCAAAATTTTCGTTTATTCCAAATGTTGCCTTCGCTAATACAACTGCCTGTTAGCGTGGACACGAACCTGTGGGTACTGTGGTACCCTTAATTAGCAACAGATGGCGCCACAGTGCTTTTCGTTTGATTGGCTTATATTGAATTCCTGTTACATTTTCTAATGCAACTACAATAGAAGGTTTATTAAGAATGATGCTAAGGAAACGAAGTATCCTTGAATAAAATATACCCTTTATGATACAATTGAGGGCGCTGAGTCGAGCGCTTCCTATTCCGGAGATCGGTATTAAGTTCACCTAAAATTTAAAGTAGATCAGTTTTTCTTAACATATTTTTTGCAGCGTTTTCACAAACAGATTCATTCTTAAATTTGAACATTGAATTTTCTTGTTTGCAACTATTTTAGGAATGTTTCATTAAGTGGTTTGTTAATTTTTGAATATTGCTAATACTCCAGAGAGTTATATACATATCTACAAAAAACACTTTTTGAGAGATGTCAGGCTAGCAATTTTGGTTAACGATAAACTGGCGTACGGGAGAGACATACGGACTAACAGACAAGCCGACGGACATGTTCAACTCAAGTTGTTTTCTCGTGCTGATCATTTTGTTATTAGGGATCTTACTTGTTTTCTTCTAGATGTTACACATACTACGATTTTGCACTTTATATGCACCTAATATTTTCTGTAGCATGTATAAAAAGAGCACAGCTTACATGAACACGACTCTAACATAGAATGCATTTGGCTTTTAACAGAAGTTTAATATTATTGATCCGCTCGCCAAGCCCCGTGCCCCTTTCGAGGTAGACCATATTCCTCTTCCCGTTTCCCTTCCTCTTCCTTTCCTCTTTCTCATCGTCTTCCTCCGCCTCTTCCTCTTATTTTTCCTCATCCTCATTTCAAGAGCTATAACATGACACAGCCCGTTTTACTCCGACCTCTTCTCGTTTCGCTCACAACCCACTTGCTCCTCTCTAGATAGGTCATATTCCTAATCCTATTCCTCTTTATCTTCCACTGCCCGTCCCCCTTCTCGAAAAAATAATAATAGGCTTTGAGATTGTGCGTCATTTTTATAGTTTAATGATTTTTTTGTCGACCCAATAAAACTATTTCCAATTTGTTTTTCGTAAAAACCATTCTCATTTCAAGAGATTAAAACCTGATTTCACTAAACCGTTTGTCGTAACATCGATCACATACACAATTTCGGATTCCGCCCCACGTTCCCCTCTCTATGTGGAACATATTCCTCAAGCCGTTTCCATTCCTCCTTTTTTCTTCACCCCTTTTCCTTTTTCAACTTCCTCTACCATTACCTTTATCCTCATTTCAATAGGTATAAGATGAAGCAACTCGATTTGCGTTCCACTCCGCCCCCTCTTGCTTCGCTCACAACCTCCTTGCCCCTCTGTAATTAGATTATATTACTCTTCCTATTCCTCCTCATCTTCCTCCTCTCATTCCCCTTCCGGTTCACCTTCCCGTTTCTATTAATAGGTGCTGCCAGACAGTTTTAGGAAAACCTAATAGTTGTCTTGGAGATTTTTTGACATTTCATGTAGTTTTATTTTAGTTTTTTTGTCAAAAAAAACTTTTTTTTGGGATTATTCTTACACCGTAAAGCTTCAATTCGATAGCTGTTGTGGTGTTGGTGGAGGAAGGGGTTACCACATTGCTACAAAAAAGAGCCTATTTCTATGCCTATTTTACTATCTATCTCTACACCAAAATGCAAAACAATTGGTTCAGCGGCTTAGGCGTAAAAGAGGGGAAAAGAGTTACTTTCGAATTTATAATATTAGTATAGATTAACAAATTTGCTTCTTTAATCGGTAATAATCTTCAAATATGTAGCTCATTTTGTTAAGTGTATTCTATAGACAAAAATTTAGAATTTTGGTTGTTGTCTTTGCTATGCACTGCTTAGACAAGCAGTGTAATAAGTAGCACAATACACTGCAGTGGAGTAAACAAGCAGTTGGAACAATTAACAAAATAAAACTAATATAAATGTAAAATAAAAGATATGATGAAATTGCACTTATACTGATCACTTTAAAAACTAGAGGCGCCAACTGGCCCAACAACAACATCAAGTCGGCTGCCTGTACACGACGTATACTCTATTTTTGGGAGCGGTTCAACGCAACAACAAGAGCAAAACAATTACTGTTACGACAAGCAGTGCAAATCACTCTCTCTCTCTTCTTTTAACAGCGCACAGAGAGCACACAAGCGAAGTCAAAGTCCTTGCTCCCTACTATTACTTCGCCGAAGTTCGTCGCCTGCGCGCAGTCGCTGCCACTGCTTACGGCGCTGCCAACGCCAACGTCAACGTTGAAGCAAGTTGCGTTGGGGTCGCGGCCGCGTCAAGTCGCGTCGCATCAGTTTTGGACAAACACTCGAGCGGCCCGACGAGCGCGCGCGTTTTTCTGTCACAATTTTGTGGAAAAGCCAGCAGCAGCAAATTGTGGCAAATTGTGCTGTAATCGGCGGCGCCTCAAAAAGTGCTAAAGTGAAAGTGCGTTAAAGTGCGTAAATGTGGCAGCATTCAATACGTCTATATATATTGTTTTTTATATTTTGTTTGCAACATTTGCAAAAACAACATTAGCAACATCATGTACATATACATATGCATATGTATGGCATGTGCTTATGTGCGTGTGTGTGTGTGTGTGTGTGTGTGTGTGCGTGGGCGCCATCTCAACTGTCAAAAGTTAGCTAGACAGTTGTGCTAGGTTTTATTTTTTTCATATTTAATGTTTCTTAAGGTCCTTGCCAAATTCCAACTATAGAGTGGGCGTGGCGTCGCCTGCACAACTTAATATTTACACATGCATTCGGTCGAAAATTCTAGCACATATTGTATATGAATATATGATACTGACCAGCAAATATAACAAAAAAGCCCATGACATAAGTAACGATCTTTTGGCATACAAAGTTCCAGAACAGGTGCTGACAGAGCACATATAGTATAAAAGTTTAACTAAATAAAAGCAAATGATATAGAATATAATCGTACAAACACATACAAAGCATAAAAATGAAATCATACCAAATACATATACCAAAAAGCACACATGGAACAACTGTGCGAATGTGTTTGTTTGGCAGGTTGTGTATGTGTATGTGTGTGTGTGCGTGTGTGTGTCTCTAGAAATTGAGAAACGCGTGCAACTCCCGCTATACAAACAACAACAACAACAAAAACTAGCTAAGACGCGCCAAATTTTATATACTCTTAAGTATGATAAAATGTCCTTAAGACAAATCTTAACCCAAAGCATTAAAAGGAGAAATAGGCGAGAAATATGAATAAGGCAACGCACTTTCCGATGCAAAGTTACCTAAAGTTTTGTGAGATTTTCAAAAAATTAGAAATCTTTCATGTTTGTAAGTGTGTAAGCACGTTTCCCTCCAAATCCGAAATGCTGCTAGTGCTTCGGCTTGCATGAGCTCTAAATATTGCCACATGTTTGTTTAGTAGAGTTTTGAAGGAAGTTCTTCTGAAATATAACTTCAGTGTCTTAAAAACTAACTTCCAACCATGTGGCTGGAAGTAGAGGCTTTTTAAGAACGCTTTATCTGGCACACTCCACCGATTTTATCTTTTGTGATATTGTGTTTTCTCAGAATGTTTTATGAAAATCTATGTATGCCCGCTTTAAGGGTATATCTAGAAACTGTGCCACTAATGCCGAAAGTGACCAGCGTTTAGAGTCACGCGAAGTCACAACAACAATAATAGCAATAAAATTGCTAGCTGGCCAAAGAGACGAAGTGAAACGTTAAAAGTAAATAGAATATATAGGTGAGAATGGCTGTCATATGGCATGGGACGGATAACGTACAAACGCAACATGAAGCACGAGTCGAACGGACTACATTTTGCTGACTGGCGGACAAAACAAGCAAAATGAAAATGACAGAAACATTAGCATACTGCGTTGGGCAAACAAACACGCACACACACACACACACACACACACACACACACACACCTATACTAAGGTACACCCACACCCAAACAGGTCAGCCTGAAGTTAAAGTAGTATATTAGGTAAGGAGCAAACACAATGCAGCAGGACCCAAATAGATTGAGTCTTTGTCGAATTGAGTTGAAAGATACGATGAATCCACACAATATTGAGATGAGAGCGCATCAATGCGATGCCGGAATAATAAATCATGCATATCTTATTGTAGATACTTGATACTAGTAGGGAGTAAGGACAACAACGACAACAATAAGAAATGCAAATAAATTGAAAAATAATAAAAGCCATGGCATAGGCGTGCTAAAGGACAACAGCTACAAAAACAACTGTGACAGCCACACAAAATGTGGCGTAGCATAAATTATTCCACCCACAACAGTCACTAGGGCGACAAGGCGCCGCAGTCAGCGTCGCAGCAGCTATGCTCTCTGCGCAGTCCGTTGCGCGTTCTCACGGGCGTTCGCTCCCTTTCACGGCTAAACTAACCTACATCAACAGCTGTGCGCCTCTGGCAGCTGCTCAATGAAATCGAACCTTCGTCTGCTGATGAATGAGACTTTGGGTGTTCGTTTTTCATATGCATGTTGCTAATGTTGTTGTTTTCTTGTTTTTTTTTTATTTTTTTGTAGAGCATATTTTAAGCCAAAATGGCAGCATTTAGGCAGCTGAAAGTACTTACATAAAATCAAGCATACGCACCGTGTGACAATAATATACACTGTAAGAAATTGTGTACGAAGTGCAGACAGGCCAGAAAAATGTGAGAGTTGCCAGCAGTGCGAAAGAAGAAAGTAAATTAACTCGCGCGCTCGCTCTCTCGCTCTGGCTGCCTATCTCTCTCTCTCCAACTTTCATTTCACTGTCGTCGTTGCCTACTGCCTATTGCTGTCACTCTCTGCAACTGTGTTTTTGCATGTTTGCGTGGGAGCGTGCGGTTAACGTCAAAACAGCTGATTTGTCATATCTACATTCTCTCCGACGCTCTTGCTCGCTCATTTGGCGCTCTCATTAGTGTGCGCGCAGGCGTCTGTGTACATAACCTCAACTGCACACATCCTTGTGACGCTTCGGCTTTGTTTGTGAGCACGTTTACGGGCAAGTTCGGCTTCATGTTGTTCGGATTGCGGTAGGCAGCGTCGCTGGCGCTGTCTACGTCTACGTTGACGTCTCAGTCGCGGTTGCTGCAGGCATCGCCTGCAATTATTTTCTCTGCCAGTGCAGCGGCAGCCGACTACGCGCGCTCTTTTGCTCTCAGTAACGCAGTCACTGTCTCTGCTGCTTTGTCACGACACTGCCTACGCCCTCCTACAACGATTGCACACTACAACAACAACAACAACAACAATAGACACAACGACCATTTTTAAACAACGGCAACGCCAATAGCAGTGACAACCCACAGCTGCAGGCTATAGCGCGGGTGGCGCTGCCGCTGCCGCTGCAGTTGCTGTCAGCCCTGGCAGCTGCGACTGCTACGCCAGCTGCGACTGCTACTGCGACAGCGATTGCGTTTGAGTCTGTTAGTGGGCAACAACAACAACAACAACAACAGCAACTAAATACCAAAAGGACGACGTCAACGACGACGCCAACGATTACGGCAACAGCTACGACGAAGGCAAAGCCAAAAACAACAGCAGCAACGGCAACAGCAACAACAAATACAATAACAACAGCAGCAACAATAGTAGTAGCAGCAGCAGCAGCAGCAACAATCAGCAACATCAGCGCCCTGTGTGCACCGACAATAATATGAGGAGTGGCAGTTCGGAATTACTACTCGAGCAGCAACAACAAGAGTTACGGTTACGTAAAATCCGAGAACTGGCTCCAAAAAAGAAAAATGGCAATCGGCGCTTTCGTTCGTGGCGCGAACGTGCGCGTTTTTATGGCACCTCAACACTGGCCTTCTTCTCGGTGACAGCCGGCGCATCCTTGCTGTTCCTGGTCCCGCTCTATGTCGATCCGGCCATATCGACACTTAGCCACGACTTTATCGATAGTCCCACACTCTGTACGACAACGCGCCGTGAAGATCTTGTCGGCATATTCAATTGTTCGTGGAGTTCATGTCGCGAGGGCTGCACCTCCGATTTGTATCGCTGTGTGCACATATATGTGACGTTTATCGAACAAAATATAACCATACCCGAGAATATGACCGATTTTAGCAATTATACCGCCGAATGGCCCCAGTCCGATGAGGCCACACTGCTGGTCAATATCAAGGGCTGTGGCTATCCGCCGACGGTAACGTGTAAAAATTTCAATGCCTATTATGGCCTAGAGGGTTCCATCTATAAGTGTTTCTATTCGCGCAAGAACAAGACCGTTGTGTTAACCTCCTATAACCACGATGATCAGGTTGCCGTGATCATTAATTTTTTTGTGGTACCCTTTGTGATAACGGTCATCTCATCAATAGCACTCTGCATCATGCACTGCGATTGCCGATGTAAAAAGGATCGCAGCCATCGACGTAATCGTCCACAGTGCAGAAGGCCGCGCATTGAGAATCTCAGGTGAGTGTATTATGACAGAAATGGATGACAAGAGCTGGAAATTTATCATAACTTATGTTAATTGCTTCTAACATTCAGCTAATCGAATTTTGAGAAAATTGAATTCTCTTCAGATAATTTTTTGTCTTATTTTCCTTCTCGTTTGCGTTTGTAAAGGGTGTTTTTCTTCGATGAAGTCATATTTTTTAAGCTATATGGATAACCCATTTTGAATGCATTTTCGAGATTTCAAAAAAAGACAAACCAGATCCATAATGGTGTCCAAAATAGTTAAAAGATGACGGAAATCACGTTTTATATTCGTTAGTTATATATGTTAGTGATCGTGAAACTTCTGAAAGATGCGGAAATTAGATATGGATGAGAAATACGTGGAAGAAATATATGGATCTGAAGGACTCATATTGACATTACATGTTAGTTACGTGTAAAAAAGAAGGATAATCAGTCTGGAGCCATTAATCAAAAGAAGAGTATTTGGTAAAGAGACAATTTTGCCTAATTTTTGGTCTCTTGACAGTTTTGGAACAGTTTTATACAACTCTAAGGCGCGTTTTATGATTCAAACAATTGTTTTTTTTTTCAGATATCTTTCAATCGTTGAACATTTTCTAACTTTTTTGGCAAGTAGAATCTTTCGTTTTTCCACTTTGTGGATACAAAATTTGCTCAAGTTTTCCACTTGGTTGCACTAATTATGCGACAGGTCAATAACGATATACGCACTACCTTGGCGTATGGCCTTTTCTGGTCTTAACCTGCTTAAAATTTCCAAGTTGATTTAAATTAATGAAGTTTGATAAAAGTTTCCCAACACGAATTTCCTTCCTTCGATGACTGGCACTGGCACACTTCACGTTGACTGACCATGAGAATCGTAGCACCAATTGCAGGGGCGTGACAGCAGACGCCTCCATGAGCTCAGACCACTCGCCTCGAACGCAATTATGTGCGTCTGATATTTGTTTTTATGGCACGATGTCATCGTCGCCGTTGGCGTTGTCAAAATTTTGAATAATTCACTAATGACACTTGGAACGTGTCGCTGGAACCGCCAGCCCAACTCCCATCAAATTGTTCGTTGTTGTTGTTATTTGGAGTAATATGCTCGATAAATAAGTTATGAGACATGCAGCTCGAATTATGTGTCCATGCCTTGCATGTATGTACAGTCAATCCCGCTGCCCGCGTCACTCATTAGCTGCTCGCAAGCCCAGCAGCGGAGCACGCACACAGCTGCGATGATTGATATGTTGAGCTGTTGACAAGCTTTGTTTGGCTTTGACTCAACTATTGGTTAGTTGACTTTGTTGTTATTGGGGTTTTGGGGGGCGGCTGCTAGTTGGTAGTACCGCCATTGTGATAGGCAATCACTGGCACAGTTAATGGCTTTGTTTTGCTTTTGTTGGTAAGTGAGACAATTACATTTTAACCAAATCAGCTCCAAATTGACCAACTACCATTGATTCTTAATTATACCTTTTTCTTGGTTTATTTTTGTTGCGACAGACAAAGTTTTTTATGTCTTAATGGCAATTGACGCTTTATTTAATTTTCATTGGGAACATTTTTTTAGCTTTTTTCGTGGTGTGTCAAGTTAATCGATATGTGAAATGTTTGTAGTTGTTTTTCACGTGTCCCTTGATTCTGACTCTATCTTGAGGTTTCTATTATTCAGATGTTAAATGAATTACGAATTGTTATAACTGCACATGTTCTTTCGCTTAGACAAGGCATTGAATGTTCCCACTTGCATATTTGACAGCTTTATAATATGGTTGATGGTTTCATTGTTCAAGAGTGCTGACAATGCAAAACGTTATCGAGAGAAATCGTTATCCATCCCAAAAGTCTGCTTAAGAGGTCATTCAGTCAAGATAGTTTCAAACCTGGGTATCCAAACCCACTCGTAGTTCTGCACTTCGAAGTATAACTTTAAGCAAGATTGTGTAGACAATATCTCAAAACAAGTAGAAAATAGATTTTGGGCCACTCTAAAAAATGCGAAGTGAATTTTTTTATTCATAGCTATGCTATTTGATGCCTGACTATAAACATGACTAGGGGCTGTGTCCCCTGTTAGCTCCTCTCGTTCACCCACGTGTCCCTTTCAAGGTACACCATACAAGTCTTCATCTGGGATTTCCCATTTCCCTTCAGAGGAAATACTAGAACCAACTGCGCATATTGGTACAATAAGTTTGTCAAGATCCGAAAAGGAAACACTATGGCATGCTCTTCTAGCATATCTACGACAACTCTCGGTGAAAGACTTTCATGGTAAGAGAAAACTCTGTCGATACGAATTTTACACATTTTTTTACTTTAAAAGCCTCTCTCTTTCTCATATTCTTAAGAGACATAAAATGGAGCAATTCGACGTTCATCGTTACATCGGACACAAAAAAAAATAAACCATTAATTTTTATATATACAGAAGACATATATGTTGTACGTTCATAAGCAATAAAATGCTTATTTTTTAAAGTATTCCTTGAAAGTGTGTCAATACAGCTCAATTTTTGTAAATAACTAGGGGGCTCCAACCCCTGTATCCCTATCGAGGTGGAGCATATTCCTCTTCCCGTTCCCTAATCCTTTTTCTTCCTACTTTTATCCTTCTTCTACCTCTACCTCTACCTACACCTCATCGTCATCCTCTTCCTCTTGCCGTTCGTATTAGTAGGTGTTGCCAGACTCTGTGCATAATTTTGTGAAAAAATAATAGTAGGCTTTGAGATTTTGTGTCTTTATTTGTATTTTCACGCTTTGTTGTTCACCAAAATAAGAAATTTTTAAAAGATTTCATTTGTAACAACATACGACATTACAAGAGCTATAAAGTGGATTAACTGGATTTAAGTTTCACTAAGCCGTTTGTCCAAATATCGTCCACATAAAGAATTTCGAATTTATTTTAATATGTAGATAAGTATACTTATTGTTCGGATGCTCGATTTTCAGCCTTTTTTATGCTCTACAAATTTTTATTAGTCTTGGGAACGAGATATTTGCATCATTTACAAAGTTGATATCGTCGAATGATGGAGAAACGGCCCTCTTACTCTGCTTTATTTATTTCAAAACCGCTTAATTACAAAAAATATTGTCTAATATCGATTTAGTAGAGATTTGTATATCAAACTTCGAGTGTTCGAATTTCTGAAAATGCGTCCCCACCTCATTAACAGTTAATTATATCCACAAATTCCCAACGTTGTCATAACTTCAAGAATCATTTGAAGTCTTGAAAACGAAATATTTGCAAAATATCGGTTTTCGTGACCTTTGACCTTGAATATCTTAAGACGCTCACAACACATTTATTGAGACTTTTGACACAACTTGTAGAATGCTAAACGAAGACGCATGCCAAAATTGTAAAACGTATCCCTTTTTCGTCCTATTTGAATGTACTGCAATGCAATGCCCTCGCTAATAGCCCATTGTGGGTCTATAATTACTCTTTAATAACCTCATGTCCTTTCTACTATGTATAATTAAAAATTAAATCCATGTTAGCGCACTTAGCACACGATGTTATAATTGACGATTGATGCATGTTGGGTGGCACTACTCGAAACACTTTTGTTTCGAATTACCTTCGGTTTACACTATGATTACGAATTGGCATTCAGTAGCTAGATTCCACTTCAAAGTAGAGCTGATGGTGGTTTTATTTTACTAATTCACATTGTATTATAATTCAGTGCTAATATGTAGTGTAGGGGCCTACGATTGCCTTCTCTCATGCGTTTGCATGTCAGTGGTTCCATAATAACTGTCCAGAGGATATCTGACCTGTTTGGAGAAAGTGACCTACTTGAGCCCACCGATAAGATGTTCTCTGTGCCCTCTCTTAAAGTTCTTACTTTTACGCACAACCAAGACATTTCGTGAATAATTTGTAAAGCCTTTTTGTGAGTTACCTTAAATAAATTGCAATAATGTATATCTTATTTGTGTGGGTGCGAGAGTCAAATGCGCATTATAATAATTTTAAGTTGTTTTCAACGGAAATCGCAAATAAAAACAAGTGAAAAAGAACTGTTGAAAAGTTGCAAAACAAAATGGCGTCAGCATGAGCTGTTTGTTAATGCTATCAGCCATGCATACGTACGCATACTTGGACACACACACACACACACACACACACACACACACACACACACACACACACACACACACACCGCGTACAGAATGCTGCAGCATTTGTTACATACATGGTAAATTTACACGCGTTAGATATATGCATATATGTAAATATGTCTGTGTGTGTGTGTGTATGTGTTTGTGTCTGTGTGTATTTGTGTGCGTGTGTGTGTGCGTTACATAATCAGCTTACCTTTCAATGGCGCTTTAGTTGTTGTTACTGCTGCTTTTGTTTTCGCCATTTGTCGTTGTTTAAATTGCGCTTCAGTTTCAGAGGATTTTCAGGGTATCATGAGCTCTCAGAAGCTACAGCCAAGGCAATAACAGTCACTAAAAATTTTGTTAAGCACATATATGCAAAATAGCCTGCGAACAACAACAACAACAACAACAAGAGCAATAACAAGCCAAACAACAACTATCAATGCCAAACATTCCTTAAGCCATGGCAACGCATGTACACACAAATGCAGCTTTGAGGGTGTAAACTTATGGCGGCTGTCAGTGAGTGTGTGTGAGTGCACTTCCTGGCAGCAGAATCGAATTAGCATTAGACTAATGATAACCAGCTGCCAATTGGCGCGACTTGCTAACTCATTTCACGCTTAGGACCCACCCACACACACACATACACCCACACAATCAAACAGTTTCCATTTGGCAGGCAATTTACCAGACATTGGCATGTTGGCATGCTTCAACACGTTCGTTCATTCACCAACGAACAGCCCATTACTAGAACTTAAGCCACTCAATCATTCACTCATTCGCTCAGCATAACGCAACTAAATCGCATTCAATTGCACAATAGACGGGATTACATCAGGCCTGAACAGCTGAATGGGCAGTAGATGCTTCGTTGCTCCCTACCTACGCTCCCTCACGACAGGCAGCCAGCTCTCAAGTTTGCACAAAGCGTCTTCAAGTGCAGCTCAAACAAGAAGTGAACTGCTGCTCCTGCGGCCAGGCGTGTGGCCTACTTGGCACAGAAGTAGTCCGTAGTGCTGTGGTCATGCCTGAGATTGCTTGCTGTTGTTGTCGCTGCTGCTGGTGCTGCTTCTTGCCACTGCTTTGTTGTTGCTTTCAGTGCTGCTTGACTGCTGTATATTCGTTTTGGCTTTAATGGAGAAAAATCAATTTTCTTTGGTTTTTATCAACTTTATGGGCAAGTGCAACAAAGTCACGTCTTTCATTTTCCTAAATGCTTTTTTACGAATTGGTTCCATATGAAATACAACGAAAATAGGAAGAACAAAGCACTGGAAACAAGTCTTTAGTGGTTCGAAATGTATGTGTAAGAGCGCTCGAAGTACAGTACAGGCTAATGCCATGAAGGCATAACATTTCTAATTTCTCAAATACATCTATATTCTAAAGAGAAATTTGTGCACCCTTTTTAGCCAACTAAATAAGAAGAAATATGAGTGAAACTCATATTGTCTAGGGAATTTCCATAAGAAGTGCAGATTTTTCGAATCATGTCGATATCACAGGAAATTTCGCGGCTTGCACCCACACATACAGCTATGCACACTGTTACTTGTCTTCACGTCTTATTTTGGTGGACAAAAAGCGTAAAACTTCAAAAAATGACACACTGTCTTAAAGTCTACTATTATTTTTGCTATAAAACTATAATTTATAAGATCAAAGCTACGCATTTAAAGCTTCAAGGTGCGATTTATCTTTCTTTGGCAACTTAAAGCGAATAAAATGCACAAGATGCCTTTTATTAAGATAAATTTGAAAAGATGTCTGCTTTTAACAGACTTCTGGTGGTTTCATTTGGTTGCTCTTGAGATCTTTGTCGTTTTTGTTTATTCCCCAACCCAAAAAATCAAATCAGAGTCATAGACAAGTTCCATATTTTCCAGTTCGTGTCATATACACATTGACATTTCCATGCACCCTCACACATAAATGACATATGCATATACACACATGCCTATACATAAGTGTGTGTAAGTGTGAGTTTCTATATGGAAAATTGTTAGACTGGAGCGTGGTTGTTGTTATTGGCGTTGGCAGGTTGCCGCAATCTAATGACAACAAAAAAGGCTGCTTGATTATTGCTGAAATGCCGTTTACTTGTAGACAGCTGCTGCACGATGTGTGTGTGTGTGTGTTTGTTTGTGTGTATGTATGCGTGTGTCACGTTCGTGTCGTATTTCTCAGCCCAAGCATGTCGGAAACAATGCCCAACTCAACGACAACTACAATAACAACAAGTAATAGGACTGCTTTTATCTTAGGTTTTGCTTCCAATATAAAAGCTCAAAAAAATTACGAGTACAAATCCTCAAGAATCTCAACGCCATTGTTATTTTTATCAGACGCATAGAAAACTGCATGTGTATGAGAGTGTTTTGAGTGTGTGTGTGTCTCAATCTTATGCGCCTCAATAAGTTTCCATTTTATCAGTGCCTGGCAACCCTAACAAACTCTGCCTAGCAACCGAATGCCGTTTAGACTCGCTTTGCATTGGGCTAAGCTCAAGATGCCAACTACAAGATTTTAGCGTTCAGCTTGTCACGCCCACACACACGCTCGCTCACAAACGCCTCTAATCGATATTAATAATGCGCAGCATATGAATGCCGTTCAATAAATTTTCATCTCTTGCTAGCTTTTCAAATGCAAGCGTCTTATATACACTTTCACACAAACGAAAAATCGTTGAAATGATGCGGATTTGCTGAGTACAGTAGTGCTTACATGGACTGGGGACCAAAAATGTCTGTCTGACTGACATAAGCTCCCATTGAAAACAGAAATCATACTAAAATTGGCTGCAAGGTAGTTCGCACACAGCTCTAGAGCAAATGTTTTGTTTGATGCCATTCTACTCAATTCGTGTAAATCCCCTTCATAATCCCCAAGTTGGCAAGTAAAGTCTGCCAAGTCAGTCAGCAGTCCACAACGGTTCATTAATAACGCACATATACATGTACACAAATGCTTGAGCAACATTGGGAATTTCAATGGAGTAGATTCTGTTGCGCAATATTCGAGCAACTGAAGCAAAAGTCCAGATACTAAATAGTACTCGAATTAATATGTACTCGGTTTTGTTTTAGATAGAAATAGAAATGCTCTTTACTTGCATGCTAACAAGCTTAATTAAAATTTCATTGCCTACTTTCCAGCTGTGTTAAAAGGATGAAAATGAAATATGTTCAGCTTTACTTTAAATTACTTTGAAAACATAAGAGTCTTAAGCAGTCTTAAGTGCTTTACATGTTTGCTTCGTAATTAGTTTTTGTAAGTGTTGAGTATGCATCATAACACCGCAAATCAAATTTTCATAGCCTACTTCCGAGCTGAGCGGAAACTCTACAAGTTTCTATATTCCCTTCAATGCTTGCGACAAACTTGTACGCTCGTTTTTAGTTTGTTAGCTAGCATTCTTTGGAAAATTTGCATTACAATGCCAGATGACGAAGCCAATAGTGCGCCTTTGGTGTAATTGCTGAATCCATGTTACAAGTTGCCAATTTTTTGCCATTATAACAGAGCTTACTTAACTTAACTGGCCATAACAGCCCGTTACCGGGTTACGGCCTTGATGCAAAGCTCTCCTCCAGGCGTCTCTGCTGTACGCGAACCTTTTCCTATTGGTAATACCAAAGGTAGCTAGCGTACTCTCTACCTGGTTCTTCCAACGTAGACATGGTCTGCCCTTTCGTCGCTTCCATTCGACAACCGCATTGAAGACCCTTGTCACAGGAGCTTCTCCATGCATACGCTCAACATGACCTAGCCAGCGGAGCCGCTGGATCTTAATTTGCTTGACTATGTCAATGTCGTCGTAGAGCTCATAGAGTTCGTCGTTCCATCGTATGCGGAAGTCGTTGCAAACGAGTAGAGGGCCAAAGATCTTACGGAGTACTTTTTGCTCAAACACGCCATTTAGCAAAACGGGAAGGATGAGCGTCTTATAGAGTTAGTTTCGTCTGGCGGGAGTGGTCTTTACTACTCATTTGTTATTGAGACCAAAGTTACACCTATTGGCAAGAGTGATTCTCCGCTTGATCTCGATTAGTACTACCAATGATATCGATATCATCTGCGTAAGCAAGCAACTGGTCACTCTTACAGTTCAATATAGTACCGTTCTAAGGTACATTCTCCATCATAAGGTCGAAAGGGAGAGTGCATCGTCTTGTCCAAAGCCTCGCGTGGTATCAAAAAAGAGAAGCTCTTTTCTGCATTGACGGATCTGCGTGTGTTGCTCAACGTCAGTCTGAATAGTCGAATCAACTCAGACAGTGCGGTTTATACGCGATCCCTATCAAATGCTGCTTGACAATCGATAAATAAATAGATGGGTGTCAATTAGGTATTCGTGGATCTAATGTCAGTTCTTTCGCAAATGGTTTTCGTTTCCTACACAACACGCTTGATAGGGGCTTATATGCAATATAAAGAAGACTCATACTTTAGTAGTTAGCACATGTCGTCAACCTTTTTGAGGACAGGGCAGAGGACACCAAGGTTTCAATTATTGGAAACACATCATTTCACTATATACATATATTTAACTTATTTAAATTCGATCGATAAAAACGACTATCGCGCTGCATGATGGAGAATCTCACTAATAACACCACACTAACAACTGGCTCTGCAATTAGCAGTTAGTAAACCAGGTGCTTGTGAAGGACCTATCAATTGTCATCGACTGTCTTTGTTGCTGTAGAAACATGCCAAGACAGTAAGCCAAATTAATATTATATTGCCAACTTGAAGGCTGAGCTGAAAACTAATTGCCATTGAAAAGCCTTACGCAAAAGCCTGTCAATAATTAAATGCTTAAATAACAAGCTTAACCCCAAGTATGTGTTTCGTGCCCAGGACAATTTAGCTGTGAACATAACTCAAGAGCGTTCCCCAGTGTCTGGATCTGGCAAATAGCGCCATAACCAATTGTAAGCATGTGTGTATGTATTGTTTGCGCCACAGAAATATACCTATCTGTATTTGAGTATCTATGTGTGTTTGTGTATTGCATGCATAAATATTCGGCATAGACGTATATTATCTGAATTTGAATATGTTATTAATGCGAATTTATGGATAGCCCTATTTCATTACTCTCCTTGTTTGGTCCAGCAGCCAAGCCAAACTTAACTCTTAAATCATAAAGGCAGCAGCAGCAAGAGCGCTTTAACGTAACTGAATATTGTAAATTGCTTTGCCCTCTCTTTGCTGCACTCTCATTTTTTGAATGTTGTTGTTACATTAAGTTTAACTCCTATATATATTCTAATGCTCACTTATTGCACATAAGATTCGTACTTTCACTCTTTCTCGCGACGGTCACTGCACCTTTCTCGCTAATCTCTGGCCACTGCTGCCCTGTGCTTATTTAAACATTTAACACTAAACATTAAACACTGTTATAAATAAATATACACACCTACAAACACAATACAAAACATTAATAAATACACAGCATTTACGAAACATAAATTACTCCGCACTTAATTTTTGAATATAGCCACCGAAAAGGCTCGGTGACTCAACATTTTGGAGGCCCCGGCGAGATTTCGCCAATATTTAAAACTTAATCCTAATTAATTGCAAGTGCAAGTGGTTGTTAAACCATAAAAGTGATTTAAAAAGTGATCAGTTATATACATACATATATGCATATAGCATACAAATCTTGCACATATAACCTCATACATATGTACTTATATCAAAGTTATTAGTTGTATATCTAAGTGCGCGCATAATTTGTTGTTGGTTCTACTGCTCCGAGTATGCAACCGTGCCGTTTATTAAAATATTATTTAAATTATTAAAACTACTTTTACCCGCATACATAAGTACATAAGATCACGCGACAGTGCCGCAACATATATACATATATATATATATATATATATATATATATATATATACACATATAGCTACTTACGAACAGCCGTTAGTTACAACTGCCGTTACATTTCGCGCGCCTTTCGTTTTGCGCCTTCTTAGAGCGGCCGTTGACCTTTGTGCATTGTCACTTCTCCCTTGTGCACTTCTGCTACGTATCGCGCGTTTTCACTTGTAACATTGAACCATAACCGCTACAAATACAGGGTGATTTTTTGTGACGTGCAATATGATTGAAAACGAAATGTCTAATGCCGCGCCTGCGCAAATTAATAAAGTGACTGTGTTCAAACGCCAAGTTGAAGCAATATATCGGCATGCATTGGAAGAGCAAGCTTCTCTTGTTGGTGACAATATGATTACCATGAGTGAAGACCAGCTAATTTCCTGCGAGCGCATGCTTGATAAGCTAACAAAGTCTTTTGATAAGGCGCATGACAGCCTGGAGGAGTTAAGCATTGAAGAAATTGGTAGCAAACTACGCAGAGATTTTGATAAGTTGGTTATTGAATCAAAAGTGCGCATATGCTCTCACCTTAATAAGCGTAATAGTCAACACCAGAACCCAGGATGCTCTACAATGATCCGCGAGTGCACGTCTGAGCAACAGCCTTTTGTCATTGTGAATTCTAAGTCTCGGCTGCCAGAGCTTAAACTGCCCACGTTCAGCGGTGGTTATACCGAGTGGGCAGATTTCTTCTCAATGTTTGCTACAATCATCGACAGGGATGCTGAGCTTACAAACATTGAAAAGTTGCAGCATCTTCGATCATGCCTCAAAGGAGCTGCGTTGGACACAATTCGTTCACTGGACCTTTGCAATGATAATTATGAAACAGCATTAGATTTACTTAAAAAACGCTTTGATAATAAACGTTTAATTTTCCAGGCACACATAACAGGATTCTGGGGCTTAAGAAGATTGACTCTGCATCAGTCAGCAAGTTGCGGATGCTGTCAGATAAATTCAACTCACACATGCGTTCATTGCAAACCATTGGCAGCACTGAGGAGATCTCCAACAGCTTCATTATACATGGATTGCTTCAAAAGGTTGACAGCTCAACGCAAACCAAATGGGAGGAGTCGTTACCTATGGATAAGCTACCTACGTGGGATCAACTAGCAAAATTCCTAGAGCGTCGATGTCAGACAATGGAGAATGTGGAATATGCCATGGCAACACGTACGCCTGGTTCTCAGGTGGGCAAGATTAGCAAATCTACTAACCCACCACGTAAATCCTTTGTGGCTACTAACACTACTGGTTCTGGTTGCATATTCTGTGACGATGCTGGCCATACAATTGGTCACTGTTCCCGCTATGGAAATTTATCTCCTGCATTACGCCTCAAGGAAGCTCAAAAGCTCAAGCTGTGCATAAACTGTCTTGCTACTGGTCATCCAACACAAGCCTGCAGATCGCATTTCTGCAGAATTTGCAACAAAAAGCATCACACATTACTGCATCTCGGCAACTCGACGCCGTCAGATGCGTGCGTCCAACCTGTTCAAACGTCTAGTTTAACAATTCCAACAACTTCCCAAAGCTCCATGGTTGCAAATACGCCCGTCTCTTCTACAGCTCTCGCTGCCCAGAATCTCTGTTCTGACACTGTGCTCTTGGCTACTGCTATTTTACTTATTAAAAATCGCACAGGCGCATTGGTTCCTTGCCGAGCACTGCTCGACAATGGCTCCCAGCTGCATATAATAACATCACGTCTTGCTCACCAATTACAATTAAAGAGGGTCAAGTCATCTGTTCGTGTGTCCGGCATTGGTGACTCTACCTTTGCTACAGATGGATTTGAAACCTGTATTACACTACAATCACGAGTTTCTGAATACACCACAAACCTAACCGCAGTGATAGCACCAAATATTACAGATCATCAGCCAAGCTTCACATTTGATCCCTCAGATTGGAACATACCTCCCAACATAAAGCTGGCAGATGAACAATTTTATAAGTCTCGGCGCATAGACCTACTCATTGGAGCCAGCCTGTTTCTCGAGCTGCTCTCTGTTGGTCAGATCAAGCTAAAACCAGGGTTGCCAATATTGCAAAAGACTCGATTAGGTTGGATAGTATCTGGAAACTGCCAGAAGCCGCGCAATGCTGTTTTGAGTGCATCCAACGCTGAACGTCGCTCAGAGTCAGAGTCCATTGTTCGAGTCGAGGAGCTTGTGCGTAAATTTTGGGAAACCGAAAGCTGCTGCGATCCCCTGACAGTCTCAACTAGAGAAGAAATTGAGTGCGAATCTCATTTCAAAGCAACATTTTCTAGGCTAACTACTGGAGAATATTCCGTGCAGTTGCCATTTAAAGGCAGTCCCGATTTGTTGGGTGATTCATATCAGCAGGCATATCGACGGTTTTTAAGTTTGGAACGCAAATTGGATCGCCGCCCACATGTTAAAACTCAATATTCTGCATTTATAAAAGAGTATCTGGACTTAAAGCATATGTCACTTGTAAGGCCGGATTCCCGTCACCTCTGCAAGTACTACCTGCCGCACCACTGTGTTTTTAAAGAGGATAGCACTACGACTAAGCTTCGCGTCGTTTTTGATGGTTCTGCGGCAACATCCTCTGGATATTCGTTAAATGAGTTGCTGATGGCTGGCCCGACTATACAGCCTAAGCTGTTCAAAACATTATTGAGATTCCGCACCTTTCCAATTGCTCTCACAGGCGATATTTGTAAAATGTACCGCTGTGTACGCATGGCAGAGCCTGACTCGTACTTTCAATGCATTTTGTGGCGTGATTCTCAAGACGAAGAGCTACAAGTATACAAATTAGACACAGTAACTTACGGCACCAAGCCCGCTTCGTTCTTGTCAGTTCGTGCAATGCAGCAACTAGCGATGGATGAGCAGTCTTCGTTTCCTATTGGCTCGCAAGTTTCTACAACGAGATTTTTACGTGGACGATCTCATTACAGGTGGCAACTCCATACAAACCGTTACCCAAATAATGAGGCAAACAACCGCGCTGTTAGCTGAGGGCAACTTTACTTTACGAAAATGGTGTTCCAATGACCCTACTGTTCTGAAAGACATACCTCCTACAGACAAGGAAACGTTCTTGAAATTTCATGATGGCAGTGACATAACAAAAACTCTTGGCCTTGCATGGGACCCTGCATCAGATAATCTCTTATTCTCATTCACGCCATTTGTAACTTTAAGCAAGCCTAATAAGCGCTCTGTTCTTTCAGCAATAGCTCGATTCTACGATCCACTCGGTCTAATTGGACCTGTCATCACCAAAGCCAAAATATTTCTTCAGGAGTTATGGAAGGAAAAGCTGGACTGGGACGAGAGCTTGCCGGCTTCGCTAAGCACTACGTGGCTCAGCATGTGTGAGCACTTCAGTAGCGTTCAGCATGCAACTTTCCCACGGCTAGATTGGTGCCAGATGCGTACATTGAGGTTCACGGATTTTGTGATGCCAGCATCGATGCTTATGGAGCATGCGTTTACCTGGTTTCAAAGTTGCATGGAGAACACAGTGCTCAGTTACTTTGCTCAAAATCTCATGTGGCTCCATTAAAGACGATAACCGTGCCCAAGCTGGAGCTGTGCGGAGCCACTTTGTTAGCACAAGTAATGCATGAGCTTTCAAAAATGGAGTTGTTTTCCTGCAAGTATTATTGCTGGTGCGATTCAACTGTAGCCTTGTCTTGGATCAATGATGAGCCATCGAAATTCAACGTTTTTGTTGCCAATCGTGTGTCCACAATCCAACAACTCACAGCTGGCATGGAATGGCGGTACGTTCCCACTGGATTCAACCCTGCCGACGTGCTCTCGAGAGGAGCTCTACCAAGTGAGCTAATCTCTTCTGAGATGTGGTTTCATGGGCCCACATTTCTACGATGCAGCAAAAACGAATGGCCTGCGCTTTGCATAGCTCAAAAACCGCTATTGGAGATTCGCAAATCGGTTTTGCTTGCAGCATCTCCTCACATCGATATCACCCAGGAAATGAAATACATTAACTCTTACCCCAAAATGCAACGAATTTTCGGCTACGTACACAGATTTATACATCGTATTAAAACTCCTGGCCTAACCGTATCCGATGTTCACAATGGCACACACCTGCTTCTTCGAATTGTTCAACGTTCGCAGCTTTGGTCTGATTTTAAGGAGCTTCAATCAAAAAAGTCTGTCAAGTCAACGAGCAGCCTAACTTCACTTTCACCATTTATAGATGACTTCGGCCTTTTGCGCGTTGGCGGACGACTGGAAAATTCGATGCTCGGGTTTGATGCTCGCCACCCAATCATCTTGCCGAGGAAGCATCCAGTTACAAGCTCGCTCATTACACATTTTCACCAACAAAACTTGCACGCTGGCCCTCGTGCTCTATTGGCAGCAATACGTTTGCAATATTGGCCTATTGGTGGAAGAAGCACTGTGGCTCGTGTGGTAAACAAATGTGTGAAATGCTTTCGGGCCAAGCCTCGACTTCTAGAACACGTGATGGCTGATCTTCCTAAGGAGCGTGTGGATCCTTCTGCTGCATTTACAGTCACAGGCGTAGACTACTGCGGTCCATTTTACTTCAAACCTGATGGACGAAACAAACAGCCACAAAAATGCTACGTGTGCATTTTCATATGCTTTACAACTAAAGCTGTACATATGGAACTGGTCCAAGATCTATCGACTCCTACATTTATTGCTGCTCTCAAGCGGTTTATAGCAACTCGAGGACGGCCCGCCATCATTTGGTCCGACAACGCAACCAACTTTGTCGGCGCAAGGAATGAGCTCTCTGCGTTGAGCCATCTGTTTCTCAGCAACGAGCATCAGAAAGCAGTCCATCTCTTCTGCCTCACCGATAATATTGACTGGAAGTTCATTCCTCCCCGCTCACCGCACTTTGGTGGTCTATGGGAGGCTGCTGTAAAATCAGCAAAACACCATTTCTATCGATCTGTTGGGCCATCTTTGCTTGGTTTTGACGAGCTGCGCACTCTTGTGTGCGCTATCTCCGCTATAATTAACTCTCGACCGTTACTTCCAATTTCAGAGAACCCTGCTGATTTGGACGTACTAACGCCTGCACATTTTCTGATTGGTGGTCCAATGTCGTCGTTCCCAGAGCCAGATGTGACTCAATTGAATTTCACCCGACTTGATCGCTGGCAACGTGCATCATATCTGCAGCAAGTTTTCTGGAAACGCTGGCGCGAGGAGTACCTAACCTCCCTCCAGCAACGCGCTAAGTGGCGGGCACCACAGCCAAGCCTGGTTGTCGGCGACATCGTTCTTATTAAGGATGAGAACTCCCCACCCCTAAAATGGCCGCTGGCACGCATAATCGAGCTTATCACTGGCAAGGATGGAGTAGCGCGAGTTGCTGTTCTGAAGACGCGTAATGGAACAGCTAAGCGCGCCGTCAATAAGCTATGTCTGCTGCCAAAAGCAGATGTGGTTGAAAGGCCTAATCTTCCAACGGGGGGAGGATGTTTGGTCCAGCAGCCAAGCCAAACTTAACTCTTAAATCATAAAGGCAGCAGCAGCAAGAGCGCTTTAACGTAACTGAATATTGTAAATTGCTTTGCCCGCTCTTTGCTGCACTCTCATTTTTTGAATGTTGTTGTTACATTAAGTTTAACTCCTATATATATTCTAATGCTCACTTATTGCACATAAGATTCGTACTTTCACTCTTTCTCGCGACGGTCACTGCACCTTTCTCGCTAATCTCTGGCCACTGCTGCCCTGTGCTTATTTAAACATTTAACACTAAACATTAAACACTGTTATAAATAAATATACACACCTACAAACACAATACAAAACATTAATAAATACACAGCATTTACGAAACATAAATTACTCCGCACTTAATTTTTGAATATAGCCACCGAAAAGGCTCGGTGACTCAACACTCCTTTTGTCGACGCTGGGCGTGTCTTAGTTCCACCAAACGCCAAGCATTGCATTAAATTATATGCATAAATCTTAGGTACGCCAAACGCGTGCGTTTCTTCTAATAGTCAAATATATTTGGCTTAATTTCACAGCTGAAACGTGTGTGGAGTTTTAAACCAATGTTGAAATTCACACTCTGGGAAAAAACGACAAATAGCTGCTGGCTCTACGACCCTTTCCATGCAGGCAAAGCTTTAAAAAGCTATGCAAAACTAGTTTAGATCAAGTACATATTTTGGCCTAAAGTACATATTTACGACTTATACTTTAAAAGTCAGAAGCTACAGTACAAGCTGCAGCATCCAATTTAGTGTTCTTAGAGCTTAAAGCATCTAATAGACACTTGGCTGACAGGCACGAGTTATAACGTTTAGTGCTTGCCGTATAGCTCTTGTTATTATATTTAATTTTTTATAATTTTTATACATATTTCTTTTTGTTTTGCCCAATTCAAGTTATAATTAAGCTAAAATGTGGACGTGAATGTGAAGGCGCTTCTGCTACCGTCTGGCAACACGCGGCGTATGAGTGATGCTTGTGCGTATGCTTAATATGAGTATATCTTAGTGCCTTTGGCAGTGTGTGTGCTTGTGCAAGCACGTATGGCAGTGTGTGCATGTGTTTGTTGTGCATATAAAACAAGCAAATAAAGCTTTTATTCAAAGCAATTCACGTACATAAAACATTTATCTTTATGACCGTCTTCAAGTGCCAACTCTAAGAGTTTGCCCAGTGTGTGTGAGTGTGTGTAAATGTGTGTTTGTGGGTGTATGTGCGAGGCTGCTCTGTAAATTTGTTTAGTTTTAAACTTGCTTACAATATGACATTGTTGCTTGTGACGCTCATTTGAAAACACTATAGCATAAGCAGCATTCTACAAGGCACGTGCAAGATTTAAAGATGATAAAAAGCTAGAAAAGTAGTGTTACACTGCTGAGCTCGAGTAAGTTTAAACATGGAATCAGACAGTCTATAGAGGTAGAGGTAGAGGTAGAGATAGAGGTAGAGGTAGAGGTAGAGGTAGAAGTAGAGGTAGAGGTAGAGGTAGAGGTAGAGGTAGAGGTAGAGGTAGAGGTAGAGGTAGAGGTAGAGGTAGAGGTAGAGGTAGAGGTAGAGGTAGAGGTAGAGGTAGAGGTAGAGGTAGAGGTAGAGGTAGAGGTAGAGGTAGAGGTAGAGGTAGAGGTAGAGGTAGAGGTAGAGGTAGAGGTAGAGGTAGAGGTAGAGGTAGAGGTAGAGGTAGAGGTAGAGGTAGAGGTAGAGGTAGAGGTAGAGGTAGAGGTAGAGGTAGAGGTAGAGGTAGAGGTAGAGGTAGAGGTAGAGGTAGAGGTAGAGGTAGAGGTAGAGGTAGAGGTAGAGGTAGAGGTAGAGGTAGAGGTAGAGGTAGAGGTAGAGGTACCCCACGAGGGCGTGGGTTAACCTAGTACTTTCTAAGATCTTAGCTCTTCATATATAGGAATGTCACACTACCGATAGATTGTCATCTTTCCCGATAATTGTTAATCCTTGTTTTGAATTTACAATGTTTTTGTCGATTAGACGTTCGACCTTGCTTTATGCCCAAACTGTCAATCTAGCTTTATCCATATAGCAATCAAATCAAGCACTCAATCTGCGCTTGATTATAATTGACATTTCGACCGTATATAAGAATATGCAATATTACGTATACGTAAACTCATTGTACTTTTATAATTGCCAAGCTGCTTAGATTGCATCCACACGCTTTGTCACAAGCTCCTCTCACTCTCTCCCTCAATCTGTCTCCCTGTCAATATTGTTTTGCTTTTTAATTAAATGAAAATCCTTTGGAAAAGGAAACTGCAGAGCCTGCAAATGTTATGGCCAACCACAAGTACGGCCATCAGAAATCGTTGTGAAATGTATTATGAAAAAGTAAGAAGCAGAGGAAAAGCATATATTTTGGCATTAGTCCAAAATCTGCAGAAACAGCATTGTAGTAATTACGAAATTAAAAGTACGGCACAGCTGAGCCACAGCTGTTGTCCAAAGGCAAAATGATGGACTGTCTATTCGATATACATGAATGGTATGGCATGAATGGGCTGTACGGTTGGATGACTGAATGGTTATATGGTTGGATTGGACAGGCCAAGTATTGTTGGGTGGGCTCCAAACTGCAAGCCGCACATCAGCCTTGGCTGTTTTGCGTGAGTGTGTAGCCGTGTCCCTATATATAATATATATGTATAGTGTGTGTACGTGGGCGTACAATATCCGGACATGTTCGTCTGACAAGAATGCAGCAGTTCCATTCTGCAGCTGTGTGCACTTGAGCTCTTGTCGAAGGAGACGCCCAACAAGAGGCAACAGCAACAGCGCCAGAGACACTAGCAACGTGGCAGTGACGGATGCTGCTGCGACATTGCAACGTGTTGTGCGAGGCCGCAGTGCCTAGTAGTTGTTGTCGGTGTTGTTGTTGTCTTTTTTGTCATGGCAGGCAGGTGGCCCCAGCCAGTTCTATACTACTTTTCTATTGAAATTTGTTGCATTATGGTTGAGTCCCTCGCTTGCAAATGTCCTTGCACGTTGCTCACTGCAGTTGATTGTCAACAAAATTGTTTTTCAGTTGCCTCTCGTTGTTGCACTTGATTTTGTTGGCTTTTCTGTCGCTGGCTTTGGCCAAAGCAGACACTTCACTTTGAAGTGACTGCAACTGCAGCTTGCGGCTTGGCCGACTTCACCAATGGCTGGCAAAAAAGGACACGCGGCAGTTTGTTAACTTGGCCCAACAAACAAGTCAGGCGTTTAATTAAATTTTTGCATTGCAGCGTTAAGAAAAAAAGACAGCAAATGCAATGCAGTAGATCAGGCTTCTGCTTGGAGATGAGCGCAGTCTTATGTATTTCTTTCATTTTGAATGCGGCTTGGTTTGAAGTTATACTACATTTTGCATAAGCCATCAAGGCTTTGAGGCGTCTCGCTTCTAAAGGGAGATTTTGTCAAAAAAAAACTTAAATTAAGTGAAACATTTTGGTGTCAGAACTTGCTGAAAGCAGGAAACAAACTTGCCGAATGGAGTTTGGATGAAGCTGCAGCGCAAATGGCAGACATCGACGAAGAGTAATGTCAATTTATATAAAAGCAATTATCAGTAATATCGATGTTTTCTAATTTTCGCAAACATCGAAAGTTTTTTGCACAAATATATCGTTTATGGTATTAATTGTATTCGCAAAGTTTTTCTATTCAATTGTTGTTAATTTCTATAAGATCAGGCTCCCAACATGGAGTTCTGCTAATCTGCAAGTATATTCTTTCCTGATCAGTCATGGCTTGATTAACAAAATGCAAACTGACTTCAGCAAGGCATTTGATTCTGTTAACCCTTTCAGGACCGTTGTTGCCTATAGGCAACTTTACCTGCCAGTGCCGAAAAACCCGATAAGTAGAATTTTTTTGGGAATTTGTTTTGATTTTGTCTGATTGTTTGATCATTTTTGTGTATTCTTATGTATTTACAATTTATTCGCTTTTAAAAATTTCGGGTCCTTACTTTAAAAAAAAATTTCGTATGCTAAAATAGGACGAACCAATGTCAATTAATATTTATGGTCATATTAATAAATGTACGGCTTCAAATATTCTTTAGCTCCACCCATTTTAATTTGGTCCTGAAAGGGTTAATCATAATCTTCTTTTATCTAAATTTCCCCGTTTGTGATTTCCTTCATGTCATGACTAAAACGCAAAGTTTCTAGATGAAACTTATACTCTGTAAACCGTAAGCATTCTATCTTCTTTCACCTGAAAACTTTCCGTTATTGCGAAGTAACCGATACCACACTGAATTTTGGCTTACCGTATTTATATTAAGTGTTCGTCTTGTAGTCGACATTCGACTACTTTATACACGCTTTCATAACAGCTGGTTAAGAAGTGGAGCAAATTATACACGAAATAACAATGTTTGTGTGTATAATGTAGTTAGTTGTTGTTTTTTTTCTAACGTATTAATTTTTCATTTCAAATCGATTTTTACTTGACTAAAACTCATATTCTGCAAGCCACTATCATTTTATCTTTCGAATAGAACAGGATTCCTCTGCAAAAGTTACGTAACTGCTCAGTTATCGGTACCCCACTGAATTTTCGCTTAGCGTATTTATGTTTAGATATGATAGAGTCAAAAGCAATTCTTTCTTTTTGCATTTCGTAGCTTAAGTTGGTGAAATAACATCCGCTTGCCTCTCCTGATAGAATTCGCCTTATAAAGTTGCCTTAACTCTTAAATCGTCCAATTTTGCAACGTTGTTTTATGTCTACAAAAACTGTTACTTGGTCCCATTCTCTCATCTTCTTAGCCAGCTTGAATTTTCTGTTCCTTGTTGAGTTTCTCTGACTTTCCGTCTGCTTCTTTTGATTCCTTACGAGTTCTATGTTCATTATAATGAATTATATCATCTTCATTCTTTAAGTAATTTCTTAAACTTGTACATTTCTTTCACGCAAATCTGTAGCATTGAAGGGTCTTATGCGGTTTTTATACACTAGATGAGTTCTCTTCAAGAAACTAAGGAAGTTCATGTTATGCTTAAATTAAAATAACAATGTCTCACAAAAAAATTGTTTACTACAACTGGTAAAAACTAAAAGAAATTTTGCACAAACTTGCACACATTTCTCTGCCTCTTCCTGTTGCAATGAACTTAACAAAATTTGCTGATTCATTCTTGGGTTATAGCCCACAATTTTGAAAATATTACCGGGTTCAAGAGCAGTTTCCTTTGTTGCCTAACAACAATGTGTCGCTTTTTTTAAATTTGTCATTTAGCCAGATAAATATCTTCCTGCAGTCGAGTATAAAGCAAGCAAATGGGTTGCCTTTTTGTGTTGTTTTTGTTGTTGTTGTTGTTGCTAACAAGGCGTCTCCCTTGGAAAATGCTTTCCAGCTTGTTTTCACACGAAAATGCCATGTTAGTTCAACTAAAGCAGGCCTCCAACACCGTATATATTTTTATTAAAAAATATATATATTATATGTTGTTATTGTTGTTGTTGTTGTTGCTGTTGCTTGCTGCCGGACCGACGAACAAGAACAATGGGAACGACACGATTTTCATGTAGTTCAACTAAACAAGACGAACATTTGTATATTTCACAATTTCCGTTTGTTTTCCGGTACGTTGTCGTTGTCCGTGTCACATATTTTTTTATGTATATTGCTCTCGTCGTCGTCGATGTTGTTGTTGTTGTTGTTGTTGTTACGGCCTTTTTGCTGGAACGCGCATTCGCAACAATGGCAGCCGCGCAACACAAATGGGACATTCAGCAGCATTCAACGCATTCTATTCTATTGGCCTGGCTCCGACTCCGCTGCAGCTCGTCCCCTTGGCGTGTCCTTGTTCCACCTTATCCTAAACAGTTCTGGCCGTGTCTGTTTCGGGTCCTGCAATTTACATCAGAATCAGAACGAGGCTTGGCGGCCCCCAAAACTAAACGAAGCGGAGCAAAACAAAACAAAACATCCGCCAACGCTCGGAGTGCAACATGCCGGAAACTTAAAACAAGAACAGAAAAACCAGAAAAATGGCCGCTTGACAAAGAGAAGAAGCAGAGAAACATGAAAGTAAGTTGCTGTCTTTACCGAGCAATGTCTACAGTGTTCCCATTGCCATTTGTATCTGTGTATTGTACTATTGTATCTGTGTATGGGTGTGCATGTGTGCGTGTGTGTGGCACACACATACATAGACATACATAATAATTTCTTAAAAGTTATTGTGCCTCAGCGCTGCGTTTTGCTTTGCTTCGTTGTTTTTGCGGCTTGCCAAAGAGTCTCTCACTTAGAGTGAATGCGCTGCGGCACAGTGGTGCAATTTTAATTTTTTCGCCGCAAAAATCATAATTGACGAACACTTGAAGCATACATTGGGTTTGCTTTTCAGTAAGCATATTTTCAGTTTTTACTCGAACAATGAACACTAAGTGCTGAAATATAAAACACGTAAAAGTGAACATTTTTCATAATAGTCATCAAATTGTATGTCTTAATATATTTTTCATATTAATAGGAGTAAATTATGTGAAAAAATGTACAAAATTATTCAAATTAAGTTTGTCAACAAGCCAAAGGGCTGAAACAAGCTTTCGTAATCCAAAATTTTAATCTTTTCAGAGAGCTATTATGTTAAAGAATCATCGTAACTACTCATATTGAGGCCTTCATACCAAGTGCCGCTTCTTAGTAGCTTTCAATGCAATAACCCTGCTAAGTGTCAAGGCTTTGCAACCTAAATTGAATCACTACCAGAACCACAATTGATGGTTGATAACCAAAAGGCTGGGATCGCCATATGAATGGCAATCACTAGCTTTACCTATTCTTACAAGTCCAACAAAACAAGTGCTCATAATATAACCACTTTTAAGCATCTGTAACAATACTTTTAAAAAAAGCTGCGATGTAGCTGAGATTCAGATCAAACCGCATCAAGTTTCTTGGAGATGACCAATGACTATACCTTTGAGTAGTATGCGAATGTATTGTTGAGTCTATTTGAGAACATGTGCAGATTCGCCATGAGCTGAATAAATTGCGTCTTTGCCATATAATGTTTCCAAATTTTCCTTCAATGGCCTACTTGTTAAATTTATTGCACTGCGGATCAACAATTTCCGAAACGATTAATTGAAAAAAATCACGTGTATGTTAAAATCCAAAAGGTAATCTTATGATAGCATTCAAACGATGATCGTAAAATGTTTATTTTTCAAATTGCAAACATTCTAGTTTTGGAAAAAAAATTTCTTGTGTTTCATCCCATTTGCAGTTACCGCACAACAGTATATCGCACTTTACAGAAGAGCTGCAAAGCTATCGATAGTATTATAGATAAATCGTTTTTTTCTTTGTGTCTCATTTTCGATGTTTTTATTCACTCGATCGTTTAAGCACAAGCTAAGCGGCTAAGGTTAGAAAGAAAAAAAAAAAAAAACGATAGTTCTATTGATAGTATCGAATCTTTTGAACTGATGGTACTTCCGTTACTATCGAATCTTTTTCCAGAAACTAACGAAAATATTAAATGGCGCCACTATCGATAGTTTTGTAGCTCATTTTTACATCATTTTATACGCTTAGCTCGCTCGATATGAAGCGTAATATAAAGTAAGTCTCACAGCATTGACTAGTTGGCGAGACAATTTAGAAACTCGTAACGTGCAACAAGCGCCTAACTGATAAGGCAAACTTTCCAATAGCTTCCCTTATAGTTAGCTTTCGTTTTGCTTACCATTTAGTCTAGTACAGTGAGTAGAGCATAAAAGCTACAGCGAAATTCACCTATAGATTCACACATAAAAATCTTCCCCTCACAAAGGACTGCTTAAAACTGCTACCAATTGATAAAGTGAGAAAACACTCAAAGCTCTCAGCAGCAGCATTAGCGCAAGAAGCGCGATACACGCTTACATTCCCACAAACGATTATCAGGGCCTTTGCGGCTCTATAATGGTATAATAATACAGTGGCAGAAATACAACTGTTACTTTGTGCCAGACATAAACTGAACACCTCAAAAGAGGCAACTAGTATGACTGATCGTATCATATTCTTTCGTGTCTTTACTGATCTGGCAGAAATGGCTTGCTAATTTTAAGTTGTTTTTCTAAACAATTTAGACTTTTTTTTAGCTCAAGCAGCTAAATCAAGGTCAACAATTTCCTTGCGATTACTGTTTGCAGTGGCAATACCCCGTGTGGTGAGCAGGTTAGAGAATACCACTTCAGCAGGTCAAAGCTTGTCGTATGGGGCGACTTAAAATGATACTGGATTCTTTCGAGACCAGTAGAGGCACCCCAGCCCTTAAAAAGGTTGTGCGTAGGGTTTGGGACCCACCATGTAAAACCCCAATCCCAATGAAAGAAATACATCAGGCCGTAACCCGGTAACGGGTTGCTATGGCCAGTTAAGAAGAAGTGGCAATTGACATGATTTTTACTTTCTTTAACTGCAGGTACAGTTATTTCTACGAAAACAAAAGCGTTTAAGCCCTTAGCTATTGTAGTATGACAGTTAATAACTTCTCTTGGCATTGTCAAAATGCATTTTTTGGCACTATTTTCAACCGATAAGTCCACTGTGCAGTGCTGCACCTACACATTCACATCCACAGCTCGTCGCCCGTTGTTGGCCGCGCCTCAAAGTCGCTCACCTTGGCTGATGATTTACGATGGGCAACGGTGGCTTTTAATTTGCCACTGAATCCTTGTAAAGCGTTCCTAGCACGTCTCATGTCTCGTTGCTCGCGTCTCGTGTCTCCTGTCTCTTGTCTCCCATGTTGCACATCTAGTCTCGCTCTTGTCTGCTACAAGCTGCCTCTTCTTCAGCCGCTGCTGTGCTACTTTTTGTTTCTTTGTTTGCTTGTTTTCGTCATCGCTGTTTGTTGGGCTTCTCCTTTCAGTTGTATCTTTTTGTTTTTAATGAATTGTTCGCGTTGGCAAAGTATTTTGTAATTTATTTAATTAAACTTTTTCCTTTCTTTTTGGGCTTTCGCTCACAAACACAAATACAAAAGTTTCCGGCGTACTTTTGATAAATTTACAGCATATGGACATAATAGTCGGCACAGCACTGAGTCCGGGCGTGGTTCTGACTGGATGTTATGCATTTGACAGTTGTAATGCATTTTCGGTTAATTAAATGTATGAGCTTTATGTGCAGCGTTGCTCTGACAGATAATCTGCAAGATAATGCATAATGGAACTGTTGGTTCGGTTTTTCGTGTGTGAAATACAACATTGCTTTAAAGGCCAACATTAATTAAAGACATATTTGCACAATTTCGCTCAAAAGCTCATTTGAATGCGCAAGCCAAACTTAGCCTTTCTTTCTTAAGACTAAAAGTTTTTTCCTTATATACTAACGCTACTCCCTTCATACTTTTAAGAATGCTTTTCTATAGCGGACTATGCAAATATGCTTAAAATTTCCTTTAAATCAGTACACGAAAAATAGTTCATTTTTGTACATGCTGGATATTCAGGTCGCATTTAAACTACAGCTGCAAAAGTTTCCCAAGCAAAAACTGAAAAAGAACCATTCAATTTGACCCATAAAAAGATACTGCAAGAACTGAACAACTGCAAAAAAAGAATTAAATTCAATTAAAAACTAACTCAAAATTGTTTCTCTTTCATTTCTGGAATATTTTCTTGTTGTTTTAACACTTCCATAGTTACAACCACAATCAGCATTCCCAAACCCAACCCCTGAGCTTGCCAAGAAAAACATTTGACAATTTTTCATGAAAATACAAGCATAACATGTTGCTGTCATTGTGCTTAAACAAAAGCAAACTCTGTAAATGTATATAAAAGAAACCACAAAAGTTGGCAAATTTTAGTAAGCAGTCCTGTGACAATGCCGGCAATCCTTTTTCCTTTTTTGGAAGATTATGACAAATGTTTTGTGCAATTTGTCTAATTGTTGGCATGAATGAGTTTTAACATTGACCACGCAAACAAAAATATACCTTAGGTTGGCTTACTTCCATATAACGAAGTTAAAATGCTCTTTAATTTACATTTTGGAGTTGAATTTGTAACTTGGAAAAAAAATATAGCTTTTTAATACACTATTCTTTTTTAAAGGCGCTAACGACTGATTAAGGAATAATAGTTGAACACTCCTCCAGGAGCCTCTGCTTTGCGCACGCCTTTTCCAAAGATAGTAAGTGTGCTCTATACCTGGTCATTCCAAAAGAGACAAGCCAAGTCCCTACAACGCCTTCCTTTGACAGCCGCAATGAAGACCTTTCTCGCAGTAGCTTTTTCATACATAACATACGCACAACATGACCAAGCCTGAGGCGTTTTGTATGGCTCTTCTTTATAGTCAGACCCACCCTGCCGGATGCTCTTTCAATAGCCGCAAAGCTCCGTTAACTGCTCCCTTAATGCGACCAATGATATCAAAATCATGTGCATATGCAAGCAGTACATCCCGCGTTGATGTACTTCGGCCTTTCAGAAGAGACTCACCATCACAAGTTCCTTGTCGGAAGCCTCGCTCTTTATCAAAAGGTTCCTAAACGTTGTTTCCTACCTTGGCGGTTTCCTACCGCCAAGTTGCAAAAGCTTTGCAGGGTTATCGAACTCAGACAATGGCGGCATATACGCGATCGCTATCAAATGCTGTTTCATTGTCGACAAATAGGTGGTGGGTGTTGATCTGGTATTCGTGGGTATTTTCTTGTAGTGTGAATATCCGGGATCGTGGGATCTTTCTTCATGAGGACAGGGCAGAGGACATCCAGGCCCCAAGCAGCTTTGTGGTTCTTGAGTTCCTGATTACGACCGTAACTACCTCATGGCTAGGCGGCGGTATACCCATGACTTCGTAATACTTGAGCCAGACGATTTATTTTGGAAAAACCAGCTTAAGTGATTCCTGCTCCTATATATCTCGATACATCTCGATCTCCTCTCGCTCGCGCTTTTCCTGCTTACGTTTTTTATGGAGCTATGAGGATCCTCTGCGCGTTCTTGCACTGGATTCCCTAAATTTGATCCTACGATTGCCTACATGGGCAGTGGGCGTTAGTTAGGACGTTTCCGCTGCTAAGGAAAGTTGAGTGAACCGATCAGCGATTTGAACGTGGAAAGATAGATAGATCAAAGTGTGTATAGATATATAGATCGATAGATACTAGATATGTACATTGATCAATATGTGCAGACCCAAAGATAGATGTAAAAAGATAGGCGATAGGTATTTGTGATGGCAGGTACAACCATTGAAGGATGCATACATACTACATAGAGATATAGATACAGGTATAAACAAATTGTTACGCAGAATTGTTGTAGTTGGAAAGATAGAAAATTTGATAGACAGGAAAGTATTTAGATAGATAAAATGTACCAAAAGATAGAGTGACTTTCATTGTTTTGTATTTTTGGCGTCCCTATTTTCATATCCAAGAGACTTCCTTATTCGCATCAGGTTTTTGACAGAACAACAAAAAACACTCTTTTTTAAAAAGGTCTTTATCCGGTACTGGAATTCGACGTCCAATTAATAAAATCGGTTTTAGAAGTTTACGGGATATGAATTTACAAAACAGAAAGTATAAAATTTAAGAATACAAACGCTCCAATGATGATTTAAACATAAAGCATTTTCGCTTTAATATCGAGTTTTTTATTTTAATTTGTCATGACACTAAAAGGTTTCGACGATTAAGTTTTCTTGTGTCTTTTTTTTAATTTCTATTATAATGGCTTCCAAGGTTTTAAGTCTTTTTATGCGTTACGAACCTCTTGATAAACTCACAAACGCTTTTCATGTCTTGAAGAGCATAATAAAAAGGAAAATTTCTTGGGTCAGCAAAATGTCGACCCAAATTGATTTTAGCCTCGTCAGCGGCTAGGTTCAATAACCAGAGGCAACAAAAGAAATTAAAGTCTTGTGGCCAACGCGACAGCAATGACTACGCTGACGCTATGGCTACGGCTACGGCTATAGCAATGGCGATGGCGATGGCCAACTTCCGTTTGCTGGCAAAACGGAAACGGAAGTGCTACGACTGGCTTGCTGCGTGGCAAGGGTGGCAATTTCATTCGTTTTACGAGTCTGCTGCCAATAAATGTTTTATCTGTGTATCCAAATTACCGCCAGCTGCGTGCAAGCATTCCGATAAGCCGTCAACCACATGACCAACGATAGACTTTGACCGTGCTCAGCTCCCTGCCAGGGCTGCAATGCAATAGTGGTTATGTGTGGCAGGGCAGTTCCGTATAGCTTTGCGCTCCAAATTTGCGTTTGTGTGGTAGGTTGGGCTCTTGTACTGTACACAAATCGATTTATTGGCCATTAAATCCCGGCATTTGTCTTTAATATGTGACTCGACCCAGTTGGTACCCACAAAACTGCATTGGCATTTGGCTTTGGGGCATATATGTACATATATACTACTAATACGACTTTATCCAGTCAACATATATAAAATTATTTCATTGTCTTTTATTGTGTGCTGGCCCACTGTACCCATGTATATGTGTTTGTTTGAGCTTGTATTTGGGTTTGCATTTATATTATGACTGCAAATTGCCTATTAAAGTAAGTATATTTCTGACCTCTGGCATGTTTGGATTTTAATTCTCATTTTAACGGCTTTGCTCTTTTATTGCGCTTCATGAAACGCAAATTCGATTTATTTTGTTTATAAATTACAATATTATTAAAAGTACACATCTTATGACAGCAGTAAATTTGCAACAAAAGTTGACCCATCTCCTTTTTTCCTTACATTGAATGCCACTGCCTCCAATTCATTTCAGACAGACAGATTCCTTGCAAAGAGTTGCACTAAGTTGCAAGTTAAGCAACAGCTGCAAGCTGGCAGGACTTCTCTTGAATACCTTCCTATAATAATTACACTATGCAACAAAAAAAGCATATGTCTAAAACATATAATCCGGCAAATTTGGAAATGAAAAAAAACTCGAATTTTACCAAATAACCATTATTCGAAAGCGACGCAAGAAAATCGGTTTCCGTATTCGAAATCAGTGATCGGGTCTACAGCAGAGAATGTACATGGAAATATGTTTTCTGTGAGTGTCCGCTGTAAGCAAACATATGAGACTTTAATGAGTTTGGTGTTAGCCAGTTCTTTGACTGTAACAATCGAGAACCAATGGACTCTTAGAGTCAGTATATGCCATTAATTGAATAGTTCAAGAATATGTATTCAAAGATATATCTGTACTTCGTATGCAAAAGACATTTTCGTTTAATTTATTATGTATATGTTAAAAGTCAAGTTAATTACTTCACTTAACATAAAACTAAGCACGTTTAAGCAGCTTAGATGCATTGAATCAGCTAATAACCTAGTTAAAATAAGTTCAAAGAAAAACAACTTAACTCTTGATTACAAGCAATATGCCACACGCCGAAGGCCTTATGCATATTACATTGCTGCCCCAAAAAGTAGGCTATAATTATGTGATGAAATTAACATATTCATTTGTAATTAGCTTGAAATCAACAAAATCTTTATCAGAGCGCACGCAACATTATAAAATATTTAAAATATTAATATGCATTACCATCGATTGACCATAACATACATAAGAGTTATAAATTTATGCTCTTAAGCTTATAACTTTACGATAATCAGTAAATAAATTAACAAAAAACAAGGCAATGCTTGATATAATTTATGCGCTTGCCTGACTTCTGGAAAACTTGCTTAATTAATGGAAATTGTTTTCCACAGAAATTTTTATGCACAAAAAGAGCTTTGATGTCAGCAGCAAATAAAACTATATAATTACTTAAAGTGCACACTTTATCCAACAGCTGTTCTTGGCTTTTGGTCGTGTTGCACTTGAGTTAATTCATAATAACATTTTCTCATTTGATTGATTCGATGAACGTCAAAAGCGCATTAATTTTAATGTTACTTAATTGAAATCCAATTATTGCAACACACGACTTTGTTTCAAGGTTTAAATGAGAAAAAAAGGATATGCAATCAACTGAGGCAAGTTAATGCGTTAACTGGCAATGCACATGAGGAGTGTGTATTATATAACTTAAAGGTTTCACAAATACATATTATTTATTTATTGTGTATTTAAACGGTAAAAATGCTTGTTTATTCAGTATTATATAACAGCTGTCAATCAGCTGGAGCTTAAAAAATTGTTCAGTTATTATGTATTAAAAGGGCAAATGAACCGTGGTTGATACACACATATTCTTTGTACTTCATAGAGATTCATAGAGCGAGACTCAGCGCGCACGTCTGTATTCTACGTGTGCCTCAGCTGGACTCTCTTCTTCAGTCTTTAACGGCGCTATTTATATAATTCATTTTGCAAAAAGTCCGAAGTGCTTCGGTCGCTTGGTGGCAGAGTGGCTTGAGAGGATTGGGAGGAGCACATGATGCTGATACGAGCAAACAAACCAAAGTCAGTACCTTGGCGAAACTGTGAAAACTGCTGACCAAAATAATATTGACACTGGGAGAATTAGGATGACCACATAGTTACTTGGTTGTTTCTCTAGGAGAGCCGCTAACCAAGACCATGTGGAAGCTAGTTTGAGGAGCACTGAACCCTTGATACTTCTCTAGGCGAGCCGCTGCTAAGATTGGATGGAGGAGCACATGGTTACTTGGTTGTTTCTCTAGGCGAGCCGCTAACCAAGACCATGTGGAAGTGGAGGGGTGGATTAGAAGGTACTGCTGTCTGTTTAGGATAGCTATTAGGTCTACTTTTAACTACTTCTAGGCACTTACCAGAGTATGCTGCAGCCTTGGTGATCAGAAAACAAGTGAGCCTGTATACAGCAACTGGTCCGACTTTTATAATGCTGACTTTGGTATTGTTAACCACAGCTCGCGCCTTATCTCTGCCTGCTAAGTTCCGCTATCCTACTGTGGTGTGATGTCGGTTTGTTTGTGTTTCAATTTAGTGTTTTGTTACTGCACTGCATGTTATCTAGCGTATAACGGGAACTTGTCATTTACGTCTTGTGTGATGCGATTCCTGTACCGTGGTTCGATGTCTATATGTTTTATGTTTAAAGCTTATGTTAAGTTGGAACGAACGTTTGCTCTTTGCAGGGCAAGCGTCGTTACAATGTCAGCTTAGTTTTAACAGCAATCCTCAATTTACAGAGTACAGATAGAATAAATAAATATAACCCTCGCAAAATGCCTGTTTTATCCGATAGTCGGTAGTTTTCACTCCATCTCGCCAAGGGCATCTGCATCAGACTGCGTTATCAGCCAAGCATCAGCGCCATAAATCAAAACGGCCAGGATAAATAGCCTTTAGTGTGGGTTTTGTCTAGCGAGAGATTTCTGGTAAAGATTCTCTATTACTCATTCGCCTACTGAAACAAGGTAACATCTTGTGGGCACGAACGATCGTTCTCTAGGTTAACAATGCTAACAATGTTTTTCATGGATTCAGTATTACCACGACAGACGAAATGAATGACAAAATCAAAACACTGACAATGGTTACCTTAGCGAAAAATGTCTTCAATTCCATAAACCCTCTAATGCGTTCATCGGCAAAGTCAGTTGCAACTGCTAAAATGTTCGTATACATACATGCAACACATTGACAACTTTTCTCTGTCGACACACAAGTACTATTGCAGCGACTTACATTCTTCCGACGTCCCTGGTGACGTCACAGATCCCTGCTCTAATGCCTTATTTTAATTTTGCGCTCTAAGATGTAAGTTACACTTTGTTTAAAGGTTCTTAGCTTCAAACTTGAAGATGATCAATTTGCATATATCTATATATATATATGTGGTCATATGGAAGAGTAGCTTAAGTCGACATAAGAAAATGTTGAGGTATTGCGTTCTAGAGCTTTATATAAGTCATTACGAGTCACCATTCCTTTTTTAAGTTTATCAAAGAAGTAATATACAAGTTTCAAAAATGTAATGGTGACTCGTTATGACCCGTATAAAGCTCTAGAACGCAATAACTCAACATTTTCTTATGTCGACTTAAGCTACTCTTCCATATGACCACAGATATGTTTTTTGCCGGTGCGTTCAAAATCTTGAAACAATCCAAAACCAATTGACAAATCTGACAAATCACTTACTAGATGATAAAGCATGCGATTTGTCCAATTTCTTATCATGAGGCATTTATTCACGAGCTGTTTTCTGTAGTTGAATAAGACTATGATTGCCAACATACATAGGTAAACAGACACTTAATGAACCATTCTTGGGTCCAGATTTAAAAATCAGCGATCCCAAATTGACCGCAAAAGTTATGTTTTAGACAAAGCCATTTTTTTTTTGGTAGCATGGTGTTATCAACAGATCGTTTGTACGTTATGGTAGCGTACCTATTTTATTATCTGAAACAGTTAAAAAAAGCTATTCATTGGCAAATCTAAACCTCCGATGTGCTTTAAAATTATCCAATCTTTGGCGATTGATTAGGGGAAAGCGTGGATGACCCCAACAGTACTTGAGAATTGGCTACTCGATTGGAATTGATCCCACATAAACCAAGACCGAAACATATGCTTGGTAATCCATGATTGCTTAGCTCATTCTTATGTAAAGGGAGTAAAATTAATAAAGCTTGTATTTTTGCCACTGAATGTAACTGCTGTACTTCAATCCATGGCTCAAGGTGTTTGCAAGTCCTTAAAAGACCTCTACAAAAACCGTTACGTTATTAAAATGATATTGAACTTAATAATTTCAAAAGAAACTAAAGTCACCACATTTGACGCTATCTTAAGGCTGTAAGCGTCAAACCAGCTCTACGCATGTGAGGAATTCAACGAAGAAGCTATGGATGACGAAAATTAAGAAGACAAAGATGACTCCCAATTTGAATGCCAATCAATTGCTGATGCATCCGATGCTGTAGAAGAGTTGCAGAAGTTTTTGTATACTTAAGTGACATTATAAATAAGCAAACTGCCTTAAACACCTTTTCTTCTTAAACCCTTCATGCTGGTCGGAATAGATAATAAGGCTTTGGTCGTTGGAAGCAGACATATAACGGCAACGTATTTACTGGAATGGTAAAAAAGCTTTGGTGGCTGAGAGCAGACATACGGTCGCAAAGGGTTAAAACCCATTTAAATGACACGTTTCTTTTTTCAAAATCTAAGTTTTAGCAAAAAATTTCAGTTTATGGACTGTTTGTTTCTTCATTACTTACCATATATGTTTTCATATTGCATCATGCATCTATCAAAACTTTGTGACTTGTACTTTGAATTACTTTTGAGATCGTATAATGTGATTATTTACAGATTGAAAGTTCACCCGTAACAATTTTATTAGTTATGATATGGTCAATTATAGTTAATTTAATTTTTTACCCCAGATATGCCCAACGAAAGCTACAAATAGGTAAAAGTTACAGTTTGATTCATATTCTCGAAAATGAAGTCTCTAAGAATGTTTTTGTGTTTCATCTCTGTGGCTTTTGCTGCTGCGAGGTAATTATCTTGCGTTCTAATTTTTTCGTTCTTCTAAATGCTAATGCTCTAAATTTTCTATTATTTTTTTTGAAGTCCATGCTATCAGGGCAATTATTGTCCTCTTAATCAAAGAGATAATTGGAACTAATTCCAATGAAAGAAATACATCAGGCCGTATCTCGGTAACGGGTTGTTATGGCCAGTTAAAAAGAATAAGAATCTTTCTTATGAAAAATATCTTTTTTTTCTGAATTAATGAGCTTTCTATAAGGAGAAGTTTGTCGTTTCATAAAGAACTAAAAACTATCAGACTTGGAACCAAAAATTAAAACTTTTCATACACATTTTTTTTGCTAAAGACTACTTGCTTTTATTATTGTATATTGTTGCGAGGCAAACTACCTAAAAGTTTAGCTAAGCAAAAGGAGACTTCAATTTCCTACAGGGCTGTTTTACAAGTCACCTTGCAGTAACTGTTCTAACTAAGTGTGCGTTTGTCTCGCTCACACGCGCACCAAATTTGCCTAGAGAGTGGCTGCCGTCGCCAACAGCAACAGCTGCCTTCAATCAGCATGTGAGAAGCATCGATTGAGCGCGGTCAAGGCCGCAAAATGTAAGACGCAGGCAAGCTGTAAATAGGAATAAAATTTATAAAAAAAATTAAAAACTTTTGGTATAACAAGTGTCAGCTCTCCATATAGTATATGGAAACGTGGCAACGTTTACTAATGCAGGCTGTGTATTTTGTTTGTTTGTTGCGCACCGCCGAAATGAGGCAAAGTTATTTTATTATGGAATTTGTAATTGAAAAATTTTGCGTATCTGCGTACTAGGCTTTAAGTGAACCGCGTGGCGACATGTTCTTAACCACTCAATATTAGGTGTACACATTTTACCGAAAAATGCTCTTAATTCGAACGCAAAGTTAAACGTTTTAAAGGGATGAATCATCAAAACTGAAAGGAAAACTTCGAAACATATAGGTAAAAGTATATCAAATTTTAGACCACTCCTCCCATAAAAAGGCTCTCAAGAATGAAACAGTGAATTATTTTATACACGACATCAATGTTGATTACATTTAATTGGTAATTCTGTCCTTTCGAATAGCTCTCAATAAAAGTGATCCGCAGTCTCATCAATAAGAGCTTAAGCTTGGACTAAAGTAATGAGCTCAACATTGTTTTTAAGCTTATACTTATATATAACAGAATTATATAGTTACCTAGATGTCTTTAACTTCTTCAATTTCGATTTTGGTCTTGAACGCCCGAGTTTCACGTCCATCTGTTTCGTCAATGATTAACCCAATTGTCCGACGCACTGAAAACCATGTCAACTTACTGAAACGGAAAGGCTGCCTGCGTATGTTTATACTGATTGCTGCTAGCAGCGCACACTGATTAATTTTTAAACAATTGTCAATAATTAAGAAACTCTGCATACTGGACTCTATTAATGCTGCCAGTCATCGCTTGACACATGAATTTTAAAGGCCCACCAACAATTAAGCAACCAATGTCCAATCCAGTCCTGTCCTTCATTTTTCCGTTCATCGATTGGCTTTAGCCGGACCCTGTTTGAGCTCATAAAAAATTATGTGCGGCAAATTGAACATGACGTGGTATATAATACGAACTGAAAGCCAATCTCGGTTTGTGTTTGGGTTTGTGTAACTCTGTGTGTTTGAACGAACTGCTTGGCTAATTGTTTTGACTGGATTTCATGTGTGTGTGTGTGTGTGTGTGTGTGTGTGTGTGTGTGTGGGTGTGTGTGTGTCTTGCTGGCGAATTGTTTTTCTTTAATCACATCAATATTTTGTTATAATTAACAGCATTAAATGAAGACTAACCACATACAGAATTTCTGATGCCCACTTGGTTCGGTATTTGGTTCAAATTAATTAATGTCAAATCTTAGGGTTGAATCTAGTTCATATCAAATTTCAATTCCATTTATGGGTTTTTCCTTTTTATAAGCTGTACCGTAGGTTGTGCTCTATCTCAAAGCCGGCTGATTACATAAAATATTTATGATCTACAACAACATTTGAAGCACAGAAAACGATATATTTGCAAATATTTCAAATTTAGCACCAAGCAATTTTGGATTCTCTAACTTTCGTACTCTTTATACTATATCTAAAATTTCGTCTTCTTAACTGGCCATAACAACCCGTGTTATCGAGTTACGGCCTGATGTACAACCCTTTTAAGGACTGGGCTGGCTCTACTGGTCTCGAAAGAACCCAGTGTCATTGTTAGTCGAATCATACCACAAGCTTTGACCTGCTGAGGTGGTATATTCCGCTCACCGCACAGGGTAAATAACGGTTTATTATATCAAAAAATGCCCAAGATCGGTTTTATAGAGATTTTTCTGCTCTATAAAATTGTCATATATTCAAAAATCATTTGATTCATTACTATTTTTCATTCCGAGGTCGACCACATGCAGTATATACTATATAAGCAGCATTAAAGTAGTATAATAAGGGGTGTCCATAAGCTGATTACTTGTTAGATTTGCCATGCTTTTAAAGATAGTTAGACGAGTTTCCTTTTGACATTCGGGTAAAAAGATATCTGGGATACCGAAAAATTGATTTGGACGGATTCAAACCGAAACTGATAGACCCACTGTGCGACGTAGATGATAATGCTTCACAGAATGACGGAATGTAAAGCACAACATGAAAAAATATGTAAGCTTGCAAAGAACATTTTGAGACAGACAGTCGGGACGGTGCCCGACAGTGGGATACCTTGTGACCATTTATCCCATGAAAATCAAATTACCGTGCAAATTCTTGTATCGATGCGTTGAGGGGTATGGTCGGTATTAAGGGAGTAGGGACTATGATTCGGAAAATGTTTGGCTTATAAGCCTAAGATGAGTCTGAGTAACAATTTGGGTGCTCTAACCCGCCGCCTGTAGACGAAGTTTGCATCCGGGATAAAACGGCAATACCGTCCAATCTGTGTTGCCAAGCACAAAACAATTTCTTGTCCAGTATCGCCATCTTCTGTTTCCAACCGAGACCCGTCAAGTCATGATTGAGTAATAAATCTCTTTCCCCCAGCAGGAAGTCACGCTTAACTTTAAATCTAACCGCCAAGCGCGTGGCAGCATGGTCAAACGGGTAGCTCCTGGAGAGGCAACGCAATAAAAATAGGAAGAGGAACATGATCTAACTTGCGAGGGATACGGGGGTGGGCGAGCGGAGCAAGCAGGTGTCGGAGCCCCTAGTCATTTATAAGGATCGAGTTTTAAATTCAAAAGTTGTAAAGTTAGCAGAAGCTGTGCACCAAATTTTGAGGCTGTTTCTCTTGAGACATGCACCGGTTACCAGTTTTAGTTGTTAAGTTCGTTTTAACTTGATGGCTTTTTACCAAAACACTCTTCTAATTAATTTTATTAGGCAATATGATATATAGCTTACCAAACTAATTGGCTTACCTTTGAACTACTCTAGGTAATTTGTTTGGCAAATCGCACTCTAAATAATTATAGTGTTATTTGTAATTTAGGGTTATTTACTAAAGTAGCAACGCTTAATACTACAAGTGACTTCACATGAACCCAAAAAACATTTCTCGCAACTGTGTCAACTTGATACACTAGTAACAAGTTTTGTTTGCCAAACTCTAAAACCAGTCGCATAAAAAGAAACGCTGATTGAGTTGTAACAAGTGAAACCTGTCAAATCAACAGCATCAACTCGGTTCATCTCACATAACTGACGTTTGTTTCAGTGTCCCGTACCAAAAATCAGGCACCAAATGTCGATGGCCTGATGATTTTATTACATGGCATTCGCAGAAATCGAAATCAACTTGTCGTCTGATTGTGTGTGAGTGTGCCCAGAGTGGGAAAATCAATTTGTGCGGCTCAATAGTTTGCACACAGTACCGAACAGTACCGAACCCTGCCTACTGTTTGGGGACTCTCATGCTCGTTGAGAGTGTGTATATGAGCTTAACATGCTTGTTGTTTTTGCCTTGGACTAGTTCATTGACGCTCGTTGCTGTTGTTCCAATGAAACGCATGCCGCAGGTGGCAACACTGTTGTTGGGAGTTCACTTGAGCTCACTCACTCAGTCATAAATCTCAGTCGTGTTGCTGAACTTTGTGACATTATGGACACTTGATTTGACTGGCAAACTGGGGCATTTTGTCTTTTGGTTTAACAAGCCTTAAATCGTATAATTCAGTTTTGAATACAACCCGCAGCTAAATGTTAAAGTCAACAACAAAAAAATAAAATAGAATTGTAGTACAATATTTCTGTTTTTCGTAATAAGTTTTTTTAGGTAGTCCTTGTTGCTGTTGCTATTGTTGTGCTTATAAATTTCACATAATTTATGCAGATCGACGTTACGTGCAGCCAGTGGCTAGTACACAACAAACAGCGTTCCTAGATAAAAGGGGCGGTGGGGGCGTAGAAGCTGAACTGTGGCCAGTCGAGCATTTAACATAGAAATAACAATAACAATTTAACAAATTGTCGCCACATTGGTGTGCACACACACTCTATTTGGCTGTGTGTGTGTGTGTGTGTGTGTGTGTGTGTGTGTGTGTGTGTGTGTGTGGCAGGGGGAGGTTGTCTCACGCCCCAAACTTAGACTGAGCGTCTAGCCGAGCAACAAAAGAAATTTACTCGCAATATATTTGACTTGGCTTCCTGCTATATATATTTTTTTGTGAATTATTTGCCTTTAACTGTGCTTCCACATGTATATATGTGTGCATGTGTGAGCGCCAGCAAGTGTGTGGGTGTGTGTGTGTGTGTGTGTGTGTGTGTGTGTGTGTGTGTGTGTGTGTGTGTGTGTGTGTGTGTGTAACGGAAGTGCCAGCACAGCAGCAGCAGAGACAGAAGACTAAAAGGACACCCACACGTCCGCCCTGATGTTCGACCCTTGGCACGAAACATGGCAAAAAGCAACAGCAAGGACCTGCAACAACAACAACAATGAAATGTTGGTATGTCAGCCAACTAGCCAGTCAGTCAGGCAGCCAATGTGTGACTGTGTGTGCGTGTGTGTGTGTGTGTGTGTGTGTCTGTGTGTGTGTGTGTTGGTGCTGGTTGGAGCACACAAAAAAGCGATGAACTCATAAAAAACTTATGAAACTAATTTTGTTTTGCTTGCTTTTGCTTTTACTTTTGCTGTTATTGTTGCTTTCAGCGTTGCTTTTGCTTTTGCTGCTGCTGCTGCTTTTGGCAATCCACTCGCCAAAAGTCGTCAGCCGCGACACACACACACACACACACACACTGACTCACACTGAGGCAAGCAGCTAGCCAACCAAGCAAGCATTTGCCTGCAGCTGTAACTTGAACATTTATGTTTGCCAAAAGAGCGTAACGGAGCGAAAGAGGGAGAGCGAAACAGCTAGAGAGTGTATGTATGTGTGTGTGTGTGTGTGTGTGTGTGTGTGTGTGTGTGTGTGTGTGTGGTCTAAAGACACACAGTCAGCGAGAGCAAGCGCGTGAGAGTCGCTGCTGTCCTTTGACTATTTCACTGGCCCCAAAATGCAAGCGCGTGTGTGTCTCTGTATGTGTGAGTGGTCTGCCACACAATTTTTATACTCTTTTTAAACTAGATTAGAAAGTATTACAAAAATGTTCAAGTTGTTTGTTACGCTTATGAGAAGATTCGATAACGAATTCGTTTTCTGCTGGTGAAATTTTACACTTCAGCGAATGAGCAACAAAAAATAAGCAATCTGACTAATTTTTCTTTCGGAAGAACTCTTCTCTTTCGTTCTAGTTAGATTTTCTGAAGTCTGTTTCATCTAGTGTATTAGCTCAGGCATCGGCAGCAGGTTAGTTGCCAATGACAACAGCCAATATGTTCGTACTGACAAGCATGTGTGTGTTAACCACACATTGACTACTTTTCGCTGCTGATACACCAAACACTATTGTAGCCATGGTACAAGAATTACAAGGTATGATATTGCGGGCGACTTCACTGCAATGGTAACTTAATTTTCATTCTGCTGCAAACATAAAAGAGGAAGGTTGTGCCCACGCATGTTATTTCTTTGTCAACCAACAATTGCATATTTGAGCGTATATGCAATAAGATTCATATGACATTCAGCTTGTGACAGCAAAACCTATTGCTTACGTGTGTTGCCAGAAATTTCGTTGCGATATCGCGATGGCTATTTCTTGCAAGTATTTTAGTATATCCCAAGCGACCTTTTTCTGATTTTTCTTAAGAGCCTTTTTTGGTTTTGTTTGAAAATATGTATTGCTTTTTAATCTACGCAAATCTTTATAGCCGGCACTACGCTTCTGAACGATATCAGCTTGAAACTATGTCGAACCACCTTAAATATAAAATTTTTTTATTTACTTTAAGTAAAAGGGTTGCTTTACCAAAATGATTACACTTGGTAAATGATTACTTTGAAGTAGTACTAGATACGTCTGTGCGAGCATTTTGCGCGACTCTCGCAAAACATTCGCTGCAAAGCTCGTATGCGAATGTTTTTACGAGCCAAAACTGTAACACTCGCTATTTGCTCGCATGCGAGCATTTTGCGAGACTTTCGCTAAATGATCGAATGTTGTTCCGCTGGGTTGCTTTATATTTGTAACCTCACTCTCACGTTCTTAGGCTGTCAACAAATTTAGGATTTAAGATCTTTGTTGACGTCTCGCTGTCCTGGACTGGATCCCGTTTTATACATAATTCATTTGAAAAAGAAATCATGAGTGTTTCTTCCATCAGATACCGTTTCTTCTTTATGAAAACACAATGTTTTATAAGAAATGTGATACATTCTGTTCCAAGTTTTTAGTAATGCCAAAAGTTGATTTGATATTTATATATATATATTTTTATTAGGTGTACGATTTGTGACGTCCGACGGGAAGAGGGGGAGTCAAAAATCTTAAACATTTGGGTGACTTCATTTATGAGCAGCCCTAAGTGGCCTTAATGACATAAATGGTGCTCTTCTTTAACTAAATTTCAAGCACGAACGCCTAAATAGAACTGTGGTCAAAATAGTTTAGTTCGAATCGAAAAATTGTCTATGAAGGAATTGTATTGTTTTGTAAAATTGCCAAACAATAGTGAATAAAAATGACATGAGAGTTGACACTAAACACTTACAATATGAGTCGTTATGTTCGAAAATTATCAGAAATCTCTAGAGTAATTTTCCTGGAAGATCTTAAAAAAGATTTCAATATAACTTATAACCAACTTACTCAAAGAAATTTCTAGTTTATCGACATATAGCTCTTAAATTCTTTTGAAAATTATAACTTACATGCCAATTTGGTTGTAAATCAGTTTTAAGAACTAACCGGTACAATATTCATGTTTAAATCTTAGTAATTCGCTGAGCTGCCACAGTTAAGAGTTCTCTTACAGTCGCTGCGCAATTCGCCACACAGAGTATCCAAGCTGCGTTTTAAGTAGACCTGAATTGTCATTCACATTTTGCACGCCAGTTGACCGATTGGCCAACGTGTTGTTGATGACGACGAAAATAGCATTATAGCCAACAATAATACAAATCCAAGCGTGTTTCAGTCAATTTTCATTCGATGCCTTTCTCCTATCGCATTGGTCTCCCCTTTTGTGTTTTTACTTTACGCTTTTATTGTTATAGAAATATTTGGCCTGGTCAGAGTTTCGTTTCTTTATTTCATTTCATGCTTCACACTCTTTGGCAGGCAATGAAACCGAAACCGAAACTAAAATGAAATGGAATGAAACGAGAAGAAGGAAAAAATCAATAGCATTGCAATTGGCTGGCTTTAGACACTCGGCATTGGTATTAGTTCATACTCTGCTGTCGGAGTCCTGCGATGTGTGACTATGCGTCTGTGAGCGGAATATTAAGTGGGTTGCCTTGGCATGTGTCGCATATAAAACATGACGTAGCGGAAATATTGCCATACGTTGCGTATGAGCAATGCGTAATTTTAAACACATTTATGTGCAATATTGTCAATTTATTCGCTTTGTCGTTTCGGTATTGACCTAGGCGTTGTTTTTACTATTCTCGCCGATATATATTGCAAATTGTAAATGCAATTTGTTTTGCGGACGACTTTTGATTGGATTTGGTATCTAAAACAGGCTACCTGTAACATCGAGTCTTAAATTTTTTGCTCTGACACTCCGACAAGATTTACACATCCAAAATCGTATACAGAAAAAATTGTATATTGATGTTATTAACTCTCTCGTGACTGGCCATAACAACCCGTTACCGGGTTACGGCCTTATGTAAAACTCTCCTCCTGGCGTCTCTGCTTTGAGCGCGCCTTCTCCAATTGGTGATACCAAAGGTAACAATTGTACTCTCTACGAGGTCTGCCCCTTCGTTGCCTCCCTATCACATCCGCATTGAAGACCTTTCTCGAAGAAGCTTCTTCATCCATACGCACAACATGTCAATGTTTCTAGAGTTCGTCGGTCCATCGGTATAGGGTAAAAAATCTTACGAAGTACTTTCCGCTCCAACACTCCAAGTGCATTTTCATCAGACTGCTTTGCCAAAAATGATTCAGCGCCATAAAGCAAAACGGGAAGTTTTAGCGTCTTATAGAGTGTTAGTTTCCTCTGGCTGCATTGGTCTTTACTATTCATTTACCTACTGAGACCAAAGTATCATCTATTGGCAAGAGTGATTCTCCGCTTGATCTCCATACTGACATCGTTTTTCATAGTGATGGTGGTGCCAAGATAGACGAATTCCTTGACAACATCAAAAGTATGGTTTTCAACATCAAACTTAAAGTCCAAACGCTGTGTATCTCTAGTCGAAGAAGCATATACCTTGTCGCGCTCTTTTACAACCACACCCACCCTGGCAGATTCTCTTTCAATAGGGCTCCGGTAACTGCTCGCTTAGTAAGACCGTCGATATCTATATAGTCTGCGTATGCAAGCAACTGGACACCCTTATAGAATACAGTCCCATTCCGATGTACTTTGGTTGTTTTTCTACAACAAAAGGTTGAAGAGGACGCAGGAGAGGGCACCATCTTGACTGAAGCCTCGCATGGTATCAAAGGGTTCAGAGAAGATCTTTTCTACCTTGACGGAGCTTCGTATGTTGCTCAATGTCATTCTGCATAGTCGTACCAACTTTGCAGGGATTCCAAGTTCAGACAGTGCGGTATATATGCGATCCCTCAAAAGGCTATCGAATGCTGCCTTGTAATGGACAGGGCCTCATACGCACACCGTGGAGTCATTCTTTTTAAGGACAGGGTAAGGGGCACGAAGGTGCCAATTATTGGGCATGCCCTCATATAGCTATATTATGCAAAATGGCTGGCGCATGCACCTTACCAATTCATTTCCGCCAGTCATTTATGTACTTAACAAAATATTGTGACTTCAGCTTCTTTCTCCATATTTTCACTATTCCAAATAGAAAATCGTTTTTGCTGTTATATGTTATTCACTCAGATAGCAAAAAACTCCATTACTCTACAAGCTTAGACACGCTTTTCTATGTTTCTATTACGGTTGTTTTAAGCTTTTTCGGAATCACAAAAATTAACAATTTGAGACGAAATCAATAATTATTACTTAAAAATCGCTTTATGCGATCTCACAATGAGCTGGATAAGCAGGGTTGGAGGCGCGCTGCTTCTGATTTAAGGAGGCTAACCATTGTGTCAAGAGACACACTCTCAGGTGTATTCCCATCCAGCGTCCAGACTCCTGGTGTGTTCAGATGGTAAGGTAGCTGATGCTTTTGCTCCACACCCGTTGAGCTTGCTTGAGAATCTTGCTTTTCTTTTATTTTACCTATCCTGCCATTCATTCTGCGCCTTCAGATCTGTAGGCTTAAAAAGAAGAAGGCTCCTGGGTATGACGGAATTGAAGGCAAAGTGGTTAAGGTTCTCCTGTTCATTTTTAATGCCATGTTGCGTTTCCATCACTTCGCTTCTCAGTGGAAGTGCGTGTTAACTAAGACGGTGACGAAGCCTGGCCAGCCGGAGAACTTGCTGCTTAAATTCGCCAAACTATTTGGCAGAATATTTCTTGGTAGCACGTCGGCAGCTTTGAGTGTCCAGGGTGCCATTCCTGACCATCACTTCGTGTTCAGGCAGCATCATGATACTCCTGAGTAGGTGCATCGGGTGGTGCAACATGTCCTTGAAGGGTTTGAAAAAAAAAATGTACAGCTCTGCTGTCTTCTTAGATATTCAGTAGCGTTTCACTGCAGGGGCATTGGTCATTAATACATGCAGAAGGAGGTTGAGGCAAATCCATACTAGTGAATGGTCGAATGCAAAGAACTGGTGTAAAATGGAAGCCAATCAGAGAATGTTGATTTTTCAAAACTTTAGTTGGCCATAACTTCTAAAATATACTTCCTAGAGTTGAAAATAGGAGTCGTTAGTTTGTCAGTGTCGATATTTTAGTTAAATTGAGGAAAATTTGCATTAAAATGTTCATTATTTTGACCTGAACTTAATCTCTCATGTCATATTTTTGCCATTTGTCATAAAAATGTTTTATAATCATAATTAAGTTGCCTTTGCAATATCAAGTAGAATTTTCAACTTACATCATAAAGCTGCATCAAAAGTGCTTACTCACGATTCTTAAGATTCATAAAGTCTTCAAAATAAAACAAACTTCTTCATCATTTGGGTCTTTCTTAACCTTCGAACTTCAATAAAAAACAATCTTATACAAATTTGATTTTCAACAACTATTCAGAATTTCAAAATATTTTTGAATTTCTTAACTTGACGCTATAGAGTTGAAAACGTAGATTAAATCGCCTTAATAGAGTCAAGTAGTGTCGACAGACAGGATATTTTTATTTTTGCCTTGCATCATACAAAAAAAGTTGAAAATTTCAAAGCTGATTTGTGTCTATACTTAAAGCTTAAACTTTAACTAGAGCTGTAACTATGGAAAATTTCGATAAAACTGCTGTAAACGCTTATACCGCTTACTCATACAATTATCAAAAAGTTACCCAAAGTTTTTCAAATTGTAATTCCAAACATACATTAGGCACTTAACTTTTCATATCTCTTTTTATTATAGGTAGTACATACACACACACACGCACACACACGCCCTTGTGATTTGTTTTTAGTGTTTTATCCCCCCAAAAATTTTGGCAGTTCATACCGCTATCAAAGCAACGCCATTTGCAATTTTATGCTAGATCATCAATTCCAACAGCATCCCCACCTTGCCAGTTAGGTACACTCTAGACAAAGCAAACACATGGTTCGAAATTTTAGTAAAAATGCCTGGCAGCCAAGCGGTACCAATTACTAGAAAAGTCAACAAACTCAGTCAGCAGATTTTGAGCCAAAAAGTATGCAAGTTAAAATGTGCACATGGCCACGCAGCAGCCATTTTGTAGCTATGACGCCACCCAAACTCTATCTTTTGCACTCACTCGCACTTTCGTTATCTCTTGCTCTGTCTAGCGTTCGCCCAACCATCGCTTATTGACAATGAGCTCGAGTGAGTTACTTGTAATTACCACAAAATTTTAATATATGCCCTAGTTGTGGCAGCCACTTTCAAGCTGCTTCCATTCCCTTCGCACAACCTTCAACCCAAGGCCAAGAGAGTCCTACCACAACAGCAACATCAGCGGCTGTGGCTGCTGCCATTCAGGCAAACATCATTTGGCACACTCGTCGTATACTTAACGACCCCCAGCTTCTTTCCGAGCCATGTCTGCTCGAACTTCTCGTCGATGAAGCGGCCAACGCACGCAAAGTTGCCAGCAGGTCTCTCTCTCTCGCCACCCCCTGTACCAAACCATGCCAAAAATGGCAGCTGTAAAAAATCACAGCATCAGCATAAAAGTGCTTAAAAGCAGCCGCCGCCCGTTGCCCGATTGCTCCGTTTGTGGCATGTCTTTGCTTGTTTCACTCCACTTTTCACTGAAATGCCAAGATTTCGCTTCTTTTTTGTATACCCTGTTATTCTATGGGTAAGGGGTATATTATGATTGTGCACAAATTTTTATAGCAGGCTAAGTTTTAACTAAAAATAGCATAACAGTAGAAATCAATTTTGTTAGTCTATCTCGCTGCTGCTCTGTGTCTCTGTTCTCTTGTCCATCTATATGTCGGTTTGTAGCCGCCAAAGTTGGCCATTCTGTTAATAATTTTGCCTGGTTAATCACATCTGTTAATAACACTGTGCAACAAATTTGACCTCAATGAAAGGCCTGTGTCTAAAACATTCCTTTTCCGGTAAATTTCGGGTCACTGATTTCGAATCCCGAAACTGTTTTGAGTTATCTAGAACGTTTTTGGAAATATCGCTATTTCAAAATTCAAATTTAAATTACAGATTCCGAAATTCATATTACTCGACCGCCTTACTGCCGATCGAGATGAACAGTAACTTGAATTAAAGGTACTTAAGTGTCGCTTCAATGATCCTCTGACAGTTTTGGTCTTGACTCGATTGTGGATTAAGGCACTGAAAAAAAAACCAATTTAAATTTCCAAAAATTTTTGAATTTATTACCTTGTAACTGGCAATCGAATTGAGGTGGACCAAAACTATCTGAAATGGACTTAATCAATAGTCAATTATCTTCAATTCGATTTTTATTTCCTCTCACTCGATCTGAGGGTTCCCGAGTTATGAGAGATTAGCCGACCTTGAAACTTTCGAAAACTCGAATTTTTGAAAGAGCGATAGTTCGAAAACCTATCTAGATACCCCAAAACGGTTTCTGGATTTGCAAACAGCGAACAGAAATTTAACGGAAAAGGTATATTTTACTCCAGGGTTTTTGTATTGTTTTTTTTTGTACGGAAATTCATTTCGATTATGGCATTTTTTTGATATTCCCTAATTATTTCTCCGTTTCGCTGCTGATTTTGCTAAAATTGATGATCAAATGGTCGCAAAGAATCAATTTATCGCATCCACAAAATAACCCATTAAAAACTTTGTTTAGTTTTTTAATTAATTCATTAATTTTTTTTTTTTTTTTTTTTTTTGCCGTGTAACTTGCAATTGGAACAAGTAAAATCAAAACTTTTAGCGAGACATTGATTTGGTATAAACTTACCTTCAACTCAAGTCGCAAATCAAAATCATCACGATCGGTAGTAAGGTTCCCAAGATATATGCGATTTGCTGACTACGCAACTTTCGACATCTCGAATTTTTTGAAATAGCGATAATTTGAAAACGGTGCTAGAATATCCAAAACGGTTTCCGGATTCGAAATAAGCGGCCCAACATTTACCCGAAAAGTTATGCTTTAGACGTAGGTTTTTTTTGTTGCATAGTGTAATTGTCTGCTTGTCTGTCTGTTTGCATGTTTGTCTGCCTGTCTATCTGTCTGTCTCTTTGTTATTTGTCTGTTTGTCAGTCTCTTTGTCGGTCTGAACACAACAACTAATTTGTGTATAGCGTATCCCATAGTCTGTATTTCCCCACAGTATCCTTTTTTTTTTTTGATTTTCTGTTAATTTCGGAGCCCTACTCAAACTCTTTAACTTCGCATCATTTCACTTTGAAAGTTTTTAACTGAAATTTTTACTGAAGCGGCGCTTTTTTTGCCTTACTGATTTGTATCTTCCAAACCTTAATTTACTTTTGTTGTCAAAGCTCATTTCATCATTTGGCATTTGTGTACATAAGTATTTCTGTACAGCTGCTTACAATTTAGGAATTTTTAATCGAGAATTATGAAGAAAGTGAATTATTAAGCAAGGAAAATCCCACAGACGCAAGTAAAAACTGAAATAAATCCACATTTAGCTAAACCAAGCATGAGTTCTTGCAAATGAGCAGCCTGCTTTTAGGCCCGATGCCGGGAGCCCTGTCAGGGCTAAGCAAAAAGTTGCCTGTTAATGCGGCTACTTAATTCAATTTTGCTTTTTAATCCAATCAGCAAATTCCGCAATTATTGAAGAGCAACAGCAGCAACAACAACAACAATAACAAAAACCACATCAGCTCTATATAATATTACAGTTTTTATTTTTAATTGGGATTTACTAATTAAAAAGTTTTCATGGTTTTGCAACTTGGCAGATTTAATCATTGTCGTTGGAAAGAACACCAACAACAACAATAGAGAACAATGCAAATTGGACTGCTTCTAGGCAGAAGCACCCTTATCAAATTGTTGCTCTGACCTCAAATTTTTGATTTTTTTTGTTGTAGATGTCCGCCTATTAATCTACGTATATTTGGCCTTGGAGTTCGCTAGAGATTTGTCAAAAACATAATTTAATTATTTCGTGGTCGGTGAATAGATACATCGTGTGGACAGGCAATCAACATGCTTTGCCAGTGACTTATAGGTATTCCCCCATGTTCATAAAATGTATAATATAAATAGGGCATTCGTTTGGACATAATTAAAAAACAGTGTGCGCTCTGTTTTAAGTAGCGCATTGTTTACTTAAACACAGAACTGAACAGAGACGGATGCCTCAGAGATTTATTTTAAGCTTGGGTGAAACTTCTCTTTAAGAGAATTGTATGAACAAACAGCGAATGTGACAATTTCCCAGGACTACTTTCGGCTTCTTGACGAAAAACATCTATTGGCGAGCCTTGGTGATAAGAAATACTCGTATGCCGTCACGAAAATCTGTTGCCACACTCATATGGTGTTACTTTGTGCTAGTGAGCACGTTGCACCAATGTATACTTAACAAGGTAACGTCGTCGTTGAGCGAACATTCTTAAAACTCTTTGAGAGGTTAAAATAGCGAAAAAGAGAGACGCAATTTACTCTCGTTAGTGAAAAATTTACATATACACATAAATATAAATATAACAATAGCGCAGGTTGCATTATTCACGGGGCATACTACATTCGATCAACACCTGGAGCCAACATGTCTTGAATAATTTGACTCGATGTAACACTTTCTGTGCCACTGTCAAGCCTGTGCAAAAATAAGAATGCGCACTTTCGGAATTGATAACTTTATGGCAGTCCCTTCTTATGGCAGCTTCGAAGATTGTGTTAACTCATTTCAGTTTAATCTATGAGTTAACACAAAAAGGATGCCGTTCCACTTAACTTCCACTATCGGGCACGGCTGCATGAGTGCTAGCGATGATTCAACTTTCTTCGCTGAGCCATCTCACCCACCGTAAATCCAATTTCATCTAATCTGATACATAAGACTGCACACTGCGTTCTAAAAGCCATTTTTAGTGAATTCATGGAGACCACTAACTATGCGGCATACAAAAACCATTGTCGCTTCAAGCAACTTTAATGTGCTCATAGCAACTTCTGTTGAGATTCAAAGCCATAAATAATCTACTCTTATCTCTTGTTCACATAAGTTCACTGTTCAATCTGTTCAGTTTGCGCAGTTACTTATCATCTTGCCACCTCTTGTTGCAATTTCCACAGAAACACTTGAGTCCAAACGTTTTAATCAAGACAAAATGAAATGCACTCAACAGGCTCAAATCTCTCTGAAGCCGCATAACTCGCTTCATCTTCGTGTACATCTTCAACTCTGTGCGTTGTGCTGTCCGCTTGTTTGCACATCCGTCCGTGCGCTGCACACACATAATCCCCGAATGGAAAGGGCTTTGCCTTGCCAACAGCTTCAAAGGAGTAAGCTGCAGTAATTGAGATAAAAATGTGCAATTAGTAAAGTCTGCGTGCTAGCTTTTGTAGTCGACAACAACGTCACGGAACTTGCCGCTCAGCCACAGCGGCTGCCGCGTATATTTCACGCAATTTACGTGCGAAACCACATAATGTGGTAAAGCGCACCCGGCAGCGGGTTCGACGTAGTATTGTTGGCTTGTTGGCATTTCTCAGTTAAACCCAGCAAAACGCCACTTGCGTGAGTTGGGGCAATGGCACAGTAAGTCTTTGCTAAAACATTGCCTCAACACCGTCAAGCATCATCACCTGAGTTGCAGCAGTCAGCCCTACGGAACTAACAGCCGGGTACTCACCACAACCGAAACGGAAAAGGAAAAAAAAGAAAACTAAAAATGCTAGCAATTTTTCTCTTTGGCTGTGTTTTGCAGTGCAGCAAGTCGTAAAATTTGCCTTAGTCAGGCCACTAAGTCCCCCTCAGTGACCCCTGGCAAAGACCAAATGCTGTGGTTTGGTTTTCCGTTTCTATTTTTTTTTACCATTTTTTACGCTAAAAGTTGACTCTGGCGTTTTGGGGTTGAGAAGTGCAAACGATTGTGTAGAATGTTTTTATTTATTTGCCGTTTGGCGTAATCTCGATCGCACACCAGCAACAACAACAGCAACCACTAAGTGAGAAAAAAGGACCCACATACATACTCTATAAATACTGCATGTGGCTAGGGTGGACCAAGAGTGAGCGACAAGGATGCAGAGCAATTTATAGAGCACAAAAACACGCCCGTGGGACCAGTGTGGCCGTACTGGCGCAAAATAAATAGTTGTTAATGTTTTATTCACTCAACCGTTATGTCGATTCATTTCAACAATATTTCATATTTACTTTTGGGCCCATGGTGATAAGCATAAACTCATATAACAAAGTGAGCATAACGTGTGACGTTTGCGTTGTGCTTTTTTTTCAGCATTAAAGTGTAGTTATGAAATGGTTTAAGGTTATTCTATCAATTTCTGAGCACTGATTTTAAGATTCTGACAGTAACGCAGAATCAGCAACTGTTCGTTTTTCGCTATTGGTTAGTAAGTTATAGTGTTTTAATTAAAACTAACCCTTTGCTCAAATGGCTTGTTTGTTCAATCTTTTGTACTAGTCACGGCAAGTGGCTCACTGACAAGAGTAAAAAAGAAACATCTATTATTAGTTATACTATTAATGGGGTGTAGTGCACTGCAACCCTTGCCCAGCTTACTCCAGTGGTCGTCACTCTTGAACTATTTAGAGTTGTAGCTTGTAAGGAACTGTTTAGCCTGTCTTAGTGCTGATAAACCCCTCCAGTTTGCTGCATTCCTCAGTCTCTGCTGCTTTCGTTATTGTTGCTTAACCGTGTGTCTTACAATGCCACAATATGTCTCTCATCCCATCCCAAAATTTCTAGCTAATTCTCTCCAAGTGTCTTCACTTCCAGGAATGTAGGTGTGGGCAGGTACCCACCGAAGTGTCAGCTTGTTACTTCTTCTTAGAAGATCCGGTTTGGGTCGGATTCCCTAACCAGGTTCTTCTAGAGTATAGCTATTTCCCTATATTGTCTATTCTTTTCCAGGTTTATCTCAGCACAGCGGCCTATGGAGTAGAGTTTGGCTTGGAAGACGCTTATGTGTATGCCTCTAGATTAAGATAGATGTATTCTCATTTTTCAGAGGCCCGTCCGTATACCAAACTATGCCTTTTCGTAGAATGCATCTCCTCTAATGTTGTCCTTACCCTTTTGTTGGTTATAATGATACTAAAGTTCATATGAAAGGCTATTCGGTGGCCATTTTATTCCTGGGTGGTTAAAGCATCGGAATTGTGATATTCAAATAGTGCTATATAAATTGTACTATGGGATTATATTCTATTAGTGTCCAGTTGCTTGCATACGCGGATGATATCGATATCGTCGGTTGTACGGTTTTGTTGTAAATTGATTCTCATTCTCAAATTAAGAACAGCAAATTTTGCAAGCAAGACTAGAGTGGCTTTCCTATGCTACTATAATACAGACAGTCAGGACGAATAATTGTGAATATCTGTTCCAATTTTGGAACGATTATCGATACTGTTGCAAGGTGAACTAACTAATGAGACACGCGCCAGTAGACTCTTATTTCCTAAAGGGCTGTTTTGCAAATCACAATCCAGAAACTGTTCTTGCTAAATGCGCTTAGAGAGTGGCTGCAGTCTATTGCCTCGCCGCCTTTGATCGGCGTGCGAAAAGAATTGGTTGCGCGCGGTCACGGCCGCATAGTGTGAGGCGTAAGCAAAGCTCAAGTGCATGTACGTAGAATAAACGAAATGAATATATACAATGAACGAAAAACATGAAATAATGAAAAAATAAGATTTCAAATAATTTCCATACCGAAAACCGCAAGTGAAAGGCAGCGTCTTAAATCCCACTCAACCCATACACTGTGTTGTACGGAAGTTATCTAGGCAAATGGATTTCGAAAGATGGGTGGATTTTTTATAGCTTGAAAAGACGAATTCTTCCGTAGTTTATTGTAATCTGGATCTGAAATTGGACACTTATTATACTTTTTATTCAAATTACAATTTACAACACAAAGAAGGATAACAGATAACAACACAATTCGATAATTCTCATCGTCCTACTGATTATGTTTATCTTTTTATATAATTTGCCGTATCAACACTTATGGTCACGGAAATCTGCGTTGCTCATAAGGTCATGGTCATATCGACTTGTCAATTGATGCTGATACATTCAATTCGAATGGAACTCAAAATGGCATTTCCTTTACGTTATCAAAAACCTCATGTAAATTGTCAAATCAAAATCAATTATGAAATGCCAAACGATATGACAATTAAGCGCCAAGTGAAAGTGTCATCAACTGATTTCATTAATCCGCAATACAAATCAAAGCCCATAACTGTAACTGAAACTGTAAATGTAAAACGCAAATAAAGCACATGAGGGAACCGCAAAGGCAACGAAGAGCAGAAGCGTACCCAGAAGGCTTTTAACAAACACGGCCGAAATTAAATTTGCCGTGAACCGCAAGCACTGCCGGTTCGAGTACGGGTTATCCCACACTTTTGAGTAGTGTCAGGGTTCAGCTTCCAATTCCGATGCCAGCACGCTGCATTATCAGCTGGCAGCTGCCAGCTGGCGTTCAACTGTCAAACGATGCGGGTGGAAAAAAGTAGAAAAAAAATAATACATTTTTCAAAAATATGCGCAGAGGGCAAAGCAGTGCAATGTGAAACGTGATGATTGAGCTGAAAGCGGAAATTAATGAACGGAAAGAAAACTAAATTTGAGTGTTACCATGGGGACGACATGAACTGTTTGCATTTCGAAAAATTCGCTGGGTTTGCCGCCATTTTGTGGTGCGCACACATACACACACACACGCACAAAGCATTTATTTACATAAGCCAATGCGTTGGCCTTTTACTGAGATTTCGCTTAAAGTATTGAACGTAGCGTCAGCGTCTTTGTAGTAATTTATGAGCAGCAGACATCACGTAGCCGCACCCCAAGCCAGCTGCGTTTATTTGTTTGATTGATGGCCCTAAAGCGTAGCATTTGATTTGCCTGCCAAAGACTTAGAGTTTAACTTGCTAAAACTAACAAAACTTAAACTTTTACAGTAAATGCCGTCAGAAGTGTGCCCTATGATGATGATGAATTGTTTAGGCTGTCATTATTGGCCATTTTGTTGACTTGGTCAAGTTGCTTTGTTTAACTTGCAAGCAAGTTGTCGATTGAATTCGTAACGACCATTGGCAAAGCTAACAAAAGTTTCGACCTCAGTCATTGGCAATACAAATGTTTAAAAATTGAAGAATTCTAAGTTTTAGGGCTGTTCTAGACACATTGATTGTGTAGCTGCAGCAAAAATGTCAGCGGTCAAAATGTTGGCAGCTTGATGACCTTTAAGCAGGAAGCTAACAGCTAGTCAGCTGACTGTCATTGAAATCATCAAGGCTATATGTACGAGTGTGTGTCTCTCGAATATATTAGTTCCAGCCAAGATGAACTCAAGTTGCAAGGCTAAGCTCAACAAGTTTCTGCAATGCCTTGACACAAAACTCAGCCACCCAGCCACAAACATGACCAGAACTCGTACACGTCAAAACCACGTGCAAAAATATATGTCTTAAAAAAAAAAAGCCTAACCGAATATTCATGTTAGTTTAGAGCTTTATGCAAATTCGCATAACATCAGCGCCCACGGCGCACAACCACGACCACATAGATACACACACACACACACCTATGCACAACTACAAAACTACATTTGACACAACAACAGAAAACACTTCTCGAAATGTGTGCGACCTCGACGCACAAAGTTAACGCTAACTGCGCTGCCAGCGTCGGCTGCAAAGTCGGTGTCAATGTAGACTAAGAGCAGCAGCAGAACCCCAGCAGCTACGCTTCGTTTTTCATTTGCATTTAAAGTGCTGCCATATGGCCCGTAACGGTGTGTTGCCCCAAGCTTGGGGCGTGGCGCCTGCCGCTTACCACCAACCAAGTGCCACCCATACACAGAAACGTGCCGCCGCATATAAAAGTTGCAAATTTTTAAATAAATACAAGCAAAACACGAAATGTATTTGCTAGAAATGACAGGAGGGAGCCCATAGCATCCTGTTTACACTAGTATCGAAGCTTTAGAGTGTTTTGAAATGAATTCCATTGGGATACAAGCTTCGAGGGACATTTAACTAATTGAAAATGCTTTGCTTTTATTAATCAAGAGAAGACTTATTCATTTGAGGAATAGTTTAACTTGAAAGTTGCCACGCACACACACACATTCACACACATCTTTAAATATGCAGTTGTAGTTGCCCTGCGGGAATCCATGCAAGTACGCAACTAGTTGTTAAACAGAACAGTCTGGAAATATGGTCCATGACTAGTAACTTTCGCTAGGAACAATGTAGCATTTGTTACGCGGATCTGCCAAAGGGACTTATTCCGTAAATAATATTCAACTGTTCTATGGGCCATAGATGCGTACAGTTCGGTGTGTATTGTTCAAAAAAACTATCTTTCATACCAACTACAGTTGTCTGTAGAATGCTACTACTGTTTAAGTCCTGGGTTTAATATCGAGCATTGTGTCCGTTCGCAGTATTAAATTTTATAGAAGAACAACAGACAAATAGCTTGAAAACTCAAGCTCTTAACACTCTCTAAGAGCAAACCCATGCGAAAGCTGAGTTTACGCCCTAATTGTCACTTTCATTTCAAGCCTTTTTGAACCAGTCCGCAACTACTTACGTTCGATGCAGTTTCAACTGTTACTATTGTGTTGCATGTGAGTGTGTGCATTCAAGAGCTCTGTGCAGCTATAAAATTGCGTCAGCTACATAGATGCTGAGACCTGACCACAAAATTAATTCAGCTGCAATGTTTGTCAAACTATATAATATACTCACTGACATAAATGAAATTGGTTAGTCTACAAATACCAAAACAAATAAGCACAAAATACTGTGAGAGACTTTTAAAGACAGAAACTTTGCATTAGAAATGTGGTTGCTGTTTAAGCCAACTTTTTGTGGCTAAAAACTTGTCAGTGAAATACGCTTATATATTAAACGTCCCTGAATTGGAAAGCTGCTACAAACGAATAAAAAAAATTCTGAAAGAAGGTTTATGTCGTAACTTTTACTCAAATCTGTTATAAAAGACAGTTAATCTACCTATTCATAAGCAAAGTGGTACATTGTTCCAGTTTTTTTTTCTTTATGTCATAGTTAACATTGTTTTATTACTTACAGAGTTAGTGTTGCGAGGCGAACTAATAAAAAGGTTCAGTAACGCGTAAGCAATACCAAATTTCCTACTGAGCATGTTTTGTAAGTCACATTCCAGGAACTCTTCTAGCCAAGTGTGTGTTTTTCTTGCTCATACTTGCACTTAAGCGCTTAAAAAGTGGCTACCATCGCCAGCTGCAGTTATTGCAGTCTTTTGCTTGGCCGCCTTCGATCAGCGTGTAAAAATCATTGATTGAGCGCGGTCAAGGCCGCATAGTGTGTAGCGCAGGCAAGCCACAAGTGTGAGCATAGAAATGAAATGAAGTATGACCAATAATGCATGAAAAAAGCAAACCCCAATGAAAATAGTAACAAAAGTGAAAGACCGCGTGGCAGTTATTACGAATGACTACATTGTTGAGAATTTCCAATAAATTGACATTTGAATAAGCCTAAACTTACTACATCCTTAGTTTTCTTCGTTTCATTCATATTCATACCATAAAATATTCTGAACAGAGAAATCAATTAATATCAGATATGACTACACTTTACTCCTTACGTGCTGTTTTTGTTTTTTTTTGCAGTAAATCATTTCAGTTCAAACAAACATTTCACTAAAATGCTAAACAATTCAGAGTTACTCTAAGACCTAATACCTTGGGTACCAACATTTTGTGCCAGCCCCATTTGCAATTCGAATCAATTCTTAACTTTAAGCCAAAAAGCACTGCAGACAATTGCCAAAAATGTTCTCTGTACCAACTTGTAACTTGTAAAATTAATGCAAACAAAGTTTCGGCCTTCAAATGAAAGTAACGAGATTTTAAGTTTCTCACGCTCGCTTTGTGTGCACTGTGAGAGCGAGGGAGAGCGCGCGATAGATTGTCGTTGGATGTGAGCTGCCTGTGGGTCACCCTTTTCTTGTGGGGTGTCATTATTTGTGTTTGCTGTCGCCTGCAGGATACGTTTCCTCTTTGGCTTCTTCTGCTTCTTCTTAGCGAATTCGCAACAGTTGCTTTGGCCCAGAATATCCATTCCCAGAGACCCGCTTATAAAATTTCGGTTTCACGCGTACAGCTCGCGCCTGCAGCCAAATTCTCGGCCTCGTTCTTCGTCTCTTTCTCACACGTCGCTGTTGACCTTCCTCTCGCACTTCGATCCATAAAACTCTTGTGGCATTTTGCTGCGACTTGTTTTTAACTTTGGGGACTTTTGGTCAAATGAAAATTTAATGTGTCAGTTCCGGCCGGTCGGTTCAGCACTAACACTCATGCTATACGCCATCTCTGTTACACTCTTGTACGTCTGTCTATCCGGCTGTCTCGCTCATTGCGCTTGTAATTTAATTTACACGAAACATTCAACGCGCCGCAGTGTCACTGTCGCATTTACAAATTAAATACATAAAGAAGTTGGCCCAACAGTTTGCTACGACACACACACACACACACACACACACACACACACACTCATATTCACACACACACAAACACACAGACACACAACACACACACAACACACACACACACACAACACACACACACACACACACATATAGACACACACACACACACAGAGACACACACACAACACACACACACACACACACAACACACACGCACTCACAGACACACACAACACCTGTTTGACCTGGTTCTAGGCTCTGGCTTTGTCTGCTCATTCGCCTCAGGCATTTGTTGTTGTTGTTTTTTTTTTGTTGGTAATAAGCTTGTTGTGTCAGGCCAAACGAGTTAATTTTATAAAGTAGTTCTAGTTGTAACTGTTTTGCCGTGAGCATTGAAAATGTCAGCCAAGTTATGACAGAACTTTAGCCAAGTTCTTTATAATACCTCGTCTGGTAACAGTAAAAAACAGTTCAGTGTAGCGAGATATTCAGGGCTCTAATAGGATAAACTGATTAAGTATGAGCAACGTTGTCATCAGCTTTATTACAATGTGATAAGTTTTCAGTTCTACAAACAATCCATTGTTAGGATGCTGAAGATTATGCAATGGTTGCTCATAAAAGTGAAATAGTTTAAATTTCTATCAAAAGAACCATATCAGTACGATATGGTCAATGCTTCAGGTATGGTGACAAGCATTTGCGCAACACCTATACTCTGTATTTGAGCCTAACGACATAGTGATGCTCAGATAGAAAACGAGGTGGAATCATTTCTAGAGTTCCCCAGTCAAATGAGTTTGTCAATTCGTTGAATTCGCACGGAGGAGTTAAGACCGAAATCAGCGTATAAGTTATAAAAAATCACCAAGCTTTGACAAAATTGATTTCGCAATTGTAAGGAATCTTCATAATAGATGCATTCAGTTGTTTACTTCTTCTTCTTCTTAACTGGCCATAACAACCCTTTATCGGACTACGGCCTGATGTAAATATATTCTTTCAATGGAATTGTGGTTTTACGTGGTGGGTCCCAATCCCTACGCACAACCCATTTAAGGCCCATTTTCGTCTGAACAGAATCCAGTGTCGCCTCATACAACAAGCTTTGACCTGCTGAGGTGGTATTCTCCAACCCGCTCACCACACGGTTGGTTGTTTACAGCTGTGTAGTAATTACAACGTAAGAGTCGTATTCTGACACTCGCTCTTCTTTGGTGGACTATTTTTCAGTCTTTAAACGTCAATGAGGTTATCACAATATAAACGTGTGCAAGTATAAAAGAGGCCACACCCTTCTCTCTAATTAACAAAATTACAACAATCTTCGAAAGCAAAAAATATTGTACAGCAGCGTTTGACAGAGTTTGATGGCATCTTGTTCAAAATAAAGAAATGGCTTCCCGTGCCGCATTATTAATCATTGAGTCACTTACGTCACTTAAACAAAACATATTATTTGCAGGCAACTGCAAAATGAAGTTGTTTACTTTGCATCTTGACTACCTCCATTCGATTGACCTAATGCCATTCATGTGAAGAAATTAAGCGTACTTTTTTCAAACGTTTGCATCTCTCTACGAATATTTTGCAACATTCCAGTGCCCGCTGCCAGTTGTGAGTGTCCAATCCAGCGATCCTGCTCAACCCAAACTAGAGTGTCTCGCCAGATATGGGTGTAATTTTACTTAGTCTTTAATGACTCCAATGCCGAACTACAGAACTACTAGCTGTGGATTCATGTCCCTACGCTACGCCTATATTACAAACTTATTTCTAGGATATTATAATATGTTTGTGTGCACATTGTGTGGGCGCAGTAAAAATCCAACTAAGTTACAGCAAATATTCACTTTTTTTTATTTGTTTTTCTCTCAAAACAAAGTTCTTAAAAATGCACTCATCAAAACTATTTTCCAATTTAATTCTTATTCGCAGCCAGTTCATTTTAATAAAAAATGATTAAAAACTCCCAAGCAGCATCTAAAATTCAATAAGTTTGAATTTGCGAAATTTATAGTTCATAAATAAAATTAAAAATTCCTTTTCACATAGTTTCTTACATTGTTGTGGGTCTCCTCCCAAAGGATTGCTTGCTCTTAAAACCATTCATTTATGTATGTAATTTGCTGATTATGCAAGTCTGTGTGTGTGTGTGAGTGTGTGTGTGTGTGTGTGTGTGTGTGTGTGTGTGTGGCTACGTAAACTAAATACAGATTCTCAAAGCAATTAAAAAGCTTTTAAATTTCATTCACTTCAGTTGTAGCAGCTGCAACTTTTATTTCATTTTTAATTTGCGCATAGTTGCAACAGCTGTGCAACAACTTTTCACAATTTTCACTTGGTATTTTCGTATTTGTTTTTGGTATTTATGGTTAGTATTTTTGCAGTTTCTTTTGTATGTCATAGTTTGATTGCACTTGTGGCATGCTTTTTACACCTTTCACGCTGTGCTGCGCATTCATTTGCAGCTGTTGTTTTTGTTGTTGTTTTTGTTATTGTTGTCTGTTTGCGGACCAATCAGAGGGCAGTTTCAACACTCTGGCAACTTTTGTGCCGGTTGGTTGCATCGGCTCCATCGGTCAGAAAAAGGTTTCCAAGTGCTAATTAGTGTCTTGGTCCTTTGCACTCGAACCTCATACTCTTAGAGAGGCTGCATACATATGGTAACGAAGCATAAACATACATACAAAGAAATCAGCATTGGAATAACAACACGATTCGATTTTAATTTGACTTACAGACGCTTTCTTACCAAGAACAACAAGACATTTTGTGAAACAAGGGAATATACCCCTATGCACTTTCTATTGAAAACAGCAAGAAGTATGGGCAGCTGTACAAAGACGGCTTTTCATTATCAAGAACGATAATTCAAAGTTTTCCTGTGAGCAAACATCTCTTTTAGTAAAGCATTCACACAGCTCTACCGACAGTATTAATTAATAACGACTGCTGTGAGATAGAGCTGAAAAACTATCGATAGTACTATCAATATATCGATTTTTTTACTTTGTAGTTTTTTTTTCACTTTAGATAGTTTAAACACATGCTAAGCGGCTAAGGTTAGGAGGGTAGAGAGAAAAACAAAACCGATAGTATCGTATAAATTTTTGAACCGATGATTTTATTTTATTTTACTCAGTAATATAGATTCTTTTGTCAAAAAAAAATACTTTATGGCATTCTATAATCACTGTTCCAGCGTGTTCGTTAACTTGATAGTGGAAATAAAACCATCGGTATTTGAGAAATTTTTCGAGCATCGATACTATCGTTGGTTTTGTAGCTCTGATGGTTAACTTTCTAGCTTTCAGTTGTACTTTGGTGGAATGAACTTACTTGACGTTAAGTTCGTGCATTCAATTCTTAACGGTTAACAACTATGAAATTTGTATTTAAACCATTTTATTAATAACAAATTGAATCACTAATTGTCTCAAATTGCTAAGGAATTCTTTCTTTTTATAATTTTAGCAACTTATTTTCGCAATAACCATAATCATATTAGTTCCCAAATCTTTCTAAAAATTTTAATATTTCTTTTCGACTCAAAATTTTTTAAAAAGTTAAGCGATAGTTAAGAAACTTGCGAGCGATTTGTAAACTTGTACTTTTTTAAAGTGTATCTAAGCTTCGCGTTAGGAAATTCAGCGTTGAATTGGTCTATTTTGTTTTTTTAATTATTTCGTTTAACTGCATTTTAAGTGTTTACTAACACTTAAAACTTTCTTTTCAACTCATTTCATTTTGCATGGAATGACATTCAACGTAATAATGAATGAAGCACAAACAACTTTCAGCAAATAAAAGGCAGTAACTACTCTTAAATTCAATGTGCGCTGTTAAGTGCAGCGAAATAAAAAGATCTCAGACTGAAACAGAAATAAAACTTAAGCAGACGTCCAATAAAACACACACACACACACACAGATTGGAGCCGACAAGGCATTACAAGAGGAAACGGAAATGCGATTTGGCTGCTTTGTTTTGGCGCATGAAAATCCCAAAATACAATAAATTTCACATTTCATTTAATTCCATTTCATTTACAATACGAAACCAAATACAAACCAAAGTCGCTGGCAACACACACACACCCACACACACGCACTTAGATACTCTCACTCCCACACACACAGATAGAGTAAATCGTATAAACAAAAGAATGGCAAATGTGTGAGTTGCGATATCAGAAGTGACAATCGAACAAAAGCAGAGAGAAATCCCAAGCAGAAAGCAACAAAAAAACAACAAGAAAAATTGGATGCAGACAGTCGGGACGGTGCCCGACAGTGGAATACCCTGTACCCTTTCTTTGGCCACAAGCACTTAATCCAGCATACGGTAAAATGGGAACGAAAGTATTTTCTTTTACTTCTCTTTATACAAGTTTAATATAACTGTAAGCATTTTCCCATTGGGAAGTTCCAGTTGATAAGTTTTCCTATTGGGAAGTGGGGGCAAAAATTACTTTTAAAAAATTTTGTAACATAGATCAAAAATACATTTATAAATATCTGTTACAAATCAATATATGTGGGGGTGTGGCAGTAAATAAGGTATATCAAATGCGGGGGAAGGTGGGTTTCTATTAAAAAAATGGCGGATACTGTTTTAACGATGAGGGTCACACGAGTCTCCATACCAAATTTTGTAACGCTAGCTCACATGTATCCATATCTACATGCAGTGGAATTTAGGAGCAGCTTATAGGCGAGGGGTCACACCTCTGTCGAGTTTCGAGATGATAGATTAAACGGAGCGGCTGTAAACCGTAAAAAGATGTTACAGCGGAAAGGGCAAAATATCGACGTGATTCGATAAACTTCATCTTTTCGGTGTAAATGCGCATCTTGTGGTAAATTTTTGTGCCTCTACCTTTTATAGTGTCTGATATCTCGACGTTCATGCGGAAGAACGGACAGACAGACATGTCGACCCTACTATTGCTCCTGACCATGGAACATATGGTCTGCCACGCCTCCTTCTGCCTGTTACATGCATTGCACAAACCCATAATACTCTTTTACACTTTGTGTACAGGGTATAAAAATATAATAAATAAATGTAACAATTGAACTGAATAAACGAATTGAAGCTCATGAGCAAGGGTGCAATGAAAACGGTATAACAAGTGGCTCTCGCCTTGATTTGGGCATGCACACAAGGGGGCGTGGCACAACAGAACTCTGCTGGACACAACAAGGGGAGTCCATGTAAGGCGTTTAAAATTCAGTAACCGTATTTTGTTGCAATGCTTTCGCTACATCGCTCTTTGTCACTGTCTCTCGCCCTCGCCCTCTCCCTCGCTCCCTCTCTGCGCTGTGTTGTATGCTATAGTTTTTTTATGCAAAGAACTCAACGTTTTTCAGCCAGTCAAAGTTTATTTAACTTGATGTGCTGCTAAAAAGCCAAAACCCTTTGCCCCCAAAGCCTTGTTTTCATGGCATGTTTAAACTACTGTTGCAGCTGCAGCTTCTATTTTTCTTGTCACTCGCATTTGCTGCATGCAACGCCTGCAGTTGCTGCGATAAGAGTTTTTGTTTTGCACTTTGTTGGTACAGCTGGTTTTTAGAAGTATGTATTTTCGATTACTTACTGGCTTCCCAGCCTACATACACACACTCTTTGTATTTGATCTCTTTGGCGAGTTTTTTCCTGCTATTTTTTTTTTTTTCTTTTTTTTTGAGCTTTGAACTTTGTGCATAAAAATAAACTTATTGAAATTTGGTTTGGCAAACTTTTAACAAGATTCAATAGTTTTCAGATGCGTTTTGTGGCTAGCGATGAGTGCTTTGAGATTTCTATTGAACTTTTGCAAGATTTGAATGGAATCAGCAGTAGAATAAATGTCTGAATTGTGGTTTGTTTTTGAAGGCAAGTTTTTAGTTTATGCAATATAACCACATTTCTGGCCACATGGGACATGTGTTTATTCCTAAGCTCTTTGGTAGCGGGTGGAGTACAACGTCCGTTAACAAGAAAAGTATATTTGCAGGAACTTCTAAATACACCAATTGTTTAGTTTTAAGTAAGTTTTGGGTCTTTTGAAAACTTAAATCGAGCAACAAACGCACTTTAAGTTTCGCAAATCACAATGTTGTCAATTCCTTCGGTCACGGTGGCCAGTCACGCACTTCTGTTAGATTGTTTTACCGACAGCTAAGCTCTTGGGCTCAAACACCACATACTCTTTCGTACAGTAGACCAACAAAATGTGCACAATGTTTCTTGAGGACTGCCTGAGCTGAGCATTACGTCCTCTGTACAGAATTATCTTGATGTTGTACCTTTTGACGCAACAATACCTATACATACATATATTGTCGTAAACACACATTCGCCTTACAGCTCCTCCAGTGGTCGTCGGATTGGTCGGATTTGTGGTGCACCGGTTATAGCAGTAGCCACACACTTCCGCCTTGGGATGTATACTGAGCCTTTCTGTTTCCTTCAGTGCAATGTATACTCAATTAGGTACTGTCATCGTTGACCCTTCTTAAAATTTTGTAAAAGACTGAAATAACGCAACAAAGAGGCGCAAGTTCCTCTCGTTGCCGAAAAAAGAACGCACACATACGGTTGTTAACATAAAGCAATGCACACACATACACATATAGCATAAACGAATGTAAAATTAAGAAGCTGTGCTGCTTACGTCGCAGCGACGACAGTACCTTATATGTATACATTCCCTTCAGTTCACAGCATCAGTGAATACGCTTCAATTACTGTTTTGAGTTCGCTAGCAAACGTTTATTCAGCAAGTATTTGGCGGAGCTTACTGAGAAATCCCTTGACGTTATGAAATATAAAGGATATTAAATCACAAATTTTTAAGTTTTGATACAAAACTAAGGTATTGATTGGTCTTTCAAAGTATAAATAACCGCTATGTACCAAAGAGAACTACAAAGCGTAACAAAAGCGTAGACCTACTTAATACAGATCAATGTGCTAAACTAGTACACGTGCCTCATGTACCAGTTACGAATGCTTTGCTATAAGTAACCACTATGTACCACAGAGAACTGCTATGTGTACTAAAAGCTTAGACATACTCGTTCACTTTACTTTACACTTTACTTTACACTTTACTAACCGAATTTTATATGCTCTTATCTTGCAGTGATACTTCAATATCAACGCGCGTGGACATGCTAACGCCTGCTATTGAAGTCTACAAACCGCCGCTCTGACACAAGGACGACACTGTGGAGAGCAATTTAGGGAATCCATCGACGAGTAGCGATTTCTAGCAGACGCTCATCACTACTGCAGAACTAACTACGGATAATCTATTTGTTCTTCCAACATAGTGTCAATCAGAGCTAACAAACTAAGCAAAACCAAAGTCCAAAAGCAACCAAATGGAACTAAGTAGTAACCTTGCCAGCAACTTGGCCCAGAGCTCACAACAGTTCTCAAGCGACACTAAGGAGAGTCCTAGCCGGAGAAAAAAGAGGCAAGATACCAAAAAAGAAACCGAAAGCAGCAAAACAAAAACAAATAATTGATCCAACTGAATAATTCCTAAGATTGATTAAATTTAGTTACTTTTAGCATAAATGATAATGATTTTTAAAGCTTTGCCGATTGAGCGGCAACGTCAGCAGAAACCAAAACAAACTAGTCTAAGTCGTAGGGTATTCAATGTAGCAATGTGGCAGTCACATATTTTCATATAACAGGGCGCAAGAGTGGCACAGAAATTGTATTTGTAGTAGAATGCAACCAAATTATACTTATTATTACTGTATATGTATTTGTATGTAAATTATAATGAGCGAAATGTTTGCAATGTGTAACGAATATGTAAATTTAGTTATGTACCTATATATATATATATATATACACATATATTTAATAAACATATGAAATTTATAAAAACAACAGAAACAAAAACGAACATTGCAATGAATAATTTTTATACTGCTGAAACGGAAACAAGAAAAAAACGAAAAAAAAAAATATATGAAATTTAAAATAAAACTAAGTTTGTAATGCATTAGTAATTAATAGGTATGAAACAAAGAGTCAGCTTAAAACAATTGGCGCTTAGAGTAATAAAAAAACAAAGCCATATAGAGAAACTAAAAAATACACAAAAAAACACTAAAAATTTGCAATATTTAATTATAAAAGCAAAGCGCAAATTCATGGTAAAGTTTAATTTAAAAATTCGCTAGGGGCAGGCACTTCAAGCTTTCTACACATTCACAAGGCAGTAGACACGCCCCCTGACACACACAGCACAGTGGAACATATGGCATAACTCAAGGTAAAATACACGAAATATTCGAATTTGATTTATGTGAATTTTTAACTTCTAGAAAGTATGCCATGTGAAAAGTTTGGCCAATGCCAAAGTTATGTTGACCATTTAAAGTTATACACCAAAAAATGCGCTTTATTTCCATTAATGTCTCGAAAAATTCTATTCGTAAAAACGTGAAATTTTTGTTTCCACGTGCAACCAAAAGTATACTAATATGTTATAATACTTTTTTAAGTTCAATATAAGAAAAAGATTCAAGTCCGCTTTTCAAAACCAAAATGCACCTTAAAATATGATTCTGGAAAAGTTGTTTTTCAATATTATTTTACTTACGATAAAGTCATCATTCGATAACCATTTGTAGGTACAGCGCTCAATGACACCCACACACACAGCAATCGGTTTGCCAAACTGCGGAATAAAATCAAAATATTTTGATCTTCTTACGTGCGAAATGTACTGCGGTTGGCCAACCGATTGCCATGGGTATGGGGGGCATAAGGTTCAAAATAATCACAAAAATTTGAGAAAATTAAATTAAAAAGTTTTTGAACTGTGAATATTTTATGATTTGAGGAAATTCTTATTTCAAACAGAAATTTAACTCATACCACATTTGGAATATTATTATTAAGAAATTTGATATCGTTATAACATAACTAGCTGATCCCACGCAGCGTACCCACACAAACTCACAAATATCGTTTTCTAAACATTCATTTTATCATTCACAGAAAAAAAATTTTCATGATCTATACCTTACTGTTTATTTTCGTGTACATTTAATAAAAAAAAAAACATCTTCGAAGTAAAAAACATGTGACGAAATCGTAGGTACTTGTATGCAAATTATAATATACATGATATATTTTATGTGATGAGATAAAAAACACTGTATATTGCAATATTTTTCATTGATAAGAAAATTTTAAAGCACATTTTTAAAGGGTCTTGTTAATGCTGTATTTAAAAATTTGATAAAAAAAATAGTCAGCTTTTCGGCAAGCTATGAAAAGTTTTTAGGACGTCCAATTATACCACACTTCATTTTACTTATATAGACAAAAAGTCATGTTGGATTTGTATTGACACCTAGATTCCATATCTGCTTTTATCAAACCTCTATGTCTGCTGGGCACCCTGCTAAAGCTAAGGAACATTTTCTTTAAACCACAATATCTTCCAACCCAATGGCCAAATTAAAAAACCGTCTATGAAAAGGTTAATCTACACTTGAATACCTAGACAACGGGGTATGGTTCGAACGGATCAGATGCTCTAGGCAAAAGATCAAAACTTCCTGTAATTTACAGCTAGTGAGCTAGTACAGCGCTTCATCAGAGTCTCTCGCCTTCGTTACAGCACGAACTACCGTTCGTTGTGATATATAACTAGCGATTTGCTAAGGAAATTCGTTTAGAGCAAGACCGCCACGGTAGGCGATTGCAATTGACGAGTGCCTCGACTTCACTCCCGGCTTCCATCATGCAATTTGTACTACTTTTAGTTATTTGGGCAACATATCTAAGTAGGCAAGGTGGCATCAGAGTGACATGACCGACGACCCAGATCATGTGACAGAAGATTCGAAGGAGCAACTGATCTTGGTGCCGACGGGCCGACCACCACCCGTTCCCGAGTTACGGCCGAAGGTTGCCTGCAGCAACCTGATTCTTATAGTTCTGGCCGCTGTTTTGTCAGCCAATCAATGCCTGCTCTCTATATCTGCCTCGCTCTGACGTGCATGCGCGTACTTTGCGTAGTTCCGTTATAATACTGTGGTCCGATTTCTATTGTTTTCGTTTCAAAGGAACATATTCTTCTTCTCGCAGGAGCATCACAGTCAAACTTTAGGATAACTCCTTAAGTTCAGAAAACTTACAGGTATTCAAGCTAGTGAGCTTACTTAAATCTGCTTTCAGCATGCAGTGTAAAAATAGCAGAGCTGTTAGAATTCTAATGGAGTTCTTGCCTAGCTGCGAGACTTTTTGTTTAACCTATTTAAGTTATAGAAGCCGAGAAGGCCTGAAACACAGTTCCATTCTGTGATTCGCCTAGATTCTTTACTTCTCTTTTAGTAGTTGCATAAAACTTGGTCTTTCGATGCCACAAAATGGATCTGCTCCTATCAAGAACCGTTTCTACTTACTTCGTCCACAGTTCATTGCAGGAAATGTTGGTGGGAAATGATTTCAGTTTCCCGAACCAACTTAGAGTTTATTCCAGTTTTTGCGACTGCCTTTATGGCGATAGCGACTATTTGATCTGACACGCTACAGCAAGTCTCATATTACTAAAGAACCTTACTTTCGCTCCAAATGAATAGTAACTTAAATTAAAGGTAATTAAATATCGGTTTAATCTATCAAAGACAGTTTTAGTTTTTGGTCCGAAATTCGAAAATAAATCCAAGTTTTTCCTAAAGTAATGCAATCCGAAATTGAGAATTTCTCTTTAAGTTTTCAGAAAAACCGTCCGTTGCTATGTGGTTGACCGCCTTTGGCATGAGGGTTTGCTCTTCAAGGTCGTATTGATCGTATCACTGTTCAACCTCTTGAGGTCGTTTCTTAAGAGGCGTTGCTTTATGGTTGAGCTGCAGCTACGATAGAAGAACCGATGGATTAAAGCAGCTGTGCCGCAGTGTCCTTGGACCACTTCTGAACACTCTGTACTGCGCATGACACTGTTTTAGTGTCAAGCTCGGCTTATCACAGCGTCGGCCCCGTAGGCGTTTCTGGATTCCTTTGGCAGATTGCGGTCAATGACACCAAGAGCACTGCCTGTTTACGGCATTTGTCCTGTCAGCCTTCAAAACTCAGTGATACGCCAGATTACTTGGTCGTGCGATTTGCCTGGCGAATGCGTATTGCAGTGACCACAGCTGCTTGGTACTCTAATCTTAGAAAGCCGTCCTAGGAGCCCGTTGAGTCCTCTCAATACGTTGCTTGTTTACAAGTCTATTGTGGTACCTACGTGGACTTATGGTTGGCTTATTTGAGGTGTTACTGCAGCTTCCAATATCGCTAAGCTCCAAGTTATGCAAAGCTAGGTCGCCTTGTTGTACTCGTAACTCCACGATTCATCGTGATTTTCGCATGCCCGATGATGGATGAGTTTAATCGGTATTCTAGCTGGTGTAATGACCTGCTGAATGCCCACCTCAATACCTCGTTGGCGGGTCGTTGGCCAGTAACACTTGCAGATGGAGGTTGAGGCGTTGATAGTATGTTCCATGCAGTATGAGTGATTTCCATGTTAGGTCACCTGTCATCTTCTTGTCATTTGTCATCGAAATGTTTTATAATCGCTAATTTGATTGATTCATGTTTAAATTTGTGCAAAAAAGAAAAAGTGCTTACTCGTTTTTCTCCAAATGTTGTGCACACAAAGTACCAACTATTTCCACAGTTACTTTCGAGAAAAACGACAAATTAACCTAACCTATTAAAAACCTTTCTCACTGCACTTTGTTTTTAATTTTTGATAACCAACAAAAAAAAAAGGAGTATTGAAATACCAAAAGGGGGCGCTTGGGGGAAAAGGATGTAGTTAATTGTAGGCAAGTTGGAAACACTTTTGTGCTTGACAATATAATTTCTATAAAATAGGACAACCTTTTGCTTCATATAGCATTGTATTATATCAAAATAATGATTCAAATTTTGATAGGGCTTTTCGTTGTTGTAGAATTTGGAACTTTGTTGTTGTTTGTTTCATACACACGCCTCCCATTGCCTCACCCAGTAAAATGGCCATTGAAGTGTTTGACTTGAACTGCTGATTATATTTTTGAAAATAGCAGCATATATTATGAATTATACTAATTATAATAATACTAATAGCAAATAGAGATATTGAATGTTAACATTTATTTGTATAAACTGCGCACAGACGGGCAGAAATTGTTGGAGTTAGAAAACTTGCATAGATTTTTATATTGTAGATAAATGTAAATGCCACACTAAAGTTAATGTTAAATAAAAAATTTAAAAAAAAAACAAACAGTGAACGAAGTTTATGACCGTAATATCAAATTGTTCATAGTTAAGCGTCGAAAATAATAAGATAAAAAAAAATACTGTAAATAAGTTAATAAGCCAGAAAATACACATAAACCAGTTTAAAATAAACGTTATGGAAGTGCATATAATTTTGATATAGTTAAGCTAATTTTAATACATTTTTTAAGTGAGCATTAAAAAATAAAGCAAAGCAAAAGGACTAAAACAAAAGAGAAAGAAACATTTAAGAGCTGCAAATAAAATTATAAATTTAATTTAAATTTGATACACACGCTTATTGTTAAACATGCTTGTTAATTTATTTCACTGTTACATACATATACACACATATGCAATAACATTTAAATAATTGTATTTAATTAATAATTAAATTTAACAAAAACGAAAAAACCAAAACAAAAAAATACCAACAAATTTTGAAAATTTGCACACATTTTTATACACGAATATTGGCTTCGACGAGACTTTGTTCAGAAAATTTGATAAGAATTTAATTTTATAATCAGCGTAAAACATAAAAAAAAAACAGCATTAAATAAAAGCAAATGTTAAAACATGAAATTGAATATGCAATGAACAATGAAATCTATTTATATATAATGATTGAGAGAAATAATCGAAATAATAGAACTAGGCGCATATTGAATAATAAAGGAGAAATATTATTGAAAGAAATATCAAAGAAAGTCGTTTTCAATCAAATGGGATAACTCTTTAAACCGAACAAGTCCGATTTCTGCCATGCCGAATCTCACACTAAAATCAATTCGTGCCACGAACAACTTCTAGAGCTTAAAAAATCTATAAAAACAACTATCTATAGTAACCGGCGGTTGGTTGGTGATTTCCAATGAAACTTTAGCTCAGAACGTCCAGAGATGCTTTTCACTCAAAATGTGCTTGGGAATCGTCTCTTGCACTGTCCAACAAGGTAAATTTAAGCTGCGGAAACGTACTGATTGTTACAGGAGATCTTTGGTGAATTGACTATTTCGCAGAAAAATGTCTAAAATTGGTTAAAAGACTTCAAAGAAGGCAGAGAATGATGTTGATTAAGAACACACGGGCGAACATCAACATCAACTAATGAGTGACGCGCCAAGAAAACCACGAAATTGGTGCTCGAATATCGTCAAATGACAATTAGAGATCTTGTTCATATGGGTGGCCTATTAATTGGTTCACCTCTAAAAAAGATCATCGCGTTGAAATTTGTATTTCTGACGTCTGCAAACACATTATTCAGGAAGATGAGACTTGGATTTATGCTTATGATTCGAAAACGACCGATCAATCGAGCTTATCTAATTATCAATTATGGTTGTTAGGCCAACTAAACCATTTTTGGCTGACTACGAGTTCATAATGTTTCTTAATGTGGAGCTTACACATGGCCATAGGCCTTCAATGCCTCGGTGTCTCGGCACCCATATCAGGCTAATAACGAACTGCTAAGCCATCTCGTGCAGGGATCTTATGGATAGAGAGGAGGGATAGCTTATAAGAAGGGTCTAAAATTGGTACATATATGCCTATAGTATCTTATGGTCTACTTCTCCGTCTTGCTGTCAAATACTGTAACCCTGCGAAGCGCAAACAGCCGTCCCAACTAAGTAGATTTTGCTTATGTTCCTTTACAAGAAGTCAGACCACGGTACATGACGGAGTTCGGCGTAACCGTCGATGTTTACAAGCAAAAAAATACAAATGGCAGGAAAAAAAGGATAACGGAGCTAAGCAAATAGTGGTCAGTACTATAAAAAGCAGACCGGTTGCAGTGGATAAGTTCATTCGATCAGTGATCGTGTACTCCTCCTAATCTTCGCCAGCATCACAGCATCAGTCGACCCAAAGCTATGTGCATGCTCCGTCTCAACTGTTACATGGTACTGATTTTGTTTGAATCAATCGCATCAGTACTAAGTGCTGCTTCTAATCCTCTCCAGAAAGTTGGCTGCTTTTCACTCTAAGCAACCATTGCTTTCGTTGTATTGTACAAATAGTGTGGTGGAAACTGAAACGAAAGTTTAGTGGAGGCACTCTTTGAGTGCAGAAGTGCGCGTCTCCCATTGCAGTCTCACACTGGCTTAAGTGTTGTGTTCTTCAAAATGAATATAAAGCAATCGCTGACATTAACTTTTATTTTGTTAGCGTCAAAAGTGCTTCAGAGGCTCCAGAACAAACAAATTACTGTAGCGAATCGCCTAGTTACACCGGCGGATCTCGCCTGAGATAACGTGGAATTATTAAAATTTCCGTACATCTTAAAAAATTCTTGTTTAAGTTACTACGGTTTCTCGTTATTATTAGCACAAAACCTTTTAGCTATGATATGGAACAAGCTACCTACCACTGACCTATTGTTGTCTATGAAACGATAGGCCTATAACCTCTGACATTACGCACACACAAACAAACATATCTCAACATGAATATAATATTAGCTATTAGCATTTTCACTTAGTGTGTTGATGCATCAGATACTTTTGGCATTGCCAGATGTTGCTCTGACAGCTCATCAAATGTCAGTAGGGAACCTTTGTTTCTGTCACAATTTCGTTCCACCTACAAATGAAATTCAATTTGAGTTTTACTTGTTCTTAGGCGGCTTCCCACTCAGCACTTGGCATTTAGTCGTTTACGAGCTAAAACAAACAAGATGTTATAAAGATGAAGCCGGAGCACAACTAAAACAACGACAACAATGGCCACTACTGCCAGCAATACATTCAAATTACACAAATCCTTTGAATACTGTTTGTAAACAAAATGGCGAACACTTAAATTCATGCAATGACTACAACAAGTACAACAGCAAAAATTTGATGCAGATAGACGGGACTGTGCCCGACTGTGGAATACCCTGTACCCTTTTTCTTTATAAACACTAAATACGGTCAAATGGGGACGGAAGTAGCCACTTTTATATCTCCTTTCATAAGATCATATGCCTGTAAACATTTTCCTATTACGAAGTTCCAATTGACAAGTTTTCCTATTGGGCAGTTGGCTATTATGGGGGCAAAAATTACTTTTATACCCATAACTCCAGTATTTTTGGGTCAATGTAGTTGCATTTTGTACCACAGAGATAAAATACATATAAATATGTCTGTGACAATTTTCAAATCAATATATGGGGGATGTGGCAGTAATTAAGGTAAATCGATTGCGGAGGAAGGGGGGTTTCATTGAAAAAAGGAGGATGTAGTTTTAACGATTAGGCACACACGAGTCTCCACACCAAATTTTTTAACCCTAGCTCACATGTATCCATATCTACACGTAGTGGAATTTTGGCACATTTTGGCCGAGGGGAGGTGAGATTAGCATATTTTTTACTAAAACTTTTGATGTATTTATCCGATCTCGATGATTTTTGGAACATATGTAGATGCAAAAACACGACGCACATCTCTGGAAGTTTCAAGTTGATAGACTCAACCGCGCAAATCTGTCACGGGGGAAGGGGGTAAGATATCGACTTGATTCAACAAACTTCATCTTTCCTTATATTATATTATATATTATCTCTAGCTCTTATGGTCTGGGAGATCTATCCCCTCATACGGACGGACAGACGGACATGGTCCAATCGCTACCCGAGTCAATGATAAGACTTTTTGCCCTTGGAACTTATGATGTGCCACGCCTCCTTCTGCCTGTTACATACATTGCACAAATCTATAATACCCTTTTACACTTTGTGTGCAGGGTATAAAAATGTGCTAAAATAGACGGTCCAACAAACCGGTTTGTTGATTTTACAGTTAGGTGGAAGGCAAGTCACTAACATCAATGGCCACAGCTGAGGGATAACAACAACAGCAAGAGCAAAAGGATATCGCGAGCTTACTTCAACGACTACAAAATGAAATGAAGTGAAATGAAATCAAAGGCAGCCAACGACAAAAGCATTGCCATTGTTGTTGTTTTTGTTGCTGTTGTTGGCAGCGGCGCCAGCGTCAGAGAGCAAAGCACATGAAGCTCCTCGCAACGCACACAGTCACACAGAACCCGCCACCAAGTTACCACTTCCCTCTACCATTACTTGCCAACCGACTCTATTCGTAGCGGTTCCGGTGTTTACAGTTGATATGCAGCGCAAAGACTTTGATGCCCCTCGCGCTACACTCCCAAACTCAGACTCGCACACACACACAAACACACTTATTTACCCATAGATATGCGTTCATGTGTGCTTCACGCACACCTACAACTACCATATATGCGTCTATATTCCCTAACGCATTGGGACTGAGGAAACGCTCTGCATTCTTTAGAACAAACACGAACAAGTTTCGCTGCTGTGGCTTTTGATGCTTCGCTTTTCCAGGCATTCAAATGGAGTTAACCTGACTTTGTGGTTATTTGTAATTTCGTAGAAACACCGCAAGGTAAACTTTGCTTGCAGAAGTTTGCATACTCTTGAATTAAGTTATAAATATTGAATTATGAAAGCAACTCGAAATTGATATTCCAAGGAATGGAGTTCTTACACACACTTTACGCATAATGTCAAGTGTGTTAAAAATGTGTTCTATGTATTTAACGGGGAGTAGAAGGCGCGGCAGAAAAAAAAATGCGCAGTTTCGGGACGAAGATGAAGTTTTTCATAATAAAGAAAATAATGTCAATGTTTTGCCGAATCGACTATCTTACCCCCGCAATCCACTTAATTAAGGTACCAAACGTGGCACGCACTTTGAGAGATATTGCTAAGTAAGTTGTTATTCCAATGCCCACTGTCTAAGAACTAATGGAGAGAAAAACGCCGCCTATAGAATGCTCTGCATGCGCCTTTCACTAAAGAAGCAGAGGGGAAAACCGGTAATGGATGCACAGGGTGCACTAAAGTTGTGCAGGAAAAACTTTAACTCAACTCGAGCGTTGACGAAGTTGGTAGTGTACAAGCACCAGCTCTTTTGAATAGTCCTCATTGAGGGTATGCAAGTTAATTGGAACCTTGGTGTCCTCTGTTCTGTCCCCAAGAAGGGTGGCCCTGCAGCGTACCCCAACTACAGTGGTATCACTATTCTTTCTATCGATCGTGTTGTACGAGAGACTAAAGCCATTCGCGAAAGAACTGATAGGACCCTATCAATGTGGCTTAGGTCTCGAAAGTCAACTATTGACCAGGTATTCACGCTACGCCAAATACTGGAAAAGACCCATCGGAACGGGACTATATGCAGATGATATTGTCATCATTGATAGTACTGATTGAGCAGTTTCCGTAGCCCTTGCGGGTTTTGAAGAGAATCAGCAGGGTTGGGTCTGGATGTAAATAAGAGCACGACAGAATACATATTTTCTTCTAGTAGAGATAAGCGGCGGTTGGATGATGTTATTGATTGATGTTAAAAAAATTTCATGCAGTCGGGACGGTGCCCGACTGTGGAATACCCTGTACCCTTTTTTTTAGAAACGCTAGATACTGTAAAATGGGAACGGAATTATCAACTTTTATGTCTCTTTTCATAAGATCGATATGGCTGTAAAAATTTTCCTATTGGAAAGTGCCAATTGACATGTTTTTCTATGTTATATTATATTTTATTTCTCCAGTATTCTTGCGCAAATTACGATGAATTTTGAAACATATATCAAAAACACGTTTAATAATATATATGGTAATTTTCAAATCAATATAATTAAATCGATTGCGAGGAAGGGGGGCTTCTAATGAAAAATGGAGAATACAGTTTTAATGATATGGCTTACAAGAGTCTCCACATCAAATTTTGTTACTCTAGCTCACATGTAACCATATCTACAAGTAGTCGAATTTAATATCAGTTTATATATCTGTTTATAAGCGAGGGGGTGTGAAATCTACATATTTTTGACTATAACTTTTGATGTATTTATCCGATTTCGATCATTTTTAAAACATAGATGCATAAACACGACGCAAGCGTCTGTCGAGTTTCGAGTTTATAGATTTAACGGAACGGATGTAAGCCGTGAAAATCTGGTATAGGGGTGAGATATCGACATGAATCGATAAACTTGGCCTTTTCTGGGAAATTGCGCATCTTATGGTAATGTGTAGTATGATAGAAAGAGAGAAGCACGTTACAACACGGACAGACAGACAGACAGACAAGCGGACGGACGGACAGACGGACATGGCTGTGTCGACTCGACTATTGCTCCTGACCCTTTTACAATTATCTAAAATGTGCAGCCATTGGAACCACGGGATCGACAAACTTTAAGCTAACACAATCAGAGTTCGCCAAGACGAACTAAAAAAACGATGTAAATATCCTTTTTTGTTTAGAATCAAATTTCGTAAAAATCTAATACTAATATCATAAATTCGAAAGTAACTCTGTATTTTGGTGTAGGGATAGATAGAGGTAGAACAGCGGGTGGTTAGCAATTGGCACTATTTTCAATAACAAAAAATTTCGGTTGAAATCGTCAATGCTTCAATCTGTTTTAGGCAAAACGCAGTTTGCGGGGCTTGCTAGTTTAAGTAATAAATACTCTAAGTTTCAGTAGTATGTACATAAACAAACTCAATGGAGCATAAAATAATTCCCCGAAAGAGTTACAAACTGTTAGACAATTTGAAAGGGTAGTAACTATGTCTAAAGTAAGAGTAGATGCAGCAAACTACAAAGTGTTACTAAAAAAAACAACTCAAGCGTTTAAACAGTGAACTCAGCACAAAAGATGTTCAAACCCAGTAAACCGATGACCAAACCTGAGCAGAACTGATCAAATATGCCAAAAGGAACCCGACTCTGCATGCAAATTGCTTTGAACTTGCCCCCGCTTCCTCTATGTCTGTTGACATTTAACCAGCTTAAGCATTTGGTGCCATGTAAATAACAGATTGAATTGCTAACAACCAAACCAAAGTCACATACACACAAAATGATTGACGACAAGGCACAAAAAGCTCCAAACATGTTGCTAAGGGCTTTGATGTCAGCGCATAGTAAAGCCAGTTGAAACCGGGGTCGCAAAGGGATAGAAGGGAGCTAACCCTGGTTACGGTTACAATAATGTGTCAGTTGTGACGCTACGCGGGGCGTCTTAAATTGCGCATAGTCCACATAAATTCACAATAAATCAACAGTTTTACCAAAAGTTCATTGTAAATATTTAATACCACGCAGCTGTCGTGTTTGGTAGCTAAGTTGGCCAACAAGGGCAAACGTCAGTTATCGATTAGCAGTCAGCATGACCTTGAAAATAGCACTCTTATAACGCCAAACCTTTGGCTGAGCCAGAGTGGGAGAGCGAGTGCCGTCAGCAGCAACAGACCAAAGTGGCCAAAATACAAGCTAAAAACATTCTTTGGCTGTCATCCTCAATTGGTGCTTCATGGAGCTGGCGGTGGCTGCAAAGGCTGACTTCGACTCTAGGCTCAGGCTCAGTCTCAGCTGTCCACGCTTATTTCGCTTACAATTTATGAACTTGACTGTTGGCTGGACTAACACCCAACTGCGGCAGCCAACATCAGATTTGAGTTCACCACCCAAACCAGAACACAGACATGAAACAACCACGTTAGCTTTGTAGAGGCGCAAAAGGTTTGCATGACTTCAGGAAATTACCATAATTTCAATTTAAGAAATTAAACGAATTCCGTTGGAACGAAAAAAGCGTTAGCGGCGTTTTGGCCGGGGCAATAACAGCTCGCATGTCGTTCAACGCGCTTCTAACTTAACAGCCAAGTTAACGGGCCTGAAGGCTTTAATAAAGAAATTGATTTTCAAACCAAAATGAGGGCCGATGCTCTCAAGTAGGTGCTACGTTATAAAAACATAAATGCCTACATATACATATAATAGATATGGATTTTGGGCTTAATCAGCAATTACTCTTCAAACTGAATGTATAGCTGGCAACATCCTATTTTATGCATTGTGCGAGCAAGTCGAACCGTTTCTAGACGATAGGACTATATATGTATCCTATAATGTACCTATCTGCAACTATACGTTGGTATGATGCCAACAGAACGAACTGAAGAAGAAGCAGTAGACGTTATCCGTTCAACTTTGTTGCGAAAGATGGGAGTATATATCGAGTCTACATTCCAAAGTGGACAGTAAACTCTTAATTATGAAAAGTCAAGCATTGGTGCAGATTAAAACTTTTTAAGTTTTGGAGGTTTTAGCAGGGTTTCTAACATCGTGAAGATTTGGAAGGGTCGCTTCATTAGTGGGTGTGCCACTTTGCTGTGGTTATCTATGACGACACAAGATACTGTCAAGTTATATGCTCGCCTTTGTTGAGCAGTCTATTTTCAGTTTCTGTGCGATTTTCAATGATAAAGTTTGTGTTTCTCTCTCTCTTTCTCTCCTCATGAGTCTACTTGGGTGCATAGTATAAGAATACAATATTCTTCTTTCAGTATGAAAGGTGGATGTAACACTAATTCTCTATGCAACCAACAACTTACTCGGTAAGTAGGTCAGTAAGTAGTTTTTTGGTAATGCAGCATTAAGTATGAACGGTGGAGCTGCGCACGAATTCAGTATCCACCAACCTACATAACTAGTAAATAGCTCTGTGGGTAGTACATTGGTAATGATGCATGGAGTATGCAAGTTGGAACTCACCTACATACCCAATAAATAGGTCTATGCATTGGTAATGATGCATGAAGTATGGAAGTGGGAACTCACCTACATACCCAATAAATAGGTCTGTGGGTAGTACATTGGTAATGATGCATGAAGTATGAAAGTTGGAAGTTCGCACGAATTCATTATCCACCAACCTACACACCCAGTAAATAGTGCGTGTGTACGATCTCATTGTGTGTGAGAAATCCACAAGCATATGCTAGAGAGTTTTAAGTGAGATTACCTGGTTAGGTGTACCGTTTCCGTACTATACCCGCTTTTAAGTTTTTGATGATGGCAAAGAGCATGAATGTCGAATGCTGGGCCGATAAGTAATAATAAGATAAGAAAGTCAACTTGCGTCCATTCCCAAGACAGTGCATACATGTGCCTTTGTGTTGCTCCTCTCCTTCTCAAGTTTGACAACGAATGAGTCGGTCTGAGAGAGAGAGTGCAACACAGCACCCTTACACTACACTCGATAATTACATACTATCGTGAGAATGCACGCAATCCAGCAGGCCTTTTGAAATTTTTAACGGTTCAGGATTGCACTTTATTAGTTTCATGCTTGCAGGCATGGCCAGTGTTGCCAATTTAGCTTTTTCCCGCTAGAACTCACTTTTTTGCAAGCCTGATGGCGGGAAAAAAAAAATTGAAAAATTGAAAACAAAATTTTTAATGTTTTGTGTATAATTTGATATGGGGATGCTTATAAATGACGTTAAAACCGATTTCCTGTATTATTCACAAAGTTATTATCATTATAAGGAGTTAACCAAAAACATAGTTTAATCAGATAGACATGCCTAAATCGCCTTAGTTGTTGACCATTTTGTAAAAGGAACGTATCTCCCATGCTTCTTACAAAAAAATCATATCAAAATTAATAAACCCTTTTAAGGTTTGAAAGACTGGGCATGGCACTAGTAGTCCTTGCCATGAAAAGAAAGCAGCAGAGAAAAGTGAAAATTGCACCAGATCGCTAACACCTAAAAAGCTCATACTGTTCATCACATATCTTGTTGCGCTCTGCAACAGAGCAGCCAACGCCGCAATGGAGAGCTGCGGAGCATTCTCATGCATAATGCACGGTCCGTGGAAGAATCGATGACAGTTCCTTTTGAGCGTCACGTAAGCTGTTTAATATGGTTAAGTTAAATCAAATTATTTGTAACGAACTTAAGAGAAGTGTTAAAATTATTATCGAAATAAGTGTTGAAAAATACGTTCAAAAGTATTGCAAATTGCTATCGATAAGCCGTAGCGTGGGTTGGCGATAAAAAGCGCCATAATTTATAATTGGCAATTGAATGGATAATAATGAGCGGCAGCAAAAAACAAAACCTCTGATTAAAACAAGCAACATTGTTAATTGGATAGCGCGGAACTGGTTCTAGAGGCCCAGGAGGAATGTGTGCATATGCATGGAGGCGTGACGCGCAGCTCTGCTTATTAGACTGACAGACTGGATGGATCGCTGGCCGCACAGCCTCACCCAAATTCTAGTGACAGCGATCGACAGTAAGTACAAATAAGTATGTTTCCAACTCTCAAGTCTAGTAAAGTGCAAGACTGAGAAGAAGGAATCTGTGGAAATGAGAATGAAAATGATTGAGCTTACTGAAGTGATCAAAGCGGAAGCGGGTAAGTGTGAACAACAAAGGCACACAAAAGCAACATCACTATACGTGAAGATTGAGTGCATTCAGCAGAACAGTGCTTGAATATAGTTATGCATGCTAAGTTGATGCTGATAAATAGTTAAGCAGATGCTTAACCCTGGAACGTCATCCTTTTTCTTTGCAGTAGTCATTTAGACTTAGGATGACGTTCTAGGGTTAAATAACTTCACTAATGAATGCAACCATTAGCAGTTTTGTATAACACTCACTCTCAAGCTAAAGGTAAAAAGTATTATACGACGCGCTGTTATACTGCAATATACTCTTTGTGGCTACTTGAAATTAAGTAGTCATTTACTAACACTGTCATGAAAAGACAAAAAGTTACACGTGTACAATCGCAAATTAACAAATTTAGAACAAACTAACTTAACAAATTGTAATTATGATTAATCCTGAAAGTAGTATATTTTTTCAGGTGACGCGTTGCCAAATGTGTCCCAGGGTTATATGCCACAGACCTACCTCTCTGTGTCGCAGCTGCATCATGATCTGGGCACGTACAGTAACCAAGCCACCCACGGAGAACGACATCCAATCAGCCGTAGCAAGTTCGAATCAGCCAGCAGATGCACGTAAACTTCTGTCAGAATTTCAACGCGTCATCGATGAGACGCGTGAGAACCTTCAGCAGAAAATTGTACGTTTTAATGAGTTGCGTTCCACGTTCAAAGAAGGTCTGCTGCTAAAACCGCTCTATATGGACAAGCCATATGTAACGGAGGAGAACTATATGGAAATAGATGAAATTAAAGAGGTGCTGAACGATTTCAATGAACAATACAATTTCGACGAGAATCAGCAGCTCTATATGGACATGCCATATGTAACGGAGGAAAACTATTTTGAAATAGATGAAATTAAAGAGGAGCTGAACAATTCCAATCAACAATACAATTTCGACGAGAATCAAAATAAACTTGATGAATTGGAAAACAACAAATAACAACTTTACTAACAAAAACTAAAAAAAAAGTAGTTTTTATACTAACCCAAGCATGTGTGCCCACATCTAAGCGTAAGTTTGCCAAAGTAAGTATGCAAGCGGAAGTATCCAATCAGATGCTTAAATAGAGCACGCAATTTGCAGCTCATTGTTCCGCTCTAGTAGGGCTATAATTGTCTCACGTTTTTGTTGGCCGGAGTCAGCGACTACGTCACACATACGTTGACTAACCCACAAAAACCAATTGAACCAAAGTGATTGCTCGTCCTGGCCCAAAGTCTTGGTCTCTGATGGCTCATGTACATTTTGGTAATGAAAATGTTTATTCAAATTTGCGTCAATGGATGTGTTTACACAAATGAATATCAATCTACATAAATAAGCGCACATACATAGGTACATACAGATAGTATGTACTCTGTATATGTGTGTGGCTACTTTATATATAGAATCGATGGAATTGACTAGATGTATGGACATGCGTTCATTGTTCAGCAATTTGTTTAATGACAAAACTAATAAATCAAATACATTGTCCGTTGGCGTTCATTATATCTCGGACATTCAATTTTACAATCTACCATACATGTCTATATAGTATGTGCTTTGTATATATGTACATGCATGTGTATATATGTATTCACAGTCTCTAAATAACTAGCACAACCATCATAGATACCGTCTAAAGGTCACTGCAATGGCTTTCACAACAAATACCGAAGCTGCTGATCTACTTGCGACTTAAAGGTCAAAGGCTTTAGTTTTCCAATTGAGTACAAATCTTTAAAGAAGCCTAGTTTTATATACACTATATCTCGCTTACATGACGTTTATATCAAATTATTGCTTATATGCAAGGTTGAATCCACGTCGTGCGCTAACTTGCGTGGTATCAGTCTGGCTCTTTTACAGAATGTGGATAGATGAAAGTATGATCGATGATTGATCTGCTAGCTATTGTGGTACCAGAAGAACACGCCCTAGCGTGTTGTTTGAGAGGCAAAGGCTTATCGCGAAAGTTCTCCCGAAGTTCTTTGGCGCTTTAGGCAACTTTGCCAACTACCGCATTCAATGGAAAGACGAACTATATGCGCTTTACGACGTCATTGACATAGTCAAGTGAACCCAATTAGCATCCAGCGGGCGTGGTCATGTTGTGCATATGGATGAAGAAGCTTCCGCTACAAAGGTCTTGAGTGCGGCTGTTGAAGAAAGGCTAGCTTGTCTCCATTGAAATGACCAGATAGAGAGCGCACTTACTTCCTTTGGCATCACGGATTTGAAAAGGAGCGCGCAAGGCAGCAGCACACCTCCTTCCCACATTAGGCCGTTAGCCGATAACGGGTTGTTATGGCCAAGGTTACAATACCAGCATGCTTCTAGTAACAGTGAACCCAAATAAACACAGCTTGGTACTAATAGGCAGAGCAGAAAGCTCATATATTTGTATTCCGTTAGTCCAGGTGTTAACACCTGGGAGCCAAACTGTATTGTTGCACTTGGTTTCAAAGCATCGGTAACTGCTGTATGCCGAGTCGCAGAAGTACAAACCACACACTGTGCCTCCTAGAAAGCGTATGCCACTGGTTTGTCCAGATTGCATCTAAAATAAAAACAATGCATCTAAAGTTAATGCAAGTTTAACTTATTTAATACTCTATAGTTACTTGTGTTTCGCAATTATCACAGCTTAACGAAGTATGCCAAAAACATAGTCTGGAGGAACTGCATCAAGTCCTTAGCAATTACTTAAGTGTCACGGCGGATAAGTAAGTACATATGTGACGTAGCTTAATGTTTCTGGTGTTGCGTGTCCAAGAACGCTGCAAATAAATATAAATTCAGAATTGTTTGGTACACATTGGTCTCCATTGAAAGGACCAGGTAGAGAGCGCACTTACTTCCTTTGGCATCACCGATTTGAAAAGGAGCGCGCAAGGCAGAAGCACACCTCCCTCCCACATTAGGCCGTTAGCCGATAACGGGTTGTTATGGCCAGTTTTGAAGATAAAAAGAATGTGTACGAAGGTAACGATACCAGCAGGCTTCTAGTAACAGTGAACCCAGCTTTCTACTAATAGGCAGTGCAGAAAGCTCAAATATTTGTATTCCGTTAGTTAACACCTGGTAGCCAAACTGTATTGTTGCACTTGGTTTTACTTGGTAGTACTCTATAGTTACTTGTGTTTCGCAGTTATCACAGCTTAACGAAGTATACCAACAACAGAGTCCGGAGGAACTGCATCAAGTCCTTAGCAATTACTTAAGTGTCACGGCGGATAAGTAAGTACATATGTGACGTAGCTTAATGTGTCTGGTGGTGCGTGTCGAAGAACGCTGCAAATAAATATAAATTCAGAATTGTTTGGTACACAGTGAAAGAGACAGAGCATAGTGCAAGGTTTTACCGTTATATGTCTGTATCCTTGTTGGTTGGCGTCGTAATTAAAGTCCTGGACCAAATAACGAAGAGAAATGTTGCCGTCACGGAAACAACAGCAGCAACAGCTCGCACAACAACAACAACATCTAATTTATTTGTTTTTCTCACTTGACTTTTTTGCACGTGTATTGGCATTGGAAATTGCGCGGAGTGTAGCATCAATATAGCAGCAGCAAATTTCCAACATTTTCCGCCGTCAGCACTGCGGACTCACACCTGCCGTGATGCGCATAGTATGTACATACATATATGTATGTGTATGCAACTCTGTTGCACGTCCATAAAAATAAAGCTCGCACAAGTCGCACACCATTTGTTACCTTTTGTTTGGTGGCTGGTTGCATTTTGGTGCTTTTACTTTTGGGGTAACTTTTCCCAGGGCAAACTGCCAAATTGGCCTAATAGCGTTAATGCGAATACGAGCGCAGACTAAACCAACAATCCAGCTGACATCAGAGGTCATTACATAGGCCATCAGCAGCAGGAACAAATGCATTTCGAAAACTTGTTTTGGCACGGTGCTCAATATGGCGGACTCTTTAAGTAAATCGAACCACTTAAAAAGTTTGATAATTTGGCAAAACTTGCAATGCACTTACACATGCTTTGCATTACTTTATGCAGTAAATATTCATTATTTTGTTCAAATTAGGCAGCTGAAAGATACACTATTTTACCGCGTTAATATATGTTATATACTAATAACAATCGATAAATTCGATAAAGCGAATCATTACTAGGGATGTAAATAATCGTCATTGTTTTGAGTACCGACGATTTGTTTTTGTTCACGATGCATCGGCGATGTATTGATATTTGGTCAAACTTCGAAATTTCGGGTTTGATCACTTTTTCTTCAATTCATATTGCTAAAGAAATCCTTTCTTAGCACATTAATTATAATAAATGCTTTTTAGAATAACGACAAATGCTTGTTTTTGCTGGAATTTTAAAAAAAAATGGATGCTGTGACTGCAATGTTTGCTGCGAAAAACATAAAAATATAAAAGTTCATTTGCGTTTCGTATATAAAATAGACAAGAATACTTTGTGTTGGCACACATCTCAAAAAATGTTGAAAACATTCCTGAAAATAATAATATCAATCCATGGCAAAGCCGACACGAAGCGTTCGGACCGCACATTAAGAAATAATAACAGAAAGCTTTGGAATTATGGATGAATACGTTTTAAAAAACCTAAAAAATTACTAAGGCTCTAATTAATTTCATGCCAATGGTATTTTCTCAAAATGGCACTCTTTTTGGTTGATCGATTTCTGGTATTTTTGTATTGCTAGCTTACGGTCACACTGTTTATGCGCGCTGTACTTATTTGTGCATACTAATTCAAAGAATAATTTGCTGATTTTAAATTAAGTCGTTGAAATGGAAGAAATGCAAAATCATAACGCTTCAGCTAGGCTGCAGGAGCAGCATCCTGTGCGCATCAAGTCGTTGCAAAGATGTGGCTTATATTCAGCCACCCGGCAGCGCCTTAAGAAGACAACTCTTAACATAAGCGTGGACATGTCAAAAGACGTATTCTCTAATAGCGTCAACGAGCAACCTCAACCAGCTGCACCTGCGCAGCAGGAACAGCCCGAAGATGAAGCCGCTATGGCTAAGGTGAAGAAGCCTAATCCCGTGTGGTTGACAGAGGAGCAACAGCCGCAGGCAAAAGGCGTAGCCGTTGAGGCCGCTAAGTTAATGGGGCTGAAGTGTAGAATTATGTCCAATGTCGTCATTAATGGTCGCAAGGCAGTGTGTATTACCGAAGAAATGAAATTATGCAAACACCCACACACACATACGCAGGGCTTTAGTTCTTAATAAATTAACCAAAAATGTGCTTAAAACAAAATTATTTATTACGAGGTAAAACTTGAATGTCGCCATTTTACTTTGTGGTTTCTATAGTTTTTGGTAACTCCTCCAAGTTACTTCTTCTCTCTGTCTCGTTCTCTGTTGCTACTTCTTGCGTTACTGCCGTTGCTTTATCTTAGGCTACTTTCAAAGAATCACACATTCTGAAAACAGTAAAAAGCAAATAGCATGAAAGTAATTACTTTTACTCCTTTAGTGAAATGGGAGATTTCAATCAAGAGCTTTTTCTACGATATCAAACATATAGACGGATTTGTTGTGTTTACGTGCGATGTATAAAGTTATTAACGAACATGTGTATTAATGTAGAAAGCATTAGTACCTAAAGGGATCGCGCCTCCTCTTTAGTTTCAATATTTTACGCATACCTTATTTAATTTACCCTGCGCTCAAGCGGGCGCCAATGGTAAAGTAATGTATGAATGTGTATTGTTGGTCATGATGCAGAGAAGTACGATTTGTTTTTATGGGTATCGCAACCAAATTTATGACCGCTCTCCTAGTCTTTACCCTTGCCCTAAATTTAATCAAAAGCGGTCCACTATATCATATAGCTACCATACAAAATATCGGAAACGGATAACGGGTCTTGGCTTTGCGTAACCTCCTAATGGTTGGATTATGGTTTGTGCTCACCCTGGCTTGTCGTTTTTGATCTCCATAATCGCAGGATTATGCGTTCATCGTCACGACGGAATTGTAGGTTGGGAAGAGGCAGTGTGTTTAAAATGTTAAAAATCGTGGTGACGTCACTATATGGGTTTTGTGAAACAATAACGCAAGCAATAGCAACCGTTGCAGGAACGTCCAATCACGTTGTGAGATATTAAAGAGCAGAAGGCTAACAGATTTTTTTACCTTTTTGCTCCAGCTTTCAACAGTGCAGGTCTTACTCTGCGTCAGTGTCCGCCTTGAACGTACCAGTCAATAGGCAGCGATTCGTACGGCGTGGCCTGTCCGCCTGTTTCTTTCTTATTATTGCGTCCCGGTTTATATTATATATATGAATTCTTAGAACCTTCCCTATCCAAGACCAGATACTTTAGTTGTAGCTACGTCAGGCAGCGGTTTACGTAAGCATACATTCTTGATATGGGTGCAGGGACAGGTTCGACATTGGATTCGAAGAACATTATCGGCTCAGCAATCGGTTGTCCAACCGAGTCACATTTCGATCGCAAAACAATCAAAATAAGTTTGTTTTATATCGCGAGTTGGCCAACCGATTGTTGTGGGTATGGCAGGGGTCAGAATAAGCCGCTGATGTGCTGAGCTGCCATCCAGCCAGAAGACCGCAGGCTGGGGACCCACGCATCAGTAATACAATTTTCATTGCCATAAAGAAAGACAGACTTAACATTAAAGTTTAAAATTTGTATCTTATCGCGAATTGCAATGAAGAGTACTTCCAAAGAGGCAACAGCATCCCTAAGGCGTGCGGCGATTTGTGAATTCTGTTTTTGACGTCACACATTTGGACTATCTGATTTCGTTATACTTTTTTACTTTTGAAGAAGTAAAGATATTATAAAAGTTAGAATACATGTTACAGAGTTTGAAGCAGAAGATTGGCAGTTACTGACGCATATTCAACAAAATTAGTGATGATGATGATTTGAGCTGCTACCTCATGATTCTCAAAAAACGTCCTAGAAATATTTCGATACTTCATAGTAAGTAAAAGCTTATGATTGATAGTAATGGGTTGTCCTTCCGTGATTTGCAGAATAGATAGTTTCGTATCTTTGATTCGATTTTGAATATTAGTCACAGTAACTCTGACAAGCTTCCCGTTTTGCTTTATGACGCTGTAGTGTTTGAGCTGAGAGAACTCCCTAAGATCTTTGGCCCTTTACGCGTTGGTAACGACTACCGCATTCGATGGAGCAACGAACTCTATGAGCTCTACGATGACATTGACATAGTCGTTGGTTGGGTCATGTTGTGCGTATGGATGGAGCAGCTACTGCGAGAAAGCTCTTCAATGCGGCTGTTGCTGGGAGCCGACGTAGGGTCAGACCATGACTTCGTTGGGACCAGGTAGAGAGTGCACTAGCTAACTTTGGTATCACCGATTGGAGAATCGGATAGAGACACCTTTTAGTAGGTATATAAATTGTAAGCCAGTATTTGTTTTAAATGTTGCAAACAGTTTGTTTCTATGTTCTATGTTGCTTATGTGAAAGGTTTCAATCCAATCAAGGTTTGCGTGTTGGCTTTAATGTCGCTCTCATGTCGTCATTAACGCTTTCGAAATGTACACAAACGACAAGGCTAAATTTAAACTGTTTTTTATTTTTAGAAACAACTAATCTGTCATTTGCATAAATTAATTGAACAGAGTTGCAGCAACACGCACAACAACAACAACAACAGCTACAGTTGAGGCAGGTTTTCTTAAAACAACAACAAGGCCTTACTCTCTGTGTGAGAATGTTTTTAAAAATTCACTTCTAAATGCATCGAAATGTTTATTTTGAATTTGTTGCAGGATATGCGTGCTACCGTGGCATTTATTTTCGTCCCCATTTCCGCATCCGTTGCAACTGCAAAACTGCAGTTTGTGCAACGTAACTGAATTACATGTACACACTACATACTATACATACATAGTACATACCCCAAATGAATGAATGGTACGACTTGTGCGTGATTTTCTAACATTTTCAAGCCCATAAAACTTTTAATGAAATTTCCATAATCAAGTTTAAAACTTTCGATGCCATCCAAACCGTACAGAACCACAAGCGAACAGAACCGAGCCGTTCTATTGATTTTGATGCCATGATAATATCGTGCTTCAACAAATAGTTGCATACGGTTAATATTGTTTACATTTTAAAACTAGTTATAAGTAAATAAAGTGTAGAGCTCTATGTAGTGCAGTTGACAGTTGGCTTAATTCTATGTACATACATGTAGATACATATCTAATGTAAAAAAGTTATAAATTAGTGGCTTAAGTGAATCATTGGAATAATTACTAGCGGTGCAAGCTCCATGTAAGGAGTGTTTTTCAGCACAAATGAGGCTATGTTACATTTGTTCTTGGTTGCATGAGACTGAAGACAGCTGTTAGCGAAGATGCCACTATCAGAGTTCGTCTGGCTAGATGCATGGCTTATCGATTACACTATGCAACAAATTAGACCGCAGTGAAAGGTCTATGGCTAAAACGTACCTTTTCCGATAAATTTAGGGTCGCTGAATACGAATCCGGAAACCGTTTTGAATTTTCTAGCACCCATTTCGAATTATGGCTATTTGAAAAAATTCGACATTACAGGCACTAAGCCAATCGAATTCGAGCTTCTATGAAGAACTAACAAATCTTTACTCAGATGGGTCCCGTCACACTGGCATTAGCAGAAATGAACATAAAGACGAGCTAACAAGAGACGGCGCTGCAAGCGCCATGATGGGGCCAGAGCCCTTTTGGGGCATTGGAAAGCATACCATTAAGGAGCCACTAAGACAAGAGGCAAGAGCAAGACAAACCACGAATTGGATAGACACCCCGTGCCTCGGACAGGACAAGCTACTCCTCGGCTTCTATAACTTACATAGGTTTAAGAAGGTCTGCTTACTGGACACTGTCGCTGGACATCACCAGCTCCAGGTACTGCAGGTACTGTGAAATGAAGAGGAATCCTCGTCGCACGTACTAGCGAGGAAAAAGATGTCCCTCTCGGCAGGGATATAGAATATCGACGACCGAAGTAGCCCAACTAGAACCATCTCATATAGTTTAGATTGAAATTTGTAAGTAACAATGTAATACAATGTTTGCGACTTAATCTTCTTTTCATTTAGTTGTTTCGTCGTAGACCCTACAAAATTTGGCTAACAGGTACTCTTATTTGAACTTCGCCAAATTGGAAAACCATTAAAGGTACTGCACTCCTCTCATGGCACTCCCAGAAATACATATTTGATTCCTGTAAAGCAGGCGTAACCATACAATAAACTGCATGCAAAGTCAACTTGAACAAAAATGACCTTTTGCCTATGACTGAATGTCAGGGCTAACTGTTAGTATAACGGTAAAAGTGCCTATAGTGCTACCTCTCGCTCTTGATAAATATTTCACGCTGCAAAAACGCCAAAAAATTCCAAATCAAAATCAATGCTAAGACCTTGTCGACCTTCCGTCAGTAAGTCATGATTTTTTTTGTTGCATATTGGAGCTGTTGGCATTCGATGCTTCCAGCTGCCCCAATCATGCGACGACTTTCAATGCTGACCTACAAAAGTTGCAACACCCGAATATGTGTATGTGCATGTGTGTGTGTGTGTGTGTGTGTGTGTGTATGCAACCAACTGTTAAAGCATGCCACCAGCTTTACCATGTGGCAACATGCAAGCGAGGTCTTTGGCTGCGCTGCCTAGCGACAATTAAGGTCGAGTCCGCTAGCGGGAGTGTCCACACACCCGACTCCAGCCCACTTATGGGTTCTGCTGGTTCAGAGCCGTCAGAGCTGTATTTGTCGTTGTCATTGTTTTCCATGTTTTGACTGGTTTATTAAATTTCTGCATTGAACTTTAGGCGACAGCTTGGAATTGCGATATTTCAATTGTAAGGCACGCGATGTACATTTGTTTACAAGGATCAGCGCCAACAAAGGCACCCTCGAACTGACCAGCGGACTTTTGCCCCTTACCTTAATGCAGCAATTTCCGTTACGGTTTTTTACTTAAATGCACAACTCACGTGTCAATGTAGGCTAAATATTTACCATAATTGAGTTGTTCCACGCGATATGCCCGACCATCAGTTTTACTGTGGAACCAGCCGCAAACCAGCAGAAATCCAATTGGCAGCTGCTGTTCTTGATTAACTGCTTCTCACTCAGATTTGCGCCCAGAGAGAGATGCCATGATGTTTATTAACCCCCCCTCATCCCTTTTGCTTTGTAGCTTCCATTAGGGCCCACTGTAGTGTCCTTCATGGTGACTGCCCCGTCGTTGCCATTGTGGCGTGAATGATAATGGGCATACACATCCTTTTGAGACGCCACAAAGCGCGCTGGCCATATGCTTCATACGCACGCTGCACAACAAGCTGGCCCCTATCTTTTGGACTGGGCGTCCGTGCAGCTCCGGCTGCCGGTGACCTCAGTAATAATTCCGTCTAATTGCTACGTAATTATGCCGCACATGCTCCGTGTTGCCATGTAGTACATAGCACATAGTTCACTTCACTTTGTGCTTTGCTGTCCGTTGCTATTTTGCCATTTTTCCTTCTTTTTTCTTATGTTTTGCGTTATTATTTGTCTCTTTTGTTTTGTGCAATTTCTCGTCATTTTTGCTCATTTTGTGTCATTAGAAGTATTTAACTTTCTGCTATTTGACGATTTGCTTTCATTATTCATGCGGGGCTAAATTAAAGCAACGAGCTTTTGCCTCGAAATTGGCCATAATGACGGTTCCTTTATGGATACGCAATGTGGTACGCATTTGTACAATGGGCCCATTTCGTAGAAAACCATAATGAATCCAGAACAAAGGCGTTAAGGTTTATATGATATAAGTAAGTAGCGTACTAACTATTGTAGCTATATAGTAGAGGAGTTCATTTCGCTAATCGATTCGTGAATGTGAGAATAGAGAGAGTTAATAATTAACTCCTTCTGAAATAAACTCTCGTTTTATGTGGAATTAAATTCCCTGTCGAAATTCGAATGGAACCGTAACCGTATTATTAATTGTAAATGCCATTACGGCTCATGTTTGTTTTGCCTAAATTTTGTATAATGATGTTACTACCACAATATAATGATTCACAATCCGTTGAGCTTTCTGTTCATGCAGCAGCCTAGCTCCTGCATATTTTATAACTTCACTTCTGTAACTACGATCGCCGTGGAATAAACGTGTTGAGCAAAAGCGCATCGAGTTTTTTTTACTTTATATATTTGCTTTATTTCGCGCAAAAGGTGGGCAATTCGTGTCTCTCCTTAAAACACCCTTGTTTTGTGAAAATTTTCCAAAGTTACAAAATGTGGCATTTGAGATCTACTTTAATCAAACAAATGTTTAGAAGTCCAAAGATCGAGATATTCATGATGATGCCCACCCTGGACGCACCAGCACGCCACCAATCGACGAAAACGTGAAGAAAATTCTTATGGAGAATCGTCGAATTACTATTAGAGAAATTGCTGAGCTTGTCGTCATAACGCTTACTTCGTTTCATATAATTTTTATGGAAGTTTTGGGCATGAAACGTGTGGAAACAAAAATCATTGCGAAATTTCTAAACCAAAGCAACACAGTAATCATGCCTCGAATACCGTAATCACCGGTTTTGCTACCCTACGACTTTTTTCTGTTTCCAAAACTAAAAATCCTTATGTCAGGATGGTGTTTTAACACCATTAAGTATATAAAGATCCCATCGGAAGAGCTCAACTCCATGCCAAAAAGCGCAAATCAGAAGTGCTTCGAGGATTGGAAAAAAGTCCGCAAATGTGAATAATATCAGAAGGAGATTAACATTAACAGGTAACGAATCCTAGATATAACAATATGAGCAGTAACAAGCAGCAATCGATAGTATGGGTGTTCCAATTTTAGAAAATAAAATCATAATTTAAATATTATAAAAATAAACTGCGGAATTAAGGTTTCTCGACACCAGAAAAGCTGTTGAAGCATTCAAAACACTTATTTTAGACGTACCAGTGGGAAAAGAGATGAGATATGGGAGATGAAAGATGAGAGATTAGATATAAGAGATGAGACATAAGACATGGAAGATGATAGATGAGATGAGGTGAGAGATGTGAGGTGAGAGATTAGATGAGAAAGGGGGCAGAGCCCCCAAACAAATTTATAAAGGCATCCATTGTGCATATATTGATATAATAATTTCCGTGAATCCGTGCAACTGTTATATCAGCCTTTCCTGTCACACTGCAAAAATTCTTCTTTTTTATCAACCCCACCCTTTCTGGAAAACTTTTTTCTCGATCAACAGCGTGTTATGTTTGTTGTGGCCAGTCTTTCATGAACATTTCTCATTCAAAAATGGAGTCGGTAAAAAAGGAAAAATGATGAAAAAATGTTTCCATATTGACTGCAATTTTAAATCTGAATAGAATGGAAGCTGAAGGAACAAAAAAGCAATAGACTCATCTGATGAGCCTAGTATAGGGATTCTACTTCTACGCAATTTCTTAAAGAATGTTTGGCAAGACACATCACACACAATTTTACACAGCTTACTATTTAACTTTGATTTTTCAATAGAGGCCCGTCTTAGGTGCACCAACTCGATCGGTCAAGCTAATTTGTGCTAAAGATTCAATTATCTGGGTTTCATTGTGTTGGCTTTGAAAACCAATAAAACCATTTCAACGATGCATTGTCGTTATTTCACTATGAGGCTAGAAATCACCCTTCAAAACCTGAGGCAAACGATCAAAATGGTTTTGCTTATTGGGCTCACATGAGTCTACATTTGCTACAGTTGTTGGAAAGCCGTACAAGTACTGACATAAGCACGTGAACCCAAGCAAGATATTTTAAAGACTAGCTGCAATGGTCAACAATACACTATCCCACCTGAAGAGTTTAAGCTGTTTTCGCTTCAAAAAATTTCGGCAGTTATAGGCATTAAACTCGCGCTCTCATGAATTATGTGACTACTAAACTAAATAAAGTCGAACTACACTACTGAAATTTAGAATACATATGAAAAAGTCGGTCCGATCTCGACAGCTTGCAACTAAGCAGCGTATCAATGTGTGTCAATGGGTTGCTGCTTTCAATTCAGCGTAAAAGATATAACCCCAATTCCAACAAAACTGTCTGAGGTACGCCTAGTCTTGGGTAAGATGCATGTCAAGTCCTTTTGAAAGTTATTTCTAATGACAACTGAATGCAAATGTCATTAGGATTGCCAAGTCTCCGACAGGTTGGACTACACAAATTGCAGCTCCAACTCATGCCACAATCTTTTGGCTCACAAGTTTGCCTAATGCGTAAACTTTTAATTGAGTTTAAAATTTGTAAGAGTGTGAAACATGTGTAGAAAAACTGAGTATCTCGCAGGGAGACCGCAGCAAGCAAAGTGACAGAGAGTGGGCGATAGGTAGTGGGAGCTGTAAGTAGTTGAAACAGCTCATTGACACTAATATGCGCGCATAGAATCAAGAATTTATGAGTAAGTGTGTTAAATTTGCGTGCGTAGGAGTGAGTATGTGTGTGTGTGTATCTGTGTGCCATATTTTTGAAGTGTGTCGGTTTCAATCCCAGCAAATTGCCCATGAAATATTAACTTTGCCATAATGAGACGCCATTTTTATGCATCGTAATTTGCCTAACTTAATATTTTGTGCGCTACATGTCTGTGTGTGTGTGTGTGTGTGTGTGTGTGTGTGTGTTATGCCTCAGGCTTGTGTGCCAGGTAGTATACGAAAGAAGATACTTTACCTGAGCTACTCTCCTGCCTCTTGGCTGTCATATTATTTTGGCTTGCTTTTTATGACCCAGCTCTTATTCCCTTTATTTGAATTATTTCGAGTGTGAGAGAGCGAGTTGTGTTGCATAACGGTATTATGCATGTAAAGTATGTACAGTAACGTTAGCAGCTCAAATAAGCTGCATATAAAGTTCATGCATAAAATATGCTCAGCGATGGCAATTTATCTTTTCGCTGAGCTTTGGCCCTAGCCACATCCGACAACAGCTACTTGTAAAGTTTTCACAATTTTCACTTACCAATATGTCATAAAGCTAAAGCGTTATAATTTGTCACTTGACCAAAGCGAAAAATATCACATATTGAACGTAAAAAGCGTGGCAATGCAACTGACGTGGCTAACTGTAATACCTCGACCCGCTCGATCCATTAATATCCACTAAAATGAATAATGACTCAATTTGCTATAACTACTTACTACCTAGCGAACTTGGTCATGGGTCGCCATCCCCTTCAAGCCAAGAATCCGTTTCATTACTATACACTACAGAGAGCGTATACTTTATGAGTTTGCGAAATAGTTTGACGCGCATAAAAGGTGTTACAGTCAGTAAAGCATTGGGTGCTCATGACCGAGAATTTCCCTTATAGGGATCAACATTGTCTATGAGAACTTCTAATTACACTTCTTCTTAACTGGCCATAACAACCCGTTGCCGGGTTACGGCCTGATGTAATGCTTTCCTCCTGGCCTGCTCTCACTTACAACCAGACTCAACCTAACAGATTCTCTTTCAATAGCCGCAAAGGCGCCAGTAACCGCTCGCTTAGTACGGCCGACAATATCGATATCATCCGTGTATCAAGCAACAGCACACCTATATAGAATATAGTCCCATTCCGATGTAGTTCGGCTTTTCGCAACACAATATTGAAGAGGTGCAGGAGAGGGAATCACCTTACACTATGCAACAAAAAAATAAAGCCTATGTCCAAAACGTAACATTACATGAAATAGCCGTAAATCGCAAAAGCTGCTAGACAATCCAAAACGGTTTCCCGATTCGAAATCAGCGACCCCAAATTTACTCCGATTGTGTGTATATTTTAAGGCTTGGGTCTGCTATCTTAAGATCATGTTCATATTTCACCCAGAACATATATCTAACTAATATAATCTAATATATCTCTAATATATATAACGAAATTTATGCTTTAACTATGCATAATAGAGTCTTCCTCTTCCTCTCTTGGATTAGCAATATCTTAAATACTTTGAAAACGTTATTCTGGTGTTCAATTTTCTCGGACCACTATCTCACTATCTGTCAATGTTTGCTCTTCTGAGCCGTATCCTAATCAAATTCCATAGTGAATTGCTTACCTAATCAAAGTTGTGAATTGTAAACACATTAAAATGCTAGCCTACTATATAATTAGAAATAATATGTATTTACTACGTCACTTAAGAATGTTGCTGATTCTGTCTACATACCGGACACAAACTGAAGAGAAACCTTCCTGCACACCAAACGAATATATGGTCCAAATACGAAGTCATTTGGTTCAGTGGATCTCGAGTTTTAGAAACCCGTACCCCGCACGAACAATTTTATATATTAAGATATTACATTTTCCAAAGCCATGCTCATCTACCTTATCCTTGGCTTAGGCTGTAAAACAGGATCCGCAAGTTTTATTGGCTGCTGACCCATAAAGCAGATTGTGACTTAGATTCAAGCGACTTATATATCTACAGGTGATAGCTCCCACATAAAGATACTGCATTCATACTTTGGACAAAGTCGAACCGAATGGCCTTGCGCTTTATTACCGGTTGTGACAGTTAAGTTCTCGATTTGAGCTTAATGTAGCAACTGTGGAGGTGCCGATATCTTCTCCAGTCATTTGGATATGCTCCTGGCCCACTGCAACCGACTGGCTAATGCCCTAGCTCATGACGCCCGAACAAGAAGGCTCAAGACGTGTTGCCTCAGGAACTTGTACTGAGTGCCGACCCTGTCAGACACTTTATTGCATCCACGCAAATGTCATCCGCCGAACCTTAACAAAAGATTCAATTTACTTTATAGGCGAATCCTGAATTCCTAATTGGTACCTAATAAACTGCAAAAGAAATCGCAAGAAATTAAATGTGTTTAACCAATTTCCGGCGCTACTTCAATTGAAAAGTATTAAAGCTTCGGTGCCATCGAATTTCGACATTTTTTGTTGTCTTGTTTTTAATAAAGAAAAATAATTCCTTACGAGGTACTGGAAATGACGTAGCTTATAAAAAGTACTCCTTGCATTTTCTGCTTCGACAAATGACTTTTGGCTTCATGGCACGTACACACAAATACAAATTCAAATACAACAACGAACTGCAACAACTTTGTTAAGGCACAACACGGAAGCAAGAAAAATGTACTTTCCGAAGGCGCCTCTGAAAAAAAAACAAACTCAAAAGCAACACACGCTTGCAAACATAAATAAATAAAACTAGGGAAAAACTGCACGATGCACGTTTAATGTCATTTAAAGCTGCAATTACTCAGCACGCTTTCTAGTTCTGTCTGCGAGCCCGACAACGCTACAAAAGGCCCAAACCCCACGACACAGAGTAAGTGACTCGGAACCAGACCAGGCACAGGGCACAGGCCCAGTCCGGTTCTAGTTGGCTTTGACTGCTTGCAACTCTATGGCGCTGCTGTGGCTTCGCTTTAATGTCATTTTATAGCCGCAATTATTCAGCATGTGCCCCATGGCCGCCGCTGCTGTTCTTGTTGTTGCTGCTGCTACATGGCTGTGGCACTGTTCCACATGCAATTCCTATGCAAATGCAGGCTAGGTGACTCCTTCCGGTGCTATAAATCGCACGCTCTGCCAGAGACTTATTTTCTAATTAAAAGGCGGCGCAGGGCCAGGAATTAGAGTAAGTGTGGCAGCACGTACATCACGTAAAGGCAAGTTTGTGCCGCAAAAATATGAAAGATATGTAGTAATAAAAATGCTAAAAAAAATCAACGGGCTCAACCGGGATTTGAACCCGGGACCTCTCGCACCCAAAGCGAGAATCATACCCCTAGACCATTGAGCCAACTGTCTAACAGTCCACCAAACGCGCTTCAAAAGCTGTCAAGCGCCATCTAGTGTTCAAAATTTCGTGTTGTGTGAGCGCTCTGGCGGCGCTTTCGCTTTGTACATGCCCATCTGTGTCGTTTCGATACATTTTGAATGCAACACATTTATCGTTTTATATCGTGGCTGGCTTTCGCGCCAATTTTGCACATACAGCTGCCAAGAGCAACAATAGACGCGAATTTATTGCATTATTTGTGCTGCAGCGCTTTATAAACACAAATAAATACATAATTATATCCAACTTTGTTATTTTGCTACTATTAAAAAGTGTAACTTGCTGCAGAAAAACATAAATATGGTAAGTTTTTAAGCAGTCACATTTTTTGGCCTGCACAACTAAAGGCAATATTTTCATAGGACAATCCTAGCTCGCCGCCAAACACGCCTAGCGATGCTGCCTCCGATCGTCGCGACATACGCGCCGCCATGACCTCGCCCGTGGGCGACTTTGAGCCATTCGAGAATGAGGATGAAATTCTAGGCGATCAAACTGTGCGCGAGGAGGATGAGGAAGATGGCGAGGAATTGTTTGGCGATAACATGGAAAATGACTATCGGCCCATGCCCGAGCTGGATCACTATGATCCCGCTATGCTGGACGATGAGGAGGACATTTCGGAAATGTCGCAAGGCGAACGTTTTGCAGCCGAATCAGAAATGCGGCGTCGTGATCGCGCTGCCGGCATACATCGTGACGATCGTGATCTAGGTTTTGGTCAATCTGATGATGAGGATGATGTGGGACCACGCGCCAAGCGACGCGCTGGCGAAAAGGCTGCTGTAGGTGAAGTGGAGGACACAGAAATGATCGAGTCCATTGAGAATCTTGAAGACACTAAAGGCCACTCGACCAAGGAGTGGGTTAGCATGCTTGGCCCACGTACTGAAATTGCAAATCGCTTTCAGTCTTTCCTGCGCACTTTTGTGGATGAGCGTGGCGCTTATACCTATCGCGATCGCATACGACGCATGTGCGAGCAGAATAAGTCTTCTTTTGTCGTTTCGTACACGGATTTGGCTAATAAGGAGCATGTGTTGGCCTACTTTTTGCCCGAAGCGCCCTTTCAAATGCTGGAGATATTTGACAAAGTGGCCAAGGACATGGTTTTATCCATATTTCCCACATATGAACGTGTTACTACAGAAATTCATGTGCGCATTTCGGAGCTGCCGCTTATAGAGGAACTGCGTACCTTCCGCAAGCTGCATCTGAATCAACTGGTGCGGACTTTGGGCGTGGTCACGGCCACCACAGGCGTGCTGCCACAGCTCTCTGTCATCAAATACGATTGCGTCAAGTGTGGCTATGTGTTGGGGCCTTTTGTGCAGTCGCAAAACACTGAAATCAAGCCTGGCTCTTGCCCAGAGTGTCAAAGTACTGGTCCCTTCTCCATAAACATGGAACAAACGCTGTATCGCAATTATCAAAAAATAACACTGCAGGAATCACCTGGACGCATTCCTGCTGGTCGCATACCACGCAGCAAGGATGTTATTTTGCTGGCAGATTTGTGCGATCAATGCAAGCCAGGCGATGAGCTAGAAGTTACTGGCATTTATACCAACAATTATGATGGCTCTTTGAACACAGATCAGGGTTTTCCTGTGTTCGCCACTGTCATTATAGCCAATCATGTGGTTGTTAAGGATTCCAAGCAAGTGGTGCAATCGTTGACTGATGAAGATGTTGCTACTATACAAAAACTGAGCAAAGATCCGCGCATTGCTGAGCGTATTGTTGCCTCCATGGCGCCATCCATCTATGGTCATGATTATATCAAACGCGCCTTGGCTTTGGCTTTATTTGGTGGCGAGTCCAAAAATCCTGGCGATAAGCATAAGGTGCGTGGAGACATAAATCTACTGATATGCGGTGATCCAGGAACAGCCAAGTCGCAGTTTCTCAAATACATCGAGAAAATAGCGCCACGCGCTGTGTTTACCACGGGTCAAGGAGCCAGCGCCGTAGGTTTGACAGCCTATGTGCGTCGCAATCCCGTTTCCAAGGAATGGACGCTTGAGGCGGGCGCTTTGGTGCTGGCCGATCAAGGTGTTTGCCTCATCGATGAGTTTGACAAAATGAACGATCAGGATCGTACTTCTATACACGAGGCCATGGAGCAGCAGTCTATTTCTATATCCAAAGCAGGCATTGTCACTTCGCTACAGGCGCGTTGCACGGTAATAGCCGCTTCCAATCCCATAGGCGGAAGGTACGATCCCTCCATGACCTTCTCTGAGAATGTAAATCTTTCCGAACCTATTCTCTCACGTTTTGATATACTCTGTGTGGTCAAGGATGAGTTTGACCCCATGCAGGACCAGCATTTGGCCAAGTTTGTGGTTCACTCGCACATGAAGCATCATCCTTCGAGTGAGGAGGAGCCTGCTATGGAGGCACCTCAAGCCAAGACCGTAGAAGATATACCACAGGATTTGCTGCGTCAATACATAGTCTATGCCAAGGAAAACATCAGGCCCAAGCTTACGGTAAGTCAAGTTATTACAATTTAAACGTTAATTCCACTAATTTCCTCACCCATTTCCAGAACATCGACGAAGACAAAATTGCCAAGATGTACTCGCAGCTGCGTCAAGAAAGCTTTGCCACTGGCTCTTTACCTATTACTGTGCGTCACATTGAGAGCGTTATACGCATGTCAGAGGCTCATGCGCGCATACATCTGCGCGAGAGTGTCATAGAGGCAGACGTCAGCATGGCCATACGTATGATGCTGGAAAGCTTTATCGAGGCTCAAAAGTTCAGTGTCATGAAAAAAATGCGCAACACATTCCAGAAGTACCTGGCTTTCCAAAAGGATCACTCAGAGCTGTTGTTCTTTATACTACGTCAGCTGACTTTGGATCAGCTGGCCTATATACGCTGCAAAGATGGACCCAACGCTACACATGTGGAGATCATGGAGCGGGATTTAATAGAGCGTGCCAAGCAGCTGGATATAACCAATCTGAAGTCCTTTTACGACTCGGATCTGTTTCGCACGAATGGCTTCTCCTACGATGCCAAACGACGCATTATACTACAAATTGTGGCTGATGGTACTGCGGCTTAAGTTTAGGATTCCCTTAATGTTCAAAGTTTCACCTCATTTACTGTTAGAATCTGCGTATGTTGTCGCCCATTTACATTCATTTTATATGTTTAATAAAGTACTTTTTATATTAAAAGAACCAAGGCTTTAAAGTATTGTAAAACTACGTATAACATTCCGAAACGGAGACTTTCAGGGTTTTTTGCACGCACTGATGCGCTGTTTTATGTCTGGAACGCCTTTTAGAACGTATCTCTATATATCACGATAGCTATAACCAACCGCAGTCTGAAATCTCTCCCTCAAATTCCATTTATTATATTCCATAAACTACTTACACACATCCAATCTTCTTGTTATCGAATAGCATAATCTTGTATTCGTTTCACGGCAACTAATAAATTGATATAAATGTTTTATTTTATTTACAAATATTTATTTATAAATATCCATGATAAAACTATATCCTCAGATAGTCCCGCTCTATGTACAAACTAGAGTCCCAGCTTATAGTCCATCTGGGTTTTAGGCTTAAACTGCATGCACGTCAAAATAAAGCGATAGTCTGCCTTAACTAGAACTTTTCCTAACAATCATCATCAATGCCCATTGCCTTATCGTAGTCCTCTTCAGTTATTTTCTTCTTTTTTAGTTTCTTGAATAAACGTATATCGCTGGCCAGCTCGTCGAGCTCTTCCTGAGAGAATTGCTGCTTGCGCTTGCGTTTGCCTCCAGCCTCAGCCGCCTCGGTCTCACGCTTGCGTTGTTTTTTCGCTTTGCGCAGTTCCTTCTTTGACTTGGCATCCAATTTGGCCTTCTTTGTTTGATCCCAGCTCTCGGTGCGTTTTTTAAACAGCTTTTGTTTGCCTGGCCAGCTGCCTGTCTCTTCATATGTCTTTAGTTTCTCCTGACGTACTTGCTCCTTTTGCACATTTTTGTAAGTAAGTTTGGTTAGATCCACTGTAAAGTTGGGCGCTATAAAACCATCTGACTTATAGTTCTTTAGCTCCGGCATGCGTGGCAACTGCAGTAGTCCATATGCTGTAGCCATTTTGCCCAAATCCAGGTCTTTTAAACGCAGAATGGCACTGCATTCGTGTTTTGTGTAGGCACGCACGTGGGAGACAAAGGCTCGTACGCCTTTATCATAGATACCCTTATCTGCTGCTTGCAACTTGTGCAGCTTAGCCAGCGTAGGTTGCAATTCAGCAGTAGTCTTCTCATCGGTTGTATGCTCCAGCTCACACAGTTCCACCTTTTGATTGAGCTTTAGAAAGTTTATATACGCATCCTCGCTGGGCAGCAGAAATACTAGTGCATTGCCATCGTTGCCTTGGCGTGCTGTGCGTCCAACGCGATGCACAAAACTGGATGCATTGGAAGGTGGATCCCACTGCACTACCCAGTCAATTTCTGGCACATCCAAACCGCGTGCCAAAACATCTGTACAGAGTAGCACTGACTGCGGCTCCTTGCGAAAACGTTCTACGATATTAGCGCGCTTTGTCTTCATTTTGCCGTGTATGCCAAGCACGCAACGATCTGTTAATAATGGCGGCAATGCCTCTGCCCAGTACTCAACACAAGCGCAGGTGGGAAAGAAAACCATGACCTTGCCGGCGCGTGTTGTGGGAGAGCGTAAGAAGTTTAGCAGTGCGACAAATTTTTGTTCGGGTTGCACAATTTGATAAAAGTTCTGCAAACGCGCTGGCGTATTAACTGACGCTTTTTCCTTGACGGAGACCAAGACGGGATTGCGCAGACCAGCGCGTATTAGATCTGTTACCTCTGTAGTCTGAGTGGCAGAAAATAAGCCAGTACGACGCTGCCTGGGCAAGTAACCCAGTATATTGTTGACAGACGTCTTAAAACCCAAGTCCAGCAAACGATCTGCCTCATCCAGAACCAGAAACTCGAGGCTTTTCACTCTCGTTGAAAGATTAAGATCACCCTTGCGTTGAAACAGATCTTCTAGACGACCTGGTGTGCAGACAAGTATGCAAGGCGACTGCTGCTTTAGATCCGCAATGTCTTCCTCAATGCTGTTGCCGCCTACGATTAGCTGCTGTTTTAAATGCGCAAACTCCGAGTGGGACAGAAATTGCGCCAGCACTTCGGAGATTTGACGCGCCAGCTCACGTGTGGGTGAAATTATAAGAGCACCAATCTCTTTGGCACCCCAAACTGTTTCCTTATGACGCCGCTGTAGCATTTCCAGCAGTGGTACCAGAAAGGCTAGCGTTTTGCCCGAGCCAGTAACTGCCTCGGCGGAGACATCTTTGCGTGCTAAGAGTAAAGGTATGGCAGCGGTTTGCACTGGAGTCATCACATCAAAGCCAAAAGTTTCTATTATATCCAGCACAGGCTGGGATAGCGGCGGTTTATCCAAGGAGCTCCATTTTTTGCGTGACATTTTTGTAAACAAACACACGTGCAGCGTTGTTGCCAGCTGGCAAAACAAAGCGCCAGGGCTGCCACTTAGACCAAAATTGTAAAATGTGACATAGCAGCGAGCTATTGCGAGACAGTAAAATATGCCTTTGTGCCAAAGCGTATCGAAACTAAGTTTTCGATACTCTTTGGTTTATGCTATGACCCTTTGTTTATAAATTTTTTCAAATTTATGAATAATAATAATAAAAATAGGCAATGTAAACTTTTTTCACGAATCCATTTTGTATATTTTTTAATTTAAAATACTGTAAAATATATATGCAGCTATAATTATGTAAATACATCATAAACTACTAATTAAATATTTCAATTAGATTTTTGTTAGACATTAAATACAATGTTTTGCTTTTTTTTTACCATGCACTTAAACAGATATTCAAGTGTATAATGAAATGTGTACGTACTGCTATAAGGCCCAACAAGCGTTAAGGCATTTTAAAAAATAATAACCGAAATATGCTAGCGTGAAAAACACACTTTTAAATGCTTATATAAAGTGAAAATTGCAAATTGAATTCTGTTTAATCGAAATATTTAAACCTAAAGTAGATTTTTTGCATCCAAAATACATAATGATTTAACTGCACTTAAAGTTTGGATACAGTTGCCAAATAAGACAGATAGTGGAACTCGATCACGCACGGCAGGTTGTAGTTTTGATTTTTTTCATTTGTTTGTTCCTAGTTTCGGTTCTAAAAAACTGGCTGATTGATTGATTAACTACATAAAACAAGCTTATATGCCCGGCATGTGAGGCTTAGCACCCAGGTTTTTATAGGGCTTGCCACCATTACGTTCCCATTCTCGGTTAAACTCATGTTCCAGTATTTCGGCGCCGCGTTTACGCGTCAGACCCGTTTCCTCTAGGCTTAGCTCACACATTTGCATATCATCCGTGCCGGCTACTAGCAAAATGGGCGGCTTATCAGCGTGTAGTTCCATTTGACGCGCAATCCACTGACCATCAAAGTGCGCATACCACAAACCCCGCTTGGCTGTAAAAGAACAACATAATTTTTGTAGAAAAGCAGCTGTGCATACACTTGGTAGTACATACTATTATCCGGCGCATTGGCACGCATAAAAGGAATCCGGAAGTAGCGATGCTGTGCTGTAACAATGTTCTGTATGGGCTGGTGCAGCAGTGGCGGTTGCTTGGCTGTAAATAGCTGAGTTTAGTATATGTTGTAGGAACAGCACTTTCTGGGCTTACAAGCTTCCATTACACTGCGTGGCGCACGCTCATTCTCTTCCATAGTGGTGCGTTTGCGGTTCTTTGCCTTCCAGGCGTGATAGACCTTCAAGCGACGGTGGAATTCTTGGCGACAGGCCTGCAATCATAACAGAAAAGAGAATTTGGATTTGTGGAACACTTTCAAAGTAAAACAACACCCTGAACCTACCTCAAGCAGTTCAATATCACAGGACGTGTTGATAGCATCGCGTAACTCCGAATACTTCCACTTGGACAAGTCAAACTTCTGCTTACCCAACGCCTGTTGCTGTGCTCTAACATTCTCCGACCTAAACGGAGTTTAAAGAAAATATGTTACTAATATATAAGCCATGATACACATTTCATAATGCGCAAAGCAAGCAAAGTGAGTTCTTGATGGCAACAACGAAATATTTCTTATGATTACAAACCAAAATTTTGCAACAAATTCATTAAGTACTACAACTACAAGCCAATTTTATATACAAAATATGTTAGTGTGTGAGTTATATATGCATGTCACTGATAACTATGTTAAAATTTAGTTAATTAGTTTAGTTGGATAGTTTTCAAAAGCGCTACCAGCACCAACTCACTTATTCAAATATCGCGAAGCAATGTTTGACACAACTTGTGAAAAACTTTTCAAAAAATATACAAAAAAGTTTAAATAGAAATTGAAAGTTTTTGTTTTGTCAAAAGTTGTCCAATTAGTTTTCAAGAGAAAGCAAGAAAATTAATACAATTTACAATTTAGTTTTTATGTTTTTTAGTTTATATTATTTATAAAGCGTGCTATACCTGATCAGTTTGTTGGGACCCACGGGAGATACGTCGTTCAGACCACCACTGTGTTGTGATATTGTTGGATTGATTGATTGGTTGTAAAGAGATTTAAGGTGGGTTTTGTTTTTTTTTTTTGTTTGTGTGGAGTATAGAGCGTGTAAGGAGGGAAAAATTATGTGAATTTTATATTTAAATATTAAATAACTATGTAAATAGTATGTGTATATACAAAAAAGTGTCTGCGTATTAAATATACCCATTCCTAAACTGTAACTGAGTATCTTTTGTTCAAGCAGCATTCGTATTCTCAAAACTTTAGCTGACTACAAGCTAATAATAAAACTGTTTCTCAGTCCTCCCCAACAAATTTCAATATTCTTCAACAAACAAAGACATCTTTCGTGACTTTGAATAATCTAGTGTTTGTATTAACATTATTTCCTTAGTTACTTATTTTATCTGAATCTAACTAAAACTTAGGCCTGTTGGCATTCAAATTCAACCGAAACATTAGCGGATTGTGAAGGGAATGAAAATTCTGTGCCGATTGCGGATATCGAATAAAAATTGAAAAGTTTCTTTCGCTTTTGCGTGTTACTTTAGTGCAGTTTTTCAATTTATTTTCTTCGAAAAACCGTATGTTTACAAAGTTGTAATCTAAGCCATATTTAACTCAAAAACAGTGTGAAGAATTACTTAGGATTTTATAAAAACGGTGTTCCCAAAGAAAGTATAAAACTATGCTTTTTATCGCTTGATCCGAACCATTGTTAGACCTAAACAAATTTAGTGTTTTAAGAAACTCCAAGGTTTTAGTTTTCACATTTTTGCCAAACCCTTGTTATACCTACGCAAAGTTTCAACACTTCTCTTTGAAATGTCTTGTCATAACCACTTGAAAAATTCTTATGTTTGTAGTTTTTAATTAACTCTCCTTGTTAAAATTGAAGCAAGATCCCCCGAATTTTCCAACGCCTTTAATATTTGATATATACAGGAGATATAAGCCTAACCTGCATAAAAACAAACACCAAAACATTCGCTACATACTTGCGTATCACAGGTGGACTATCCTCCACTTGACCATTGGATTCGTTGGCTAAACGTAAGGCCAATTCGTGATCTCGACGTTCTTGCTCCAGCTGCTGGCGATACTTGGCATCATCTTTTGCTTCCTTTTCAAGCTGTGCCTGTAAAGCTAAGGCAGCTCTACGATCCTCTTCTTCTTGTTTGAATCGCTGTACTTCAGCTGCCTTGCGTCGTGTTTCCATTTCGGCTTTGCTGTAATTTCAAGAAAATTGCAATTAAACTTTGAGTCTACTTTGTTTAGCCGCAGAGCTTACAGTCGTTTGTTTTCCTCTTCTTCCAGCAATCGTCGCTCTTCTTCCTCCTCCGCACGACGTTGTGCAGCCAAAGTTTCTTGTATCTGGTGCAGACGTTCCTGTTCCTCGGCCTGCTGTTGTTCCTTCAACTTTGTGTTCAAGTCCACAGTTAGCTTATTCATGTTGGCCATGACCACGGTGTACATGGAATCGATTTCGCGTTGTGTAATGCGTGGGTTCAACTATGTAGGCACGAAATAAGAGCGTGGTTAACTTAATACTTACATGTAATTGTAATAGTTGCGCTTACCTTTATCTTCTGGATGGCATCATCAATTTGCTTATAGATATCGTGTACGCCGCCTACAATTTCATCACGACCCATTTTTAAGCCATTTGCTATTTCTAGAGTTTTGAGCGTGTTCGCGCGTATTCTGTTGATTTTGCCAATGCCTTGGTAGCGTGGACGATGATGCTTGCGAGCCAGGTAGCCGCGAGTCAATCGTTGTGCAATAAGCACACACTTGTTGCGATATATGATGCGATTGCGCACTGTAAATGACAATTTATGTTGAAAAAGCCAGCAGATGCAACAGCTGTTACTTACATTTGATAACGCATAGCGCGCCCAGCGCAGATTTGACCCAACGCGAGCGTATAAGCCACTTTTTAACCTTGGCTACAATGGCCAACATGTTTTCGGGATCCGAGCGCATGATTCTATCAAATTCTATAAACTTGCCCGGCCGGAAGAACACCTTTGTAATGCCAAACTTAAAATCCTTTTTACTTAAATTGAGTGATTGGAACATGGCTTCGCAGAAGGTATTTGCAGACAGCGAAGCTAACTCGGGCGGCAGCACGGACTTGTACATGTTGTAGAGATCGGCAAAGAGCACACGCGAGGGATAGCCGTGCTCCATTAGCTCGAGCACAGAAATGGTGCCTGAACATTTCAATTGCGCCAGAGCCAGACTGCCTTCAAATTGACGATCTATCATCTTGCTGTTGGGCTTGATGCACCGTATGAAGTTGGTGCCCTATGAGGGGGTAATAACAAACATTAGTAACAAGACAGTTTTTGTTAAAAAATTTAGAACTCACATTCTGTTCGAGTTTTTCCATAAGTTCGCCCAGCTGTGTTTTAAACTTCGAGCCAACGGATATAAAGTTTAGCTTGCCGCGTATAGCGGTATTGCTGCCCGATGGGAATAATTTCTTCAGCAAAGGATTTTCGCATTCTTGCACCAGACCCTCAAGGGAAGCATGCAGCGCATCGTTGTTCTTCTCTATAAACTGTTCGGTATTATAGCAGACAGCGCCAGCAAAATGACGCACGAGGAAACCCTCCTCATCACGCAGGGTGCGATGAGCTTTAAGACGCGATGAGCGTGGCAAACCAAGGCGAAAATGATTGGTCCACGATTTGTGCACCTCAGCTGTAAAATGCACGGGAGAAGGTTTTGGCAGCTTTGATTCTTCGTCCAGGAGCGTAAATATGCCTGTTGATTTTGACTCAATCAAATCGATAATATCCTGATTGTCCGTAAACGTAATTTCGGGCACATTGAGCCCTTCGCGCTTATACAGTTCCTGCTCGTTCTTAAGAATGTTGTCGTTAAAGAACTTTTGCAGCTTTTCGTTGCAGTAATTTATGCAGAACTGCTCAAAGGAGTTGACAGTAAAGTACTCGAAACCGGCGATATCCAGCACGCCTATATAAAAGTCGGATGCGGCAAAGGGTATGCTCTGATTGATGAGGCCCACAATGCGATCAAACAAGCGGCTGTAAATGGCTTTGGCAAGCGCATCTCGAGCATTGCTCGCCTCATAGATCTTTAGAGGAACCCTGCAAGAATTTTACAATATTAGTTTCTGCTATATGACTTCACAATATAGTTGTTAACTTACATAATAACCGTGCCCTTAAAGCCACCGCCTTTGCTCTGCATAACACGCGACACTAAAGCAGTGCGCAGTTCGGTCTGATCCACGCCCAGCAAGCCGCTGGTAATAGTCAATGATTGTTCCGATGATTCGGACACCTGACAGCCGCCACGAGCATCATCGGGTATTTCCTCGAATGCAATATTACCCAAGTGCAATACAGCAGCAACCAGCGAGTAAATGCCCAATTTTTCTGCATCCGACAAGCCCAAGCGACCCAGAGCTTTATCCAAATTTTGAAAGTGCTGATAGTCATCAATTATGGGATCTTTCAGTGGACCCTTTTGTTGATGTAGCTTTGATTTCTGCGTGCCCGGTATCAGTTGTTCAGTCTTGGCATTCGTGAAATACTGCGTGCAACCCGAGAGATACTGCAAAGAGGTAATAGAGTGTTAAGTCGCTTGAAATTGTGGACAGCTAGTGATATAAGCTTACACGATAGTCATCCGGCTTGCCTAGGTTGAGCTTATCACGCAGCTGTTGAGGCGCGCCGGCTAGCAGCATATAGAACACATGGTAGTTGCGTTCCTCGGCGCTTTGCGTGCAGATGCGGCTTTTCTCCAGCAAATAGTGCGATATATAACCACCTACGACCTGACATTTGCCATCGTAATGCACTTCAATAAACTTGCCAAATCGCGAGGAGTTATTATTGCGCGTAGTCTTTGCATTGCCAAAGGCTTCAAGCACGGGGTTGGCTGGTCAACAAAGATAAAATTAGTAAGATTTGCGTTAGTGCAGCAAATTTAAGCCATTACCATCCAAAATTTTTGTTTCAATAGGTCCAGCGCTGTCATGAGAGTGGCATAGATATTTAAGCAAATATTTAGTTGATTCCGTTTTGCCAGCGCCCGATTCGCCGGAGACAATAATTGACTGCGAGCTTTTGTAGACGCGCATGTCCCGTATAGCCTTGTCAGCTAAAGGTATAAGAAAACATATATAAGTGTCTATGGCAGCTATAAGCTTTTGGATATTTGAAACTTACCGATGGCAAACACATGCGGCGGCAGCTCGCCCAGCGAACGTCCATTGTACTTCTTAATACACTCTGAAGAGTACAACTCTTTTATCTCACGATAAGGATTGACAGCAATCAATATATTGGCCACATAGGTCTGCAAGCAAAGCAATTATTGCACATTAACGTCTATACGGAACACACATTTATGGTTGCTCTACTCACATAGATCTTGTCTTTGTAGTAACGTGTTTTCAGATTATCCAGAAATGTGGCCTCGTTGAGCAGCATAAGCTCACCTGTAATGCGGCGAGTAAGTAGAGTACTTAAAATTACTTGTTTCCTTTTACTATGCACGTAAACTTTCACCCGGGGTCATGTTTAAGTGCTATACCACTTAAATGTTTCACGCAAGCGTGGCTAATGATCAAAGACAGCGTTTTATTTCGGAGCTATTTGAAGTTCTTATATAGTGCACACGTAAAAACGTTTAAACTTCTTCGGTGAAAAAGCGGAAAAAGTTTTTTATGCGTTTGTCGGAAACGCGACTTGTCTGATTAAATCAATGCAGCGAAAAGTGTTTTGGATTGGTTTAAAAGAGGTACCGTGCAGCAAAGTATACTAACTTATAAAAAGTAAACTAACGTATTCTATAGCTTCAAGCCCGTAAACCGAATTACATTAGAGCATTTCCGAGTCCTAATCTGGACAATCTATCGTTTAATCTATGAAACTACTACTATTTTAATGATCTTTTGAAGTCTGAAACTAACACGATATAATTACGCCCAAAACTCAAACACAATTTACTTTAGCTACTCGATTTAGCTTAAATTTTGATTGCTTTTTGGTTAAAAAGATACTTTTTGCTAAATGCACAGATTCTACCTGTAAGCTACTTGTTACTCATGTTTAAGAAAACCCCATTAATTTATAGTCATTTATCTTAGATTAATAGACTTTTTTGATAAGATTCTATTGTAGTAGTAGAATAATTGATTTGGAAAATAACTAAAAACTTCTTAAGCGGCTTTAAAAATTGTTAAAAAAAGCTGCTTTAAAAATGCTTCTACAAATTTTGCTACTATTTATATAACACTCAACAAACATAAAAAAACTCAAGCGTTTCATTCATTTGTCATCACATCAGCACAAACAAAGATAAAGCTCAATGCTATTTCTAACACAGCTGAAGTTTTTGTTCAGTAAGCGTTGCCTCCTCTCACTCATCCAATACTCACAATTATCATCATGATCCTGTGGGCCATCACATGACGAGTGTATATCATCATAGTGACAGGTTCGTTTAGGCAATTTACGATCGATTGGTGTTACTTCAAAATCCTTTGAGCCGATTTCTGTTATTCGACCCTGTATATAACCTTCCGTGGCATCTCTTGCCCACACCAGCTGTGTGTCCTCCAACATTTTGCGCACTGCAAGTGTAAGAAACACAATAAAAAGGTATTACTTCAGCTATCTAAACATCAGTTCAATTAGAATACAAAAAAATCTTATCTACAACGGAGCACAACTCACACTGGAAAAAGTCAAGAACGTTATGAGCGGTTGCAGCCGCCGCTACAATTCACAAAACCCACAAAGCTGGAAGAAGAGAGCGTCTCCGCTGAGCGGCAACTCTCGCGCGACAGCAAATAACCGTCATTAGGGTCGTTGCTCATGGCTTACTCATGTGTGTGATCGCCGCTCTTTTGGCATAGCCCCCAAAACCCGTGTACCGGCTATTAATACCCGTTCTCAGCTATTAGGTTTACCTGAGTGCGCGCTCTTTGAGCTATTTCCCAGCTCCTACTTAGGAGCAGCGTATCAACCGCCTCTTCTAATTGTTGTGCTTCTTTTGGTGTCGCTGTGGCAATTTTAGGTCTCCTTTGTTTATCGTTTTTGTCTAGTATTTGCTGATTACCATTCTTGGCCATGCTTTTTCCATACGACAGAGTGACTGACTCATAGGCGTCTCTTTGAAATGTTGATAAGCACTCTCACAAATACAGTTTGTACTTGTTTGAAGGCGCTGACACCGGTCAGCAGAGCCCAAGACCTACAACAATATCGGCCTTGCCGTTGTTTCTTTTGGTCGCCTATACACTACGTGTAAGGGGTATATTAAGTTTGTGCTAGAAATAAGAAAGGAATCGAGAAAGACCTAATTTATTATAGGCAAATGAGTATTGGACACTACTCTCGTCGTACGAAACTAACACTCTAGAAGGCGTACATCCTTATGGCGCTGATGACACAGTCTGATGAATGTTTGAGTGAAAAGTACTCCGTAAGATCTCTGGTCCTTTACGCGTTCATACGCGACGAACTCTAAGAGCTCTACGACGACACTGACATAGTCGATGGCTGGGTCATGTTGTGCGTGTGGATAAAGAAACTACTACGCGAAAAGTATTCAATGTTGCAAGGAGCAAGGAGCCTACGAAGCTTCAGACCATGTCTCAGTTGGAAGGACCTGGTTGAGAGCACACTAACTCTCTTTGGTATCCCCGATTGGAAATATACTCTATACTATACTTTATACTCATAAAGGTACTGTCATCACTGCGTTGTAACTTTCATTCTCTTGCGAATGTCAATGAGTTTTTTTTCAGCCACGACAGTAACTTCTGCCTCTCTCTTTTACTATTTTAGACTGTCACAAAATTTTATGAAGAGTCGCTCAATGACGAGGTTAGCTTTATACGTATACATTGCCTGGAGGCTATAATCCGGTAACGGTTTGTTATAGCCAGTAAAGAAGATATACTCAGTACGAACATAGTATTTTACCATTTTTTGATGGTTAAAAGAAATTTATACAAAAGTTTTCTATCAAATTTTTAAACTACGATTAGACAGGCGTTTTTTTTTAAGCAGTTCTGCAAAGCGGTTCGAGCCCGAATAACTGCAAATATTAGGCAGTCAACAAGGAACCAAACGTCTTATGATTATGAAGCTTAAACTAGACATTGAAATGGAGCATATCCATTCCCCCCATTATCTTGATTCATAAGATCTGCTAATCGGGCTTGTGATCTTCTCTATCACCTTTTGGAAGGTGTAAGATGATTCAAAATGTGGGAATATTATGCAAAGATGTTAAATTGCAAGCTCGTGGATTCGGATTACTATAACATAGAAACGTGTGGGTGACAAAAACATATCTAGTCTATAAAAATATGTCACCACATTTGGTTCTTAAATAAAATCATAGCTCTGTATCAACTAATGATCGAAAAGTGAGTTAAAGTACGAAAAGTTACATCCGATCCAAATCTAAAACTACATCATTTGAGTACCTTAGGATAGATCCGTCAAAAGTTTTAACTTAAAACGACAAAAATAACACCGGCTAGTGTATGTAAACTTCTGCATCCGTATCTATTTTTTTTTTTGTTCTCTACAAACCAGTGTTGTTTGTATTTGCGGAACAGATTGTTAGCCATAACCATATAAAACCGCAAGTTCTCACTTACAGAACCACATACAAACAGTTCCCCGTAACCTATTGGTTTCCCATACTCACTCTCACGCTTAGGCGTTTAACTAGACAATGACGTCGGTTGACAATTGTTTTAGCGTCAGCCTCAAGGTGAAATTCATTGTATGTATTCTAGTTCGCTGGGTTAATGGCGCATATGAACCGAGCTGCTGAGTGTTTTTGGTGTGGGCTTAAATACTGGGGAGAGATTTTATGTTTTTGGCTCCCCGCTCAAATTAAGACAAATTCGCAAAAGTGCTAAATTATTAAAATTAAATGGTTGTTCAAGTACAAATTTATACTTGCTTTGTTGGACGACAAGTGAGTCAGATCGGTTCTGGGTGAAGGCACTTGTAAGCGTTTACCTTTGTTTAGAGAAAAAGACGGCGATTTGTGTAGATTTTTACCGATACATTTTAATAGCTTTGTTCTACTTTGCTTTCAAAGCATTTGCATACAAAACGGTATATGAAGTCTATACATTGGCGTCATTTATATTAATGTAACAAATTCTTAAAAGTATTTAGTGTGAACAGCATATGAAATGCTTATCAGTTTTAAAAAGTAGAACAAAAATGCTTTTTGGTGTGTGCTTGAGTATGTATTTTGGTCAAGAACCTGTTGAGGTTCCCCTTTCAAGGCGCAATTTTACTTCAAAGGCAGTTTAGATAATAACAAGCACAAAAGAGCTAGGAAATGATAATAATTTGGAATCACGCTTAAGATACCAAAGTTTTCTAGCTAATAGCCTGTTTGCACTTACGCCTCAAGATTTTAATGTTCAGACAAAGGTTAATTGTTGTATGTATGAAACTTAGGAAAATCGAGTATTTGCTTCTTAAATTCAGAACTTCATGGATTCAAAGTACGGTTAAAACGTTTAAGCAAGTATGAACATAAGAACGATTGTTCTTAATTTATGTCCGGTTGCATCCTATATTTAAGTTATCCACAAGGAAAAAACAAGTACAAAAGTCCATATCTTCGGAAAGACACCATATGGGCAATCTCATGTAATATTGATCATATATGGATTTGGCAAACAAAATAGTATAGTCAAAAAGAATGAGAGATGAGATGATATTAGGTTTGATGAGATGAGCGATGAAGAGATTAGAGGTGAAATGAGATATGAGATGCATTAAAATGTTTAAAAGCTTCTTCTTGACTGACTTTTTGTAGGGCACTCATCAGGGCTCCTCGAACATTTTTCATTGGGAGGAAACCTTTCAACGGTGCGCTCGAAACCATTTGGCCCAACCCTGCTAAAGACTACGCTGCGCATATAAGCTCACTGCCTTAATACGGGGTGGTGATTAGAGTAGCTAGCCATGGGGCACCATATGGAATTTTTGCATCAATTTAGTTAACGTAGAGACAGGGAGCCTCACCCTGTTTCACCAGAATCCGGACCCATCAAACATCTTTAAGATGAACAAAAAACGGAGACCAACAGAGACTAAACGCAGCACTTGTTTTGACATCTTCGTAAGTATGCATGCAGATTCTACTTCTAGGACAGGTCTATAATTTCTTTGATATTATGGTTAGCATTTGTTGAGAAATCTTTACTTCGCCAACATTTTCTACTCAATTCTTGGAAACTCTTTGCAGCGCTAAGCAAATTACTTTAATTTAGTTGTGATACTCAATCTTAGCTCACAAGCATGTTATTACAAATCTATCTATCACAATTAGCCCACTTTGTACTGCAGCTGTCTGGTATGTACAAGTAAGTAGAAAGTGCAACTTAACCTTTGCATAAACTAGCTGAAATCGCTTTATAATGTGCCTCTGCAAATTAACAACAATTTTTCAGGCAATTTAACATAATCTTGATTACGTGAATGGCAGAAAAAAACCCGTGCACATATGATCATAGCTTTTTTCCCTCAGCTACGCTTGAATCTCTCCTTTACGCTGCAGCACATTGAAAATTTTTAAAAGCAAGAAAAACTGCAGCAAAGGCAGCATAAATTACAAAATACAAAAAGAAAATTAAACTTGCATATGAAAAGCGATTCAAAGACAACAACAACAGCAAGAATAAACGCTCTGTGTGAGATGAGTGCAACATTTGATGGTCGGTTTACAAGGCAAAAGATGAAGAAGTTGTTCAGCAACATTCTTGCAGATTGCATGACATGGAAATGCACTGCGGGCGAGCTGCCGCCTAGCAAAGTCAATGTGTCGAGCACAAATGCAGCCAAGTGTGGCAGCAACACACACACACACACACACACACACACACACACACACACACATGCACAACAAAAAGCATAAACGACTCGATGATGGAGGAACTGCTTGAAGGCGACATTGACAATGGCTGCGTCAACGTCCAAGTTTCAATGGAGGTGTGGAAGATTAAGCACACATAGACATGTACATCTGTACTTATGGAAGTATACGAGAGCATATAACATATCTACAAAGTCTTGAGCAAGTGAGAATCTAGCTGAAGAAGAAGCAGCTGCGCCACAAGAGGAAGCAGCGAACAAGAGCTTATGAAATGTGAAGCCTATAAGACACTCGCCTTTGCACTTGTCCATTTTCATTCCTGTAGCACAATTTGTGTGTAGGTGCAAGATTTGCACAGAGCCGCCACCCAGTTGGACTTTGGGGAATGCGGTCATTAAATGTAAAGAAAACATTTTGCATAATGTTTTTTTACAAGTTTATCAGGTCTGCTTCGGATTTCCAGCTACAGATATCAGTAGTTAAAGGAAGAGTTCGCGAGACATGCAAAACGTTGGGCAACTATGGAAATGGTGGGAGCTAAGTAAGTGGCACCGAGATTGGTATATGTTTGCTCGTGCCCAGCCCGTGTTATCGGTTTACGGCCTGATGTAAATACATTCTTTCATTGGAATTGTGGTTTTACGTGGTAGGTCCCAAACCATACGCACAATCCTTTTAAGGCCTGGGGTGGCTCTACTGGTCTCGAAAGAACCCAGTGTCATTGTTAGGCGCCTCATACAACAAGCTTTGACCTGCTGAGGTGGTATTCTCTAACACGCTCACCAACACACAATCATTATTGGCCCATCAAATTTAGAAGTTACAAGTGAAATGAAGCCAGTTTATTTAAGGGAATATTCTGAAAAATGAAACCAGATCTCATTTGTAGTAGCTTCTGCGCAAAGAACTTAACAACTGTAACTTGTAAGTAAATAAGTAATAGCCCGAATATATTCTTCTTTTCTTCTAGATTAATATTGTAGAGTGAGCAGCACATAATCGTTTCTCTGAAGATAACGAAAGTAGGCTCGAATCTCTGGAAAACCTAATATGCTAGAAGAAGAGTATGCCTGTAAAACTATCGTTTTGTATACATTGTATACAATAGTGCAAAATGCTCGTATAGGTTATACGGATTATGATTGTAAAAATGCTATTTATAAATGCTCAATAGCGTATTGATTTCTTTTTGCAAAGAAAAAACAAGAAAAAGTGTTCTTGCCCTTTGACTCAAATCCCACTGGGCAGTAACGTATAACCTGCACCCTGTATAAATCGGTTTGCTACAACTAACAGGCTTATTTTATCATGCTTGAGCTGTCTTCTTGACCACGGTTCATACCCATGGCTGTTCAAGGCGTATACGTAACTCGAGCACATGTACTGACACTTTTGACCAGCCAAAAGGCCAATTAACAGAGCTTACGGTAAAAGCGTATAAAACAAAACTAAACCAAAAACTCAGACTAGTCTTGGTCTGTGTGATTTGTTGCTCACGCCCTTTTAAGTAAAACTGACAGCACGGCAAACGACAAAAAAAAAACACCATAGACTGAATAGACTGAGACTTTAGTGGTAATGTCGCGTGGGCGGTGATATCATCAGTAAAAATTTGCAGCTCGCCCTCTTCCGCCGGGTAAAGTGAATCAGCACAGTTGCGTGCTAAGCGCGCCATTTTATTGGTTTTTATGTAAATTGCAGTTTACTTGTGGAAATTGGGTTTGGTCTGGGACTGAACAGAGCTTGTTATATTTATCATGTAATCAATTCCATAATTTCTTTATCTCAATTGGTTGTCATGTTATTATGGATTGTCAATATCTAATAATTTACGGACTTGGCTATGAACTTATGCTAGCTGCAATGCAACATACAGAATATAAGACGTCTAAGCCTATTAAAGTTATCTCTATTTAATAGACTAACCCAAAATTTCAAGCTCATTGCTCGATTCAGACAATGTAGTATCGCTCAGTACATTAAAGTTATCTTTAGTTTGTATCAGCGATTCGAACCGAAACTTATTTCGGATACGCTTATGATTACGGTAGTACCGGTACTCCTGATCCTGTAAACAGTTTTATTTCAAAATTCAAAATTTTTGCTGAAAAGCGACCATTTTCAAGACAGTGTACGTGTGATGCTGCTTGTGTTGCTGTGTCTGTTAGACCGACTCGCTCGTAGCCAAAATTTAAAAATAGAAACAGCAAAAACTAGGCACATGTATGGGAACGGTCGCTTTTCAGCAAGTCGACTCAATGAAACGGCCAAGGATTCCACTCTATTACGCTCATGCTCTTTGCCAAAGAAGTACTACAAACAAAATAAATAAATGGGAGCGAGAATGGCACCAGCAGCGTAACTATTATGCGGTCCATACGCGCAATAAATTAGTAGCTTATGGAATTCAATACGTTATTTCGGACTACGGTTACGGTTTGAGTCCTTGGTTAATATACTATCATACAAGGCCTGATAAACATTTTCAAGCAATTCTATCAAAACCTGAACATTGCATTTTCTTTGCCTATTAACAGTGGAGGGATACTAGCCAAAATATTTGTATAAAGGGTTTTCTGACTACACAAATTGAAGTGCCATGACATTTTACACTAAAATTATGAATTATTTAAGATTCAAATATTTCGATATTATTATTTTTGCGATTCTCAATAACTTTTAAAACCAAAAATTTTAGGTGTACACTAACCGGAAGCGGATATCGATGCCGGTGTTCGGATGAGAGAGCCGTCTCTTCAATATTGGAGTAAATTTAGAGAAAATAGAGAAAGGGGTAGAGGGAGAGGTATAAACTACAGATAAAATTGATTTTCGTTTCGATGAGCGTTCCGGCAGCAGCTTTTTTTGATTCTCCATGAGAGTTTGGCTTTCTTCTGAGAATAATCTTTGAGATGGCAGTGATGTGTCGAGAACTTGTATCTATTTAGGTCTGCACTTGCAGAAATATGCATAAAATTGCTACGTTATTTGTAAAATTGAGAATAGGACTTTAGCAAGATCTAGAAAGATGTTAGCCAGCTAATAATGGGCCAGCGTAAGATGATGAAATGTTTGATGGTTTTAATAAAATCGGGAAAAGTGGAAAAGAACGGAATACTACAGGCTAACCATCTATGTTTTCGATGCATGGATTTATTTTTTACACCCTCACCTTGAAATGGCATGATAACTTTCGTACGATTACCCAAAATGATTGAAAAGTTTAGTACCTTAAGACCGTGTAGGCTTGTGGATACGCAGAAGATGAATTTTTAAAGCGCATTTCTTGTCAATCTGCCAATTTCATAATAACTTTAATTATAGACGAGTGACGAAATTCCTATGTTTTTGACAAGAATTAGTTTTGATCTGCTGTCGTTCCTGATTTTTCGAAATTGTTAAACTAATTGTTTCGTCTTTGAGAAAAAATGGCAATATAAGATTGCCCAACAGCTCAACGAGTTAGAGGCACACAGGTTCTACAAAAAATAACAACACTTATTGCGTTTCCAGTAACTAATACCCAAAATAATTGCTTTTTGTCGATTGCAACAAATTAAAACCCAAACCAATTGGCAACTTAATAAGACTCAGATAAGATTATGATGGAGCCAAGTTAAATGAACTCACCATTGTTTGCATTGTGCTGCACGTTATTATTGGTGTAGAAATCCATTTCGGGTTCTATAACTTCTAACCCCCTTTAATAAGTTAATTACAGTGCAATGCACTAGAGGCCGCTCCTTGAAACGTACAAATCCGAGGGCGGCACCGAGTGCACTTTGAACTATGCGTTGTACTTGGGGGAGGTTGACTGAAACCTTCTAGTAGAGAGTATGGCACACTAGCTCTAGAGCTTGTGGATCGGAGCAATAAGGGCTGCTTTGCTGCTTGACAACAAGATGCAGCATAGATTTTCACTTCAGCAATTGCGTCGCGCGCTTTTCACTATCGATTTAACACGTTTCACTTCCGTGGTATACTTTGTTTTTCTTTCATTGTGCCATATGTTGAATTTGTAATGTAATGTTGTTATTATAAGGAAAACTCTAAGCACGCTTTGTTATGCAAAATCAATTTCAATTGCTGGATTTTCACTGCAGCTGGCGAAAGAGTGAAAATTCATTGCACAATTTACTGCAATTACTGACCTACATTACGACACATTGACGCACTGACCGAAAATTATGCGCAAAAAAAGCGAAAATCGAATACCCACAACAAAAGTAGACTTTGGAGTTACTTTGGCACTATGATGGCCAGAGCGCATCTGCTCAGTCAGGTTAAGTTGCACGTCAATGCGATTGTCTCACAGATTATAATGATAACTGCAGCGAACGTCGCGCACGAATTCGCCAAAGTACGCCCTATATCTGTATCTGTGAGTAACTCATTGTTGTAGTTGTTGTTCGGTTGCCGTGCAGTTTTCACCCAGTAACCGAATTTAAGTTCACAGCATAGTGTACACTCTCAACTACCCCGCCCCGTTTGAAAACAAGGTGACACGTGTTCCGTGCGCTGGAAACGACTGCCACGACGTCACGATATGCACTGATTTGGATTCTGTAACACGTTCTAGTGCAACAGCTATGCATAATCCTGACTAGTCGGCTTGGGGTAGTTACTCGTACATCGTATACGATATTGGAGCTTTGCCGAACGCATTGCCAAGTAACTGCGCCGAATCCAAGTTGTGCGAGCGTCTGTCTGTGTGAGCGAAATCCAGTAATAGGGCATGCCAATTGTATGCCTCTTCTGAGCGCTATATAAAATACATATTTGTGTATAGACTGGCATTTGGCGTGCCGGGCACATTGGCCTATGACTGCGTTGTTTATGCTCCAATTCAAACCCAACAATAGCAAAAGTTGTAACACTTCGCTGAAGTGCAGGAGCACCAGCTCGAACAGAAGCTGCCACCAGGAAGCAACTGCATTGAAACTATCTTAATTCAATGGCACACACTCAACAAAACATACAAACACACTTTGCACGCACGACGCCACGAATACAATGAAAATCATAAAAAAAATACTGGAAAAGCTTTGTACGACATAACAACTTCCGGCATAATTTACGCCCAACGCGAGGCTATACGTTTCATTTCAATTGGCAAATTGAGTTATAAACATGCATGAAGCTCTCGGCAATAGTTCTCAGAGGCGCAACATGTGCCTCAGGCTTTGGAGTGCTTGAAATGCTTTCGATGGGCTTAGTTTATAATTGTTTACATACCAGCAATTGAGCAAGATTTGACATTTTCATATGAAGTCAAATAGCAAAGTTTGTTTTAAACTTAATTCCTTAAGGAATTGTACAAACTACTCTTCAGCTAATTGGTGCTCCCTTTCCTACATTCTTGACGCAAAGTTCTTCTATGAGCATTAAACACCGGAACTACATCGTATTTTACTTAACGTACAATTTTCCATGGATTGTATTAAAATCACAGTGCTCTAATTTGCTCTCTTCCTCCTCGGCCATGCCATCCCTCTTATGTAGGGGCGAAGTGTAGAGATCAGTTGATCCTCCTGACTCCTCCGTTTTGGCAAAGCAAATGAATCAAGCTTATAGCTCGCTGAAAACTCTTCTACGAAATTGATCTTTGAGTTTCATGATTTGCACGATTTTCCTGCTTGCCGGAAATGTTTCTGTATTTTTATAGTTTCAGCGAAGTCGAATCGCATTTTGCTGAAAACCTCTTAAGGGGCTGTTCATAAATGACGTCACCAAAATTTTGAAGATTATGAACCCCCCTAGTCATAAAAAGCCACATTTAGGCAACCCCCTCTCCCTAATGTGACGTCACAATGCAGATATGATGCACAGAGCATACGGCTCTGTTGGTTGCCCAAAATCTCGCTCGATATTAGAATGCATTCTAATATGAAGTAATACAGCTGTCTCATTGAAGCCGCTAAAGAGCCGCAAGCGAAAAAGCCCTGTGGCCTGCCGCTAAAACAGTCCCAGCCCATACAATGAAGTGACAGTTTGATTCAACACAGCGACCACCGCTGGTGCTGCAGCGACCAAAAATCTTGCGAACGAATCTGTAACTCTGCCGTTATCTATGATTATCGGCTGTTTCCGCCGATGAGAAAAATTATTTTTCCGCAGCTGATTATTTAGGCGCAATTTTTTCAAATATTATTTGAAACACTGTTGGCTGCGACACTTCAAATACCTTAACAATGGTTTGCAGATTGCCACGCGCTTCTCCAGTCGAATGGACTTTTAAAAGTTACTGTCTTTCTGGAACAATTGCGGTAATTTCGACACAAACTGCGCAAATACATCCCTCTCTATTCTGAAACTTTCTTTGAATATAATGTCACTTGCTATGTCATATGCTATCCTTTTCCCAATAGTTGCCGTGGAGGTCTTACTATCCATATTTCTCGAGGATTTGGCGAGAAAGCAAATGCCAAAACATCATCCAACAATTTTGCACTAGGCATGTGACGCACTTTTGCAGTATCATCATTAACATTGGCTGCACAATCAATGACTTTCGAAAAATTTTGAAAATTCAATATAGCCATTTGATATTTGAAACTAAAAACAGTTGTTCGGCTGAGGCTTTTGCCATTGTGACTGACTTTGCCGCAGCCTTTGCCTTAGCGGCGAACTCTAGCGGCTCCAGTGCGACTGCGGTATAAGTCGCATAGGGTTGCAGGCGAGATAACCCACAGGCGATATTGCCGTGTCATGCAACTCACACGACCTCACTTGAAAATCTCGCTTTGTGTAAAGGACGCCTTCGCAATATCATATCAAAATAATTATACACAATTGGGGGATAAAAGAGTTTTAAATTGTTAGCTTTTACATTGGCCTTTTTTATTTGTTAATCTAGCTTTTTTGCTTGGGAAAAGTTGGAAACAATGGTCAGAAGTGCCAACATTTATTTTCGCGGCATCAGAGTTTTTACCATCACATCTCTATAAGTCTTGAAACAGTGTGCTTCTCCAATCGACTCTACGATAATCGTCCAATCTCAACTGTCTCGCTCAAACTACAGTTACACACATGTAACAATCAGTTGCATTTTAGCAAATTTAAATAAGATAAAGATGCGTGTAAATTCATTGTAATTGGGCCCATTACAGATGTTGCATTTGACAAAGACAATTACAAAAAGCCGAGAAAAAGCTATTTTCACACACTGCTCACGGCAATTGCATCATTCACATCAAGAGAGCGAGAGTAATACGGGCAGACACGACGACGAAGGTTGCTTATTGAACGGGAACAAATATGGCACCATGTGCCGGGGTTGAAACTGGCGGGACGCACTGTATATATGTATAGATACATGTGCGAAGCAGCGGGCGGCAACTGTCAGCTGACTGCAGAATGGTTTCTGTTTTTGAGCGCACGGCAAAATAGAACGTAAAATTGCAAATAACCTCCTGCGCCTCAGTGTGATGACGTAGTTATCTGCGTTAGGTGTGTTTTCTGTTCTAAAAATATTTGAACTGTTTATAGGGCACACTTGGTGCTCGTTGCTACAACGTCAGGTTGGCCGAGCGGTCTAAGGCGCCAGATTTAAGCTCTGGTTCTCGAGAGGGAGCGTGGGTTCGAACCCCACACCTGACAAAAAAGTGTCGAGTTATTTTTTAATTTAAAATTTTTATTTTATAAAAAAATAACAAATTTTCTATCGCCTACATTTTTTTTGTGCCAAAACTGCTGTTTGTGTTGGTTTATACATACATTTTGCTTGCAACAACAAATATTGTTGAATAATTGTCTATGCCACGCCCACTGCTACCAGTGTTGCTATATACTAAATAAAGTTATAAAATGCAGAGCACCAAAACGAACAATTGTCTGCGCCTGTTGACCACCTTCCGGTTGACCGCAGACCAAACAGAGCAACAATGCCAACAAAAGGCCGCCAAGTGCCGTTGACTCTTTATACACTGTACACAAAGTGTGAAAGGGTATTATAGGTTCGTGCAATGTATGTAACAGGCAGAAGGAGGCGTGGCAGACTATATGTTCCATGGGCAAAAATGGTCCGGAGCAAGAGTCGAGTCGATATAGACATGGTCCGTCTGTCCGTCCTTCCGTATGAAGGTTGAGATATAAGACACTATAAAAGGTAGATTCACAAAAATTTACCAAAAGATGCGAATTTACACCGAAAAGATAAAGTTTGTCGAATCACGTAGACATCTTGCCCCCTTCCCCTGTGACATATTTTTGCGGTTTACAGCCACTCCGTTCAATCTATCATCTCGAAACTCGACAGAGGTGTGCGTCGTATTTATGTATCAAAAATCGAAATCGGATAAATACATCAAAAGTTATAGTCAAAAATATGCTCCTTTCATAATATGTACTTTCGTTCCCATTTTACCGTATGCTGGATTTAGTGCTTATGGGGAAAAAAGGGTATTCCACTGTCGGGCACCGTCCCGACTGTCTGCATCAAATTTTGTATTTTTTGAATAATTAATAATTTAGCTTTCATGTTGTGTAGCTTTTGTTTGGCTTGTATATTCTGTTGCATTGCGCAATGTTTGTGGCTCAAAACCTAACAAATGGTTAAAGAAAATTCATAACTGTTGACTCGAATCGTTAATTGTAAAAAAGGCTGCTCATTTGTTTGGAAAAAAAATTGAAAACCCTATTTATCAAGCGACTTTAAGCCGACATATTTCGGTTTTCTTCACTATTTGACTTGCCATTTATCACAATATTTTTTCAAAGCTTTGAATAATGATGCTAGCGTTGATGAGTACCAGAAAATGAACAGATAGACGCATTGTTGGGATCCATAGATTTTAATTGGATGTTTATTGCAGAAACAAATTGAATGAATAGACTATAGAAAATAAAAAGCCTTTACTACTCAACACGAGTTCATATGTTAGAACTATGATGGGTGATTATAGTGCAACTATCTTCTCTTAATATCGTTTCCTACTCAGTTTGTTCCGGTCATCCTAAGGTTTTGAGAAATTCTCAAATATCGGAATTTTTGCGCAGGTTTCACTTAAACCGCTATATCTCTGTTGTCAAATGAAGTATTAACTTAATTCTTTATTCTATTCACAGCAAATGAATGCCACCACTTTTCGATTTGACCTATGAGTTTGTGGCCACAGACCTCAATAGTCGATCGTGCCTGAAATTTAGCCAAAAAAGAGCAAAAAACACGTCTTGACCTAACCATGGTTTTTCTTCGTCAAATCGACGACGAACAATTTTCAGTATTTTTTCTCATGTTTGTGCACTTTAAATTGTTTTAATATATTCGCTACAGTTTTGAGCGTTGCACAGTGTGGCCATCTGACTTCGTTATAATAAAAATAAGTAAAAAATGTATATTACAGAAAATTCCTTAAGCTTTAAAAGGCATCCTCATACAAGATGTTGTGAATACAGGGTGCTTCAGTAGGATTCGATTTTGTAAACGAAGCAACGCGTTGCTTTCAGATGCTTACACTTTGAGAAAGTATAATTTTTATTTTTTAAATTGTGTCGCCGATTTGGTGAAGAACCTTTGTGTGAATTTTTGAACACAAATTCAGTACATAATACGAGCCAAAATGTCATCACTTCTAAAAGAACCAAATTCTATCCATCTTATCAGTGACAAAATCATCTTGCGTTACATGGAAAAAATCGCTGGTGAAGTGCACATAGTTCAACTTTCATATATAAACAAATAATTAGTGCTTAGTGCTTTTGTTTAAGTATTGTAATTAAGATTAAACCATAAAGCTAACTTATATTTATACCTAAGTTTATATTAGTATTTATGAGATTTCGAAAAATTATGCATTGAAAAGTAGTCCAAAAAGCTGATTGATTTTTTTAGTTAATGTTGAAAGAAAAAGTTAATATCATTGTTTAAGTTGATCAAAAATAGAACAATTAATACCATAAAACACAAAAGTATACATTATTTGTAGGAAAAGAGTAAGAGGTTACTATTAAAAACTTGCCGTAGTTGATTCGACGAAGAATAACCTTAGTGTATGTAAATTTTCTCTTGCATTCTAAAATCTTTGCTAGTAGACAAAATTTTACTATATCATGACAATCTATCTATCTCTATCTACTAAACCACATTGTCACATTGTTTGATTTGATACAAAAACCATACGTTTTGTGTTTATTCACAAACCAACTTAAATCTTGAATAGATTAGCTAAAATTCACTCCCATAACCGACCGTCGTAAGCGTTTTTCGCTGAAGAACTTCTATGGAATCTATTGATTTCCAATTTTTCCACCCCAACCTCTTGGTTTGCTCTAATTTTCCACCACTTCTTGCTCTTTGTACTGTATTGTCTACCATTCAATTGTGACATTTTCCGGTAATAGAAACTGTTACATTGCATTGACAGAGTGCAAAACAATTGCTCAAATTTCATAATCATCCATCTGGTTTGCTTGCTATTCTGCTGCTGGCGCATAAAACGCTGAAAGAGCGTGGAAAAATAATTTAAAATTGTTGTGGCACACATACATACAGACCAGGAAAATTGTGCAATAATTGCAACACTTTTCGTAGTCATGAACCGTAGAGCAATACAAAAAAAAAAAAAAAAACAGAGCTCAGTCTCAAGTCTATGCAAAGAACTTGGCAAGCATTCAACCTAAATTTTGGCCACTATTTCAGTCATGTGCCGTTAGCAAAATATCAAAATTTCAACAAAGAACAATGCTGTCCATTTCACTGGAATTTATTTAACTAATGTGTAAAATAGTTTGCAGCGTGCCAAAAACCAAACAGCATTTTAAGCTCTAAAAGAGAACTATAGAATACTAGTCCGGAGCAGTAAACCCGTTTGTGTGTACCAGGCCTTAATGGGCAACAGTATTCTTAGCCTGTGGTTTGGCTCTTTCAATATCAAGTTCAACCAGTCAACGCACAACAGGCTCAGGGACGCTAACGGTGCATTCGCGGTGGTCAACAACGTGGTCAGTGGCCAGCAGTTAGCAGCCTTGGCAACAGGTAAATGATTCGAGCGGGGGCCTCAACTGCAACTGCACAGATTGAATGTGTGTGCTGGCAAGTGGTAAGTAACCAGTTGAACTTGTTTTCCGCCTAGTACTGAGCATAACCATAAGTAGAGGGGATTTGCAGCTGTCCTTTTGTGGACACAACAAATGAAATGGCAGCAGCAGGAGTTCCAAGATGCCAAGCTAAATAAACCAATGCAGCGAAATGCGCTCTGTCAGTGTCTGCTACAAAACTAGAAAGAAAAGCCTAATTGGAGTGTGGTAGAAGGTATGCTCTAACTTTTCAACGCATATACAAATGCAAAAGTATGTATGAAGTAATCGATGAAATGCTCAGAGGATCGATTTAATGATAGATTGTCCATTCGCAAGCATGACATGTTCCCTTCTCATGCGGAGAGTATACGAGATAATAACATGAAATTTTTGCGATAATTCTGCATCATTAACTCGAAAATAACCTTTTTTGAGTTGTGACAGTCTTCTAGTAAATGGGCGATGTTCACAATATCCTACCACGAAAATGTTTTTATTTGAACTCAGCGAATCGAAACAAAAGTTTTATCACTTACGGCTTCAGTTCTTAAGGAATGAAAAGATAGGGCTCGATTACCAAATCAGTTCGTCTCCCAGCAAAGAAAAGAATGTAACTCGCTGATATGTAATTAAATTACTCGCCATATTATCAATAAAATTGGAATTTCTTCGAACAAACGAAATAAACTGATGTTTTGTCTCAATATTTTCGATTTGGTTCCTTAAAAGAGTTTATTTCGGGTTTACTTCATGAAATAGTTTTCGAAATACGTTTCGCTGATTTCAGCGGCAAATATACCAACCAGCAGGGGGCGGAGACCCCTAGTATATTATAAAATTAGGGTAGAATCAATAGACTATAATTTTTTAAAAAGTTTTCGGTATTGTTTAGATCAGATTGGTATTGAACATCATTGTCTCGAATCCGGTCATTTGAATATGGATGGGAATTCAGCCATACCGTGAAACATACTTTTTTTTTCTTAAACTTTACAAAAACCTTGAGTCGGAAAAAAAGAAAAAAGCTAAAGAAGATCAGGTCGCTAATTAAAACTCATACTTTACAAAAAAATATAGCTTCAGAGATTCTAGAATGGTAATACTGCATATATATTGGTGCTTAAAGCTTTTTCGTAATAGTAAATCAAAACGAAACTTTGGTCATGTTGTTTAAAAGTTTTGTTATCAAGCTTTCAAGCCCTTCTTTAGATTTATATTTTGTATCGAGCTTCAGCTTACAACTAAAACACCTAAATGAATATGCACTCTCCAAGTGCATTAAAACGAGCGCGACCAGAAACTCTGATGAGTCACACTAAACAAACTAAATTTTTGGTTAGCTGGGAAGCCGTGACTGCGTTTAAAAATGTATCTAGATACACCATGCCGAAAAGCCAAAACCAATTACACGTGCAACAATAGCCGGCACCAAAAAAGCGATACGGCAGTGAGAGTAACGAAGAGCTAACGAACATTGCAGCTGCAGCAGCAGCGCTATAAATTTATGGCCCAAACGTCACAGGAACATGATTTTCTGTTGGCCATACACAGTTAACAAACGGCAACGGGTGGAAAGTTCACTGTACCGTAAAACTTAAAGCGAGCAAAACGCTCATGTCAGCGGCGGCGGCGGCGACGTCGAAGTCGCCATCTACAGCAGCGCTGGCGCTGTTGACGCTGCGCATGCGCAAAAGTCAAATGGCCAAAAGCAGCGCCAGAAAATGAAACAAGTTTTGTTGTTGTTTATTTATGATTTTGTTGTTGTTTGATTTTCAAACAGCTGAAATGCAGGTCGTCATAGTGACTAAGTTTGAAACTAAGGTTTTAGGGCTACAACTGATTTAAGCCCAGTTATTAGAGCAACTTTGAGTGCGCGCTCTGCACGAGTTCAATGACTCTCAACTCAAATTGTACATTTTGATTGCGTTGAAAGAGCAACAAAACAAAAAATAGCAAAGATTTTCAACGTTGTCGATGGATAAACGGCGAGCAAGTGGAACCAATTAATGCAGACGCCGAGCGGAAAAAACAGGAAAAGCGGCAGCAACAATTCGAAAAACTTTTTTGGCGCAATTAACTTGCAGCGTTTCCTACTTTGTTGTATTTTTCTTTAATCTTTCGTTTTGGAGGCGCTGACAAGCGGCGACGCAGCAGAAGTAAGACAGTTCACAGTTACTGACAGCAATTAACATGCAAATTCGGAGTAGTTCCAACCCTATAGCAGCTGCAACAGTTGCGCCCAGCTGTCAACAGGGGGAGCCAGCACAAAGACCTCCCGCAAACGTTGATGGATTGAGCTGACTGACAAGCCATAACACATGTTTCCACCAGCTCCCGACGCTGATTTTCAGATTTTCCATATGTTGGCTACAAGTCGTTATAGTCGAATTTTTTTTATTGCTCAAGTGCTATGTGTGAAAAACGTAAGATGTTTCTGGAAATTTACAGTGCACTCGGCATTTTTTTTGTTTTAATTTTTTAATAGCGGATATATAAAAGCCAAATGTTTTTAAAACTTATTAGTTCTTCTGCTGTTGTGCCTTTGTTGCGGACATTCAGTGCGCTTCTTGTTCAAAATACTTTGTGTCGCTTATCATAGTCTACGCTCTAATCTTATCTAGCTGCAATTATTTGTTTGACGAGTTATGTCTGTTTGTTACTCTGTACGAGCGCAGTAAAGCTTAGTCTAGGAATAAATTAATCAAAAAACAGTTGGTAATAGAAGTAATTATAACTAGCGGCTAATTTGCTAAATTAAAAAAATCTTGTCTGTTTTCGTTTTCGGGGAATATGCAACGGAAATTGATAAGAGCTGAAATAAAACCAATTCCGGTTGTTCAAACTAATCTGACGTTTTTCCCGCAAACTTTTGACTGTATTTTAGCGAATTTCTATCTTGAGTTTATCACAAACTTGCGTCAAAGCCGTCAATTTTCAATATCATCTTATGCATGAAACGGATAAAATTGATTTAAATCAAAAATTAAGCGTTCAACTGGGCGTTTTCTCGATCATAGCATAATGTAGCGCCATCTAGCGTAAGCATATGTCAGCGCACATACAAGGTAATATTGTTCTGCCGGCGCAGCGGATTCAACTGCCTTCTTTCTCGTCAAAAATCATACTTTGAAGCGATTAAAGATATTTTCAAAATTTTAAAAACAAATAATTCCTTAAGATTCTGCGATACACTGCGACAAGCGACAACCTTCTTCTCGCCAGGTCATCACACTCAACCAGAATGTGCTGTATTCATCCTTAAGTTCGCAGAGCCTGCAGGTACTGGAGTTGGTGTTGCCCAGCTTGTTCAGGTGTCCCGGAAGATTTGTCAAAATTCCAATAGAGTCCTTTCCTTACTGCGATAGTTTCGTGAACATTTTTAGGTCGTAAGAGAAGAGGAACTGTTTGAGGCCTGGGGTGTATGTACAGTTCGCTGTTCATCTCAGTCTTTCCTCTCCTCTCAAAACTTGCTTGACGGTGTGTCTTCCAGTGCCACAGATGGGCTCTGGTGCTATTAATGGGCTCGCAGAGGAAAGCGTAATGTTATTCGAGCGTAATAAGAAACCACCAACTCGCGCCAATAAAATCAATCAATAAGTAAAAGATAAAAGAACGATTTTTAGTTCTTCAGATTAACTGAGTTTTCTTACGAAACTGAAGATTGTGCGTGTCTTTGCAGAACGGCTTGAAAAGTTTGGCTGCTCTGGCAATTCGTCATGTCATTAGAATCAAAATTGACGATAAACCAATTAACAAAAAAATCTAGGAAATTTAGAACGAAATGTATACTACTAAGTAAAACTGTCGCTAATTCTTCTATTTGTGTAGAAGAATAGACAAAACTTCAGAAGCTCAACGAATTGCTACTAAATTGAATACCCCTCTATATTAAAAGCTATCTACGCTGCTGAACTAGAAGATGATCTGTTTGCCAAGTTCAATTTATGACTTTCTAGGTCATATAAACGGAAACAGTTATATATAGCGAGCGTTTTGCAAAATAAGCCCACAAGAAAGCTGTGTGCACTTTCTCAGCGGATATTAACTATCATTTAAGTTGTTTTACTTTGACGTATGAGAGTTTTTATCACCTCCTTTCTTTGCTCAAAACTCTTTTTTGCATTTAATGATTGTAAACTTATATGGTCTTAATTGCAATTAGCAACGAGTTATAAGCTCAATAGTTATAATAAAATTATGGGTACCATAAACATAAAAGTTAGTTAAATTAGTTAAAATTATTGATTTTTGAAAGTAGCGATTGTTTCAAGCCTATGCCTTAACGAGCAATAACAGTTAGTTGTAATTAAGTAACTCAATTGCAAAACGCGCAAACTGTTAAACTTTCAATGGCGCATATTTATGGGTAGATAATGTAAGCCTCAGCCCACAGTTATTGATCGGTCAACATTATCGTGTGGCCCAACATATATTATCGTGACATAATACCGCTAACAAATACAATTTTGAAACGGAAGAGTGCCAGAGTACCGCTACTCATTACCATAGTTTTTGATAACGCTAACAGCGCATAAATTGTTTTTAAAGTTATCAGCTAAACATGTTTGCTATAAAACTCAAGTTGGCAGCACGTGTAGACGCAAAAATAGAAACAACTATGCGGTAAATATGGTAATCATCTAGAAAACAAAAGCACTAATTAAGTCACTTTCTCTTGTCTTGAGTCTATTTCACTTTTATTATATGCAAATTATATAAAATCTCAGATAGACACTTAAATATTGTTTGTTTTACTGCTTTGTACATAGTTTTTCGAAAATATTGTATACAAAAAGGCTGGGTTGGGCTCATCTAAAATCTTTTGTTGTCTAAATTTAAGTAAAAAGCGCTAAATTTGCATTTCCACTCATAAATAACAACTAAAACTGGAATTCGCCTAGGGCGAAATGTATGATCAGAGGAGCGAGAGAGAGAGACGTAGGCAGGCGCGGCAGCTGTCTGCTTTTGACAAAGGCAAAGGACTCGGGCAGTGTCAGCTGTGGCGTGTGGCACAAAGGGCTGGCTTTGGCTCCGAACTGGGTTTGGTATGGTCTGTCTTCTCCGCTTTTTGTCACGACAAGAACGAGGGTGGCAGAAAGGGTGTTTGCTTCAGGCAGCAACCCAACCCATGCGCCGCATGATCGTCACCCAACAACAGCAACAAGAAGACAACAAGCAACCACAACAACAAAGACAGCAAACTTTAATGTCAGACAGGCAAAAATTATTTGCTGTGTATTGTAAAGCCGTTAATTGGCTTTAAAACGCAATGGATACGACAAGCACGTTCTTGAGATTTATTTGCCCGGGCACGCAGGCGCAAGGAGCGAAGCGTGTGTTGCGCCCTGGTGACGCCTAGTCGGGTATATATGTTTGTATCTTATGGTAAACGAAATATACCTAAAAAGTAATGTACGAGAGAGTTGTGCCCGGCATGAGTAAGTTAAGAACCCTAAAACGTTTGCACACTTGTAAGCTACTCCTTTGGTTCAGGAAACAACCAAACAAACAATAGCCAAGACAACGAAAATCCCAACTAAAATGTTTACTCATTTCCGCACTCAATTAAAACGCTCTGCGACTGCAACAAGGCAGGCAATACAATTCTAACAAAGTGTGCAATTAGTGGAAGCGAGACAAATGACAGGCAACTATGTTAACTTGCTGGAAGTGACAAAGCATGAGAGAGCCGCATTCAGTGCTCCGAGCTCCGCATTCACTGCTCCGACCTCCGCATGTGCGGCATATTCAACGGCGTGTGTGCATGTGCGGGTGTGCTTGGCCAGGCAGCTGTAAAGTATGCCTGGTGGTGGATTTGGCAGTTGACATTGACTGTATTCATGGTGTTGTTGGCGTTGGTTCCCTGGCGGGGTGTGAGGAACTATTCTTGATTGACGCGCCCTGCTCATACTTCTATTTATAGACATTTCATATTTATTTTATATTTGTGTTCCTTCATTTATGACCAGGCACGTCTTTCAGCTTGGAAGCAGAGATTCAGTTTCAAAGAAGAGTCGCTCTTAGTAGATGACATGTTAAATGTTTTGGCCATTTGGTTAGGACTAGGCCGATATCGGGATGAGTGGATTTGTTGTGAATTCATGTGACGAAACGGGTATTCAACTTAAAAAAGATAATGAACTGAAAAACACGACCCACAATTACGAATTAGAGAGTAACGGACACTTTTGTCGTCCTTTTGGGTTGATTCATTGGTACTGTCAAAATCTTAATTGCTGGACCCCTTGAGAAGTCAGGTCCCGGTAGGAAAAGTTCAATATAATGATGCTCACAGCTTTGAATGCGCCTGTGCGCTACAACATTTCTTAAATTTAAAAAAGTCCGCAATGTGCAGCACTCGTAGTAAATATATTACAGAACACCAATGTTGCCTGCTGAAGTTTATGCACTCGGGTCTTTAAAATCAAAAAACAAAATCAATACAAAAATATTATTGGGATAACTAATAAAACCAAGTTTCTGCCTTTCTGGCGCGGACAACTCAGCATGTTGACAGCTTTAAATGGACTTTGTAACTCGAACTTACTTTCGTAGACATTTGAAACACAACTAAATCTTATTACCCAAAAGAGGTTCACTTTTCACAGTGCTCACTGTACTAAAAGCATGAGCTACTTTTTACCTTCGGTCCGCCGCCAAAGCTACAAAACGCAAACAAAAACTTCCGTATTTGTTAATGTTCGTGTAGCTTTTGGTAATCTTTCCATATTGAACCATTTTGTGGCGCAGAATTTGCCGACATAACAAAACGAAAATTGCAAGTCAACAGAAGAAGACGAAACCAAATTATAACACAAAACATACTAAGCGATATATAGCTCCGATTCACGTTGTAGTAACTCCATTTCGAATGAATCCCCCTGCTCACCTGTTGCTGTCGACTCCTGGTGCGGGCTCTGTCGTTGAGTTGCTGCGCCTGTGCCTTAGCAGGATCTTGAATGCTGTTTCTGTGGTTCTTGCTGTTTTTGGCGCCGACTTATTATGTAGGTTTGTACATATGTACTATGTGCTTGTACTTGCCACTGCGTCATGCAGCTGCGCGCAAAGAGATTAATGAAAATAACCAACTGCTGATTTTTGGGGATATGCCGGGGAATGGAACGCACGTTTTGCCGGCTACGCGCTCGATTTGGATGTGCACAAAACTTCAGAGGATCACGCACACATTAAAATTCTGCAATTTCCGTTTTGTCTATTGTTTTTATTATTTTTGCCGAAAAACTAATTTCTCACACATATATTTTGTATATTTGTTTTTATTTGTCCGAATTTATACGTACACTTTGTTGTTGTTGCGGCAGACGCCGTGCAACATTTAACGAGTTTTTGGTTTTTATCTGCGTTATTTTAAAGACGCGTTGCTGACGATCTTGCTTCGCGTTTGCCACGCGATTGTTTATTGTTTACATGTTTGATTTTCGCTGACCATTCGCGTTGCTCCTAGCTGCGCAGCTACTAAATTTGGCCGCATGGGTTGGTATATTAATACTGCATTTAATACCAACTACTAAAGTGCTGGCAAGGTCGCGTGGCGCGTTTGCTATTTGAATTTCAAAACGTTGTTTCGTGTTTGTTTTTTCTGTTTAGTAACGCACTCCAGGCTCTAATATAATAGTTTTGCAAATTACTTATTACTTAGTGTTGGCTGCAAAAATGAATGCAACGCTAAATAAATAAAATAAAAGCATAAAATATTACTGCTATCGATGTTTGATACGTCAGCTATCGAAAATATCGCTGGCTATCGCATGCTGTTTTGTATGAAATTCATAAGAGCTGCAGCTTTTAGCTTTTGTAAGCCAGCAGCGCCTGTAATTTACAGTTTTAAAACGTTTGTTTTACTATTATAATGATTTTGGATAAGGCCCGAGCGTGAGGTGAGCTTTTGGGAGCTCGAAGCCTTATTTTACGAAAATGGGGAAATTATGAGGGCTGGTCGAAATAGTCATACTCTTATAATTTGAAGTTTATTATTGCTAATAGCTTCATAATTTTCTGGCCGATTCAGCTGAAAAAAAAAAACACAATTGAAGACAAAGAAGATTAAAATTTAGTTCATTTTAGTTAAAGTTGATGCCACTTAGTGTTTGTATTAACGAACGATATACATATTTTAAAATTGAATTTGAAACGCTTCAAAATCAATTGTCTACACTTAGCGGCTATGTCTTCTATAATGTATTGCTAAAATGCAGTTTATATTGGTAATTTTAGCCAGGAAGAAGGCTGCTCGGCAAAATGCGAATAGCTTTACAAGTTTTGACCATTTTTCTGATTTTATCCGCAATCGACGCAACAAAATCTACCCAAATGGAATCAAATACCACTCATTCCTACTCAATAGCTGAAATGGTTTACTTACTAAAGTTAAAATTTTTGCTGTTCAATTATTTGGAGGAATATGCACTTGGATTGCAAAAAAAGCTAAATACAGTGAATTAGTAAGTCAAATAAATACAATTGTTTAGTTGTTTTTAGGTAAACAGCTTAAAATCTTTGACAGCGCTCTTGAATTAATGGAAGACCAACTCAGCAAATTCGAAATTAACAGCCTCCTAAACCAGTTTAAAACATTTTCGCTCATGCGGCATTTGCACTCGGACTGGCCACAGTGGTTATTGTTTATGAAAAATTCCATTGGAAGTGGTAAGGTTTTGGTGCCGTAGGTATAAAAATTCTGAGAGAATTACTTATAATTAGCTATATTAGTATTAATTCTATCTCATAAATTAATAGTGATAATTGGTTGTATATTTTATGTGAAACATCTGTCGCATGTTAGGGGTAAGCCATATGCCGTGACGCTCGTATAGTGAGATTCATGTCGCTCTTTACACTGACACATTCACGTTTTTTGTGTCCTTTAGTTGCATGAGCTCAACACATTGACAATATTATTCTGCTGACACACAAATACTATTTCAGCGATAAAAATTCTGCCTGCAGCTGCCGAACCCTGTGAGATTGAGATAGCGCTGGCATATATGAATGGTAGATAGCTCAAGCATATGAACTTGTGTTCAGCTCTCAGCTGTTCAAACTAAACGTACTTATCGAACAGTTCAATGGTAAATTTGGTTCGAGCTATTTTTTCTTTGTAGGCTCATCAATTTTGATTGAAAACATATTATGGTCTTGGAGGTAAAAGCTACTCGAATGCAGCGTACATGCCGTGATTGTAGCACATCAATGAGCTTAAGTTGGCGCTGGCATATACGCACAGCTAGATGGCGCCACAATATGTCAAGTCATGATCAAACTATAAGGGGGAAAAAATTCATTATTATCATTATGATTTGAAAATTAAGTTTCTAAATTTTATAACTAAAAAAAGGAAACAACTTCCATAATTAAGAAAGATCAGAATGTTTTTGTTGTTATGCCTTCAACGTATTACTACCTACACTTTGCTTAAAGTGTTCACTTCGAGAGCAGAGTTCACAAATAACAGTCAACACATATTTTCAATGAGGTCTGCTCACTGAAAAACCGAAATGTGTTCCTATGTGTTCCTGAAAGACCGAAAAGAACAAATGGGAAGGCGTAAAGGTCCTTCCTTGGTTGTTGTTATGTGGCCTAGAGAAATAGTTGTGCGTATAAGTCACGTATATATATATATATGTTCAAATATGTTTAGTTTCATTTAAGAGTTGTTTCAGACGCACACACAGGCACACAAGCTCACAAGTCATGTACACAAAAGAACTTTTGCCAGTTTTGTATGGTCAAAATGGTCCTGGAAAAACATGAGGGAATAGAAATCGAAAAAAAAAAATGTTTTTGGTTGAGTATTGACGTTTTTCGTTTTGCAAACCGGGATGCATGGGCTTTTACCGTCTCTCTATTCATTGTGTCCTGCAATAAGTGGTTTTTTCAGATACGCTGAAAAGGTTGATGGCTATTTGAGACCTCTGCATTCATCATTAATCTATCGTTGTGGCGCAAAACAGCTTCCGATTTTGGGGGAATGCCACGTTTCAAGGTAAAAGATGCATTATCTGAGATATGACTCATTTCGTTCTCAAATAATAGGACAATTGAGCAAGCAGAAACCTGATTGCCTTTGAGTCGCGAATTGAAAAGGGTGATATATCTCAGCAAAGATTTATGCGAAGAACTCATTTCTGGACTGCAACATCAAGAGTAAAGAACATAGAAACTAAAAAATAACTGGAAGTTCTGAAGTAGTCAAAATATATTTCTTAACAAAAACCTCAAATGTATCTTCATGTAAGAAATTCTGCCACATGTCTTTGTACCACATAAGAGATCATTGTCTCGATGAAAACTAGAACTATTACCGGAATTTAATAGCAAACTCATATACCCCATCGTGAAACGCTATCTACGTTACTGATTTAGATTACTTTTAACAGCATAAATCTCTAAAGCTTTTAGCTTCTTTTTGCAGCACAAATTGAGAAAATACAACAACTGATTATAAATTGCCCTGATAAAGAGGATTTTTATAAGGCGGCCAGTGCAATATTTCGCATAATAGATTACTATTTGCTTACACCCGATGAAGTTGTTACGGGCCTGCTAAAGGGCACACAATATAAGTGAGCACAACTTATGGCCTGATTTCTGCTCTTGGTCAAAAACTTCCATGAAATTTCAGTGCCCGACTTAGTGCTCTGGATTGTTACGCTTTAGGTCAATATGCCTATAATGAGAAGTACTATAACAATGCGAGCATATGGTTTAGGCTCAGCATAGAGTCCTACAATACCTCTAAGCAGCCGATCTATGAAATGCTGGGCTATTCGCCGAGTCGCTTCTTACAAGCCTATGAAAACAGCTTATCAAAACTGAGTAAGTTTAAAAAACCCTCATGTTTAAATGTGTGTTTTTAAGTTTTTTTCTATTCATAGATAGCAAAACGAAAAGGTTTTCCAGAAGACCAGGCACGGAATTTCCACCGATCTGTCACACGGCTCACAAAATATCAACTAAATTACAATGTCATTATGATACTCTAACAGAGCCATTTCTGCGTATAGCACCATTTAAAGTGGAGCCCGTGCATCTGGAACCATATGTGGCTATTTATTACGATGTTATTTCTGACAGCGAGATCCAGGAGCTTAAGCAATTGACGCTACCAAAGCAAAAGCCCACCAAGGTCTTTAATCCCATCACTTTAAAGCACTACAATGACAATGAACGCTTTTCGAAAGGCGCCTTTCTGGATGATGATCTTAGTGCGGCTACTAGAAAAGTAAATCAGCGCACTATAGATATGACGGGTCTGGATATTGAGGATTCCGATAGGCTGCAGGTGGTAAACTATGGTATCGGCGGACACTTTAATAATCATCTTGATTACTTTGAGGAGGAAAAGGCTGTAAGAAAATTTGCACTTTGATATATTTTGATTTTTTTTTTTGTTACTTTAATTTTTCTTTTTTTTACTTTTTAATTTTCGAACTAACAGCGAAAAATCGAAAACAAAAAAACCAAACTGATAGAGTTTTCAAGATGTTGTCTTAGAAAGTTAGTTTATAAAAAGGTTTTCAATAATTTTGCTTAGTTTTTTGATTATCAAATTTAGAAAAATCAATAAGAACACTATTAACAAATTAGGCCTCAACTAAAGTCCTAGTCTAAAACATAACTTTACCGGTAAATTTTGGGTCGCTGATTTCGCGTCCGGAAACTATTTTGGATTTTCTAGCACCGTTTTCGAATTATAGCTATTCCAAAAGATTTCGATAGTTGCGAAGTAATCAAATCTCATATTACTCGGGAAACTTACTACCGATCGAGATAAATTGTAGCTTGAATTGAAAGTAATTTAATATTAAATCAATATCTCCCAGACAAGTTTGGTCTAACGTGACTCCATTGCAAGTAACAGGGCAATGAACTCAAAAAACCTTTTCTGTTTAATTTGGGATCGCTAATTTCGAATACGGAAACCGTTTTGGATGTTGTAGCACCGTTTTCAAATTCGTTGCAAAGTTAGCAAATCGCATGTTACTTGGTAAGCTTACTAACAATCGTGATGAGTCAAATTAAAGGAAATTAAATATCGGTCCAATGTTTCTCAGATAGTTTCGAACTAACTTGATACGTTTGCGAGTTACATGGTAATCAATACAACATTTTTATTTTTAATTCATCTTTACTTTTTTATTCCTACGCAATTAATTCAAAAATTCTTCTTTACTTTTTTATTCCTAAGCAATTAATTCAAAAATTACAAAAAGTTTCCCACATGTTCTTTTAAGATTCGATAAATATATTCTTTCAAAAATTTCAAAAGGGGCTGTTCATAAATAACGTCACCAGCGAAGGGGGAAGCGGGGAGGGGTTCATCAAATTGTGACTTTTTGTGACGATCGGGGAGGGGTGGTGTTCCGAAAACGTTATGTCACAATCAAAAGGTTAATGATGGGGGAGGGGGGTTGCCTAAATGTGACTATTTGTGACAGGGGGGGAGGTTCATAATCTTCAAAATTTTGGTGACGTCATTTATAAACATCCCCACTTCAATTTGAGCAAGCAATTTGAGTCGTTATCGAAAACGAAGTTATTTGGGAATATTGAAAAAATGCCACATAAACCATTCTATGAAATTTCCTTTGAAAAACAACTCAGGACTAAAACATGGCTTTTCCGATAAATTTGGTGTGAAGACTCTTGTGACTCTAATCAACAAAATTTGGTTTATCTTCAGTCAATAGAAGCTCCAATACCCTTACAATTTTTAAGTTAGTTTTAGAGATATCCAATACTAAAGATTTTGCAACAAATATCGAAAAAGCAATTGGGAGCAAAGGCTTCATATGGGCTGATAATGCTTTATCTTTATAGCGTGAACGACGTGGGGATCGCATCATCACAGTGTTATTTTATGTAAGTACCTAAAGCTCATGTCTATTAACGTATCCGTCAAAAAGTGTTTAACAGCTTAGTGATGTGGCTCAAGGCGGCGCTACGGCATTTCCGGAACTAGAACTGGCTTTTTACCCAAAAAAAGGCAACGCGCTCCTCTGGCATAATTTGGACAACGCCTTGGATGGTTACACATTTAGTGTACATTTGGGCTGTCCTGTCATCTTTGGCTCTAAATGGGGTAAGTAGGCTTTACTTATTGCTGTATACCTACAAATAACTGTGTTCCCTTTGCAGTTGCCACCAAGTGGATCTACAGTTCACGTCAAACGTTTCTAAGACCCTGTAAAGTCGCCAATTAGGCCTCTGTTACACGTGGCTCAGTCAAAACAAATCAATAAAGCAGTTCATTGCAGTTACAATTATTTATTAGAAAGTTTTCCAGCGATTCACATAACCTGTACAGCCTGGCCTTGTCCCTTCGAATCACACCGTATACCGCTTTTGATTAGGAAATACGAGATTTATAATGTCATTGCGGTATGTTTTTCTTATTGATTCTAATTAAGGCTGCACTGGGCATTATTGGAATCTTACGAATGAGTGACAGCTCCGGGTTTTCGCTGCACTTTGTTTGAACAGCTTGTAGGTATTTTCTCTGCTCATGTCTCAATTGTTTTAATAAAAGCTATAAATAAAAATAGATTGACATTTAAATATAGATGCAGCCGTTAGATAAGTTTATTAAAAAGTTTTCCATTAAATAATTCAAATAGAAAGAAATTGCACAAAAACGATTGTTACAAGCAATAACTGTCTAACAGAATTGCTGCGTTATTTGTCATATTTATTTGCGCATTCGAATTAACAGAAGCGTTGCACGCGGGTAAAAAGCTAACTGCTATAAAACTGAGTGTTTTTATACGCAACTAGAATTATATTAAAGCAGGGATTCAAACAGCGTTGTTATGTTTAGTCAAGAAGACGAAATATAGAAACATAGTTTAAGCAGTCAAGCAAATAACCTTTTCTTCTTAAGCAAATTCTTGAAAATAGCCTTTTTCGTTTATGCAAACTTCTACAAATAGCCTGTTTTTATTGCGCAAATTTATGCAATTCATTCGAATAGATGTTTTTTTTTTTCCTAAGAAATACCTTTTTCTTAGGCGAATTCGTGCTAAAAATCTGTTACTGTTATGTAAATTTATATATTACACCTTTTTTCTTTTTAATTATTGCCCGCGTTTATGCAATAATCGTTTTTACGGCAAAAGCTATTCCTTTTTTTTAAATTAATATTCAAATTATTATGTTCGCAGAACAGTTGGTGTTATACATATTACTTTAAATAACAGCTTTTGATTTTTTCTTTTTTGAATAACCTCACTCCGTTAAGCAAATTACCTATTTCAATTGCTTACATTTTTTACATACTGTTTTCACGCAAATAACGTTTTTCAATCGACACACGCTTCTTGCGATAAATATCGTCTAAATAACGTCCATTTTTTGACCTAGTTAAACTTTCTTCTTAGAAAACAAGAAGCACTTACATATATGCTAAAACGTTCTGAGTATTCAATATGAGGACTGAAGATTTGATCTAGTAAGCCTAGAATTGCTGTTTCTCGAAACATGAAAGGCAGCTCTCGTAGTAAACAATTAAGCCCAAAAGTACTGCCATTATAGGCACTAACTACAAAGTGTTCTCAACAACAAGTTACGGACAGCATGGCGACGCTAGAAGAGCTTTGCATATTCTCATACTCTAATCCAACACAAACAGAATTAATTAATTGAATAATTAGAGTATTTCAAGAACAATTTATGCAAAACGCTGAGGTACTGAAACCACACGACGCACAGTGGTAGAAATTCATCATTTGGCATAATAAAATGAATAACATGGGAAATAATAGATCGTTCTTCAAAAAGTTAAAAAAATAAAAACTAACTTTTTTATTTTCTATTTTACAGTAGATATCGCTTATATGCAATGGCGAAAATGAGCGCTGTTATTGCATTTAAGCGATAATTTCACATAAGCCAGAATCGCATTTATCCAAATATTTCATATAAGCGATAATCGATATCGAAAATGTAGCGCTGCATATAATCAATAGTTTTTATCCGATGCATGCAAAATACATATTTATATAAGCGATTATCGGTTACCAACATTATTAGCGCCTTTTTATTCATTGGGAATGGCTGTTTTTTGTTTAGATTATAAATACATATAACCGGTAATATTTATATATGTATAATTAAATGGAGAAAAAATATTATACTGTTCTGAACTTATGTGAGGTTTTACTTTCTGAGAGATGACTTATGTACTCTTACAGTCGACCAGTCGTCGACAGTTAGCTTTATGCGTATCTCCCATGAGGGAGTGATTGATTCCCTAATAGGACCCCTTAAACATGCCAGTATCTGTAAGGATCGTCAGCTATCCAATATTAGACTAATAACTGTCATCTCATAAAGAGATTTGGACATTTTGCGACAGATGTCGGATTTCAACAATGTAAATATTTCTATATGATAGAAACACGCTAGGAACACGCTACAGTGTTCCGGCAGACTAGAGGCAAAAAATAGGCATCACCTCGAGTGCATGAGTCGGTTTCCTTCGCAGCTTGAAGGCTTGACGGCCTCTAAACTCATTAAGCAGCTTTCAGACCCTTTCAGTATGAAAGGTGGTTGTAACACAAATACTCTGTGCAGCGAACTACTTACTCGGTGAGTACCTCTTGGGTGGGAGTAGTAAATAGATCTACAATTGATTACTAATGCTGCATGGAGTATGAAAGTTGCAAGTGCACAGGAATTCAGTACACACCAACCTACATACCCGGTAAATAGTTAGGTAGTGCATTGATAATGCGGCGCCATACCACTTATATGCTTGTTTGTGGTTGCTCATTGTGGTTGAGGTATGGACTTTTCTGAAGCTAAATGTGCCATTTCGACCACTGTGCAACGAGAGACTTATGACAACATAGCGTAGATTTTTATTAATTGTGGTTGGGTTAATGGAAGGTAGTAACAAATCTCAATGGATTTATAGCTTAATAGCTTTAACCAAAGCAATTACAGCAAATAGTTGCCAAGGTTTATTAAAAGGCTTGAGTTAACGGCAGCAGGGCAAGGGCTTTATGACAGCATGACAGGATGACAAGCAGTAGGCGTAGCCGCCTAGTAAATAATTAAAAATAGAAGCATGACTAAACCACAGATAACAGTAATGCAGCCAACGTTCTCGAATGAAAGTAAATTCCTAACTAAGTGCAGAGCTGCTCAAGAACTATTTTAAGCCCAGAGCTGCGAACAGCATGGCAACGCTGGCAAGCAGAGCTTTGACTGCTACTGGTTAGTGCCCACCCAAACCAAGCTGCTTACAACGGAACACCCCGTATTACTAGATTGTTCTTTTTTAGGGTTGGCTCCCACACACACACACACACGGAGGCACACATACGGAAGTCAAGTCCCGCACCTAGCCAAAGCCGTATCTATAAATATGTAACCACTAGAACCCCCAACAACGAGAAGTAAACAAACAAAACCCAAGCTAAAATTACTCAGCTGCAATCAACGCACAAGCAAACAAATGCTGAGCGCATATAACGCTTTGCTCTCCAAGATGGAGACCAAATTCAAAAATTGAGAGCGCAGAGCATGCGCCTGCAATTGCTCAATGTCATATAGCCGGCTGCCGGCATCATTTGTACAAAAGCGAGCAGATACATATGCTACAGCAGAGACAAATACAGATACAGATACTCACATATGTGTGTGTGTGTGTGCGTGTGTGTGTGTGTGTGTGTGTGTGAGGCATGAGTATCTGCATCGCAGGCATTATTTACTGTTAGCAGTGCAGTCAAGGCGGCCAGTTCCGTTTAGTACGTCAAGAGTGTCGGTTCGGTGCGGTTCGGCAACGCTTCAAGCAAAAGTTTGCGCTGTATACGTTTTTGGGTTTTATATTCGGTTGGCCTGTTTCCACCTTTTCGATTCGAATTCGTTCTGTGACTTTGCTCATTTCGCGTATATACTTTAATTATTTTTCGGCAGCACGTGTTGTTGTTGCTGTTGTTGTAGCTGCTGTGTTTTTTGTGCTTTTCGGCGATTATGAGCGTGTGATATGAGCAGCGATTTCAACGTGTCCGGCACTTGAAGACAAACCAAAAAACACAAAAACTTACAAAGAAAAAAAACTCTAAGCACGCCGGCTCGTTCCAAAGTTCTGGTGTGTTTATTTTCGTTACGCATCAGAAAAGTATCTTTTGTATAAAGTACACGTCACTGGCATATAGTGGTTGCCTTTTAGCCGGCTATTGAACCATCACGCGATACGCGCAGCGCGCTCTATGACGCATTGAGCACATAACAAAAACCATAACTATTTGTTTGGGTTTTGGGGCAGCCCAGTGAAAGTGCGCTTGCAGCGGATGCATATGCTCATATGCTTTTAGATACTTATAGCTTATTGTAACTGCTAAATCTGCCCGCATTTTGTCACAACAATGGGCTACGATGAGGTTATTACACATATGGGCGACTTTGGTCGCTACCAGAAGATTGTCTACTTCCTCATTTGCCTTACGTCCATACCCTGCGCCTTTCACAAGCTGGCCAGCGTTTTCTTGCTTGCCAAGCCGGACTTCCGCTGCGCGCTGCCGTTCGAGCCGGCAAATAGCACCAACTACACGCTGTCCAGCAATATCTGGCAACTCGCATATCCGCCAGGCCAAACCTGTGAGTACTACAATGTGGAGTACAGCGAAACCTACCTCAACAGCACACAGCCCTTTACCGCAAATGGCACGCTCAGCTGTGAGCGTTATATCTACGATCAGTCCAAGTTCTTGAACAGCGCCGTTACCGAGTTTAATATGGTTTGTAAACGGAGCTTTCTTACCGCTGTCAGTGATTCCACCTTTATGCTGGGCATTTTACTGGGCAGCTTCTTCTTTGGCCAGCTGAGCGACAAGTACGGACGCAAGCCCATTTTCTTTGCTGCGCTGGTCATACAAGTGGTCTTTGGCGTGCTGGCGGGCATAGCGCCGGAGTACTTTAGCTATACGTTAATGCGCTTGGTGGTGGGCGCCACAACACAAGGCGTATTCCTGGTAGCCTATGTCATAGCCATGGAAATGGTGGGTCCTACCAAGCGCATGTTTGCGGGCATCTTTGTCATGATGTTCTTCAGCTTTGGCTATATGCTGAGTGCGGTGTTTGTCTACTATGTGCATGACTGGCGTGAGCTGCAGATAGCCTTATCACTGCCAGGTTTGCTGTTTATGTGCTACTACTGGATTATACCCGAGTCTACGCGTTGGCTGCTGTCCAAGGGACGCAAACAGTGCGCCATAGCCGCCATACAAAAAGTGTCACAATTTAATGAGCTGCCAATGACACCCGAAGCCATAAGCGCTTTGCTCGACGAGGGCACTACGCAGGAGGAGCGTAGCAAGCTGGAGCTGGAGCAGCGTGAAAAGCCACCATCCGTGTTTGATTTGTTGCGCTATCCCAATCTGCGACGCAAGACGCTGTTGATCTTTTTTGACTGGTTTGTGTGCAGCGGCACTTACTATGGTCTCTCCTGGAATACCAACAGTTTGGGCGACAATCCGCTGCTCAACTTTGTCATCTCGGGCGCTGTGGAGGTGCCTGCCTACACTTTTTTGCTCTTTACGCTCAACAGGTGGGGTCGCCGCTCCATACTTTGCGGCTGCATGATGGTCGCCGGCAGCAGCCTGTTGCTTACCACAGTGGTACCCAGTCATATGAATTGGCTGCTTGTCACATGCGCAATGCTGGGCAAGCTGGCCATAACCTCCTCCTATGGCACTGTCTACGTATTCTCAGCCGAACAGTTTCCCACTGTGGTGCGCAATGTGGGTTTGGGCGCTGCCTCGATGGTGGCGCGCATAGGCGGCATAATGGCGCCATTCTTCAACTGGTTGGGTAACATATGGCGCCCCCTGCCGCTCCTAGTGTTCGGCGCCTTGGCTTTGACGGGCGGGCTGCTGTCGTTGCTGTTGCCAGAGACGCACAACAAACCCATGCTGGAGACAATAGCCGAGGGCGAACACTTTGGCAAGAAGTCCAAGCAGCAGGAGTACTTGGAGACGGGCAGAGAGCTGCAGCAGACCGAAGTGATAGAGACACAGCCGCTCAATCATGCCAATGGCAAGGGGCACAAGTTCTAGGAAATTTTTGTTGTATACTCTGCCACTCGCAGGCAAAACTAGACTCAATTAAGCTTCTCGATTTTCGCAATTCCTACAAAGTTGTGTGGTAACTTTTGCATTTTGCCATGCTAAGTTTTTCAGCTTTTTATTTTAGACCGTTTCTAGAACTAATCTAAAGCTAGCGCATTTAATTACAAATAATTAACGATTGTATTTCAATAGCATCAAAGCTCATTTGTATGCCAAAGAGCAAAAACAACAATAGCAACAACAGGAAGTTAGTAAAATTTGCTGGCTAGCATTTATCTATGAGTACGTTTGCCCTCGAAACTTTCGACAGTGAAAAGTAGCACAACATATGTTGGGTTTTGAGCCGTAACTCACAACTAGAATCTTTTATTTCCATACTATATCTCATGTATCTCATATATTTTCGAAATAAATTGTCTAAGTTTACTAGTTATACACATTTGTATGAGCCCCTATACCGGCTACGCCACTGTATTAAATTATATTATAATAGTAGTACATTATGTTATAGCGTTAAATTATCTTATTATTGTACTAAATTATACTATTGTATGCCTAAATTTTAACTACTTGTAATCGTTGTTTGCTGTTCCTATGCTCCTTTATTTATACATACATATGCTACCTAATTCGATTTATTGTATTCGCTGATTAAATTTATTCATAATTTATATTTAGTTTCATTCAATAATATTGTATTACAAAAATAAAACAGCAGCAATCATAACCTTTTGTCACTTTGTACTCAAAGTAAAAACGATCCGGTTTCTTGAAGCAGCAAAAAACAAAAAACAAAAAAAAAAGCTTTTTCAAAGTATTCCTAATCATAAGCAAAAAAATAAGTGCCAATGTTCTCATTACACAAAAAGACTTGGAAACGTTCAATTTACAGTTGCGACAAGCTTCGGGCTGTCTAGTTTTTTCTTATCAACGCTCTGTAAAGGAATGTCTTGATTGTGCGACACTTAAAATGCGTCTTTAATTAATTGTGACTTGAGTAATTATAGTGTATATTAATAAGAGCAGGGCTGCAAAAGCCAGCATGATCTCGGATATCCTAATGTGTCCGAAAGCTTAACAAGAAAACGAAGTGAACATATGTACTTTCTTTACAGCTCGAAGTAGACCCTAAAACGGACCCTTTTTTTGCACAATAGCTACTTCATTTCCGAATCACTACGCTTTCTGCCATCTTCCCGCTCGATTTTTCCGATAAAATAATCTGATTCAATAATGCCCATGTATACATTCCTATAAGTCGCCAGATCTAAAAAATAACCTTTTTCTTTAAAGTTTCTAATTTATTAAAAAAGTTGGTTTCAGTTGATTTAACCTATTCGATAGTAATCTTCGAATTTTCTAAATTTCCTCAAAATATTACAGTTGAAACTTTACACCGATTGATAAATGTATACATACTAGTCTTCGCCTTGTCAACATTCGACGACTTAGGTAACGCTCTCATAACAGTTATTTACGAAAAAGAGAAAACAAAACTCGAAACAACTACATTTGTGTGTACAATGATTTTATTGTTGTTTTTTTATTTCAAATCAATTTTTACCTAACTAAAATGCAACGTATCCTGGTGCAACTTATATTCGTCAAGCCGCAAGCATTTTATCTTTTGAATGAAATATTTTTCACCTGAATAACTTGCGTTATTGCGAAGTAATCGGTACCACACTGAATTTTTGCTTAGCGTTTTTATATATAAGATTTCAATTAGCTTCAACACTACCTTTACGACAACACTATGCAACAAAAAAAAGTATATGTCTAAAACATACCATTTCCAGTAGATTTGGGGTCGCTGATTTCAACCCTTTTTAGATTTTCTAGCACCGTTTTCGAACTAGAGCTATTTTAAAAATAATAATGCACTACAATAATTTGAAAACCGTTCTAAATAATTCAAAACGATTTCCGGATTTGAAATCAGCAACCCCAAATTTACTGGAAATGGTATATTTTAGACATATACTTATTTTTTTTGTTGCAATCTTTCGCTGTGCGAGATATCTCTTCAAGCCAATACGAACCCGTCCATATGTCATAAGCACCATTGAAAACGTTGACTATCGTAAAAGTTTGTGATTTTCAAATAAAAGTTTAGTTGTGTTTTGCGCCTATATTTCTGGGCCTTGCCACAGAAAAGCTTACGAATCGCAACGAAAGCTAGCAGGAAATTTCATAACTTTTCCATCCCTGCCTTATAGTATAGACTACCCACACCTAACAAACCTAAAAGTGGCACAGTGGAATCTTACTTTTGAGTAATTCATTTGCTAATTGGCACAACTTGTATAATAAATATGCAAAAAATTGCTTCAGATCTACACTGAGCGAAAAAGCTCACAGTTGATATAAATCTATATATATAAAAACGAATCCAATATGGCCGATGTGGTGAGCGGGTTAGAGAATACCACCTCAGCAGGTCAAAGCTTGTCGTATGAGGCGACTAACAATGACACTGTATTTTTTCGAGACCAGTAGAGCCACCCCATGCCTTAAAAGGATTGTGCGTAGGTTTTGGGACCCACCATGTAAAATGGGGGCCATAGTAGGCCTACATTAAATTAATGACAGCGAAAAAATAAGAGGAATATAATCTACCTCGAGAGGCACAGGAATGGGCTAAGCTTCCTAGTAAAAACTGAACAACGTTTTAAATCGACATTCTTTTGAACGCCGAAGGTTACAATACACTATGCAACAAATTTGACCTCAATGAAAGGCCTATGGCTAAAACATACATTTTCTGTTAAATTTGGTGTTGCTGATTTTGAATCCGGAAACCGTTTTGGATTTTCTAGCACCGTTTTCGAATTATGGCTATATGAAAACATTCGAGAACTCGAGACTTGCGAAGTCAGCGAATCTCATGTTACACGTTAACCTTGCTACCGATCGAAATAAACTGCATGGCAAATTAAAGACAATTAAATATATGTTCAATGTTTCTCAGACAGTTTAGGTCTTCTTTGATTTGATTGCTAGTTAATCGAAAATTCTACTTTTTATTTTGTATTCCACAGTAATGCAGACCAAAATTTCAAAAAGGTTTAAATGGGTTCTTTTGGAAATCGATCAGCGACCTCAAATTTACCGAAAAAGCTATATTTTGGCCATAGGCGCTTTTGTTTTTGTTGCATAGTGTATTTTTGTGCAAATATTATAGTTAGAAACTAAACATGCTCTTAAGGCCCTATTCAAACGGGTTGATGAACCCTAACATAACCTGCCATTCGAGTCCCACAACATAACATAATTCTTTTCGAGCTTTCCAGCCCTGCAGTATGCATATAGACTACCCACACTTAAACTATCTAAATCTGGGACAGTGGAAAGTTACTTTCGAGTAATTTGTCTGTTAACTTGCGCACTTTGCATAATAAATATGTAACAAACTACATGAGCTCTACACTCAGAGAAAAACACACGCAGTATAAATATTTATGACAGTTGGAAACTTTTTAAACGAACAAGTTATTTGAACAGCTAAATAAACAGAATTCCGTTTCTTATTAAAAATGCAGAATTTAATTTTTATTTTGTTGAGGAAAATATTGTATCAAGTCTGACCAGGGTTTATGCCCTTATCGTCGTTACTCTGGCTTCATTGGGGTCTGATATGATACAGTGGTCTGGTCTCTCTGAGTGTTACAAATATCTTTACAAAATTGACCTGCCGAAGTATAGAAATACCCTTATCCTTGGTCTGCGACAGGCTCACGGGTTGCTGCCCACACTGAGACCACCGAAGCCCAGTCGTGCAGTTCACACAGCTGCTGACAGCAATAGTACCGTATTTAGATATTAGAAGAAGAAGAGTTTGTGGGTGTAAAAGAGCTGGCCCTGGAGAATAAGACCAATGATTAAAAGCACAATCTACAACTTCTGTACAATTCCTTCGAGGTTGATTAAAGTATGGCGACGTAGGCAACTCATTATAGTTCTTGCCAGAGTCAATTACGTATTTCTATTCAGTGCACCGACTGCACTTGCATCAAGACCCTTTTTGGCTTTTGTCGGCCAATACTCTTGCTTTGACCACCTTAAGATGCACCTTGCACTTGGACTGCACTGTCTACATTCTTTTCTTCTTTTTCTTCTTAACTAGCCCTAACAACCCGTTACCGGGTTACGGTCTGATGTAGAGCACTCCTCCAGGCACCTCTGCCTTACGCGCGCCGTCTCCAATCGGTGATACCAACGGTAGTTAGTGTGCTCTCTACTTGGTGCTTCCAACGTATACATGGCCTACCCCTTCGACGCCTTCCTGCAATAACCGCAGTGAAGACCTTTCTCGCAGTAGCTTCTTTATCCATACGCATAATGTGGCTAGGTAGATGCTTATTCGCTTGACTATGTCAATGTCGTTCGTTAGTCGTTGCCAACGCTTAAAGTGCCAAAGATCTTACGGAGCACTTTCCGCTCAAACACTCCAAGGGTATTTTCACGGGAAGGATTAGCGTCTTGTAGAGTGTTAGTTTCGTCTGGCGGGAGTGATCTTTACTACTAATTTGCCTACTGAGACCAAAGTAACATCTATTGGCAAGAGTGATTCTTAGCTTGATCTTAGCCATGCTGACTTCGTTCATCATTGTGACGGTGGTGCAAGGTAGACGAAATCCTTTATAACAACAAAAGTATAGTTTTTAACATCAACCGCGATGTCACTCTACTGGAAGAAAACATATACTTTTTCTTGCTCTCACATACAACCAGACCCACCCTGTTAGGTTCTCTTTTAACAGCCGTAAAGGCTCTGGTCTATCTATCGATATCATCTGCGTATGCAAGCTACTGTGCGATTTTATAAAACATAGTCCCGTTCCTATTTATTTTGTCCTTTTGCAACACTCTCTATCAAAAAGTTGAAGAGGTTGTATTATAGGGCATCGCCCTTTCTGAAGCCTTGCTCGGTATCAAAGGGTGCGAAGTAGCTCTTTTGTACCTTGAAGGAGCTGCGTGTGTTGCTCAACGTGATTCTGCATAGTAGCATAAACTTTGCAGGGATACCGAACTCAGACACTGCGGCGTACACGTCATCCCCCATTGGGCTATCTTTAAATTCACAAAGAGATTTCGTTTCTTCTTCAGGATTTGGCTTAGTCGACGGTGTGATTGGTGATCTGTTGGTGGCACTAAGTGAAGATTTTGCGCCTACTTGGTTAAAAAAGAGGCACATATCGCTCTGACTTTACTCTTTTCTACCAGAGCCCAAGCCTACCCCAAAATTTATACCACATAAAATATTACTGGATATCTAGTATATTTTTGATATCTCTGACAGTTATCTATAAGTATTTCCATCTATGCATTCATAATTCTTTTTATTTAAGTAATTTCCTTTTGCAATCACTCAAATTAAACTCTCGAGCTCAAACATTTGATATAACGACTTTGTTGTGGTTTGCACCTTTACAGAATGGTAAGTTACCCGACACTTATATCTCTTTATCTTTTTTCATAATAGTTAACGAACAAATGGAAAGAGCTTATTTGATGGGCGTGGATAGAAATAGAAAAATTAAGCCCTTAGCTTCCGTAATATATAACTGATTTTGTTAGGGTTTGAAACATAAATATGGGTCATTCTTAGACAAGCTGAGCACTTTTTTGACTTTCGAATTTGTCGAAACCTTATCGGAGGTCATTTTATTTTTTAAACTATTAGTAAAATACATATTCTTGACAAATTCATTTACTTTAAAAATATAAAGAGGCTCTGCTTCGCTCACCAACCCTCTGGTAGATAGGTATTCTCCTAGGTCTTTTTCAATAAACAAATTTTCTGTTCGCCGCAGTGATTTAGTTTCTCGCCGCTTGTCGTATGCTTTACGCATTTGTTCTTTTCGACGTAGTTTCTGTTTTGTCTGTGAGATTTAAGTTTTCATGATCCATTTGTTTATTTTTTCCCTTTTCTATTAAACTGTTCCAGCTATTAAGTGGAGCAACTCGATTTACGTTTCACTTTATGTATACATATAAGAGTGCACAGTTTAGGGATAGGTTAGATTAGATTTGTGGTGGGTGCGACAGCTCATCAGAGACCCATCCATAGCACTCAGGCAGCCGTGCCCATTGTGCCATGCCCGTTAGAGGAAGTTAAAGGAGAGAAAGGACAAGTGAAATAAGAGAAAGAGTATGAAAATAGAATAGGCTTGCATAGAGGTTCGCTGTTGACACAATTTTGACGAGTCCAAGAAATGTTCCAAGGGGTCGGCTTTTTCAAGACAGGCTGCGCAAGTTGAGTCCTCAAAAAGGTCCATATTGGCCAGGTGTTGGCCAAATGTATTGTGAACCGTGATTAATCACACCAGGGCTAGCAGATCTTTCCCCTGCTGATGAAGAAAATATCTGGAGGACTTTTGATTGGGTTTTTTTCACGAAGTGGTGGATTTCAAGCGATCCTTACAGATTTTGTCTGTGTGACAGCTATCCATCCAATCAATTCAGCTGCGCTGACAGGAATGTTTGGCTCCGGCCCTATTGGCTGCGACGCCAAGCCTTTACTTTCAGCCCATTTCATTGGAATGAATACCTCAGTGTCCAGGGAGCCAGTATATACTGACTTTGGTATGACTTGAAATCATGTTAAGTCTGGCCTTAAATTCGCTGACCATGATCGACGTTTTGCAAGGATTCCCCAGGGAATCACACTCAACTTTCTTTCATCGTTCCAAATCGCTACATTTATAATTACGTAGACTTCCGTTTGAAAAACCGACGGCAGACTACCTGTCGCGCATGTGTAGCTTGAGTTTTCGTCAAGTTACCAACTAACACCAGTCCCATCGTTCATTTTGGAACCGTCTGTGTAGAAGATGTGGATGTTCCACCTTAGTAAGAGTCCTGGATTGCTCATTCTCATTACGAGTCCGAAAGGCCCTATTGACGTATTTTCTGGATTGCTTTCAAAGTTTTGTAAGTTCCGCGTTAGCTTTCTGTGAAGACGCGTCACATTGACAAGACCGCATTCTCAATGTTCGCTATGTTCCGTGGGCGACAAATATGAGGCAATTTCTAAAGCAGAAGCAGTTCGAATTCATCCGAATTCGCCTTTCTTGGGTTCCTTCCTTCACCACTACCATTTGGTCGACCCCTAATCGGAAAAGGATAAATCAATGATAAGACAAAGACACCTGCTGCAACACACGCCCAGACTTGATGAGACCATTCATTCTCTGGTTAAAGTTTGTCGCATCAATCAAGCCTTGTCGCCTGTATGTTTAAGGGAAATTTAATTTAAATAATAGTATCCTGGAGATGCTGTTCCATTTTTTGTAGCACAACGATACTTTTCTGCCAAAACAAAAGTTTTTACATTTTTTCCATTCTTAAATAAATAATTGTGCTAAAAATAGCGTTCATTTGTAAGGAAAACATTCAGAACCAAGTAGATATAGCTAATTTTGTGTGCTAATTTTGCTCAGTGTAGTACTGAAGCAGATGTTTTGCATAGACAGATGCTACAATTAAATTCAAAGTATAAATACCAATTTGCATATGCTAGTTTTGTTGAGTGTAGTACAGTAGCACAGATTTTCCATAGATAGATGCTACAATAGATTAGCTTCAATTACCACCCGACGTTTTATTGCCTTTAATGTGTTGTTCTATAAGTATCTACTACATACAAATGCTGTAAACTTGAACTCCATCCCAATAAAACTGTGTCAGTCGCACGACATGTGAGAAAAACAAACAAATGCATCCCACAGATACTTTTCGTCTAACAAAGTTGCCAATGCAATGCGTCGCGTCAGCATAAAAGAAAATTATGCGTTTTAACGAAAATCGAAGAGCAGCGAATTAAGAGCGCATGCCATAAAGTATCGAAAGAGACTAAGAGCGAGCGCACATCGCTAGCAGCTGATAATTGCATGTAAGCGTTACGACAAATTTCAATGTGAAAACGTCGCTTGGAAAATGAATGAAGTGAGTGTGTAATACTTTTGATTGATGTTTTTACTGTGAGCTCAATGCTGATAACTCTCATGAGAGCTGGGTATCTCGCTCAACATAACTCTCTTAATGACGCTCTGCTTGCCCGCTTCTAACCACTATTTATGCTGGCTACCTAACCTTGTAGGCGCTTAATGGTTTGCTTTGAACCGTTTGGACTAGCTCGGAACCAATTTACCACAGGGTTGAAAAGGCACGCTAGACAATCGCTCAGAGAGTGGAACCCAACCGGTCAGCGTCAATCGTTTGCTTGATTCTTGAAAACATGCGCATCGAGCTCTTAGTCGCGCACTGACTTGGATCGTGAACGGTTGGCAAGACGCCGCAGGCAGCGCATAAACTTACAGTTACATTAGGCAAACATTTAACATATAAGCGTGGGACATTTTAAGCAAATTTAAGCGTTTGCAGTGCTAACTGGGTGCTAACATCGAAACAGCTTGCATATTAGGCAACTGCGCACTTGTCGTATACTCAACGCGCGAATTGCGCATACGTTAGACGGCTAGACGCTGCTGCTTCGAGCAATGAACCACGCGGCAGCCATTTCATTATCCAAATCATACGACATAGCGCACAGCTGTTAAAGAGTGCCAAATAAAAGAGGTAAAGGCCAACAACAATATAGAGTTGTGCGAAAAAAAGCAAACCCGAACAAAAATTGCCTGACTGAGATTAGCGTTTCCAATCGCTATAACCAATCGACATGGGCTACGACGATGTTATTAGTCATTTGGGTGAATTCGGGCGCTACCAGAAGCGCATTTATCTATTACTCTGTTTGCCGGCTATTAGCTGTGGTTTTCACAAGCTGGCGGGCGTGTTTTTGCTCGCACGTCCCGAGTTTCGCTGCCTACTGCCGTTTGAGCTGGAGAATGCTACCTATTTCGAGAGCTTGACCAAGGAGCAGTGGGATTTGGCTTATCCGCAGGACAGCATCAGTGGCAAATATCAGACCTGTGAGTACTACGATCGTCAATACACGCCGGATTATTTAGGCACACACAAGCCGGATGCCAGTCAAGCCAACGCTACGGTGCAATGCAGCAGCTTTGTCTACGATCGCAGTCAGTATGCCAACAGCGCTGTCACCGAGTGGAACCTGGTCTGCAATCGTAGTCTGCTCGTAGCTACCAGTGATTCGCTGTTCATGGTGGGCGTGCTGCTGGGCAGCTTTATATTTGGCCAGATGTCGGACAAGCTGGGACGCAAGCCCACCTTCTTTGCTTCGCTTGTTATACAGGTTATCTTTGGTGTGATAGCAGGCGTGGCGCCGGAGTACTTTACCTATACCATTTCACGCTTGATTGTGGGCGCTACTACCTCGGGCGTTTTCTTGGTAGCCTATGTCATAGCCATGGAGCTGGTGGGCGCTTCTTATCGTCTTTTCGCAGGCGTTGCCGTGCAAATGTTCTTTTCCTTGGGCTTCATGCTTACCGCGCTGTTTGCTTACTACATAAATGACTGGCGCTGGCTGCAAATCGCTTTGACACTACCAGGTTTGCTCTTTATGAGCTACTATTGGTTTGTGCCGGAGTCGGTACGCTGGCTGCTGTCCAAAGGACGCAAGGATGAGGCTTTTGTGATTATAGAAAAAGCCGCACGCGTTAATAAGGTCAGCATACCTGGTGAGGTCTATGAGCAGCTAGTCGATGAGCTGGCCGAAAAAAAGAAACAGGATGACTTGGCCGCTGAGCAACCGTCAGCCAGCGTGCTGGATCTGTTGCGTTATCCGAATCTGCGGCGCAAAACATTGCTCATCTTTTTCGATTGGTTTGTCAACAGCGGCGTTTACTATGGCTTGTCCTGGAACACTGGCAATTTGGGCTCCAATGTGCTGCTCAACTTTTTGATCTCGGGCGCCGTAGAAATACCTGGCTATACCTTTCTGCTCTTTACGCTCAATCGCTGGGGACGACGCACCATTTTATGTGGTACCATGCTCGTAGCGGGCACCAGTCTGCTGCTGACCATAGTAGTGCCAGCAGACATGAACTGGCTGCTCATTACCTGCGCCATGATAGGCAAACTGGCCATTACCTCCAGCTATGGCACTATATATGTGTTCTCTGCCGAGCAATTTCCCACTGTAGTGCGTAATGTGGGCTTGGGCGCCTCCTCTATGGTGGCACGCGTGGGCGGCATTTTGGCGCCTTATTTAAATCTACTGGGTCAGTATTGGCGTCCGCTGCCCTTGGTCATATGTGGCGCTCTTGCCTTTATCGCTGGGCTGCTTTCACTGCTTTTGCCGGAGACGCACAACAAGCCGCTGCCGGAGACCATTGAAGATGGCGAGAACTTTGGCAAGAAGACGCAACAAGTGGATGCTGCCGTTGTGGAAAAGGGTGAAGAGCTGAGCAGCATGCTCAATGGGCAGCACAATGGCAATACCAACTAATTGGCCAACATATTTACACGCCAGCAATAACAACAACAATGGCTCAAGCCATTCAATTGGCGCTGGCGTCGAGCAATTTCAACGAATTTAAACAATTTGCGTTGCTTTATTTGACATCAAATAGTATTTCAACACGCACACACGCAACGCAGACACACACACACACACACACTCACACACACACACACACGCACATATAGATGTCTTTCATTTAATTGCATATCGATTACATTTAAAGAAAAACCAAATATTAAATTGCTTCATAAAATACAAGTATGTATGAAAAAACATCTTGAGTGCTGTTTTTCATCTCTACTAGCACCATATATGCGTAGCACAGGTTACGACAGGCCAAAAATCTGTGCCCCAAATCGCTAAGCTCCACAGATCCCTGACTTGGCTGATAAGGTAATACGTGCATATAGTAGCCGTGCTGCTTATGGTGCATTGCTCTCGTTTTGGAATAGGTCCAGAGGTTGCAGGGGTGCGGCGCCAGCTGTTTTGTAGCTGCTAGCCTTATCACTTATGGTCATACTTGTACTCGAGTGCATAAGCTAATACCTCTTAAAAACATTTCGTTGTGTATTAGAAGACTTGCTATTTGGGGCTTGTCAGTTGCTTTAAATTGAATTTACGAGCGAAATCTAGACCTAGATTTCTAACACACATTCAGAGTGTGCCTGTCAGCATGTTACGTCACATAAGGGACAGTAACCCCTAGATGCTGCCACAAACTATTTATTTGCACTTTCAACCCTCTAAACGTGCGATCATTTACGGAGTGATTGTTGTTTGGAAAACTGCAATGCAATCTTCTAGCTGTCATTTTCAATCTCATTGTTTGGGAAGGCATTAAGAGAATATCTTGCATTGTTTACAAAAAGAGAAAAACGACATGCATATACATACGAACAAATAAATATCTATCTACAACTGTGTTAGATACACATATATATATTTCTTAGATAGATATATTCCAGAGCCGTTTAGTAGACCATTGAATACACTACTACCTGCCTGTACAGCTAGTTATCGCGCTCAACTCTGTACTGTCCATCAGAGTTGAAAATGCTAAAGGTTTGCATGAGCGCAGTTTTCCTCTAGAACAAGAAACGAATGGAATTTTCCAATGCTGAAAACCAGTTTTGAAACTAACAAAAAGCAACTTGCACTAAACAAAAAAACATTTAAAAAAATTGTCGATTTTATAGAAACTAGTGTCCATATCCAGCAGTCGGGATTCATCGGAGTCCATAATTTTTTTCAATTCAAAATCATTTAGCCTTTCTGATTTCCCTATCTCTCTCTCTCTCTCTCTCTCGCTCTCTATGACTTATAAGAGCAACTGTGCTGTGATTCATAAATACATATAATACAGTCATGTTCTTTTTTAGCCCGCATGGGCTGAACACTTGTCGGCTATTTACACAGACAAAGCCGAAGTGCAAGCTCAGACCACGCTCACTGTTTTTGCGAGAGTAATGTCAATAGCTAACAGAGAAACGTTCGTGATAACTAATAAATGTAGACATCTCAATATAATACTTTTTTCATTATTAATTTTACATATGATTTGGCAAAATATATGAAAAGAAATTATATTCTGCACTTCTTATGAAAATTTCCTACGCAATGATATAACTTTCACCCATATTTGTTTCCATTTAGTTGGTGAAAAAGGGGTCCAAAAATTTCCCTTTGCCTATTTATATAATAGACTAGCTGAACCCGCGCGCTCCGCTGCCCATTGATAAAGCCGTCAATAAATGCATCATATAAATTAATTTTTCCCGTTCCTCTTCCTTCTCTTTCTCTCTCTCTTCTTCATACTAAGTCAAGCTGCAGCTGACACAATGGGAAAGGCTGCCTGAGTGCTAGAGATTATTTCATCTTTCTCTGATGAGCCATCGCACCCACCACAAATCTAATCTAAGTTAAGCTGCAGATATTGGTACCAATATCTTTACATCCTCTACCTCTACCTTTACCTCCATCCCTACCTGTACCGCAACTCAAAAGAATTCTTTACCTAGTAAAATTTAATGCTTGCCTACTATATAAGTAGAAACACATTTAGTATGTTTTATATGGAAAATAGTTTTTAGCAATATCTCCGGACCCCTAAGTCGATAAGATAAGAACACTCTCCAACAACGGAACCGAAACTAAGGTACACAGTAACAACCTTTTTTCAGTTGCAAGCTAACACGAAAGATGCAAGTTTATGAAAATTTACAAATAAAATTAGATATTGTTATTATTAAAAAAGGCAAGTAATGAAAGCAACAGTCATTGAAATGCATAAAATATTCATAAGTTCATAATATGATACACAATCGCGTATTATACGCGCTCAAATATATTTGACATTCAATACAAGAAATAAAATGCACTTGCTTCTTTCACACTCGCTCAAATAAGACTAAAGTATGCCCTTTATAATTGCTCGACCTTAAAATCCGGACTTTGATTTAAAGCGATACACTGGAATAAAGTGAATCTTCAAGTTCAACGCCTTGTGAGTTTGTCTCTTCGCATTCTTGAATAACTCACCTGTTTACGTGCGACTTACTCCTATTCTCTCTATAGGTATGCTATCAGACAGTCAGGCCGCCATAAGGGCGGTTGCAGGAACCAGAATTAACCCGACTGAAGCTGGAGCTTTTGGGCGAACATTACACATGTGTGGCATTGGAAGACACACCGTTAAGCAACTTGTGAGAGGAGAGGAAAGACTGAGACGAACTGGACAAACACCCCAGACCTCAGACAGGCCAAACAGTTCCTCGGCTCTTAACACCTAAAAAGGTTCAAGAAACTGTAGTACCTGCATGTTCTGTGAACCTGAGGAGGTGGATACAGGAACCATACAATATAATTAAGTTTATTAGAGTGATAGGACATTAGAGCTATAAGCTCAGTAGGGGGGGGGGGGGGGGGACCGTTAGTAAAGCACTCCTTCAGCCTCCTCAGCATTTCGCGCGCCATCTTCAGCCTATGATACCAAAGGTAGCTAGTGTGCTGTCTCCCTCGTCCTTACAACGGAGACATGGTCTGCCCCTTCGTCGCCTTCCTTCAACAGCCGCATTGAAAACCTTCTTCGCAATAGCTTCTTCATACATACGCACAACGTATGTCATCGTAGAGCTCATAGAGTTCATCGTTCCATCGGATCAGACTGCATCATCACCCTTGTTTTAGCGTCATAAAGCAAAACGAGAAGGTCTTATAAAATGTTAGTTTCGTTTAGCCTACTGAGACCAAGAGACCAGAGTCCAACCGCGGCGTCTTTCTACTCGAAGAAAACATGTTATTTTTCTTGCTCTCATTTACAAAGGCTCTAGTAACTGCTTACCAAGTACGACCAAAGACAATACAATTTCTATTTCTATTTCAACTATTTCTATGACCAATGATATCGATATTATCTGCGAGCAACTGGATATTCTTAGAGTTTAATACTGCCGTTCCTATGTACTTCGGCCTTTTGCAACACATTCCGTACCACAAAGTTGAAGAGGATGCAGGAGAAGCCTTGTCTGAAGCAACGCTCCAAACTCAGACAGTGCGGTATATACGCGATCCTCCAGCGGGTTATCAAATGCTGCTTTATAATGAACAAAAGATGGTGGAAACGATATAGCCATGTCCGTATGAATGTTGGGATGATGGGCATTTTCGCAAGAAAATAGTTTTCCTTACTTACTTATCGAAGTTTGAGGGAATAGGGAATTCGATGTTAAGTTTATAGAAAAATTATAATTTTCAATTTTTTGTTTAAATTTTCCATAAGGCATCAAACGACATTGATATCAATGCGAATATCGACTATCTAATCAGGAAATCGTAATGAAGATCTGTTGCAGAATCTAGTGACCGGATACATGTCAATATTGCAGAATAGTATGCTGGACGAAGAAGAATTACGGTAGTGTTACAACGCACTGCTTTTCAATATGATTCCTCAATTGCTTACAAATATCTTCCAAAATATCGATTTTGGGCCATTGGATGTAAGGTGCGTCCATTGACACGCTTTGAAATGTTGCATGGCAGCCCAAGTGAAATTAACGCCTTTAATAAGGCGAACCATAACCCAAATTTTAAATTAAACATGTTAATTTAGGGAACGCCCAAAAGTATGCTACGAAAAAACATGAATTCAAACTGTCCAGTGCTTGAAAATCCCCACAAAGGCAACTTAGCAGAATATGTCACTTTTTAGGTGTTTCTCAATTTTACTCAAAAAAGAAAAAATTCAATGGATAATTTACCTTTTGGCACGCAAGCTCCAGATTTGGATGTGCTAATTGTTGGTGCCGGACTTTCGGGTCTAACATCAGCGCTTAAAATCATATCCAAAGATAAGTCCTTGAGCATAAAAATCATTGATGAAAACAAAAATCCCGGTGGTCAGTTAAGTGAACATGGCACTCGATTTGTGGATAGCGAACAGAATGCTATGATCAACTTTATAAGCCTATTTAACATGCTACCGCGTACTCGTCATTCCAACTGTAAGCTGAAGCGCTGCTGGGATCTGGATCGAGGTCCAACGGCAGTTCTAGCCAAATTTGAGCTGGAGCGCTATATAAACATGTTGGAGCTGCGCATGCAGAAGTTCAACCCTACAAATTTCATGTGAGTTGAGTTAAGACTATAAAAATGTAACTAACTGTCAATTCCCGATATATATGTAGAGCTAGAAAGCGCATGATCAACATGGACCAACATATACGCCGTAATTTGTTCTTTAACAAGTCGCGCCGCTTTATGCTCAATGTCGTGGAACTGAATTGTGGCGTGGAGGCCAGTGAAGTGAACTACGATGAGTTTATGTGCATGTGCAGCTCCTGCGGCGGCTTACGTTCCCTTATAGACATGTAGGTAACCTAAGACGAATGTTGCACAGACAGTTTTCCGGCGGAACTTTTCCGTCAAACTCTCTTGGTTTATAGCTCCTCAGCGAGTCTGTGTTGCAAGGCTTCTTCTTGGCGCAGGTGTTAGAACTGGCAATGTTTAGCTTCTTCTAGCGCTCCTTCAGACTGTGGTGGCCAGCCAGCAAACCTGTCTCTTTTCTCATTCCTTTCCTGTGCCTGTCTGTAGTCCTCTGGAGTTCTCTTCTTTGGTTAGTAAGTGCCTCAACGCTCTGATTTGATTCAAGTTTCCCAAAAAACTATCAGCCAGTATTTCCATTACCCTATTCTTGTCATTTCTGACTAAGTTCACATCCGCATAAGCTACTGCTTGAAAGATACAGCTAAATATGCCTATAGATTCTGCGAGACGCATTCACCATCCCGCAAGGATAGTGTTATCATTTGTTACCATCTTTTATCTGGGTCATAGTAGGGAGAGACTATGTGATCAATTCTGCTACTCCCCTTGTAACCAACTCATAGCTCTACATAGATTGTAGTCAATTATCCGCTTGAAACTAAATTTCGCTGTAAAGCTGTGATTCGTCATTTATCCCATTCAAGTAGGTTCTTGTTTTAACCAAACTCAACTTGCCTCACAGCTTTTTTATCTTCCCAAACACCGTGTTGGAGGTATCCAGCCGTGAGGTCGTTGATGGCATATTGGACAAACTCAAAGTAATCGAAATTATTAACAGTCGCAGAGTGTCAGAAGTGGAGCATTACAAAAACTATGTTAATGTAACCGATACGCAAGGTCAATCATATACAGCGCAAACAGTCATATTGGCCATACCCTGGAACAGTGTTAAAAGGATAAACTTTCAACCTGAGATACCCAAGCAATATAGTCCAGTGCTACGCGGTGCAAAAAAACCAAAACGTATGATCACTCAGTTCTACATGCGGTACGACCATTCTTTATGGGAATTGAATGGCTACTCGGGAAACTTCTTGAGCAGTTCTCCGCTAGTGGTAGGATACTCTTGTCGGCCAGCTGCATATTCCGGCTATATACTACACTCAGAGGAGGAAATGGGCAGCGTGCGAGATATTGTAATGAATCTTTTAGTCAAGCACTTCGGGCGGGGCATGTTTAATACGTTGAAATACAAACAATACTCGTATGAGCTGAACGAAGCGGTGCACAGCCCCCAGGTGAATCCCTGGCATCGCATAATTTGGTCCTCATCGGCCGCTGGTGGCATACGATATCGTAATCTTATTGGCGGAGCTTTGCAGAGCGGTGTACGTGCGGCTATCAAAGCTTTATATGTAGTGCGTCCACAGCTGGTAGCCTGGAAGGACATTATAGATATGCAGGATAAGAAAGTTCTTGCAACGGGGAAAAACGAACGTTTTAGGCAGCTTTTAAGTCGACTAAATCTGTATAATGTATCATTTTATAGTCTGTTTGTAGTAAGCTTACTGCTGGTTCTGAACCACAGCTATGAGCAACATGGATAGTTATATTAGAACTAACGCTTCTTTTAAATTTTTGTGCATTCCGTTACTGCAAATAAATATATATTATATTCTTGAATATTTAGCGTTAATCACATCTATCCAAAATCAATTGAATCCAATCATAGTAGGGATATGTTAGAGTGTAAATACTCGGCACTCCTTCTAGACCGCAGGTAAGACCATGCGATACCAGACCGTATATATAGTCGCGTCCGTTGTGTGGACATATAAGCGGACCACCGGAATCACCTTGGCACGAGTCCTGGTTGTCGCCTAGAGCGCAAACTGTATTAGCACCCTCCTGAGGTGCCCAAACATGGCCGATAATGTTGCGACATTGCTGATGAGTTATAATGTTTACTTGCGCCTCATACAGTTGTTTTTGTGACAATCCACCGTCCACAGTGGCGCCATAGCCAATAATGCGGCAGGGGACTGAAATAGTCTTAATGTGAGCAGAACTTGGAAAGCAAATAGATACGAACCTTTTTGAATGGACTTAATGCTTTGCGGCAGCAGCGGAGCAAACTGTAAGGAGGGACTTAGAGGGCTCTCATAGGGTCGTTTCAGGAGCAGCAGAACAATGTCATTGCGGTAGTTTGTGCTGAAGAGAAAAAAATAGAGTTTTGAAGAAATTAAGCTTATTATACATAAAATTAAACCGATATATTAGTTATGGTTTCCGTCCGGATATATAGATTTGTTGCAACAAAAAAAGCCTATGTTTAAAACATACCTTTTCCGATCAATTTTGGGTCGCTGATTTCGAATCTGAAATGCATATTCGATTTTCTAGCATCATTTTTGAATTATTAATTAAAAGTTGCGATGTCAGCAAAACTCAGAAATCTTGGGAACCTTACTACCGATTACGATGAACTATAAATTGAATTGAAGATAATTGTCCATTGATTTATTCCATTTCAGGTTGTTTTGGTGTACCTGGATTCGATTGCGAGTTAGACGGTAATAAATTAAAAAAATAATGTTGGGAATTAAAATTCACAATCGAGTTATGGTAGACCAAAACTGTCAGAAAATCATTGAAGCGACACTTAAGTACCTTTAATTCAAGTTAGTGTTCATCTCGCTCGGCTGTAAGGCTTCCGAAACCTGTAATTTGGGTTTGAATTTTGAAACAACGATATTTCGAAAACCGTTCTAGATAACACAAAACGGTTTCCTGAGCTGAAATCAACGATCCAGGTTTTTTATATTGATTTGTTTTTTGTACGGAAATTCAAAAAAGTGGTCAGTTGTTCAATTTTTTCGATATTCCCTAATAACTTCTCCATTTCGATAGCGGATTTGCTTCAATTGGTGCCGCAAAGAAGAAATTAATCGAATCCAAAAATAACCCATTAAAATTTTTTTTATTTTTTATTTAATTCATTTGCAGAAAAAAAAAGAATTTTTGGAAAAAATGTGAGTTCATTTTGTAACTTGCAATCGAATCAAGTTAAACCAAAACCTTGTGAGAAACATTGATTCGATAATAAATAACCTTCAATTCGAGTCACAATTCATCTCGATCATTAGTCAGTTTCCCAAGATATATGAGATTAGCTGACTTTCGAAATCTCGAATTTTTTAAAATAGCGATAATTCGAAAACGCTGCTAGAAAACCCAAAATGACTTCCGGATTCAAAATCAGCGACCCACAATATACTGATAAAGGTATGTTTTGGTCAAGGCCTTTCATTGAGGTCAATTTTGTTGCATAGCGTTATATTTATGGGTTTGGTTTTCGTTTTCAAGTTTCGTTAGCCGCAAATGCCAGTATTATGTTTGTGTTTTAAATATTTTGGAAAGATATATATATGCGTATATGCTCTTTGCACGCAAATATATTGGATCGTGTTCGATTACGGTTATACCCGACATGTTGCCATTTTTGTTACGGTAACTAAATCAGTTAATATCGATTTAAACACTCCGACAAACAAATCGAAATTGAAGCAATATACTTGTTGTCTTTTTATTTTTGATCCTCTGCTATCGGTTAACGCTTTCGATTTCAAGGTTTCGATTTTCTGTTATGTTAAGAAAATTCAAAATAATATTTCGATTGAAATTGCAAAAAAAGAACTTAACTATAAGAGTTCGGAAAGTAATTCTCTTTTTGAGCAAATATTTTTCTCTCATTCAACTTAACTTCACTGTTTATTTGGCTTTATGATTGTACTCACGGCTGAAAATATATGAACTGCGCTCTTTCAACAACATATGGTTCAAGTTCTCTAATATTTGCTATATTCTCATAACCAATGAAAGCCACAATTTGTTTCATTTTTCTGAAAAAGTATTGTAAATAATTAATAAACGTATAAAATTAGTACTTTTCCGTACATACTTTCTCCAAACGCAATGTGCAGCGGTTAAAATCCAACGTCTACTAATAAGTACGCCACCACAAAAGTGTCGATACAATTTAGTTCTATAATCGGTGCCCTGTATATATACATCCTGTAAAGATACCATATATGGATATCTGCTGACGCTGCCTGCAATTAAAATCATCTATTGACTTTGTTTTTTTTTTTAGCACAGGCGCAAGGTTTTTAGTTACTGCCCACGCTCGTCACGATGTCTCCGCCAACAATGGGTACGGCTTTGGTTTGTAGAACCGTGTTCAGCACTATGGCCCCAAATACGATACACCGATAGTAGCCCTTCATGTTAGAACCTTCGGGAGATACTAAAATGCAGCAGAACACATTTTCAGCGTAAAACTTTGTACGTTATTTATTCTTATTACTTCAAGATGCGGTCACAGACAAGCTGTGTAAATAGCTTGATTGCGAAAGAGAAGGTGAATTGTTTTGAAATCTTTATACCACAGTGCCATAGTATTGGATATTTTTCAGCTCTGGTTAGCGGAATGTGGTTGTTTACATTAAACATACCTTTTGAATCAGAGCACAAGATGTTTAATATTTGGATAGAAATAACCAAATTATAGAGAGAAAAAAAAAATTAGTTTCTCTTAAACTACGGTTTCTAATTTTGATATGTAGTCTTTATACAGTCACAACAAAGGAAATCAATCTTTAAACTCAAGCAATTTTCTTTTGAACTAAGAATAAAGATTTATTTAGCATTGAAAAATGGAAGTAATAGTTCAAATTTGTCTACTAAAAACCACCTAATAGTAAATCCGTTTATGGAATAGCCATAGTCAACAATATCCGCCTCATCAGTACATACATGTATGTATATGTATGTAGTAAAAAGGTCTAACATTTTTGAAACATTATTTCTCTATATCCCACAAAAGATTTTTAGTGCTGTCAACCTTTCAATGTATAAAGTAAAAAACTTGTTAAATGTGATTTTATGATTATTTAACATTGCATTATTTTTATTATTACTTTGAGAAAATGAATTCAGTAGTTCCCGGAACTTTCGTTATTGAACTCTCTTTAATATTTTGCACGGTTTTTATCATTTTCTTTTGTCAATCTCACTCTTAGAGCACAAGATAGTGCGACAAATCGGTTGGCAATTTAATTTGACAATGGGAACTAATGGGTTAAATCTTGTTACGTGCTTAAATATAAACTGTCAAATTAAAAAACAAAAACTCGATATAAATGCCGATTTTGAATATATCGATAGCTCGCTTATCGCCTATGCAGTATTTAAATAGCAAATTTAATACCAAAGCCTGATAGCTGGCCCAATTCCGTGGTACGGTCACACTGCATTCACAAAAGTGAAAAAATCCAAAGTTAAAGTTAAAATACATTCGCTGTTCGCTATAAACTAGGTATATAAATTGGAAAAAGCCAAATCACTTCTCCCCAAACAACTAGTTGAGGTAAAATAAAAAAAACGCATTGAAATTGCTGCCATAGACACAAATTTTGACTTTGGCAGCAAAGGCAAAGCAGCTGTGATAAAATTTGATGTCTACAAAATTTGTTGTCACACCAACGTGATGATTGCCAATATAATTACTGATATAAGACAGTTTTGTGAGAATATGCGGATTAATTTGAGCACGATTTGCAATTATTTCAGCACCAAAATGTCTCAGGGCGGTGGCAGCAGCACTCCTGCGGCAGGAGGTGGCAATGCAGCAGCATTGCAGGGCGGTGGCATTTGCTTTAGCAAGGTCTTTATACAGCGAGATTATAGCGAGGGCACCTCGGTCAAATTCCATACAAGGCTTCCTACAGAACTGGAGGGGTTGGTAAGTTGGACACAATTATGTGTGCATTTTCAAAGCTGATTCATAACACACTTACTTGTAGATAGAACGACAAGTCTTCGAGGCCACGATAAATAGGCTAAACGAATTTTATGCCGAGGCTGAGGAGGGCAGTTGTGGCACCTACTGTGAGGGCTGCATAGGTTGTATCACTGCGTATTTAATATATATGTGCTCTGAAACGCATTATGAAAAGGTTGGTGCGCCTTAAAAACACATAAAACGTATTGCTCTAACTGTTGTTTCGGTGTTGCAGACGCTGCGCAAGATTTCCAAATTTGTGGCTTCCCAAAACGAGCGCATTTATAATCCAAAAGGTTTGCAACTCATCGATCCCACATTTCGTGGGCTGCGCGTTATAGAAATAACGATATTTGATCGGCCAGGGAGAACGTGACTTCCGCTTTCACATTCGACCGAGGAGTTTTTCATGTGAGAAAACCAGTCACCACACAAGTAACATATTCAACAAAGTTAAAAAAAAAAACGTCAAAGCCATTTTGTGTGTTTCCAAATATCCAAAGCTGTGGATTCAGCTAAAGCTTTATATATGTGTAAGTTCGTGCTGTTATATAAATATTTCGAACCTTTTAAACTTATATATGCAACTTCCACAGCTTAGCAGCGAAGCGCCATGCGTGTTTTGGGCATGTGACTTAGTCATAAGTATGCTGTAATTCTGCAAATGCTGTTTCTGTTGCAGTCACATGCGTTACGTTTATTAAACACATTTAGTTATATATTTATATATTAGCTAAACCAATATGTCGAGTTAGTTAGCATATACACATATATGTATGAAAAGCTAAGCGTAAATATTTAGATATGTAAGTAAATTACTGATACTGCATTTTACATATACATATAATTCTATCCATTAATGCCTCTGTTATTGTTCTTGTTTCTAATTCTAATCGCATCAACGAGATTTGTTTTTAACTCAATAATCTTACATACACTTTTTGTTATTTTTATATTTGCTAATTTTAACAATTTTATAAATCACATTTAGGTTTAAAGTTTCAGCAATAATGCAAATACTTAACTATAGTATACACATTACATTATAAATATATGAATCAGTTAATGGTTATACATGGATTTAGATTTTATATACAAATCATGATCAGTTTCAAATAGCGCCAAATGAACTTATATATAAATATAAACATACTTTATACATACATCCATATTATATACTTATAACAAGCTAAAAGTTGTTCAATTTGAATAAAGCCACAACAATGAAGTAATTTTAAACTGAAAATTGTGTACGATGCTTCTCTGTAACAATGCCAAAATTTGTTAACAAAATAAATGTAGCACTATTATCTGTTGGATTTGGGATTGGCTAAGGAAGTACGAAAAATGAGTGAGGATAATAACATAAGTAGATCAGCAGCGTTATAAAAATATAGTTTATCTATAAGTTTAAAGTAGCTGTTGTCAATGTATTTAATTAAGTTTTATATGAAATACTAGCGCTAACTGCTCAGATATACTTTGCTGTGAAAGTTACACAAAGGATGTTTGCAAATTTGTGTTTAATCCTCTATCCTATGAACGCTACGGGACAGCAAACTGATATGGAGACTCAATGAGTGCAAACAGCGAAACTGTCTGGTGGTCTGAGCACTTGCGGAATGTATGTCGATTTTAAAGTCAGCCCCGCGATATAGTTTTTCACTAAACCGGAACAAATCGTAAAGTTTTCAAAATTGATTATAGAGAAATGTTTATTTCGCGAGTAAAGAGAGAAGAGAGAGAAGCAAGTTTATGAGTTGAGAGATTGGTAAAATTGCAAAATCATTTGAGCTCTGTCACTTAAGTTTTCCAATAACTACTGTGTCGGGGATAAATTCTTGTAAAGCAGATTTGCAACTGACTTCTTTTTCGGCGAAAATCACAAATTTTGAGCAAGTAAAGATATTTTCAAAATTTCAAATGTAGAGAACAGAGAAGTTCTTCGGCTTCTGCGATAAACTGCGATCAATAACCTGTGCATAGAGGGAGCTTCAAAAAACGGTAGTAAAGTTCGATATTAATACTGTAAATGTCTTATCCTTGCAATTCATGGCAAAATTCCATTTTCTAAATTGTGCTTATTTTTCAACATATCGTCCTCGTCGAAAGTTTGTCTATCTGGCGAACGTGTGTACGCTAAGATCAAAATAGACTGCAAACATCTTGCCAACAGATTTTCAAAATTTTAACAATTTATTAGGCCAAAGGCATATTTTATAGGTGCAAGGATAAGACTTCTCGTGTATATAATACCGAACTTTACTACCATTTTTTGAAGCTCCCTCCCTTCACAGAATATTTATCGCAGTGTATCGCAGAAGCTTAAGGAATTCTCTGTCATATGCATTTCAAATTTTTAAAATATCTTTACTTCCTCAAAAGTTATGATTTTCGCCGAAAAAGATGTCAGTTGGATCCACTGTGCAGCGTAGCCTGCCATATACTGGAAAAGACCCACGAACACCAAATCGACACCCACCATATCTTTGTCGATAATAAAGCAGCATTTGATATCTCGTTGAGAAATCGCTTATATGCCGCACTGTCAGAGTTTCGAGTCTCTGCAAAGTTGGTACGACTATGCAGGACAACGTTGAGCAACACACGAAGCTCCGTCAAGATAGGAAAGAGCATCTCCGAGCCATTTGATACCAAGCGAAGCTTCAGACAAGGCGATGCCTTCTCCTGTGACCTCTTCAACCTTTTGATGGAGAATGTGTTGTGAAAGGCCGAAGTACATCGGAACGGGACTGCATTCTATAAGGGTAACCAGTTGCTTGCATACGCAGATAATATCGATATCGTCGGGTGTACTAAGCTATCAGTTACCGGGGCCTTTGCGGCTATTGAAAGAGAATCTGCCAGGGTAGGCCTGCGTTCTTCGAGTAGAGATACACAGCGGTTGGACTCTCAGATTGATGTTGAAAACTATACTTTTGATGTTGTCGAGGATTCTGTCTACCTTAGCATCACCGTCACAATGAAGAACAATCTAAGCATGGAAATCAAGTGCAGAATCACTCTTGCCAATAGATGTTACTTTGGTCTCAGCAGGCAAATGAGTAGTAAAGACCACTTTCGCCAGATGAAACTAACACTTGGCGCTGAAGCATGGGTGATGTCGCAGTCTGATGAAAATGTCCTAGGAGTATTTTAACGGAAAGTACTCCGTAAGATCTTTGGCCCTCTATGCTTTGACAACGACTACCGCACCCGATGGAACGACGAACGACTTAGCTAAGCGCATTAAAATCCATTGCCTCCGCTGGCTAGGTTAAGGTCTTTAATGCGGTTGTCGAAGGGAGGCGACAAAAGGGCAGACCATGTCTCCGTTAGAAGGACCAAGTAGAGGGTTGACTAGTTACCTTTGGTATCACCAATTGGAGAAGGCGCGTGCAAAGCAGAGGCGGCTGGAGGAGAGCTTTACATCAGGCCGTAACCCGGTAACGGATACTTATGGCCAGTTAAGTAAGTAAGTAGCCTGCTAGAACTGAAATGGAAGACGAGCTAATTCAAGATTGAGATACTCATGCTTAACACTCTACATCGCTTTATGACGCTCTGGAGGAGATAGCCTTCAAAATTGAATGCAATAACAATATGCAAGACGCGAGACAACAAACTTACTCACTTTCAGGGTGTGTACGAATCTGTGAATTTCAGGAAATCTGAAAAGCCTCCTATGTAGGTTTTCCGCACTCGAAATAAGTACAATAAAGAGTCTGAACGCAGAAGACTGAAGCGTATTGTATCACTGGATGAAAGGGCTGGTAATACTTCTAAAAGGTATCTTTTAAAAAACGCACTTTGTTCTTTTTGTAACATCACATATATATTTAGCATAGACTCTTTGTATATAATTTCTAAAGCAATATGTTTTGGTGAATTTTATTCATCACTTATTTTACACAACAAGAACGGTTTCAAGAATTCCATATAGAAGTTCCAGTCGAATCCAAGCCAGTCCATCCGAAATAACTGTATTACTTGCCAGCGTCATTCATATTCTTCGGTAGACTCAACAACGAATTGATCAGTTCCGAGTTACGTTTGGGCATGGGTGCGTTTAGGGTGTTAACCAAATAGTACGGATACTTGCATAGTCTGGAACACTCTTGTGGTACATTTTGCAGAACATTTAGCCAATTGAGCAGCTCCCGGCTGTACTCCTTCTCCACATAGCGCTCCTCATCCGGACTTGGCATTGCCAAGGAGCAGACAAGGCAGGTAGCCAAAGCAAGTAGAGTGAAATCCAGAGCAGCGTAGCGAGCCATTTGTCTGAAGAAGTTGCAGTCTGCGAATGAGCAATCCATGGACAATGCTGGCACTTTATATACTACTTAGCTACGTGGATGCTTAGGTAAATCACAGCGGGGGTCAAGTGTCGATGTCAGCAACAGTACAAATATGCCAGACGCAGGCAAATAAGCAGGAACAGGACAAATATTTGATTATGCAGTGTTTTATACGTTTGTGGCTGTCACAAAACCAACAGTACGTAGTTAACAGTTAGAGTTAACGGTACATGCAGCTAGGGAAATCCTCTGTTTGCTTTGGTTTATGTGGGCGACATATGTACGTCAGCTAAGCTGATTAATTTTAGTAACTAAAGGATCATAAAAATGTATTAAATGACAGCTTTATGGCTCTATAAGGAGTATCAGTCCATTCCCTGCTATTCACTAAGATTAAACTTATTTTTAGTACAGTCAAATTGTTACGCAAATAACTCTCAATGTGCTCAGGCCGATGCGATTGTAACTTCCTCAACTGTCTGCCAAACAATTGGGTTACGACAAATTGAATTACGTAAGAAAAGATATGTTAGGCTAAAATCATTAAATTGAAGACAAATTTAAGTTCTGAAGTATGTGTGGCAAGTTTTAGTTTTCTACTTTAATTGAAAGAAAAGTGAGGATTGGAATGCTTGTGGAAGCTTATGGGGACTTATGCTGCTCCAACTGATAAATCGTAGAGAATCGTACTTATTTCTAGTGATTCTCTTACTGTCGATCGAGAAGAATGTCCATAATAAGATAAATGACCAGAAAAATGTATTCATTAGCAAGACAACGCTCGACCGCATATCTCAAAAAACGCTACAGTGTCAAATCGAAAGATGAATTTTGTCATATTTTAGGTAGAGGTGGAGGTAGATGAAGAGGATATGAAGATATTGGTACCAATATCCGCAGCTGGACCTAGTATGAGGAAGCGAAAGATAAGGAAGGGGAACGGGAAGGGGAATGGGAATGGGAAGAATTAATGAATCTAATGACGGCTTTATCAATGCGCAGGTTCAGCTAGTATTTATATAGATTTTTCAAATCTTTTTCATTCCTTAAAAATAACGCAGCAGCCGCGACAAAAGGCAAACAGCATAAGTAACAATAATAAATACAAACTTTTCACTTTATTTTTAAAGATATTACTTTTGGCACCGACCTGCACAATGTTAGTTCTACTCCGAAGAAGATGAACACCTTGGTTAAGTTTTGTCTTTTTTTGGACAAAACAATACACACAAATAAATGTAACAAATGTTAACAAAGTCTTTTTCGGTTTACACATTCAACATACACTGACCTTAAATTTTTATTATTTACATTAATTTATTGTCCAAACGTTTGAAATTTTCAAGCGCGCAATGTTAGCAAAATTCTCTACCAATTTAATCTCAAAAATCACCTGAATGAACATCTGACCTTGCAGCTCGACAAAAACTAGAGTTGCAGTAAGAGCGAAAATATTTACGATTTTATATGTATAGAGTTTATAGTTTATACATGCTATATTAAAATTTTATTTTATTTCCACAAAATTTTTGACTTTATGCTAAAAATTTGGCGATTGGGCCCAATGTGCGGCGGAAGGAATTGAAACCCCTCGCTGATCAAAGAAAATTTTCGGATTTTCGGCTTTGTCTCGCCTTTGGCACGATATTCGCTTAATTTATTGGCTCTTGCTGGGTCGTATTCAAGTCCCATCTCCACTTATGATGCGTTTCTTTACGTCCTGAGCTTTTCTTCACAGATGCTAACACGACCCTCTTTTTCAAAAAAACTTGAGTGTTTTTGGTACCAATAGAGATTTGACTCTTCTGAAGGCCGATCTTCAAAATCGCTTGCACCGATCCAAACTATATGCCCAAACTATCAGCGACGTCTCTAATAGTCAATTGACGATTTTCAAGCACAATTTCTTTGACTCGCTTCATGTGATGTTTATCAGTTGATGTTTTTGACGGATTTGACACCACATTCTTCTTAACACTCTCGCAGCCAGACTTAAAATTGTTTTACCATCATTCTTTAGAGACAGTCTGATTACCATTTGATGAAACTTCTTTTTTCAATAAATTCAGACACAGTAAAAATCGCAGAGTTCACTTTTAGTACCTCACAAAACAAAGCGTATCTCAAGCACTCATGAATATTTTGACCTGAAATTTGTCACAAATGTCGCTAATAGTTGGTAATAACTTACAGAAAAAGTTTAAGTTTTTCGAAAATCCCGCCAGTTTAACATAAAAACTCACTTTTCAATTTGAAAATATTTGGAAATTGCCAAGCTTCTCCTTCTGATTACTGATTGTTTCGACCATGGTAGAATAATATAAGCTATCAATGATTTAACACCTAGTTGTGATTAGAACAGCTAACAGTATGTGGAGGTTGTGCGTCATCTTGGTAAAGGTAGAGACAGGAGCTTCACCCAGTCCTTCCGGGACGCTAGGTAACAGAAATATTGATCTTTTTTTTAAGAATAATAAATTTGCTCATTGTAGATTACATTCAATATTTATAAAATATATGACAGAGCTTAACAATAAGGGAAATCCGTCTGGAACTGCTGCGCCTTCTTAGTGACTGCATATTGCCATGCATCGTGTAGATAGCAGTGATCTCAACTTCCATGGAAATATTTCCAATGTCATCTTTTCTATTTAATACTCTGTTCTAAGGCATAAATACAACTGGAACCGGATGAATTAGACTCGGCTGACGATATGCTATGTATAGAGCTAATGCTTAGTTCTTCTGCGCCCAGACCATAACGTGGCTGGCGGATTTCCTTCAAGCGTTCGCAAAAAGCATATGGGCAGGTTTTGGCACTGCTGGTTTCCTGCTGCTTCATCTTCGGCTTTCCGAAGACTAAATTAATTTTCAAACGCCTCACCAATCCGCGTACAAATTGAGCTGATTTCCGTTTTCTCATGGGCAGCATAGATGGTGGTGGTGGCGTTGCAAGCGGAACTAACTCAAGCGATTGAACTATTGGCGGATCTGGTGGTGCTATACTGGCTATTTTGTTTTTTGGCATTGGCTCTTGCTGCAGATTTTCCAAAACTCTTATAAGATTTCGACGTAGGGTTATAAACTGCTGCGCTTGATCACGACGACGCTGCAGCGTGGTCACAGAAGGAGCTTTAAAGCTTTCACACGGCCCAATGGAGTTAACTAATTTGGGAGCAGGTTTTTTGCGTGGTGGAAGTTTTGGCTTGCTGGCTTTAAACTGCTGTGCTTGTTCAAGAATAGGGTGCAGCGTGGTCACAGGAGTTTTAAAGCTATTACAGGGTTCAATTGAGTTGACCATTCTGGCTTGACGTTTTTTGCGTGGTGGAGGTTTTGGCTTGATTAAATGAGGCGGAACCGATGAAGTTTCTATCTGTGGAGTTTCCTGCGGTGCAGTTGTCATTTTTAAGGGCGGCGTCAATAAAGTTGCTTGCATTAGAGTTCTCGACATTGCTGGAAGAGGCGGTGAAAGCAGCAACTGCGCTTTATGTGAAGCAGTTTTGTACAGGCGCCAGCTGTAGATTGAATGAAAATATGATTTGTTGTGGCTATGTATTAAAAATAAAGCACTTACCCGATTATAAAGATTAGTAGATTGTATATGGGCACGGTCAAAAAAGCTAAAAATACAAGCCATAAAGAGGGACACTTGGGATCCAACGGCAGCCACTGCAACAAAAAGTAGCAACCACTTGCTTTTCCTCGCCAAATTGCCAAAGGTGTTGCAAACGAGTAGCTACAATTGGAGCTATCAAAATCAATGAATTTTTGATTGTGTATTATGGTTTTGTACCCTATAAAGGGAACGGCTGCCAGCAGGCAACAAAAAAGAGAGAGCCTTCTCATGGTGCAAGCGCTTTTAGGTGTCAAAGAAAGAAGAAGTTTGCGAAGACTTTTTGTTGTTATTGTGTTTTATTAGACAGAAAGTTGGTCAAATATAAAAAGCCTACTACTGTTGTTAAAATGCTCCACATTGCAAAAAATGTACCGGAGTTGCAGTAGCGTTGGGTTCGTTGGGCGAGTCGTAAGAAGCTTTTTTCGGTGTCCATGTCTCACGTAGTGTGACGACTGAAAATATAGCCACATTTTTATAAATTAGTTTTAAAGCGACACCTAGCGGACTGACAAGGTTTACACCTGTGTTAGCAAAGACACACACCACCCACGCTACAGCTGACCGATCTTGTTAAAAGTTGGTTGAAGGGATTCAAGTGCGGACTTCGAAATAAGCACCGAAACAAACGTGACGTGAAAATCATAAATGACGCGCAATAAATTCAACAAGTTAAGCAAATAAAAGCATAACAACGCTAGGACACAATACATAAAAATAACAAAATAAAACGCTATCAAATAAATTACATTCAAGATAGAGCAACATAATCATGTTATGTGTTTTATTTTTCTTGAAGAACCTTCCCGTTTCCTTAAATTACGAAAGCATCTTAACCTTTCTCGTAGCCATAGTGTGTGACAGACGTAACACACCAGCATCGGCTCTGCGCTATTGAATCTCGCATGCTATTTCTTGCTTAATCTTAGAGACATACAGCATCGCCTGGTGTCTTTCTCCTTCTCGTAGTCATAGTGTATGCTAGATTTGTAACGTATCGATTCTCGCATCTACTTCCTAATCCCTCGTCCCCCTCGTAATGGTAACGCGTGCCAGATTTAAAACGCATCAGCATCGCCTCTGCGTTATTAAATCTCATACTATTTCCTATTTCACTTGTTGTAGTTATTAGAAGTATAGCAACATCGCCTGGTGCCTCTAATCGCTAATGTATCCCCGTGAACACGCTGTTCCTTCAGTCCATAAAGCATCAGCACCGCGCTCAGTTATTAGAGGCGCAACAGCCTCGCCTAATGCCTCCATCGCTGATTTATTCCTATGAGCACGCTGTCCCTCCGATTCATATCGCATCATCATTGTCACTGCGCTACTAGAAACTAGCATGCTATTTTTTTGACCACTCTATTTAAACGCTAGTAGTCCCTCCATTAACTATCAGCCTCACATACAGACGTCCCCTCAAAATACAAATATCTTGTGCCGAACCCTGGACAGGCTGAGTATCACCCCGGACAAGAAATGATCGATACAGTAGTTTCACATAGTTATTCTTGATAACGTGGTCAAATGACCAGTCAGTGGTCAGACGTGGAAGGTATTGGTAAATAAATTAATAGTGTTACAAAAAAAGGAGAACATACCACAAACACCATAGAAATCTTGTTCACCACACGTCATAAAAAATGCTTAGTTTATCTTCAATTTTGGATGAATCTTTAAAACGAAATTTTCTTAATTTTGTCTGCACTTCAAATTAAAAAAGAAACATATTTAACTACTAAAATTTTCACTACAAAGAAGTAATCCTTCTTCTTGATTGGCTGTAACTAACCGTAACCGGTGGAGGGCTTGATGTAGAGCCTGCTTTTAATTCCCACTAGTCTTACCCTGGCAAAGATTATCAATAGCTGCAAATCCTAGCAACTGGACACTTTTAAAGAAAATGGTCCCTTAACATCTATCTAATAGTTTAAGTTAATGAGATACCTCACCTTTGGTTTGCCTATGCACTTGTACTCACCTCCTAGGTATATTTTGTTGCAACTCTTTTTCGCTATCGGAGCACAACTTTCCAAATCATTCTCAGTAGTATTCTCTACCATATTTTTAGAGTCATACATTTCAGTACTTGTAATGTTCTCGGTCACGTTAGTAGTCATATTCGATTCGTTTTTCTTATATATTCTTCGCAATGCTTGATCTCCGAAAGCAGTTCTTTTATGTAGCATAAAATTATTCCTCTTGCCCTTAGTACCTTTTGCAGATCGCTCGACAATTATAAGCAATAGCTGCCCCAGACGAAGCTACCCCAAGGAAAGCAAGCCAATTGGTGCGGTGGTATTATCATTTGTCGCATTAACATATGATGAGCATGTGGCCAGCTCACCCAACTTGTTGGATAACGCGGGCAACGGTTCGAGCACCAATGATGTAATAGTAACAATAACTTATGGAGAACTTTTGTTGTTCTCCAGATGCATCGGGTGGACACACAGACATGGAGGAATTGACTGCAAGAGACAACAAACAACAATGAAGCTACCCAGTGAGACAGCCCGACAAAACGCTCGTATTCAGATGCGGAAAAGATAGAGTAAGATTCATAAGTCGTTCAGTTTGTGGCAGCAAAAGCTATTGTTTCTGTGTGTCGCAAGAAATATCATTAGCGAGTCTTTGGCGATATCGCAAAAAAACTATAAACTATTTGTTATCTTTCCAAACATGCCTGCTTTCGAACGACTGTCGCTTTAGTTATATTTCAAGTTTATGGCATTGAATTTTCACTTGACACCAGAATAGTTCAGTTTCCAATATTTGCATGTTTTTTGGCTGTGTAAATACAATTGTTTTTATTATGCTCACTATAGAAATAAGTGTGTGAATTATTTTGTCTTTGGAGCATATAAAAGCGTTCTGCAATTGACATCAACTAACAGTAATTGAGAAACGCAGCAATATGAAATTCGCCACAATTATTCTTCTGACTCTGGGAGTGATGCTATGTGCCATCTCCATGACACGGGGACAGTCCACTACAGCAGGTGGCTCAACGACTAGTGGTGCCACGGAGGCAACAACCACTGTAGCAGCTGCAACAACAACAGCAGCATCAGCAACAACTACCGCGGGCTCCAGCAGGAAGATTGTGCGCATAACCAATTTGAGATATACGGCCGTACGCAGAATCAGGCGTAATAGCACAAGCAGCAGCACCACCACCACTCGTAACCTGAGAGGATAATGATTGTAACTAAATGTTTGATACAGTTTAAGTTAAATATTAACTTGTGAATAGCTTTTAAACAGCTAAAGTTTATAAGTTTTTAATGCAACTAAGTTATTGTCGCAATTTCAACTTTAGTAAATCCTTTTTCAAATTTTAATTGAGTTCTTTGATTACGAATTCTATGCGAAATCTCAAAGTTTTGGAATACCAACAAAGTAGTAGTAAAAGGAGTTAAGCTTAGATTCGATGGAACGAGATAGATTTCGACACTGAAAAATTCAATGGCGTGTTGCTCTTTCTGTAAATTTGGAATCACTGATTTCGAATCGGGCAACTTTTTGGATTATCTTGTAAGGTTTTCGAATTACAATCCAAAAGTGTTGCCGATTCGAAAATCGAGTTCGCTAGATTTCGAAACTAAAAAAAAAAATTATGGGGTCTTGCAGTGGCTCTTTCTGTAAATTCGGGATCACTGATTTCGAATCGGGCAACTGTTTTAGATTATTTTTAAGTTTGCGAATACAAAATGGTTGCCCGATTCGAAAATCGAGTTTGATAGATTTCGAAACTGAACAATTCAATGGCGTCTTGCAATGCATTTTCCCATCAATTTGATTTCATGCAATAGCTGTGCATTGGAAAGAATTAAGGAAAGGTTAAGGTTTTCAAATTATCGCTATTTAAATTCGATATTTCTCGAGTTTCGAAATATTTATATTCTTTGGGAAATTTGCTTCCGATCGAGATAAATTGTAACTCAAATTAAGGGTAATTGAAAACTGATTCAATTCGATGGATTTGATTCTGAGTGATGATAATTTCAAATATTTGTTCGAAATACGAAAATTCTTAAAAATTTGTTTCCTTCGAAATTAATTGTGTGATAATTTAAAAACAATAGTTGTGCCATGTTTCTTTTGTATTCGATAAATTTAAAATATGAAAATTAAATTTGTAACTCTTTAATTTGATTTACAACTTATAGCGATCGTAATTAAGGATCTCGATTAATATGCGATTTGGTGACTTCAAAACTAACTATTATGAAAGCTGTGATAGAATATCCAAAAAGGGATGAAGGATTCCGAAATGAACCGATTTACGGTAAAAGTTAAGTTTTGGTCAGCTGGCTTTGTTTGTCGCCTAGTGTGTTTCTAATAACGAAAATTCAATAAGGAACATGTGACAAAATGTAATTTTTGATAGAAGAAAACTTTGTATGCAAATCATAAAATTCATGATAAATTGCGTGAATTGTAGGAATGGTATGCCTTTAGAAAAGCAGCAACTCTTGAACCAAGATTCGCTTGATTCAATGCCGTCGTAGAGCTAATAGAGAGACTTAGGGGAAAGCAATTTACCCGTAGTGAATGTAGATGGGTGCTCTTCTGGAGCCTCTCTCACCCGTTCCTTGGAGTGCCTGTGGTTGAAAGAAACAACGCCAGCGGCTGTCGGATGTGACCATATTTCAACGAGCCCACAACCCCAAGGAGGTCTTGCGTCGGTGGAAAGTGACACGGGGCTGGTTAATCGTGGCAAAAGCAGCGAAAGTGCCAAGCCATTATCACGTGAAGCTGGCGCGGGTGCTCGGCAGATGCACGAAATAAAAGTGCAAGTTAAAGTATTTGTGTCATCTGCACCCGCTAAGCCCAAAGGGCTGCTGATGGATGTGGATGCTGTTCCCAGCGTACTGGGATCTCATGCAGTACCAGCACCTAACCCGGACGGCGGAACGGGAGTAGTGCTGCCCAAGCGACAGTTAAAAAAGCGCCGGTACGCTGCAAATAGAGCGGCTGCAGCAATGTTGGCGTCTATTCCCGTGGAGGGCAGTGAGAAAAGAGAACGCACGCAGGACAGCTCTGCTGGTTTGTGCTCTTCCTCAATGTCCTCAGTCCAGAAGCTAAAGTGTGTTTCTAATCCGAATAAACCATCAAAAAGTAGAAGCTTTGCGGAAGTTACTTTTATCGAATAACCTATTCAGATGAGAGCCGTTTGAAGTGCCTGAAAACGGCTGCTGCTCAATTACCAGAAAGCGAAGGGTGTCCAGTGTTCCTTGAAGAATCTTCGCATAACGTCGAACATAGTCAGCCGATGTAAGACCAGACATAAGTCAGTCTATACTGGGTTCCTAGACACCGACGTATCCAGGGCTATGAAATGGTGGATGAGCTGGCAAACAAAGGCTCGGAGTCACAGGCAATGGGATCTGAACCAATCATTCCTGTCAGCGCAGCTGAATTAGTTGTATGGATAGCGGTCTACACCGACAGATTCTGTAAGGAACGCTGGAAATCCACCACTGGATGCCGCGTAACAAAACAATTCGTGAAAGAACCCAATCCAAATATCCTGGTTGGACTCATAACGGTTCACAATATATTTGGCCAAAACCTGTTCAATATGGGCCTCGTTGACGACCCAACTTGCACAGCCTGTTTTGAAGAAGCACTTTTTGTGTTATTGTGCGACCTTTGCAAGGACAAGGATGCGCATTTTGGAAAGTGATACATGAGCGAGGTGTATACTCTCCTTTTACTTAGTCTTCACAACTTCCTACGGTAGTCGGGAAGATTGCGTCTATAGGGAGCCTCTATGCAAGTCTACTCTGTTTTCGTACTCTTTCTCTTATTTCTCTTTTAACTTCCTCTGTCGGGCATGGTACAATGGGCAATGCTGCCTGAGTGCTAGGTCTGGTTCAATCTTCTCTGATGAGGCATCGCACCCACCACAAAACTACTCTAAATCTAATCTAAGCGCATTGCTCGAGGCGCCTTTGCTTCGTTTACGTCTCCTCGAGTCTGTGATACAAAAGATGTAACCGCCGCATTGAAGACCTAAACCCATCAGCTGCTTCATCCAGACGCACAGCATGATCGGAGTTATCGTAAAGAGAGAGTATTCGTTGCCAATGAACTTTGCCTGTCACCTTTAGATTTTAGGAACGCTCTTTCTACCCAACGCTTATGGAGATTGGAATTGTGAAAAATATCAAACATGGGTCGCAGTTCGAAGCTCTACAAGAAAATGGAGCACCTGCAAACAAAGACTGTTTGTTGTTTTACATATTTTTTTATGGTGTGATTTATTTTTGATTTAATTGCAAGTCTTACATAGTTACACAAATTAGTGAAGTTGCATCTTTTGTCCATTCAAGACAAACAATTAACAAACCTTAAAACAGAACCAGCTCCGTTTACAGTTATGTATGTAAGTACACAATTTGATGGTGCTAAACAATAGAACACAGAATTTTCTGGTTTTTTGATTTTTAAATTTCAACTGTCATTTTTCGTTTAGGTTTTAGTAAAATGTGGTGCCATGCAAAACACTCGTGTTTAGAATTTTAGTCTAAGCCTTTAGTAGCGATTAGCTGTAATATTAGTATAAGTTACATTTATATGTATAGTTACTATAAATATAAGTATTTTGCTTTGCTTTGTACACATATAAAGTAAATTTTCTTTGCTTTTGATCAACAATTAGAGCGAGTGAGAAATACAAATATTAGTAGCCATTATTATAATTAGTATTTATGCTCATTGTATATTAATTAAGTGCTAATATTTGCTAAGTATTTTCTATTTTAATTCGAGTTGAATTCAAAAATTGACTTTTGCCATACACGTACGTGTGTGTGTGTGGGTTTATTTACATAAATATTGTATTAATTTTAAGCCTTTTTCTGAATTGATCAAAAAATTTTCTTTGTTTTGCGTTTAAACTGTTTAATTTGCGTTTATTGTATTTAAATATTTGGCTAAGACATTTTGAGTAGATTTGCTTTAGCCTTATTTCCAGATTTTATAGGTATTTTTTTGTGCCAGTTTATAAATATCATATAATATTGCTATAGTTTGTTGCTTAGTAACATTTCCTTTGTGCAGATACTTTTTGTTATATTTAAACTTAATTTAGTTACAGATACACAACTAAGTCAGAACAACACGTTTTTGTTTTAGCATCACATGCAGACTAGCACTAAGTAGTTGTGATAGTTATCGATACTTTTCTATAGTTACTCACTGCAGTTACATTTTATAGCCTCACTTTGTAAGTAGTTTTTGTTTTGCTTGCTTTAGTACATTTTGAAATTTTTGCTAGTATGCTGCTTAAGTTCACTTAAAGCCTAAGTTACTACATTAAATTGGTATTAATTGGTATTTTATACGTTTGACTAGTATGATTTGGTTCCGAAACAAACTACAACTTAGCTAATTAGTTGTGTGAACATAAACACCTATAACATCTAAAAGCTTAGAGGTAAGTTCAGAGAGAGAGAAAGAGAGAGTATACCAAAAGGTTCCACACGCGGGCAGGTGCGACCTTCAGGACCTTAAATAGATCACATATTTTGACATTCACTTATGTTTAATATTGCAAGAGGGTGTGTGAGTGTGGCTTTGTGTGAGTGTATGTGAATAGTTTTCTATATAACATCATATAGCCATAGTTTATGGCATCCTTTTTCGGATATCCAAGCAAAGTTAGCTCTATTTTAGTAAGTCAACACTTCACTACAAAACTCTACAAATGCCTTTAAGCTTAACCGTAAAGTAGCTAATAGTACGCCATTTGCCTAGAAAAATAAATCCTCGCTTCAAGTATAACAGTATACCAGCATACCCGTTATACCCAATTACTAATTCAATTAGAACTCTGTCAGCCCCCCTCCGCTCTTGTCAGTCTCACTGACAGCGCTTGAGGAGGTCACCAAATTCTAATTGGATGGCTTTCGTCATAATAACGCGCACAGCTTAGAGCGCTTCTTGGACTTGTCTTGCACAGTGCCGGCGGATGAGGTGGACGATGAGGCGGACATGCGTCCCACACTGCCTGCATGCGGCTGCGATGGGCTCGTAGGACTCTTGTCATCCAAATCCTCGCTGACATGCGACTCAAGCAGCTTCAGCGATGTCTTCGGCTTGACGCCATCCATGCTGTTATACAGCGTCTTGGTTAGCTTGGAACGCACCACTTTGCCCAGTGCGCCGGTCTTTTTGATGCTCAGACGCGAACCGCTGCGATGATGCTCTGGCGTATTGCTGTCATCACCTCCATGCTGCGACTGCTGATTGCAGTTTAGTGTTGTCACTGTAAATTCTATATCCTTAATCTCCTCATCGGCACAGCCTGCAAACTCCTCTACAGGCTTATCAATCGTATCGTGATCAATCCAAGTCAAGCCCATTTCCACTTTCTCCGCCAGATCTTGCCAATTTCGTCGATTCTCCAGAGTACCTTCATATAAAGGCGTTATCCAAGGAAATGTGTCACAAAGCACACGATATAGCGGTAGGCAAATAACATCGATGAAGCCCACCTGCATCTTGGGCAGCTCATCCTTGCGCTCGCTGAAAAAAAAGACAATTTGATAGTATATGAGTTTGCATAGCAGACATCAAGTGTAAACCTACCGATCCATCATGGCCACAGGCTGTGTATTCAGTTGCAGTTTCTCCAAATCGCCCTGATCGAAGAATTCATCGGCTACCAGTTTGGCCACGCGATGTTGCACCTCCCAGGGCTTGGCTATGGCGCTAACGTCGCAGGCGGTCATCATCATGCCACAGAGCACTGTATAGAAAGGTTTGTAGAATATTTAAGATTAAAACTTTGAGTAATCATAACAGATCAAAAGCAGCGATGTCGATGCTTAAACTTTAGCAATTAAAATTTTATAAATCACAGGATTGAACTACATAGGATTAGGGTCTAATGGTTTAGTATATTTAAGTACCTGAGATATAATAAGCTTTTTTTATTGCAGGAGTACGGCTAATACTTTTTGATCTTAAGTATAGTTTCCATGCAGCCTTTTAGGTATACATACAGATGTTTACAATTTTTCATTTGATCAAAATTGGGTTTTTTTGTTGCAAAAGAGGTGCCAGTCGGTTTATGACTTTAAATTACTATAACGATTACAGGGATAACGATAACTTTCGAATGATTCTTTGAATCTGACCATGGAATTTAATAGAGTTAAATCCTTGGCCTTTAAATTGAGTCGACTTGCTCTTTCTCTTTCTCAATTTTGCCTATGAGTGAGTCGGTCTGACGAAGATAGATATTTGAACCATATATTCGTTTGGTGTGCTGAAAAGTTTCTCTTCAGTTTATGTCCGGTAGGTGGCCAGGATCAGCAATATTCTTAAGTGATCTTGCAATTCGTGTAGCTGCAATGCGTGCAGTACAAACTCCTGCAGAACGAGCTCAACACTTGCAAGGGAGAAGAATAAATTAGAGACAATGCATTACTGATGCGAATAGTTTTGCTAATCGAGAAAGAATGCGATTGACTCGCGCATCAACATTGTCTTCATTTCAGCGTATGGCTCGTTCGCCTACGAACCCGATTGGTGACATAAACAAAGAATATATTCGTTGCCATGCTCTAAAATTCAAGAACGAAACGGCAGGGATCATTTGTGCGTCAGGAAAAGTTTTCCTTGCTTCCTTTTAACCCACCAGCGGAGCCACTTAAAATGCTATTGGATGGCAAAACCGCTAAGTCCAAATTATTTTTAAACAACATAAGAAGATTACTTCATTTGCCGATGCTGTGATAACAGCGCTGGGGGGCGATGGCCGACAAATACATCCCGTGATTCCGAAATCAACAGCGGCAACGCATGTCTCAAGAAGTGGAAGAGGAGGGGGAAGAGGAAGGCGGACGGGAGGAGAAAATGCTTTACTCTGAGAGGGGCAAAACGAAGTTTGCGCGGTTAGCTAGTTGAAATTATGATTTGTTCTATGTCACTAAGTGTAGTTTTTCGAAATAGCTCGACTCTACTCTACTATACTTAGCGCATCCAAATGTTATTAGCACACTTTTTGGGGAATTTATTTTGCGAATTTTCGCAATTCTTTTTTTGTTTGGAATATTGTCCAAGTTTGGCGTCAATCGGACCAGCGGTTTTCGAGTTTTAGACATTCGCGTCTGGGAAAAAGGGGGCTGCGCACCCTGAACGCTCCGCTTACACACGCGCGTCCTTGTCGAGATAGTTCATATTTCTCTTCATCTTCAACCTCATCCTCCCTCTCTCCGCTCCTCTCTTACCACGTACCAAATTAATATTTTTTAAAATTAATTATTATTAAAGCTCAATAATTTTAAAATAAAATAAAAAAATTATATTCTTAAAAAATTAAGAAACACGCGTTATTTGTAAACAGAACTTTTATATACGAAAAAATGTAATTAACAAAAAACTAATACAATTGAGAAAAAAGAAACAGTTTGAATAAAGTAATTAACTAGAAAATTGAGGGAATTGTCGCTATTTTCATACAAGTAACTTTACTTTTATCCTACCAATGCAATATTTATAAAAAAAAACATATCTTTTTTATATAATAGATCGATTATACTGTATTAAGAGACAGTGTTTCGAAAAATTCAATCACAACTGTGTCGTAGAAAATATGTATATCGGTAATGTTGCATAGTGCAAAAACAACTACAAACATTTTTGCATGAAATGAAATGGATCGTTTCCATTTATTTTTCCTTATTTGCTATTGTTCCAGCCTCTGCTTGCCAACAGCTAAAATTGTATAATTCGCCACGCAATGTTATGTACCGGCACACCACATAAAAAAACAATAACAACAAACAATAACACAACCACGGAGAACCTCCAAATTCAGGTACAATGTTTTTTTCTTCTTTTCTTTTGCACCCACCCATTGTACTGCATGCTATTATCGCTCACACGGTCTCACATATCAATATACTGACTGAACTGTTTTTCTTTCTCTTTTTGCCCACTATTTGCCTTGCACATTGCTTTATACAGCGAGCTGTTCACGTTTACTTGGGAATTCAAGAGTAAAGTAAACATTTTTGTCAATTTATTTGCGCAAATTTACATCGAATTTTATTAAAAATATAGCACTCGCTATTAATCCGGTGTGTGCCAGAAATCTCTATACTGTTTTTCTTAGTTTTATGTGAATTTTCTCAAAAAATCCGTTACTTAGATACTAACTTGGCAGATTTTCCTTGCTCTCAAAGTAAAAAGTTCTGGCACATTGACGAATTGGTTTTTAGATGAAATTCGGAATAAAAAGATATCTGGCAAAATTGCTTGGTTGAAAAAAATTTCTGGCACATCCCCTAATATATAGCTTAAGTTATACTTACAATCTTTCTTTTCCTCGCCCTGCCAGTCGAATTCACCATTTTCCACTAGTTCCAGAAAGGCGTTACGTTTCTTGAAATACATAGCCAGATCCGTAGAGAGTATGGCACTTTCCACAGTCTTCATAACCGAACGATAGTCCTCAGGGGACAGTGCCTGTCAGACGCAAAAGAAACGTGCGAAATATTTTTATTTATTTGCATAAAATAAATATTTATATAAGTTTTTTGCAAACCAGATCCACACGTTTCTACTACTTAAATAAAATGCTATGTACCCAGAGACTGACTATATTTGGTCTAATAACACTATGCAACATAAAAAAGTCTATGTCTGAAACATACCTTTTCCGGCAAATTTTGGGTCGCTGATTTCGATTCTGGAAACCATTTTGGATTTTCTAGCAGCGTTTTCGAATTATCGCTATTTGAAAAAATTCGAGATTTCGAAAGATGCAAAGTCAGCTAATCTCACATATATCAAGAACCTTACTACCGATCGACATGATTTGTGACTCGAATTGAAGGTAATTAAGTATCAAATTAAAGTCTTGCAGACGTCTTTGGCCTTTCATTGAGGTCAAATTTGTTGCATAGTGTAACAAAATTTTTTTAAAAAACTTTCGTCTTTGTCTGGACAGATTGTAGCACTAGTCGAGTTTATGGAAAAATGCGCGCTTGGTAAACAAAGCCAATCTTTTCTAATATTTGCGGATTTTTTTGACTGTGTAAATACAAGTGATATTAGGTTAACATTTATTATGCTTATAAATAGAAGTGTGCAAATTCTTTTGTTAAAAGTGATCTACATTTTGTGCGATTCGCAGTAACTGAGAAACGCGGCAATATGCAGTTCGCTACAATTATTCTTCTGACTCTTGGAGTTATGCTATGTGCCATCTCTATGACACAGGGACAGTCCACTACAGCTGGAGGCTCAACGACTGGTGGTGCCACGGAGGCAACAACCACTGTAGCAGTTGCAACAACTACAACAACAGCAGCATCAGCAACAACTACCGCGGGCTCCCGCAGGAAGATTGTGCGCATTTCCAATTTGAGATACACGGCCGTACGCAGAATCAGGCGTAATAGAACAAGCAGCTCCACCAGCTCAAGCGTAACCACCCGCAACCGAAACGCTAGACGCGTTCGTGTTTTACGCCGTAATGGCAGAAATGTGGTAGTTATTGGTTAAACTTAAAAAGTATGACAATAAACTACTTGCCTGGAATATATTGTTGCCCTCGGAATTGAGTATCATTACGCATTGATCGAAATGATGATGCTCCATGGTGCTGGTGGTATAGAGTATGGCCAGTGGTGATTCGGTTTTGGTCTGGAAGGCATTGTTGGTGCCACGATGATCCAAATCGTGGCATAGGCAAGCCACCAACAGACCCAAAATCTCTAAATCTGTCATAAAACGTTCCATTTTGCCAGTTTTGAGCATGGCAAACATGGTTTGGGCCACGTTCAAAGCGTGCCGCCAATTGTGGTACTTCACAGGTCGGTAGTTCTTGCGCACGCTCAGCACCCAGCGGCAGAGCACCTGTTGTTAATGAAATTAGCATTAGGAATGGGGTTTATTTTTTAGTGGAGTTTATGGTACTCACGTCGTAGGGTATTTGAAACTGTGATACCAAATTGCACTGCATAAACATGCGCAGCACCGCACGGCAAGTATCATCATCGACAAGATCAAAATCTGAAAAATATGAGATGGTAAGTCTTCAGGTAAGAACTTATATTACGGCTAGAAGTAAGAAAAAGAAAGCGCAATGTGTCAGTCAATTGTCACAAGCTCCTTCGACCCAAAGAATAATGTGTTGTATACGCTTTTCAGGCTTCATATCTGTGGTCTTATGGAAGAGTAGCTTAAGTCGATGTAAGAAAATGTTTAAATCTTGATAGAAGTCATTACAAGTCAACATTCCTTTATGTTCTAGTTTTAGAAAACTAATTGTGACTTGTCCTTTTAAACTTTAAAGGAACTTAAGCTACTCTTCCATATGAGCACATATATTACTATCGCAATATTAATATTAGTGGAGAATAGTGCACTACGACCCTAAGGATCTTTTGTGCCTCCTATCTAGCTTTTTGCCTCGCCCAGTCGTCATATCTCTCATATGTATTTCATTGTCTGGGATGGTTCGAATATTAGCTTGGAATTTATTCTAGTTCCTGCAAAAGTTTTTCTTGCGGCCTGACTGTCCGATAGTATAGATATATCCCTGTGTTGGTATACAGGCTTGTGTGTGTGCCCATAGATTCCGAGATGCGTGTTTGGGGTTTCGCGACACAAGTCCGGTGGGTTTATTTGTCAGAGACCCGTCCCCATACCAAACTATGCTATGCCTTTTCATAGGATGCATATCCTCTAAGGTTGTCCATGCCAGTTTGTTTCTTGTGATGGTACTTAAGTACCGCATGCAATGGTATTCAGTGGTCATTTAATCCCTGGGTTGTTGGAGCTGCGGAATAGTCTTTCTGTCAGCGTCTCGAGCATTGATTATGTGACCATTGCCAAACCCTTCCACTGCCATCCCCATGAGCATCGATCTTATTACCGTTAGCTAAAGCCATCCAATAATTTTGAAGATGTTCCCCATGATTTATCCGCTATCATTCCACAACATGGTTGTCAAATTTAAGTTTACTTTCAAAAATGACCTCTTTGCCTACTTCCCTACTTGCGTCAATGGGATATCCCTTGAGACGAAGTTGCCTCATTTGTGGAAGTTTGTATTCCCCCGTGTGGTGAGCGGGTTAAAGAATACCACCACAGCAGGTCAAAGCTTATCGTATGAGGTGACTAACAATGACACTGGGTTCCCTGGGTTAAGCCACAAGGCTTTAAAGGGTTGTGCGTAGGGTTTGGGACCCACCACGTAAAACCACAATTCCAATGAAAGAATGTATTTACATCAGGCCGTTACCCGATAACGAATTCTTATGGCCAGTTAAGAAGAAGAAGTATCTCCTGGTAATTGCAACACTTCGGTTTTTACACGATTTAGGTTGAGGCCAACTTCCGTGCACCAATCTTAGGTAATATTAAGTCTTCTTTGTATTATGTCAGAGAGAGTGTCTTCAAAGTTTCCCAGAGCAATGAGGACAATGTCATCAGCATAACCTTGGCACTGTATCCAATCATCTTATTATTAATACATTCGTTTTTTTAGTATTGCCCTTTAGAATGGTAAGTCTCCAAAATTTGGCGCAATGAAATAACTTCTAAAGGACTCTTTCTACGATAGGTTCTGTCTAATTCTAAACATCATCCTTTTCACAGCTACTTTCGTTTTATAAAGAACTTGAGAGGCGTATCAGTTACAAAAACAGATATGATATTGTGTTAGATTAGATTAGATATATGTATATATATATATACAAAAACAGATATGATATTGTGTTAGATATAGATAGATAGATAGATAGATAGATATATATATATATATACATATATCTAACACAATATCATATCTGTTTTTGTAACTGATACGCCTCTCAAGTTCTTTATCAAACGAAAGTAGCTGTCAAAAGGATGATGTTTAAAGTTAGACAGAACCTATCGTAAAAAGAGTCCTTTAGTATATATCTTTATATATCTTTATACATATATCTTTATATATATATTACTATCCTTCTTTTAGAAACTAAACGAGTTAAGGAAAGAGTTCAAGGTAACTTCTAACACATCACTGTAATTCTACTTACCGGTGAAAGTAAAACTGTACAAGTTATAGGACTCCGCCTCTGCTATAACATCCTGTGTTAGCTTCTCGGTTTGATCCTGCCCAGCAGTTGCATGATAGGATAGACATTCCAGCGCCACCTTTTGTTTGGCCATCAATTTGCAGGCATTTTCATACATTTGCGTATTGTGTATGCCCAGACCACAAAATATGGCAAAGGCCTCGAAAATAGAGGCATCCGACTCGGTAAAGGGCACACCATTGGCCTGTTTTAGACAAAAGAGTTAAATGCGTTTCTACTTTAACAAAAACTAGTCCCACCTTGTTGATCAGTTGAGCCACGCCTATCACCGTCTTCTGCGCATTCACAATGGGCATGCAGAGTATGGCTTGTGTGGTGTCTATTTCGTTCTCGGCGCGTATTTGATTGTGTTCCCTAACCCAATCGTGTACATCGCATATGTTGACTGTCTGTCCAGTGCTGGCCACAAACTGTGCAATCTGTGCCAATGTAGAGCTGTTCAGCTCGTTGTAGGATGGTCGGGAGACATTTGCCGCCTGGTACTCACCGCCCAGCTCGAAAAGCACCGTGAAACGAGTGCGCAGCTTCTAAAAAACCAAAAAAAAAAATAAGGAAAAGTTTCGTGTTTCTCGAGTGCCAGCCAAGTTGGAGCTTACCTTGTCCTCGAAACTGTCGCCACCCTTGATGGCACGCGTGGGGCGCTGTTCCGGCTGATTTGGCTTCTCGATAATCTTCTCCAAATGGCTCTGCAAAATGGCAAAATGCAAAAGAGCTGAGCATTAAGTAGCTGAGTCTGATGCTAATGGCGGCCTGGGAGCAACTAATGCGTGCCACGACACAAAGCGTCGCGCAATAAATTGCATTTCCCAACGCAACCAGCTGGCGGTCCCTCATGCACCCGCCGCCCATCAACTGCCGGCTGCCACTTTGCGACTGTTTGCCATCAATGTCAGTGTAGCTGCTGCTGCATTTTCTGCACAGTCTCTGTCATAATTAAGCTGACATGTTGCACATGACAGACATGTCAGCAAAGTTTTAGCCACTTGCAACAGTTTCAGTTTTATAGCGTTGCTGCCTCGGCTTCTTTCATGTTGCGCATACGCCTTGTAAGCCCTGCACAACGGCAATTAAGCCAGTGCAGAAATTTTGGTTGGCTTCCATTGCTGGTTTTGTTGCTAGTGTCTAATTTATGGCTCATTATGTAAAATACCACTAAATATACGCCATGATTATGAGCGACTACGGATAATTGCTTATTTAGCCGTAATCGCATTTATGGTATAAGCATTTTTCAATGAATAAATAACACTGATAAAGTATTTAATGTAGAGAAACTTGTATTAAAATACAAATAAACACACACACACACATATATACAAACGCATGTCATGAAATTTAATTGTAAATTAAGTAGAATAATGTATTCAGTACATTGACCTAATTAAAAAATATGTAATTTACGGTGTTTCTACATGAATTGTTGATTGAACGATTTTCCGTAAATGAATTTATAATACTCGTTTTATTTTGAGTTGTTCATATTGTAAAAATAAATGCAATTAATTAGAAAGAGCACTAAATGAATGTACAAAGCTTTCGATTGAAATGTCAAAAGCCATTATGAATATATTTTAAATAAAAACGTTAAATAACAAATTGCTTTTGCATTAAAAGAACACTGAGTTAAATGGTGTGAAACAGAGTTCAGTATTGGATAGGGAAACATTTGCGGAAACGCGTGTTCCGATAGGCATTTCTAGTTTCAATTTGATGTTGTATATCGTTAAACGTTTTGCTAGCTCTCGTATTTAACAGAGTACAAATTTGACTCATAACTGATGTACTCTGCATATAAAATGTTAAAATACGGCATTGAATTGGTGTAATCAGTAAAATCAGTTAAATAAAAAAGAACTTACATAGACGGGACAATTGGGTGTCTGATATGGACCATGTACCATGTACACATTTTTCGCAATTTTAACACTACACTGCGCGGTTACAGGACGTATCGCTGTCTTAAGAAGGACCTTATCAAAATACAGAGGCTAGTCTGGTTTATGTGACAGGAGAAATGAGAACCTATGCTGCAGTAACACTGGATACGTCAAGGACTTAGCACCGCTCTATAGAGTCAGTGGAAGTAAGTGGCAAGGGTTATACAATTATGACAGACACATAAACTGCGAAAGACAATTTCGCCGCTTCTACAACCAATAAATTAAATAGCCAATGAGTACCGTTTCACGCGAAAATTCAGTACAACTACATAAAACAAACGAGCCTTGACAAGCCTAGAGGAGGTGCATCTATGAAAAGGCACACCATAGGTTGCCACACTGAAGGTTCTTTAACAAATGAAGATATCGCACACTAAGTTGGGGTAGCATGGACGTGTCGGTCTGAATCTAGGCATATATATCAGTGCCTTCCTAACAGAAGTTTGAGCCAAAGATCGATGTGGACTGGAATTAGCAGAAAAGGGAAATAGAAATTCTAATAAATAGTCTGGCTGCTTTAAAGATGGTTTCAGTAACTGGAATAAACTTTAAGCTGGTTCCAGATATCCGAATAAAGCTAGACATTCTGTGACGACGAAACAAACTTTCAATCGAGGAACGATGTTTCAAACCTTTGACGAACTAAAGCCCTTCTGTGACGACGAAACAAACTCTCAATTCGTTTGGATTTGTGGTGCCACAAACAGTCTGGAGGAAAAACTAGCGAGGAACGGTGCAAACCTTTGATAGGATCAGGGCAAACTGAGAGAAAAGGAAAGAATGAGACGAACCACAGAACTTCTGTGATGACGAAACAAACTCTCAATCTGTCCGGATCCGTGGTCCCAGCAACATTCCCGGGAATGAACTTGTGGAAAAACAGGCGAGGAACAGTGCTGCAGAACTTTGATAGGGCCAGAGAAAACTAAGAGGAGAGGAAAGATTGAGACGAATCATAGAATCTTCAGGCCTTAGACCGAGCTCAGAGGTCTAGAGCTGCAACAATACCGATGGTACTATAAATTTGTTGAATTTGGTTGATATCGTTCCAATATCGATTGTCTTTTTTTCACAATTGATAGTATACCTCAATTCTCCCTTTAGTGGGAAGAAAGCGCATGAATGTAATAGAGTGAAAACCTGGGCAGTTAAAAAATTTAAAATTTTAGGTGACAAGCGACTACTTCCAGTGGTCAATAGTGTACGTGTGAGGCGGCTTGTGTAGCTGTCTCTTTAAAACCGACTCACTGGTAGGCGAGATTGAGAAAGAGAGCAAATACGCAAATTTAGCACTGTCTTGGGAATGATCGCTGTTCAGCAGGTCGACTCAGTGTAGCAGCCAAGGAGTCCACTCTATTAGTACTTTCAAGCTCTCTGGGTAGGAAGTAGAGTTGCGTAACTATCGATAGTGGTGTCAATCGATATTTTTGATAGTTTCAGGAAAAAGATACGATAGTAACGATAGTAGCAATGGTTCGAAAAGATTCGTTACTATCGATAGTACTATCGATTTTATTGCCATCCTAACGTTCTAGTTTCCCTGATATTGAGATTTCAGAGCCGACAACATTTCTTTTCAAACTCATTGCAGCGCATGTTGCAAACATGTTAAGGACCAACGGAGTGCCTGCGATAATGTATACCCGCTAATACCTTGCAAGTGCAAAGAACAGCGGTCCTTTAAAATACGGGTCGTTAAAGTTATACACAAAGTGAAAGGATTTTACTTTTAGTGCGTTCCGACTCAAAGCTCATTCAAATTCTATGTATGTTATTCCAGCAAAATCAAAGAATGTTCAGCACAGGTGGCAGAAAGATGTTCCTCTTAGTTGGGTGCATAATCTCGATGCTTGGATTATCATTATTCCCCATACTACTTAGCGAATCAAACCGATGAAGATGTAAGTCGATTTACCATTGAAACCGAAACAGGGACTCATATTAAATTATAAAACAGAAATGTAAATGCAAACTCTGATGTGCATATGTCCATAAAGGAAATAGATATTGTATAAGAAAACGCTGATAAATATTGATATTACTCTTGTTTCCTAGAAAAATGTTATTATAATTTTTCGAAACGCGTTTTAGAATACGAAAAACATAAACGAACAGTTTTGCTTATTTTAATGGCAAAATATAAGAAAATTCTTTGAAATATTCAAATCTCTGAGCTGAACTGTTTAACTAGTTATGTGAAGACCCTTTTCTATGGATAAGGAATCTCATGTTTTCGGTACAGTTGAATGGTCCTGGTAGAGCTTGGGTACGCTGACCTGGTTGAGAGCCTCTTTAATTAGAGGCTACAAATCAAATACTTGTAAAAATAAAAATAAATGTTCGTTTTTATTTAAACAGCCTTCGGTCAAAAAAAGATCCTAGGAATAAAAGTGAAATAAATAATTATGACGCTGCTCATTATTTCCGGAAGCACTTAGGAACACTTCAGCAAGACCTTTGACAATGACAACATTCCTATGAGTAACGGTAAAAGCAAGCAAGAAGTCAACCAACAATGCTTGTACACAATAACTGTAGTTATGTATAACTGTATTTATATGCTTATAACGATGCGTCTGTTAAGGACAGCTAAGAAAATGGTGGTACGTTCTTAATTTCCTCGGGGTGCGTTTATAACAAGTTGACAAAGTGCCAAGTTGCGAACAAATGTTGGTTATTTAAATAATTTTAATGAAAACTGACATGAAGCACAGAGTCCTTACAGTGTCCTGTTGTAGGGCAAGTATATGTCACACTTTGCATGTATTTATTTACTCTATACACACTTGAATTTATGGTGGCAGAAATGAGCAAATCATGTGCCTGACCGCACAATATTCCGGCTGTACGCCAAGGGAAATGTCCAGTAAATTAATTTGCAATTCAAATCAAGCCATCGAATCATTTAAAAAGTGGCCCATAAGTAGCCCAGTAGAGGCTCTACTTACCGCCTCGCAGCAGTCCAAGTCACATAGGAATACTGAGCAGCGTTCGCATTTGAGCAGCTCCCGCGCCTCGGTCATGATTTTGGTGACCAAACACTCGAGATTGTTTTGCTCCTCAAAGATGCTGCGTGCCAGATTCAATAGAATCTGATTGCGTCGATACTCCTGGACGGACATTTCAAATAGTTGCGCATTTTGTATGCCAATGCCGCAGAACGTCAAATAGCGACGAAAGATTTCCACATCATGCTCATCGAATTCCATGCAGCCTAAAAGTAAACCATAGAATGGTCCCATCATTCAAGCGCTTTGTCCTGTCTGTAATGTTGTTACCATTCGTTTTGTTAATGATTTGTGCCACGCCTATTATATCGCCCTCGTAATTGCAAATGGGCATGCAGAGTATGGCATTCGTCTTGTAGCCAGTCTTGAGATCAATTTCGCAATTGAAGCGAGCATCCTTGTACGCTTCCTTAATGTTAATCATCTCCTTTGTCTGGGCCACCATGCCGGCTATGCCAATGCCAAATGGTATGATAATCTCCTCCGCTTTGGCTCGTTTCACTGCATCCTTGAGCGCTGTGTGCAAAAATGAGACCATGTTTTGTAACACAAATCATCTATTTTTACTTAAATATTAAATTTATAGTCAAATATTCAGTAGCTGCAACATTTCATTTTTGTTCAAAGTCAAAAGTGTTGCAAAACCCAGTTGAATTTCACTCATCTTGCCACAAGGAATGTAGCAACATAATCTTCAGCTTATACAGGAGCTTGCTTATGTTTACGCATGTATGGGTGTGTGTGTGTGTGTGTGTGTGTGTGTGTGTGTGTGGGTGTGTGTGCTGTTAAAAGTCAACCTTGGTTATGCTTTGGCACTAATCTTTTTTGCATTTGCTCTGTGTGTGTGTGTGTGTGTGTATGTGTATGTGTGTGTGAATTATGTAGCGGAAGTCGCGGCTTTTGACTCACAAAAAGTCGCACCGACTCTATGCTTGGATTTTAAGATTCATTACAAGTATTCTACAGTGTGTGTGTGTGTGTGAGTGAGTGAGTGAGTATGTGTATGTGTGTGAGTGTCTTAGTGTGGCACGTTTAAGCCAGCATCTATTTTTCATTTAATAGCGACTTTTTGAGTTTTATAGCCAAGCACATTTGACTGCACACAAAAACTTTTCAACTGTGTCCGTCTGTCTGTCGGTCTGTCCGCCCTTCTGCCTGTCTGTGTGTGTGTGTGTGTTTGTCTGCCTCTTGCCAAGGCTTAATTTGCTAATGCGTTGCTCTTGCTGCTGCCAACAAAGTGAAATGTAGGCCGCTAATGAGCGCCAATTTCTGTTGACCGTTTAACTAAGTAAGCAAAAGTTTCTCATACCCCTTGATACTCTGTAAATGGCGTTACCATAAGTTAGTTCGAGTATTTTGTAACTTATGGCAGATAATTGGCAGAAGTACTGGTTTTACACTGCTTTACAGTCACTTGTAATAATAAACTGTGCCTAAGCATACAGCTACAGCAACCAGGAGTTACAAATAAAGGATTTCCCATATCGTAAAATCCAAAATGAAGGATTTAAATCTCAAATCGAGCTTCGAGGGCTTACTTATTGCAAAATAAATGAGAATGATCAACTTTAGTTTGTTGTTCCGCGTTTTTCGTTTCACTTTCCTTTAAGTTGATTATCTACTAATAGCCTTAATCTTTCTATTTCTATCATAGAGCTCGCTATTCTCAAGTTTCTGATGAATATATAGTTAGAGGCACTATGAGTGAGGCTGAGGGCCGGTCACAACAAGCCATTCGTCACATAATATTCAATCCGCGGGTCAGAGGTGAGTCCTTAGCCTCTGAGGATAAGATGTCTGGCTACTAAACTCTCATAGACTATTTTTATGCTGTTATTCGGTCCATGCCAGTCGAAGTACCCTATTCGAGTCGTCAATAGCCAAGAGCTAAGGTTTGGCCCTCTTATTTGTCATTACCAATTTATTTGATTATTTGTTAATTTTCCCTTTTTTATAAATTTAATTTTTAGGAAGCCTTTTAAGGCCTTCTCTTCTTCTCATCTTCTCATCATTTCATCTTCCCACTTTCTCATCATCTCATATTCTCATCTTCCCATCTTCTCTCTGCCCTTCTTCTTCTTCTTTTCTTCTCTTCGTCGCTCTATCTTTCCAGTAGTTTTCTGATTTCTTTCATTTAATAGCTAAAGAAAAGAGTATTACAGCTTCGTTATAGCCGCCGCTTTCGCTTTGCGCTCCTCTATTCACAACAGCTGCTCAAATAACTTACGGCGCGTTTAAAAATGAATAAAAATAAATTACAATTATTTTGCATTTGAGCACTTTGTCAACAATTAACAACTACGACGTCGAGGACGATGACTTCCTGCCTCCAAATAATGACAGATTCAATCCAAGCACTATTGTCCTTCAAGTGTTTGCTTTGTGCGCTTAATTAAACTACGCAGAGCTCGTCTCTATTTAATTTTTAGAGTGCTCTTAATGAAGGCAGCAATCAGACCATGCTTTGTTCCAACTGTACTCAATAGAGTCGCAATACAGAGAGCAAAGTGCAATTCGAATTCAGTCAATTTGGCGTTTTGTCGTTCGTGCGCTTACCTGTCTTTTGTGTCACATCGAATAGCTTTGCGACCAGATATTTGTTGTGTGGTGTGCCTTTGGCCAGGAACAGAGAACCGCGATCTGCATGGGTTAGCAGACCCACATTGACGAGTATTTTGTGACAAAGCACATCAATGTCCAGCTCATTGGCCACATCACGAATCAGTTCCATAAAGAGGTCACCCTCGTCCAGATCCATCAAATGGCGACGACTCTCGGGCAATGAGTCCGCCGCATTGGAAATGCTGCGCGTTTTCTGTTAAGATGGCAACAACGAAATGGAAGTCAATACAATATAAATGTTAATGAACGGCTTAAAATCTGTTGCCTGTGGCATTCTGCAGCTTGTTGGCTGACTGACTGGCTTTTGTATCTGGCAGTTTTTAGAAGCGGTTTTCGGGCAGAGGGACTTCTAAAAATAATTAACTTTTAGCTGCTGGCTTTGGCTATTTCATTAGCCTGCTTTGTAATTGAAGTCAAATGCCAACACGGCATTAATAACGATATTTGAAGATAGAAAATTGAATATGCAAATGTTCGTGTGTGTGTGTGGGTGTATTGAAAAACAAAACAGCTTATTGGATTTTAAGCCCTTTGTTCAATTTCATTCCTAATGAACCCGCCAGCTAAGGTTGACCATTAACGGTTAGTAGTTTTCATTGACTGGTAATTGAGTATACACAACGTTTAAGCCAGGCCCAAACCCCTGGATGCCCCATGACCCTTTCGTGACGATGCCCATTGCCCTTGGCAACTTGCACGTAGTCGTGCATGCGCCTAATTACAAGTTCCGTGTATCGAGCGTTGCGTGCCGTGCGCCTATCCTGGCCACTTGTCCTATATGTGACCACCATTTTGCCAAATTGAGGCAATTCGTTTGTGTTGCTTTTGTTGTTGTTGCTATTGTTGTACGTACTAATAAATAAAACATTTTCGTGCGCTCTTAACACAAAATATCGAAATTTCTTGCGTTTATAAATAAATATTAAATTGCTGCTTTTACTTTGTGTTGTTCTTTTAGCCATTTCTTGTTATTGTTGTTTATTTTCTTTAAAAACTAAGTTGGGCAACATGAACTTTTATTTTAGGCCGTGTAGCTGCTACAATACTCGGTAGTGCCAAAATCCAGAGAACACATTAAAAGTTCAGGTTTTTGATAAACTTGTTTGCGCAAGTGTTTTCAAAAGTTGTTACTTTTTTTGTTTTTGTTTACCTTATAGAATTAGGCCTGCGTTTTGCAGTTGACCCTGAATTTTGGGCCAATAAACAGTCTCAAGATTAGAGACAAACTTAAACGAGTCATGCTTGAAATATTAATTAAAATTCATTCTAAAAAGAATAAAAGTAAAAGTAGTTGTTATGATAAAAAAAATGACTTTATAGCTAAAATTTTCAACTTTATTTTTGTATTTAGGATGACTAAACACTGGCATTTCCGGTGAGCTATCCTTATAGCAAAATATATGTTTAAGATTTTAGATGTTCTTCTATCAGCTAACTTTCAATATATTGCTTTGAAAAATCGAAGCTTAAGCTGCAAAATGCTTTTCCAAAACATCGAAGCGTTAAGCAAGCTCTTAAGCAGTTGAATTAGTTCATTCTTCCCGAAGTTAGAATGCCTTTTCTAAGGAAATGGGAGCATTGTTTTATAAAAGCTTCCGAATCTGATCTGACTTCAAAGTAATTTAATGTTGGAGCCTAAGACGCAGCTGCAGATGTTAGATTGGATTAGATTTTTGGTGGGTGAGCTGCCTCATTGAAGGAAGTTGACCCATCCCTAGCACTCAGGCCACCTTGCTTAATGTACCATGCCCGGAAGAGGAAGTTAGGAGAATGAAAGGACAGGCGAACAAGAAAAAGAAAATAAAGTAATTGAAATGGTGGTCGCAACACAATCTTCGCGAAATGCGCATTCGTGTGCTTGCAATGGCCAAACAATGATATAGAAAGTGTTCCGTGACATGAGAGGACGCAGAGTTTCGTCAATTAGGCCCATACTGGCCATTACATAGAATGAATTCCGCTCACCGGCTCGGCCACATTGCTGCATTTTCGACATAAGTGCCCGAAATCATCTTTTCGCTGCTTAGAAATATGAAAATGGTCAAAATTTTGTCTCGTAACTGCATTCCACTTAAGATCCCTTTCACTCAAGCGCTCTCTATTGTTTGATTTGAAAGTTGGTTTTACATAGCGAATTGCACATTTAACTGCAACATTGCCATCTTTAGGCTGTCTTGGGTACAAAATTTATACAGGTGTTTGCTTTTTACAGAATATATCATTTTTAAATACAAAACAGAAGCTCCGAATATGGGTAAAACTAAGTCAATTACACCCTCTACAACCCTATTATAAAACAATGCCAAATTCATTCGAAAGGTGAACCGCCAAAATGTAGAAAAGGAGGAGGACTTTGTTATTCTTCGACTCCAAAGGTATGATTAAGTAACTCTGCTGCTTATCAAGGGACAATTCGATCCTTTAAGGGAGAGTACCGATAAATCTTAAGGCGTAAGCAAGTAGTGGCATTGAAAGCATTCGATACTTTCAAAAAATTTATGCAAGCTCTGTAACTTCTAAAGACTTTGCAATTTGTTACAAAAACATGGGCTCGGGAAAAGCGTAAAACCATAACGAACTTCTTTAAAGAAGTGAGCATCTAGTGCCTAAAAGCGAAGGTTGGATTTGGATTGGAGTAACAAGTCAGGGATACTCCAGAAGAATTAGCAGATGACCTGAGAATTGTAGTGGCATTCATTTCATTTTCATTTTTTAATTATGTTGATACATACTGTATTTGCCAATAGGGATATAGCGGCTTGGGTGGAACCCGATTTCGAAGTGATTTTGAGGGAAGGTAGTTGAAATATGATCACTCAACAGAGTTCTTACATATGAACTAGTGTTGATCAGTGTTATCTATTGGCTTAGTCGATGAAGATTGCTACTGAATGTTGAAAATTTCTGTATAATAGTTCTTAAAATACCTATGAAATGGATTTCCTGCGTGCCTTACAGATTTGCTTCATAATTTCGCAGATTTCCGTCTGGAAAACAGACGGCAAACTACCTGTCTAGCTAGAAATTTCATCAATATACCTATCAGCACTAACCATCTGTGTAGATGTTGTGGGTGTTCCCGCTCAGCATGAGTGGGGGCTATACCAAGCTGTATCTTCACATATGACACATCACTATCAGCAGGCATTAAGAAAAGCGCGAACTCTTCCCTCAGCTTGTTGGCTATTAGTGTGCAAGTAAATACCAGTTCGCTCATCCAGTCTCCGTTATTTCTAAGTCCGCTGGCTTCTTTCTTAGCCTCTTGAAGTACAAAGACATCTAGAGGGGTTGGATTTAACAGAACGTTAAGTGCTTCATTGAGCTTGTGCTCAGAGCACCTGTGATTCCTAAGCACTTTACACCACTTTACATCGACTGCGGACGAAAGACTTGTCTCTATAGCCATTAAAAATTCAACTAACCCAAGAAGTGAAGTCATGGGATCGCCGATTGGATGTACGAACAAACACAAAATAATATCGGCTTTGCACAAAATATCATGTTTAGGGATGAATCTCATTTCCGTCTTAGTGGAAGCCACTATATAAGCAGAACCGCCATACTTACTCCTCAAAAAGTCACTTTTTGGTCACTGTTATCGTGCGATGATAATAAATTTGGATGCTATAGGTGGTCTCAACAGGATAGACCTACCTGTCACACAGCTAATGAAACCATGAATTTATTGAATGAGACTCACAGTTTGCATAATTACTTGAAATAGCGAAATCAATTGGCTACCAAGATCGTGCGTTTTGACGTCCAGTTCTTTGGGGATATTTGAAAAGTAAGGTCTATGCCAATAAGCCAACAACAATACCATAGCAAAAGAACTAGATAATCAGCCAAACTGGTGAGATTGAGGAGCAGTTATGCAACGATGTCGTCCAAAATGTTAAACTTTGGTTGCAGATGTTCCGTCGATGTCGGCTTCCAAACATACTGGTCATAAACCAACTACTTTGATGCAATAAAGAGTTTTATTCACATTGAACTTGAAATACCCATGCTATCATTTATATTAAGACATTTTGAGCTTATTTTTCCCCATTTTGCTATGAAACTTGCTTCAAATTGTAATTTAAAGTGCAAATAAGCTGCTCAAATAGGAACGAAATAGTTCACTTCAACAATCAGACAATAAGATGAAACATTATGATACTAGTCTCTTTTCTGTATGTTTTTTTTATATATGGTAAATTTGTACCGTTTTGGAATATATTCTGTGTCAGAATTAGTATTGAACTTCGATTGATATTACAACAAAAGCTTTAAGAACAAATGGCCTAGCCTGGGCCTGTCCTAATTGATCCTACGTTCTGCAGGTTTGAAGAGAACTTTAATATTTCATAACATGTTTGGCCCATTCAAAGCAAAACTTTGGCACTTAAAAAGCAATTAAACAGTTAATGTAATTAAAACTTGCCACTCAGCTTGTTTTAAGAGCCGCAGCAACAGTGCCGCATAAAAGTAAGTGTTCAGCTGCAATCAAAATAAAATACTGGTGATAAGCATATAATAATTTTGCACTGTCAGCCACAGCCATTTTCGTGGTCATAAAATGGCTTCGTGTTAGACATTGTTTTAAGCCTTTAAGTGGTTTTTCGTGTGGTTATAACCTTCCACCTGAATTTTTCGACTTAGATGGCAACTTTCTCTATAATTCCAAAACTAAAGCGCATTGCTCTGAAAGCAAAGGTCATGCTAAAGCGGATAAAATGCAAAGCCCGTTGGCGGGGGAGCTGATATGGAAGAGCAGGAGTAGTTGCTAACTATCTGCTCCCAAAGCGCCAATGCAAAAAATTATACCGTAACCGGAGCAGAACAAAGCCAGGGTATAATCGCAGCTCGACCCTCTACAATGACAATGCAGCACACAATCGCAAAAAAATATATAAAAAAGGGAAAAAAGCTAATTCCATTCGCAAACTCCGAACAAAGTTTTAAAGCCATTTTGGCTGCATAAAAAAAAAAATTCAAAAATTCAGCACAAAAAGCGTTGAATGACTTTTAATGGGATTTGGTTCGATATATTTTGTTCTTTATATATTTTTTGTGCACTTGCGAGAGAGCATTTCAGCTAAGTTATGCATTTTGTTGCGCTTTAAAGCAGATGAAAACGAACCTTTGCAGTATAGTCAAAAAACTTCGTCATGAGCGCTCCTTTCCTCAAAGAAAAGATGGAAAGTACTATATACTGTAAAGACGTTGTGGTCTTGGAATCGATTTTAAAACAATAATTTAATAAGCTCTTAAAGATGTTAATTTGTATTTTCGAAGATACAATATTTCCAAGTATTTGTTTCGTTCCAAAAAAGGCTAAGGTCAAATCTAATACCTTCTCCCACTGCTAATTATGGTACTTTTATATTCCCAAACTCTTTACTATCGAATTCGAAATCGGTAACAAACGGGCACAGATTTCCTAAAGAGATGGGTCAATAGCTTGTTCTTAGCCTGATATGGGTTCCGGGATATAGAAGGCAACAACAAAGGAAATAAGCTTGCCAGACATCAAGGTACAACTGATCCCCTCCTTTCGGAGAGAGTGAATCCCATTCCTAATGTTAAAATTACATAAATTTTTCAAAAGCAGGAAGAGATGCTCAGCCGTTGTTCGCGTCGCTACAGGCCACTGGCTAGTTGGTACCCATGCAGCTACACTTCTTGCCCTCTTTAATAATCTCTGTAGAAGCTGCTGAGATGAGGAGCAGAAAGAAAGTGCTGAGCACTTATCTATTTTGGCCCTTACTCTTTGAATAGCTTATCGAAAATTAGACTATCATATCAGCATCTGGTTCTTCTTCTGAACTGGCCTTAAAAACACGCCACCGGGTTGCGGGCTGATGTAGAGCACTCCTTCAGGCGCCTCAGCTTGAATACCAAAGGAAGCTAATGTGTTCTCTACTTCCAACAGCCGTATTGAAGACCTTTCCAATGGAGCTGCTGGATGTTATTTCGCTTAACTATGTCAATTTCGTCGTTCGATTGAATGAGGTAGTCATTGCCCACGCTTTAAGGGTCAAAGTATTTTCCGCTCAAATGCTTCATCGCTATAAAGCAAAACGGGAAGGATGAGCGTCTTATAGATTGGTAGTTTCGCCTGGCGAGAGTGGTTTCTACTACTCAATTGCCAACTGAGACCAAGGTAAAATCTATTGGCAAGAGTAATTCTTAGCTTGATCTCCATGCTGAGCTCGTTCTTCATTGTGACGGTGGTGCCAAGGTAGACGAAATCTTTGACAACATTAAAAGCATAGTTTTCAACAAGAATCAGAGAATCCAACCGCTGCGTCTCTCTATTCGAAGAAAACACATACTCTGATTTTCTCCCATTTATAGCCACTCCTAACATGGCAGATTCTATTTAAATAGCCGTAAAGGCTCCGGTAACTGCTCGCTAAGACCAATGATATGGATATCATATGCGTAAGCGAGCAACTGGACACTTTTGTAGTTCAGTCTCACAAAGTTGAAGAGGTTGCTGGAGAGGGGATCGGCTTGTCTCCAGCCTCGCTCAATATCAAAAAGCTCGGACAAGCTCTTTGCTACCTTGAGGGAGCTGCGTGTGTTTGCTCAACGTCATCAACATCTGACTGGTCCTGCCTTTAAGCGTGTCCCTCAAGCGGCGAAAAGAAGAAAAAGATCTGACTATATCACAATGGGTCGGTCATCGGCCTTCGTATGCCGAATAGAAATCTTATTACCTAACTTAACTATGGGAAGTCTATAAAAAGAACACACATTTGTTTTTTGAGCTAAGTATTTATGAGTTCAGATGGAAAACCAGACCAAATGTACTGTTAACATCTTATAAAAAACGCCAAAATATCTTAAAATGGGTGCGAAAATATCATTGGTTTGCCTTTTTGTTTTGTATGACAGCCCCGAAGGACTCATGCAACTATGTTGGGCATAAAATCCTTGAAATATGCATCAAACTCACGTTTGATAACCATTTATTAAAAAACATAAACAAAAGTCTAAAAGTCTTTGCTGAGAATTTGAGAATAACAAAATTGTTGCATATCGGACGAAAAAATGCAATTTATTCAGAAAACAGCCTTCAAACATTGCACAAAAGCTGAATACAGAGAATTGTATAAAACTTGACCAAAGCGCCACCTATTGTATTCTAGCATACTACAAATATTGCAGCAGCCATTAAGTGCATAAAGATAGCATAAAGGGTGCTTCCAAAACGTACAACGCCAGCGTGCATTTAGAAGAAGCTCCAAAATACTTCTAGAGTATGTAAATTTCGGCGCTTTTGAGATTGAGTTGAACAATCATTGTGCTGGAACGTGAGATAGAGTAGAGCGAGCAGCTTTAACGATCTGATTCGCAAAACGTGTGTGAGATTACTTGGTAATATTGCGGAAATATATTACGTAAATTAAATGGCGACTTGATAAAGTGACTCTAGGGCCAAGTTAAGCCAACTACGTAGTAACTGCAACCGAGTTCATAAAAAATGGTGGCACTTTACATTATATAACATGCACTTAAATAAATTGACAATATTGATAATGGCATGGGACATGCGCGTAACAATAAAAGCAGATGATACAAGCGTACACACACACACACACACACACACACACACACACACACACACACACACACACACTTGCACAATGACAGAGGTGCTTGAGCCTTCAGAAAGGGAAACAATTGCAACTTTGAATGTAGTTCGCTTTCTTGTAACACTGCTCGCAGTTCTTGACAACAAACGGTTCGCTTAGCTTGGCAATCACTATAAAAAGGGCTCGTTCCTTTATGCATTCAGTTGGGCATTGTTGGCAGCTGGCTGGGAGAGAGAGCAATGAAGTCTAGAGACTGCTTCAAGTCAGGCAGCACTAAATGTGCAGCAAGCTGTTTTACCTGGCAACATATGAATGACGAGCACTGTCAGTTTCAGCGCTTTATGAGTATCTTTTACACACACTCACATAAAAGTCGCCTGAAACTGGCCATAAACAGAGACTATGCGAACTCTTGCATTTAGTTTGATTTCAAAAGTGCAAGGTGAGCGTGCGTTTGTTTGAGTTTGGCAGTGAAGGACACTTGTGTTTGTGCTTAATAGTCAGTCGAGTGTAGTTAAGGAGCAGCACTTCCTGTCATAAGCAAGTGCAAGTACCTAGACACACTCACCCAACCGACAACCCTCTATAGACCAACACAAAAACACATAAATTATTATTAGATGTTCCAGAGAATCGAGAGTAGAGCACTTATAATGCAATCCTGAGTAAAACTGCATAGTTTCATTCAATAAAAGTAAAAATATGACGTCGATTCCAAGTGGCTTGCTAATTTCTGCGACCAGCACTTATTAAATTAGATGAGTGTTTGAGCCAGGCTAATAAGCTTTCAGTTGTAGTTGTTTAGCAAGAATCGTGAAAAACATAATACAAAGTTGGTTATGATTTGACTGCTCGGCAGAAACAGATTGCTTTTCCTAGCAATACACTTTAAAAGCTGACTTTCAAAAGAGTTTTTCCAATGAAATGATGACGAAAACAAAATAATGGTTTCTGCTTAAACATAACGGATTTTTAATAGGAAAAACAAAGTTTTAACTAAAATAATAAAGTTCTTTTTCTCGCTAAAGACTGGTTGTGACAAAGAACAGAAACAGAAGTTTAGAATTCTGTCTTCAGTAGCATCACAAATAGAATTAAGCGAGTTGTATTTTTTACTTTTTCATTTCAACGTGTTTCGACACGCAAACTTTACAATGACACTGAAAGAATGTCAAAATTACATTCTGGTTCTGTTTTTTCTTGCACACTCTCAAAAAAGTGCAACAGACAGAAACTGAAGTTCTGTTTTTTAATTTCTATTTCTGTTCTTTGTTACCATCAACCTTAACTGTCAAGCGAAACTTATTTTTTTTGCTAAACAGAAAATAAAGTGTCAATTTGGATGTGTTGATATGGATTTGGATTCAAAGCATTCTATAAAAACATCACCAGAACAATAGGAATTAACTGAGAGTATTGCGTAGAGTTTTTGGTACAAATAGAAAATCGACGTTTATTTTGTATCCTTATGTTAAGCAAAAGAATGTTTGCAAAATATGACTAGATGGGTGCATGCTTGATGATTGGAACCTTGGTGTCCTCTGCCCTGTGCTCAAGAACCCCACAGTATACGCTAGCTACCGTGGTATCAATCTTCTCTCTATCGCAATAAGGGACCTATTAAGCGTATTAGGTAAAATACTGAAAGCATTTGCGAAAGAACTGATTGGATCTTATTAGTGAGGTGTTAGGCCTGATAAGTCTACCATTGACCAGATATTCACACTACGCCAAATACTAGAAAAGACCCACGAGCACCAAATCGGAACCCATCATTTCTGTGTCGATTAAAAAGCAGTATTTGATAGCCCGTTGAGGGATCGCGTACATGCGGTACTGTCTGAGTTTGGAATTTGGTACGACTAAGCAGAATGACGTTGAGCAACACACCCAGCTCCGTCAACGTAGAAAAGAGCTTCTCTAAGCCTTTTGATACCAAGCGAGGCTTCAGACAAGACGATGTCCCCTCCTGCGATTTCTCCAACCGTTTGGTGGAGAATGTGTTGCGAAAGGCTGAAGTACATCGGAACGGGACTGTATTCTATATATATACGTCACGGTAAAAAACACTGTCCGCATGGAGATCAAGCGGAGAATCACTCTCGCCAATAGATGCTACTTTGGTCGCAGTGAGCAATTGAGTAGTAGAGATCGCTCAAAGCAGTGACGCCTGGTGGAGCGCCAGTCAAGAAGAAGCAAATATCAAGACACTTAATTTTGGTAAAATTTGCCCAGACATTTATATCTTACACAGAATTTATGGTTTGAGAGGTATCTGGTAGCTTTCACTAACGGAGAAAAAAAGAAGCTATCGTCGCTAATTGACTTTAACTCAGTAATAAGCAAATTAATAAAGCGTTTGAATGCTGCCTCACTTTAAATGAACTCTGGCATCTGCCGTACACTGCTTTATTAACCAAAACTTGTATGAGTTCACGATCAAAAGTTTAAACTACATGTCAGAAGTTATATGATACAACAAATTATTTAACCCACTGTAATTAGCAATGTCCGCGTTTATTTAACTTTTAATTGAAGCCAACAAAAACAAATATATGTTAATTGCAAAGTTTTCCCGACAGTTGTCAATATGCAAAAATTTGTAGCATACTTTCAGGCTGACATTTATTTTACGTTGTGCAATGTCGGTGGCGTATGTGTAATTTTAATTTTAAATATTCATAAGAGCAACATCAACAGTAACACCAACAGAAAGATTATCAACTCAGCTTCTTCGTGTGTGTGTGTGTGTGTGTGTGTGTGGGTGTGTGTGTGTGTGTGTGTGTGTGTGTGTGTGTGTACATACTTGTTTGAATGTAAGTTAGTAATTAGCACATTTTGCTGGCAGACAAGCTACAGTGTTGCATGCAACACAAAAAGCGTACAACAAATTTGTGAAAATATCAATTTAGTTAATTTCCTGCACGCAAAAAGGAAAAAATAACTGTACAAATTCAACTCTAACGGCGTAAAGTCGGAAAAAAGTACAACAGAAGGCAAAACAAATACAAATAGCGTGGCAGACAATGAAAGTGGCAGCAGTGAAGGCGCTCAAATTAAATGCGCCAACAAACAGACACACTCACATAGATACACACACACACATAGATACACACACACATAGATACACTCACACATAGATACACACACACATAGATACACACACACACACACACACTAACAAGTGGCGGAATATGCAGGCGTAAAGCAAAGCACTTCAGGATTTCATTGCCACTGCATTTGCAGTTGCTTACGAAGCTATTTGAACAGCAGCACAAAAATAGCACTCCAAAGTGTGCGCACGAAATGGGCCAAAAGGAATGAAGGAGTGTGCGTGTGTACGTGAGTTTCACTTTGTGCATGTCTGTGCTTGTTTTGTACAGTTTCAATTCGCAATTCAGAGATTCGGTTTATTAAACAAATGCGTATTCATATCGTTAGTTCTGTAAAGAAGTACGGGCTTTAACATATGGCTAGTGCGGCAGAGTGGGAGACTTGATCTTCGCATTAGTAGACAAGGTAGCCAAGAAAAGACATTATTATTACAACAAAGGCAATAACTTCAGAACTGCCGAAAAATGTACGACAATGGACGCTAAAGGAGAAGTAAGCCTTTTTCAATGGTGTGGAAGTCGATCATTACAAGAGTAGAAGAAAACACCAATTTGGTTGCGCACATAACTATCGCAGTCCGTAATGGTTCCGAGTGGTTTTTTCTGCATAATTAATATGATGAGCGATATGAACTATTTCTGGATTAATAGCTTAAACGTATTGACACATATACAAACTCGACCTTCAGAACTAACATGCAGAAATCATTTAAAAGGAATATTGAAATTGTTTTTCAAAGGCTGATGTGATCCTACGATTACTATAAATTTTATTATTTCTGGCTTTTGTTTTCATTTTGGAAAAATGCATTCTAATAGAATCACTTTTTAACTTAGCATTCATTGGTATATGCTTCTTCTTGACAGTCCATAACAACCCTCAACAATGTTACGTCCTTTTGTAGCCTCTGCTTCGCGTCGTCAGCGCTATAAAGGAAAAAGGCACGCAAGAGCATCTTATGAATGGTAAGTTTCGTCTGGCGAAAGAAATCTCTACTACTCATTTGCTTATCACTCTTGGAAGAGTGAATCTTCGCTTAATCTTGAAGCTGATATAGAGCATAGTTTTCAATATCACTCTGAAAGTCCAACTAACGCGTTTTACTACTCAAAGAAAACATATACTATGTTTTGCTTCCATTTACAACCAGATCCAACCGCGGATTCTCGGTAGCTGCTTGAATAGTGCTACTGGAGGAAACTCTTATGGAATAAGGGTCCCAAATCCTGCACACAACATTTTTAATGCCTGGGGTGCCTCTACTGGTCTCGAAAGAACTCAGTTTCATTGTTAGTAGCCTCATACGACAAGCTTTGACCTGCTGTGGTGGTATTCTCTAACCCGCTCACTACACGGAGGGGCTATCAAATACTGCTTGATAATCGAGAAAGAGAGTGAATGTTGAAATTTGCTTAAAAAATTAATAATAATATTAACGAATTTGGCTTTATTTTTCATCTCTTAAACTTCCACGCTTCACAATTTTAATGGTGGCTACTTTTGCTATTATATGTTATCTCCAAATGCGCTAAGAGTCATAATTGACATTGTGTTTCACTTAGTACTTCACTTTTTATACCACAAATTTTGTTCAAAATTACGATTTCCGTACGCATAAACTATCTAAGTATCTGTGTGTGTGTGTGTGCATGCTTACAGCTGCCGCGGGCCATTGACACGCACGTTAAAATGGAATTGTGTTTGCGTTGTTGCAAAACTAATTTGCCCTTGTTGCTGATCTCACGGACTTTCTCAAGTGCTAAGACAACTTCCATTAAAGTTTAAAGTTATTATAGAGCCACTGCCGTTGGCACTTACCTGCTGCACGGTGGGGGATGTGGACGAGGACATCCACTGCTGAAACAGGTCGGATGTTACCGAGGGTCTTTTGGGTGGTTTGCGGCTCTCGATGTATTCATGCAAGCGACACAGTGCCTCGGGCGGTGCGCGTTCTGTCAGCCATTTCTCAAAGGCTTCAGGTTTTTCCTCGAATAGGCGTGCCACCTCGTCCACATCCTGTTGTGTGGCTTTGGCTGCACCAATCAGCTTGCTGCTGCTGGCCTTTGAGCTGCCAGCAGGACTAAGGCTGCCGGCAGCAGTGCTGCTGCTGCTGTCGCTGGTGTTGGACGCAGTTGCGCTTATGGACATGGACGTACTGGCGGCCATTGTGGTTGCTGCTGCTGCTGTAGCTGTTGTTGTTGACGCTGCTTGATTGTTGTTGCTTTGCGAATGACGCTCACGCTCCTCCTTAACGCTGCTTGTGACTGGCTTTTTGGCGCCATTTGTCAGCAGTTTGGCTGTTGCTGTGGTGGCGCCCTCTATTGATGCTGATGCAGCAGCTGTTGTCGGCGGCTCTGGCAGCGTCTTAACCGCTGTAGAAGCAGCTGCTGCTGCAGCTGACACATCTGTCATTTTGCTCAATGAAGCCGCTTCAAAGCTGAGCTCTGCAATGAAATCATTTTGCCATTGGATGCCAGTATAAAGGCTTGCTAGTTGTGGTCAATGGCCAAGACGCCGCACTGTTGTCCTGCTGCTTAAATCCTCTCTGATCTGCTCTAGTTAAAGTTGTAGTTTTGCTGATTAAGTCACGTAGGGCTTTACTTATGTGGAGACTTGGCTTCGGGATTTGCAATACCAGCTGACAACTTGTTACTCTGCTAATTTTATGCCTTGCCTGCTGTTCTTATGTGCGCTGCGGCCCAGGTGTCAACATTTAAGGATAATTGATGTGCACCATCAGCCATGAGTATATGCCATTTTAGCTTGTCTCCTTTTCTTGGCTGTTTCAGGCAACTTTTGCTACTCATTCGTATTAGGCCTTTAACTTGATCTTTGTTTGTGTTTGCTGTTAATTTTAAATATTTACTTCCAAGTGGGCGCTGTGAATGGGCGTGGTAATCCTTCCTTAATTTGTTTTCAGTGACGCTTGACTGATTTTCCAATAGATGCATTGGAGTCGACTTAATTTAAGTCGTCTTGTCTGGTCATTCTGCAAATAACAAACAAAAGCAGAGAAAAGTCAGAAAAAGGGCACTAAAACTGAGTAAAAACAAGTTAGTATTTGATGGCAGATTATTCGCTAGTCAAATGGAACAAATACAAAGGCTTTTTGGGGACAACAAGATTTGGGTCGCTTAAGTGGCTCCGGGCTTAGCGCAATTGTCTGAACTTTAGTTGGAGTTTAAACGTGTTTTCTCAAAGTCGTCATTAACGAAAGCATACGGAATAAGTTCAGTGTATTGTAGATGAGCATTCATTTTGTGGGAAGTTTCGAAGCTACCGCCCATTTCTACCTTAAGTGTTTTATTTTCACTTGAAAATTTTATATGCGATTCAAGAAATTAAATCCAGGAACATCGATATATATTGTGCGCCCATACACGCTTTTAAAGTGTTAGATTTTTAAAATCATTTTTTCTTAGCTAGAGCTCATTTTGCTCAAAACTACATACTTTTCACATACATTACCAAGAAATAGGTGGTGGCAGCTTGGAAACTGATGAAGCACTCGACAGAGTTTGGCACATTGCACTCCTCTACAAAGTCAAGGCTCTGCTGCCGCCTCAACTTCTCTAGATAGTGCGTAGCTACTTGACGGAGCGTTCCTTGTCAGTGTTGTTGGATGGTGTGGAATCCAGCATCAGCGCCATGAGAGCTGGGGTTCCACAGGAAAGTGTGTTAGAGCCCACGCTTTACACCCTTGTCAAGCTTAAAAGACCGACAGGACTTATGCTAAGGACACTGCAATCCTGGACAGAACCAATTGTGTGTACGAAGCAATAGATGTTCTACAGCAGTACTTGCTAAGCTTTGAAATGTGGAACAAAGGCATTAATGCAAGCTAGTGCAGTCTTCTTGCAGGACCAACAACCGGAGCATCACAACAGTTACAAATACTTGGGTGTGCACTTGGACAGGTGCCTGACCTTCGGTAAAGGCGCCCTTAAAAGCAGAGTTAGCATGCTTAGATAATTCCCAACCAGCGAAAAATTACTCCTGAAAAGCAAGGCAAACAAGATTTACAAATCCTGCTTAGTTCCTGGTTGGCTATATGGATTGCAACTGTACGGAATTGCTGCAAAGTCTCACATAGAAAAAACCGCATGCTTACTGTGCTCCCCTAATTCATGCCAACCTCTGAGAATGACTTAAAAGCGCCCAAATTTGGCCATGTCTTAAAGAAACAGGTCGCGCAGTATATGCTGGATGCCGAAGGTTACATCCGGTCGAGCCCGCCAATGATAATTGCTTATAGAAATATTTAGAATAGCAGTATTGGAAAGAAATTCTAGCAGGACATATTTCATTGACTAACACTATATATTCATGTAAAAGTCGGTTAGTATGTGCAAATCCATTGGTAACTCTAGTTACCTTGCAAAGTGTTAAGTAAACTTTATTGGTATTGAATCAAAATTTGTTCATTTTGGGCGAGGAAAACTCCATCACAGCCAACAAATAGCAATAAATCAAACAAAATAATGGTTTTCGACTTGCCTCACATATATAGTAAACCCACGGATAAGTTTGAAATTGATTGAAATGGAACCTGGCAACAGAAGGAGCAGTTTGTCAAAAGCTTTCCTTAACAATCCACACCATCCACAGAATATAAGCTATAAATTATATAGAAAATGTGTCAATCCCTGCCAATCTAATGAATAACGATTGGAAATTCCAATATATCAATTGTTTCAAAGCTTTAACCTAATCCTTAAAAATTTGCTCAACTAAAATTATTTCAATGCCCATAAATTTTTCCGCACAAACATGCAACAATCTTGAATAAAACTGCATATATACATACATATATTTTAATTTTAAATGTTTCGTTTGTGGAGAATTCCGGAATTTATGACCCCATAGGTGTACCCCACGCACATACGCTGGACGTGAAATAATCTCCAAACGAATGCGAATGAACATTCGAACGAGAAATGTTCATGGAAATGGCAGAGAGTTAAATCCGCTTCAAGAGTGGCTGCGGAATTCTGCATACATTTCACAGACGAAAACCAAAAAAGAAGCAAATATATTTAAACGAATGTGAAAGCAAGGAGAGAGTGAGACAGAGAGAGAGAGCGAAAGAGAGAGATACTGTGACAGTGTGGCAAACTCAAGCAAGTTGCCATTTTGCACATTTGCATTAAAATTGCTTTCGAGAATTTGCATGAAAGCACTTTTGCCGCTTGCCACGTGCGCTTTTGCTTGCCACTTCACCCGCTCTTAAGGGTCTGGGTGTCGCTAACTAACGATAACCATAAAGTGTCTTTGTCTTGAACACCCTACTGACGTCGAGAACCTAGCAATTCCCTATCCCGTCAGCTAGCTAAACTGCACCGTAGTGCACTCTTTGCCCTCTGAAGCGGCATGTTGGTCGGTTGGTTGTTGCTATTTGCAGCCAACCATCACCTTCATTTTCATAAACCAACATTACAGCGTGCCAACAGCATCGTCATTTGTTTTTACTTTCCACACTCTTAAGGTGTGTTCACACGTGGTAGATTTTTATAATTTCGAAAGCGTGAACTTTTTGAAGTACAACTTCTTAAGCGCGTAATTGCTTGTTGGTGGAAATCGCTAAGAGCAGGATATTTGAGTGGAACCTTCTCAAAACCTGAGGGTGACGGGAAAAGCTGAATACGGTCTTGATGAAACATATATTCGGTTTCTGAGTGACTTAATAAATACATATTATTTTTACTTACATATATAGAAGGCTAGCATTTTAATATGTTTATGATTCACAGCTTTGATTAGGTAATTACATTTCACTCTGAAATTTGATTAGGCGACGGTGCAGAAGAGGAAATATTGACAGAAGTACTGGTCCGAGAAAATTTAACACCAGAACAACGTTTTCAAAGAATTTGTGGTCTTGTTTACTGCACAATTTCCTGCAGAATGCGCTCACCACTTGCAGGGGAGAAGAATAATAGAGAGACAACGCATTGCTAATGCGAATTGATAAGCCAATCGTGAAAACCAACCCGAAAAAGTGAGGTTGGAGCTATATTATGGAAAGGTACCTCAAACGTGATCACCCATCAGTTCTTATATTTTGAAAAAGTTTGAATAATGTAATAAATATTTATTTTACAACTGAAATATCGAGAGTTGCCATATGGACCGAGCTGGTGGATGAAACTAACCGCTGAAATTTTGTAGCCCAACATATTTCCAAACAAAGGGAAAGTATTACAAAACAAATTCCTGACGTTAATTTGTTATTTATGTTCTAAGATTCAAAAGCATAGATAATGCAAAGTTAGTGAGCAGAAATCTAAACCGAAACTTTTCACGGATACGGTTACGATTACGGTTGCAATCCCTGTTAATGAAAGTTTCGAGCAGAAGCGCTTCAAATTGGTCGCCCGAAGTTCACGTTCACTTGGGCTGTCAAGGAATTAGTGGAGAATCACTATGCTGATCTGTCGACACGGCTACTCTTCAACTGTGGTTCAACCATGGTTCTGACGCTGTAGAGTCCGCCTACAAAGAAATTGCTCTTTGGTTTGACAGCAAGGAGCTTTTCAGCTGGACTCCAGCTCCACCAACTGGTTCTAAGAATAGAATCTTTAAGTTTTTGCTTAAATTCATTTGGTGTTAAAGATTCTTTTAAAGAAATAAAATTCCACTTTCAGAGAAATCATAGAAAACTAGAAAGCATTGTATTGCTCATTTTCTACTTTTAAAGAATACGCAAATTGCATATCGTATAAACGAGATATGTGGCAAGTTGCTCTGTGATTGTGTGTGTGTGTGTGTGTGAATTTGCATTTGTGTGTGGGCAAGTGGCTGGTATTGTCCTTTGTTTGTGAACTTGCTGGGCACCTTCGGCGGTGCAGCAATTTTGCATAGAACCAACTCTGGAATGTAGTATGCATTGTAGTTCTTGCTCTTGTTTTATGTTGTTGTCACCGTGCGCCATAAACAACGCCATTTTGAATAAAACACAAAACGCCAAAGCCAAAGCCAAAAACAAACAACATTGGTAACAGCGACAAAAACAACATCAAGAACTACGAAGAGGTTTATCACGCACTCGTTTGCAATTTCAAATTGGGTAATAAATTCTAGAACTCCTCTTTTTTTTCAGTGTGTGTGTGTCTGTGTGTGTGTGTCGCTTTGCTATTCATGAGCGTATAAAATTGCTTTGTTCCCACTGGCCTTGCGCTGCTCAATGTGGGCGGCAAGCGCACTGCTCCAGCTGGATGGGCGTGGCCTCTCCTATGACATTCTTGGCATTCTTTTATTTTTTTGGCCTGCTCTGGTAGTTGCTTTTGTAAATTTAATGTCAACACTAAAGATTAAGATTTTAATGCGTATTTTGGTTAACAAATTTATTTATTATTTTTATTTTTATTTTTACTACCCAGAATCCCAGCCAACCCAAGCCAACAGCTGTGCTTTATAGTCGTAAATTTGAAATGAAGTGACTTGCTGCTTTGGGCGAAAAACCAATGAAAATTGGAATCATTTTAAATTGGCTTGAGAGGAGAGTTTATTTAATAGTTGTTGTCTGTAGAGCTAAACGAAATTGAAGCAAATATACATAAATTTGTTATAAGTTGCCATGAGTTTATTCGCAGAGACATATGGTTATAGCGAATTTTAATTAAATTTATTTTGCCCAAATCTTAAATTCTTAACTGCACCATAATGCACAGGATAATTGAAGGAGGTGAATGAATGAAAACTTTAATGAAAAGCATTGGTTGCAGCAACTTCAAAGCCCTCTGCCGCTACTTCAAACTCAAGAAGACAAAGCAATTCTGCCTGCCGTTAAATATGCCACCTGTGGTGATGCTGGCGCAGGAAAAACTGGCATTTGCCCAAAATCTACTCTTCTAAACTTGGCATTCACATTATTAAATTTAAAATTTGAGCAGGAAAGCGCGAGCGAGAGAAAATCGAGATATGCAGGAACGGGATTGGCAGTAGAAAGTTCTTTACAAAAGGCAAGAGTCTGTGTGAAACGTTGCGTTTTCCATGTAAAGTTGTAGAAGGAAATCTGTAAGTTGATGCGCAGAAGGCACTGAGGTTATGGAGGAAATACTCTATTACTATGTCAATCATTGACCAGATATACATACTAAGCTAAATCGTGGAAAAGAAACTTGACTACCATATCGAAACCCACGATCTCTTTGTCCATTGTGAAGCAGAATTTGATTGCCCGTTGAAGAATCGTAGGTTTTGGTAGTTCCGAGCACACCGACTAAGTCCAAGGGGCTTAAAATACCGAAAGCGATAATTCAAAATCTTGCATTGAGCATTGAAAGCAATGATACCCCTAAAGTGGTTTGTCTTTCCTTTAATGTTGGCAGATCTGTTAACCTATGACAGCTCTCTAGGGTGAAAAGCTAAAACGTTGTGGCTAATTTAAGAACAAGGAACTCTTTTTGAACCGAATCAATATTGTCAACGTACACAGCACCTTCCAAATAGATGACCCGTATTCTAAGATCCGGCGAACAAGAGATATGAATAGCCATTTAGGGACATAAGGATCAAAGAACTCTTTTGTCCAACTCTATAAGAATCCTAGAAGAGATTTTACGATTTAAATGACGTCATAATGCACGGTAATGTTAGCTTAACAACTAGCAAAACGCCTTCATCTGTGAGTGCATGTATCATATGTTCTTAAAAAAAGATTGAAAATAAGCAATACGAAAAGGCATAAAAATTTAAGATTCCTGGACAGGGCTTCTACATATATGGATTCTGCACTGGTTTGACTTGCTAAATTGCTTGAATAACTATCTTAAGCTGAGATGTAACTATAAATTAACATGGCTACATGTTGTGGTTTGTTCCTCATTGTTTTAATGTTATCCCAAAAGAAGGCAAGAAAATCGATAGAAAAGAATTTGCTTCATCTGCAAAGCAGCCAATCCGTTTGTGTCAGTTATGCCCATCGAGGTGGATGCCTGGTTAGGGTGTGAGATTTTAATAGGAATAACATTCCCAATTAATGTAATTTGGAGTCTCTGCTAAACCTGAATAGAACAGCGATCAATTCCAACGAGTAGCCCATTTTCCTATTTGCTCCAGTTGCTGCTGCAAGTCATCATGAGGACAGTATGTTAGTGTATTTTGCGCACAAAATAAATGCACTAACGCTTTCTTGTGGAAAGCACTACCTTTATAGGAATTTGAAACGTTTGGCTTTTAAGGCTTTTGTGCCTGCATTAAGGACCACTTACTTTGCAGTGTTCAAATAAATCGAGAAACCGCATTGGCAACCCATGTTTTTTGCGGAATGCGAATCACTGCCATAGCCATAATTTTTCCTAAAAATAATCATTCGAATAGTTTTGAGAATAACGGAAACAAACTGTTTGGGCGGCAAGACCAGATAGACTTGGAAAAGACTTGGAATAAATATCTAAGTGCAACCACTTATACAGTTGATTAGAAATGCACCACAAGCTTTAATTATGAGAAACATGTCTCAAATCCAATTTATATGTTAAACTCTTACGTCTAACCATATATGCATCTTACTCTAATGTCATTTGATGCATCAGTTGGCAGCACCATTTGTGTTTGGTCAATGCAAAGTAGCAGCAATTAACCGTAATTGAAGCTATGCAAATGTGTTTTATGTTTGACGTGTCATTGGGGATGCAACTCATTCAACTCATTCGTGCCACCGCAGACTGTCAACAACCATGCACAACCAACAACAACACACACACGCACACACACACACTTTGATGTACATAACGGCGCGTAAACACGAAATTTGCATAATGTAAAATCGACGCTAAACGTTGGCAGAAATTATGCGGAATGGGTTGCATGTTGCACGTCGTTGTTTCTCTCTTGGTTGCAGGCTGTTTTGCTGCAATTAGTGTGCAACAAATACGAACATGTTAGATGGGCTTGTGGCAAAAGCCGAAACATAACAAACAGCACTGGTCACGCACATGTTTACAACCCGCAGGTTTTTCTTTGGCGGAAATGGTCGCCGGTAATGGCGCTCATATTAAATACAAAATGGACGCATACAGAAATATAAATACCAGACTTTTGTGTGTATGCGTGTATGTGTGCTTAAGCCAGCATGTGATCAAAGTTGTGGAGCAAAATTGAGTTTTCAAATATTTATTAACACACTTACACGCATGCATTAACATGTACAGTAGCACGTGAATATGCGACAAGAGTCCTGCCAACTTTGTCAAAAACTACTCAGCACTTATTCTCTTTTAGAAACATAGTATTTTTGTACCGTCTCTACAGCAAAACTTGAAGCAAACTACTCAAAACTTTGAAACTACTTAAAAAATTAAGAAGCAAGAAGCTCTGGCGCAGTTTGGCTTGGTTTGAGGTTATTTTTGAGCACTATTTAATTTATACTGCGTATCTAAACTTTTAAGCCTGGAATACAAAATTTGCTTAGGAATGTGTTGGGTAGTTCTTTGCAGGCCCATTACACTTCAGCCTTTAAGCAAAAAATCAACATTTTCACAACTAACTTAATTTCGAAAACAAACATTAAATCGAAAATGTATGTGGACACAAATATTTTGCTTTTTCTTTGATTGCTTCAAATTTGGAATGGTCTTCGTTTTTTTGAATAGCCAAAACGCCTGTTTCTGGGTTGTAGTCTAATATAGGGCATTTCTTCAAGCTTCTCTGCTTCGTGCACAGCTTCTCGAATCCATGATTCGTGCGCTTTCTACCTGGTATATCCAACGCTGACACGGACTATCCTTTCCTCACTTTCCTTTAACAGCTGCGTTGATAACCTTTCTCGCAGGAGCTTCTTCATCCATTAGCAGAACATGAATAAGCCAGCAAAACCTCTTGATGTTAATTCGCTTCACTATGTTAATGTTCCATTCCATCGAATGGTCAGGTTTGCAGAAAAAGGTTCCGTTGCGAGGCACACCGGCTTTTCGCAACATACTCTCCATCACAATGTTGAAGAGGTCGGAGGGTATCACCTTATTTAAAGCCTAGCACGTTCGGACAGGATATTTTTTAACTTGACGGAGATGCGTGTATTGCTCAAGGTCTTTCTGCAAAATAGCAACAACTTAGAGGAAATACCGAACTAAGAGAATGTGGCATTTTTCATTGTGTTTCAAAAATAAAATCGCATTTTCTAATTGTACCGTTATAAGAACGTCGTTCTTGAAATAAGATCATTATCGTCATCCTAAGCCTCATCTTCATCTTCGTGTTTACCTTCACCTTTATCTTCATATTTAGCCACAGTCCCATCCTCATCTTAAACTCTAGCACCATATTCATCTTTATCTTTATCTTCCTCTTCTTCGTTATCTTCATGTTCCACATGATCTTGATCTTGGTCTTGATTTTTATCTTTATCTTCACCTTCATCCTTATCTTTAGCCTCAGTCTCAATCTCATCTTCATCATCATATTCATCTTTATCTTCATTTTCAACTTCATCTTCACCTTCACTTTCACCATAACCTTCACCTTCATCTTTAGACTCAGTATCTTCCTCATCTTAATCTTCATCACTATATTCATCTTTATCTTCCTATTTACCTTTATCTTCATTTTCATATTCACCTTCATATTCATCTTCATATTCACCTTCATATTCACCTTCATCTTCACCTTCTCCTTCATCTTCATTATTAGCCTCAGTCTCATTCTCATCATCATCACCATATTCATCTTTCTCTCCATATTTATCTTCACCTTTAGCCTCAGTCTTATTCTCATCATCATCACCATATTCATCTTTATCTCCATCTTCATCTTCACCTACACCTTTAGCCTCAGTCTGATCCTCATCTTAATATTCATATTTCTTTCCTTATTTTTTTTTGGTATTTTCCCAATACTCTAAAGCAACTCAAATTGCCTTGATTGAATGTGTATTCATACATTAAATATGCATTTCTCTGCTGTGTGATAGGGCCAGCTTTTTGCAGTTTATTTCAGTTGCAGCAAAATTGAGTTGTCAAATATTTATTAAAAATCTCAAAATATGCATATACCATAACTATATAAGTTATAAATATGTAAAGCGGATTGTGTATATATGTATATGTGCTTGTTTAGCAAAACGGCAAATGCTCTAACACAAACAACAGGAACTCGAACAGAAACAGCTCTCATATTTCCGTTAATTAAAAATGTTTTGCTGCAGTTATTTTAATTAAAATGTACCACAAACATGCTTCATGTTTGTAATAGCAACTTGGCGGTCGTCATTAGTTGTTGTGGCACGTAAAGTTGCTAGAGGTGAGCACCTGTAGTGGTTTTTTTTATCGTGGCACGTGACTCATCGACAATTTTTTGTCCATTAACAGGCACTATAAATAGGTTACATACATTTTATACCCTTTATATATAGAGTTAAGGGTCATCTAGGTTTGGGCAGTGTATATAAAATGCAGTTGAAGGTGTGCCAGACCATCATCGATAGTTCTCGGACACAAATTTCACCCATATTTGCTCGACTTTATAAGCATTAATCCGAACTTCATAAAATTAAGCTTTAACATAGGTTTCCACCTATTTCGGTACATGGTATCAACTGATACACGGAAGCAAGAAACCAAAAGATATACACTTTTCTGCCTTGACGCTCATGTGTGTTATTTCTACGAATGGGCAATTTTCAATAGTTATACACTGTTTTCGGTCTTAATGCTAAAAGTGTGTCTCAAAGAGTGCAAGTAGTGGAGTTTATTTGCCTATAAAAATACGTATTCTTATGAATCCTTGAGCTGTTTTGAGTCATATTAAAATCATGAGTATTGGTTTTGTTCGATGTATTTGAACTAGAGTGCACCTAATTCCAGTTTTTCTCGTTCAATACAGTAACACATAATAGGAGTGCTAGAGCTCTCATTTTTGGTCAATGATTTTGTTGTACGGTTACGGAACATTTCCGAGCCAATGTCAAAGATAATTATATTGTAATAAAGTTTTTAGGTCGGGGTATGAATCTGAGTCAGATTCAGGGCCGACTTACAAGAAGTAAGCAGTCTGCTGGGACACGGAGCTAAGCAGATGGTTGTCCCTAGGCAGCACACCTACCACGCATAAAAAGTGCATCAATCAAACTGCCTTTACGTACCGGGGTGAGGTCCCAACGTACAGGCACTTCCAACTCCACCGCACATGGGTCTGGCGCGATTTCGCCAGAGGGCATTAAAACATCTAAAACTGTTCTCGTCATTGGTTCGACACCGACTTATTCTCTGTCTTCGCTTCCTCCGTTCGGTCCTGCCAACTCTCGCTCATCCTGGCGGCAGTGCCAACTTTTGCTCGATTTGTATGATATATGTTTTATGGGTGCGGTATAATAACGGTGATTATGGGATTGTGTTCTTTAGCATTATTTTTCGTCCAAGATAGTGTATATAGATAGTGTATTACGTTTAACTAATTCCAATGTCTGTGAAAAAAATCTGCGCATTTATGAAATTTTTATGCGTGCTCGCGCCTTTGCTCACGCTTTTTTTATGGTCGTGAGTGGTAACCACATACCCATAACTCACACACACACACACACACACACTCACACACACACACACACACGCTGACGCATATGTAACGAGATTCGCGGCATGCAAATGGCGTGCAACTGGCAATGACTTGCGGTGGAACTCGTTGCTCGTTAAAGAGCGCACCTGCCTGCCCCTAATGACATTGCATGAGTGCCGAGTGCCATAAATAGGGTGAAAGTGTTGGGTGTGAGGTTGTGATGGCATTGTGGCAAGGTGCAGTCATTTTGGCTTGCAACGCAATGGGCCGCTTTGTAGCTGTGCACTTGGACATCCGTTAGAAATTATAAAATTAGTGGTCGCCACATTGTAGTAAACGTGCGCCATTTTGTAGCGTAAGTGCTAACTTACATATGTGTGCGTGTGTGTGGGCAAGTACTTGTGTTGCACGTAAGCGTAAATTAACTTTGCGGCTACTTTGTTGCAGTTGCATTGGCTTTCACTTGGCTTTCAGCGCTTTCATTTTCATGTTTTCAATTTGTGAAATTGCAACGCTGCATTTTAGCCAGGCCGAGAGGCGGCGTGAAGGCGTGTCAGGCAGCTGCAACATCATCATCATCCGAGCTTAGTAATTTCGCTGGAAAATCGTGGCGCTGCTTGGTCATGTACGGTTCAAGCCAAGTGCTCTGTGAGTGTCTTTGCATTGGCAACACTGTCACGTACGCGCACCCTCACACACACACACAAAACTCCTATATATGTATATATATTGCACTTTATATGCATTTCAGCAGCTGCATTTTAGAATGCCACCGGCAACTATTCCCAACGGCTTGCTTACAGTTTTTGTAGCTTTTTTGGCTTAAAAGCGGAAAATGCGTCAACGTTGTGCAGCTTTGTAGTATTACTAATAACTTGGCCAAAACAAGCAGCAGCAAGAACAACAATTACTTGCACCGCCTGCTTTCTTATGGCTTTGTGTGTGTGTTGTAGCTGTGGTAATTCTAATTTTGCATTCCCCATAGCCATTTTCCAATTACACTTAAAAAAAAGCGACGTAACAAAAAAAAAAAATGAACTGAGTGCAAAAAAAAACTTTAATGGTCCCATTGTGAGAATGCATAGTTGTCGGTGCCAAACAAGATAGTAAAACGTGCAGAAGACAGCAGGAAACCTAAAATTGCAAAACCAACTGAAATAATGCATTTTTAGGATCTCTCTTGCTATTTTAATGTGCTTGGCAATTACAATTGCGCAATATATCACTTTTTAAAGGTTGGCAGCTCCGAAAGCAAAACAACGTAAGTGCATTCAATGAAAGTGCTTAAAATTCGACTAAAACCAAGTAGTTTATTAGGAACAATTAGGTGTTCTTTTGTTTTTGAGCATTTTTAGGAGTGACCATGATCCGATAGGCAAGACGAGTGTGTCGCGATTAAGCCTAAAAAAAGTGTATTTCCGGAAAACATGTGTGAAAGATATCTGATAAGTCTCTGATTATATAATTTATTGTTTGTTCAATAAGTTCAAAAACCATTTGAAAAAAAAACTCTGTTTCAGTTTTCAATGAATAAATCAAGCAAAAAACAATCGTTGGTATGAATCGCACAAACTCAAATAATCTTTTATGAATAATATTGAATTGAAAAAACCAATCGTTTTATTAGTGATTTCGAATACGATTTGAATAAAACCCTCAAATGCGATTAAGTTGAATTGGAACTATTTCTCTCAGTGCATGCACACGCACCCAAGCTGCAAGCAACTTTATGAACTGCTGCGTTTGGAGGTTTTCTTAGACAAAACTTGTTGCATAATAATTTCAAAAATTGATTGCATACTTTTCTGCGCTCAGTATCTTATCTGCAAAGGCAGCGGCAACATTTCGGGCTCTGCCTCGAATAGCTCGAATGCCATTGCCAATCAGTGTCAAGTTGGACTGTGCCGAGTACGACAACGATGCCCATGATGATGATGTAGATGATGAATGTCCTGACACGAGCACCAGAAATCGCTTAGGATGTTTCTGCTCGAATTCTGGACCAAACTGCAGCGAAATGTAAATGAAAAACACAAAAATACTTGGCATTACTTTGTTTTGTTTTTGCTTGTGGTGTTCATTGTCATATCTGTTGTTGTTGCTGTTGTCTTAGCTGACAATGTCAATAAGTCCTGTCTCATACTTTCATTGTCTGTCATTGTTTTGACTACAATTACTTTGTAAGCTGCTCCTTGGCAGCCGATCTGTTGCAGTTCTACGATGGTGTGGCTTTTGTCTGGATGTTTCTACAATTGTTATTTATTCTATCGAAAGAAATTTTATGCACTAAATATCTTGTTATTGCAAATGTTTACCTGCCACAAATGCAACATGCGATACCTTTGGGGCATTTAATATGTTGAATTTGATGTTTTATCATGACTTTGGCAGCAAAACTGCCATATCTATGCATACGTAAGAGCGATTTCGTTGCGTTTTGTGTATCTGCATTTCCATAGATATGTTTGCTTTGTGCAAATATAATGCATATTTCTGAAATGAAATGAATTTGCTGACTAAAGCAACTAAAATGTTGTTCACAATGTTTCTATATTATAACACATTGTGTGTATTGTATGCGATTCCATGATTTTGTCAGCTTCGGGTCAAAGTATATATATTTCATTGAAATGAAAGTTAAGAGAAATTTTTTATTGATTGCAATCTTTAACAGTACAATTTTGATCAAAAAAATCAACGCATTATTTCTTTAAAAAGTTGACTTGAAAAACTGCCAAAAAATATGAAAATTTCTAATTTTCGCCAAATTGTCATACAAATACTTCCATAAAACTATTTCGCTCTTACTCACATATAAATAACGGAACATTAAATTTGAGTATGCAGAATTTTATATGTATGCTTTGTGACGCGTGAGCCGCATTATAGTTGCATAGTAGAGCTGCAAAACTATCGATAGTGGCGCCATTCGATATTTTCGATAGTTTCAATAAAAAGATTCGATTGTAATGATACTGCCATCGGTTAGAAAAGATTCGATACTGTTTTTTCTACTTCTAGCTTTCTAATCTTAAACCATAGATAGTGCAAAAAAACATATGTAATGAGAAACGTCAACTCTCATGCTAAAAAATGTAAAAAGATTGCAGAAAATTGCTTTAGATACCTTTTAAATTTAAACAAGATAATTTTTTTTATAATTGGAAATGTTATACCCAAATGCCCAAGACAAAGTTGGAAAGGATTAAGAGATACATGAAGCTGGGCATGAGCCAATCTGTGGTTATTACCTGAATAACACTAAAATGTGCTAAATAAAAGGTCTAACAAATTAGTCAATTACCTATGGGAAGAGTCCGAAACCTACTACTTATAACATGATTTTGTTCAACAAAGTCAAGTCGTAATCAAGCCTTAATGTTACAAGATAACTTGTGGGACAAAAAAAACAAAATCCCTAATGTTATGGGCTATGTTTTCCCGAAAAGTCCTATGGTATGGGCTGTGTTTCCCGGTTCGAAATCCAAAAAAGTAAGGGTAAGCAGCAAGTAATATAAAACTGGTGAAAACACAAGAAATCTCATGGATTATGTGAAGCATCTACGTTAAAACGTGCCAAGACAAATTTTTGTAACGAGTGCTTTCCTTGATAAATAGAGCTCATCAGAAGCAGTGATATATGGTTTCATTAGATGTGCAGACATTTAGCACTGTCAACGATGAGGAGAGAGTGTTAGTTCACATTTTAGACCCAAAATATAAGATGCCAAACACATCTTCGTTATGTGGTACTAGCAATGAAACTATGTAGTTTTAAAAGATCAATTCAAGGTAGTTTTGAAGAGTTAAGTCACTGGTGTTTAACGTGAGCACCTGCCGTGTGGGATCTCTCACACGGTGCCGAGGACGGGATTAAAATCGTCAATCAACGATACTACGAAAAACATTTCCGCAGGTGCCATATTAAAATCATTTCTGTTTGGTCCTGACTTCTTCCATGACCTTCTTCCATAAGTGCAAGGGCAGAGAGCGAGACCGTCTCTGTGATCCCAGGCACCCTTGATTCCAGAAAATCCTCTGGTCATGCCACGTATACCGAAGAATACTAACAGTTAAGTTTCATGAAGCTTCGGGATTGGTGACCCAGATTTAGCAACACAAGGCCTACCGTAACCCCCAGAAAGAAAAAGACAGAAAAACGAACAGCAGCTTTTATACTTCAGCATCCATCAGGGTTCTCTGCAGTGAAAAACTGAGCGGCCAAAATTTATCCAATGCCCTAATCCTATCCTCTGTGGAGAGTGCATTGCTAACATCAAAACAACCTCCGACCTCTCATTTGCAACCATGCACTAAGGGATACAATGTTCAGTTAATAAAAACCCAAAACCAAGGCAAAACCCAAAATATGGGCGCCAACAAATGTTACATCACGAATAAGCTGGTGTTCCACCTATTTTGCAAGTCGATATGAAGTATGTTGCCAATACAAGCGATAGTTGGAAGTCAAAGTCAAAGAAAGAAGCAGTTTTGCAAACTCAAAAACTTTAAACGCCATTTAACCATACGGCTAATTATATAGCTCATTGGGTGGGACGTCTTTCACAAGGTCATTCTAATAGTCACTGTCAATGTCTCAACAATGAACGAATCGTGTGAGCTTTTGGAAATTAAAAATTTACCATGTTTTTCACTCACCATTAACTTGATTGCCTGAAATTCCTTGAGTTACCAAGTTTTTACCAATTCTGAGCAAATAACATACAAGCGAATTGTTGCATTTTTTAAAAGCAGTACCCCTAAAGTTTGGAATACTTTCCAATGATAAAGCGCATTTTGGCGCCCAAAGATTTTACTTTGTCTATTGGAATGAACAAGCCAAGGGCTCCTTAAATGCTGAACGCTGAAGAAATTTTTATTTTGAACGACAGTCGAGATTCTATCACTGGTGGGAAAAATACTGGAAACTGCTTTAAAAACATCAAAAGCATGGATGATCTCGAACATCGCTGGTTTTCCAGCTCTGCTGCCAGGTAAGATGAGAAACAAGGATTTCTTCTTAGAATTTCATGTAATACGCTTAAAAATGGCATTACTAAACGTTTCGGCATTATGGATGATATGCCAAAAGTCACAGTGCAACTCGTGTCGATGTCAAAGTTCACAAAAACTATATTCGCTATATTGAACTTAATAAGTACAAGTAAGCAGCTGCATGCACAATTGTGTTTCTGAAGTTAAACTTCTTTAACGAGCTATTTGCAGGAAAAAAAACGAAAAATAAAATTGACACAACTTTACGATTGAATAATAAAAAAGTAATGATAGCTCATCAAAGTTAATTGCCTTTTCTGTACGTACTTCGTACTCACTAATAGTGTTTTTAGCCATTTTTGCTACAATTTCCCTCTAAGGATGACGAAAGATAGACGAAGTTACAAATCTTTTCTTGTCTTCTGCTTTTTTTGTCATTCATATCTCGCTTGAATCAAACACGTTAAAGTTGACTTGAAATTCACTTTTGCATAACTCACAATTATCGTTTACAAATGCTTTACAAATCAATCCCAACTCAAGCCTTCCAAAACGCTCCTGAGCGGCTTAGCTTGGTAAATATTGCAAAGCCATTAAAGTAATAAAACTTGACTAATTTGTGTTTTTTAAGAAAAGCTTAAAAAAGCGTTGCAACGCTCTTGACTTGTCAAAGTAAAGTAATTGAAAAACTTTTGCCAATGCCGCAGCACGAAACAAAAGCTCAACTTTTCAAAGTTGACAAGGAACCTAAGAATCTTAGTCCTTTCATAGCCTTTCGCTAGCGGGTGATGCATTAATTAAAACATTTGACATGAGCTCCATACCAAGTCCAAGTCTAGTTCTGGGCTATGTGCATTAATGTCATTGAAAAGCCAATTTCCCACTTAACGCTCAACATTTTGCAAAGTGAGCGCATTTTCAGATTAAAATCTAGAGAGAGCTAAAAGGGGTTAACATGCGGCCTGCTTGAAAACACATAGCACACACACACACCGAGAGAGTGAGAGAGGGATAGAGGGAGGGAGTGAGTGAGCAGCACTTGACTGCTGACCTGTTTAGTACTTAAGAGCACAGCAACAACAGCAATACAACAATAGCAACAAGGCGCATAAATGTCAACAAAGTTGACTCAAAATAGTTGCCTGCTGACATAATAATGCTGCAGCAGCTCAGGCAAAGTGAATGCGGCGCCAGTGGACAATGGACACGGGACAAAGGACACCAGCTCAGACATGACACTGTGCAGACATCGCAGTCACATGCAGCTGTAAGATTGCGGCTTTCGAGCACGTCGGCATGCCATTTTGTTGAGTATTTTCGTATGTGAAATTCATTAGCGCTTGGGGAGCACGGGAAAACAACTCAATTTCGTTTCAGTTGCAGTTTGGCACTTTTCAGTTTTGGCTGCCACAGCGGCGTCCAAATTTCATCAATTTTAGACAGATTGGACAGGTTCGAGCATGCACCATGAGTGAATGCCTCAAGTGTCGAGCCAATTCCACGATCCCACTTGTGCGCTGTCCTGCGGCCATGTTGGATATGTGTACGCGTGAAATGTTATTCAATTTGACATCAACAACATGAAGCACGCATACAAGTTCGTTCGTACATAATTTGATAATAGTCGATGAAGATGCGGCAATGATGGCGTTGATATCGTCACAGTCTTGTCTTTGATTCGCTCGTTATACTCTACCGAGAGTATATATACTCAATATGTTCAGTTTGTTCAGAGAAACCGGGATGACCTGTGTTTTGTCAATATACAATGAGAGTGACTTTAGTCACTACTACATTACTATATTTATCAGAAATATATTTGATAGCATTGTAATGAATACTTTTGAAAGATGGATTTTTGCACAGTTTTTAAAGGAAACTTAACAATTCTGATACGACCTTAAGTGAGTTGCTTAGATTTAACCATTTAAGTTCAAAGCACTTAATTGTTCGAAGTGCGTTCATTCAAAATAGTTTGATTTTTGAAACAGTTTTGTTTAATTGAAATGAAGCCTTCTTTTGGCAGTATTTTTCATATTTTCCTTCTAGAACAAATAAAGTACAATCAAATTGTATTTCGATAAAATACAAAATTTTTGTTGTGCATTGGATTGTTCTGCGTCAAATTTGAAGAACCATAATGTCAAAATAAATGAACCACAAACTGAATGTAAGCCCAGCTCTAGAGCTGCAAAACAATCGATAGTGGCAATACTCGATATTTTCCATAGTTTCAGGAAAAAGATTGGTTACTTTCGTTAGTAGAAAAATATGCTATACTATCGTGTTTAGTAATTATTACTTTCAGGCTCTTTGAGCTAGAGCTGCAAAACTATCGATAGTGACTACATTGGATATTTTCGATTGTTTCAGGAAAAGATTCGTTACTTTCGTTAGTTCTATCGGTTCAAAAAGAATCGATACTATCGTTTTTTGTTCCTCCCATCAAAAAACAACTTTGCGAACAATCGATTACTATGCCTTACAAAAGTCACTGATATCGGCTAGCTATTATCGTGCAAGGATATTAGCTAAAGCTGAAAAACCAGGAAAAATATTCGATAGCAACGATAGTATCTTCTTCTTCTTAACTTGCCATAAAAACCAGTTATAGGGTTACAGCCTGATTTAAATACATTCTTTCATTGCAATTGGGGTTTTACGTGGTGGGCCC